>CM062372.1:17586520-18812228 GCA_031216125.1 Dalbergia cochinchinensis
TTGAGGCATCTAAAGCAAAACAGGTAATGTAGGGTGAGATTCAGTGGTAAGTGCTACAATGGTTGCTACTACAAGTTTAGTAGAGGTTGATTGGTTAGCAATGGGGAGAATAACCTCTATACCTGTACATGGTCTCAAACTAGCACTAGAAGAAGAATTAACAGAATCAGAAACAGGGGCTATAAAGATAGGTAGGGTATGGTCAAAAATAGTTAGACATTTAATTAGGGGTATTGATGATATAGACGTGACAATAGTACCATGATGGGTGACAGAGATGCTACTTTGAATGCTGAGCCAAGGGAATTGTCCTTCATGAATTAAATATAACATGCTTGATATATAAATTTTACCATCAAAGGAGAGACATTTGTAAGCTTTGGGGCTTAAGGCAGATCCAAGGAAAATGCAAGGTGTGGATTTGTGTTCAAATTTATAAGGCCTAAGGTAAGGGAAACATATATAGCCAAAGGTTTTGAGATTGGTATAATTAGTGTTTTGATGGAAAAGTATATAGAGGTAAGGAATTTTTAGGATATGGATTGGTAATCTGTTTGCTAAGTAGGTGGTTGTGAGAAAGGCATCATCCTAGTGTTTGAGGGGAAGAGATGCTTAAGCTAAGATAGTCAAACCAATTTCATTAAGGTGTCTGTGTTTTTTGTTAGGAGTTCCATTCTGTTCATGGGTGTAGAGGCATGTTAACCTATGAATAATGCCATTAGACCTAATATATGATTTAAAGGCATGAGAAATGTATTCTCCTCTATAGTCAAACTATTTACTATTTGCAATTTGCCCATGACTTTAGACTGCTGAAAAATAGAAAACACCTCTAATTTTGCATGAAGCAGGTATATCCAAGTGAATTTAGAGAAGGCATCTATAAATATGACATAGAATATATAACTAGAAAAACTAAAAATAAGTGCACAACCCCACACATTAGTATATACTAATTGCAATGGTTCAATATATTTGGTGGTACTAGGAAAAAAAGGTAGCTTATGATCTTTCCCATACAACACAACATATCATAGATTTTATTTAAATCATAAGAGATTTTATAGAGATTTAGTACATTTTTTGCAACCGAACAAAAGGATGACCTAGTCTATTATGCCATAAGGAAAATATATCAATGCAGGCATTATTAGCAAGAAAAGCAGACTTGAATACTGGTGTAGTAGTAAAGGCGATGTGCACATTTTCAAAAGCATACTTGCCATTTTAGGAATTGCTTAGAGTAAGACCTCTTTGGTAACCTAGAATTTAACAAGACCAATATTTCCATGGAACTCAAAAATAACATTGTTATCAAAGGCAAACATTTGGACACCAATTAGGTTTTTTGCAATGCCAAGCAATGCATCAATTTGTTTAGAAGAAAACTAGTATTAGAAAGCTCAGAATGCAAAAAAGATCATCCTAATTTATTAATGACCATATCTCGTCCATTACCTACTTGAACTTGGTCTAAAATAGCATAATAAACTCCTGCTGCTAAGTTGTTTAGATCATATGTGAAGTGGTGGGTAGCACCTGAATCTATATACCAATTGCTGTCAGCAATGGATAATGAAGCAATAGAAGGTGTATGGATGAAAAGGAGGCCAAGTAGGGTTGAGGTTTGACAAAAGTAGAGGATGGAGAAGGAGGTTGTGATTGAGCTTGATTAAGCTTTGGCCACTATTGATCAAATCTATGGAAACAATTCCAAGAAAGATGGCCAATCTTTCTATACACTTGGCATTGTGGTCTCTGATTGCTTGACCAATTTGATCTTCCTCTTCTTTAAAGCCTCTTCGCCTTCTATTGCTAAACTATCTTTCACCTTGAAACTATTGGTCACCATTGCGCCTTTGAGAACCTCCTTGAATATTAGTCTAAGCAAAATGGGCTTGAATCACTTCTGCTTTTTCTTTATCAAATCTTTTGAGTCTTTTCTCTTATGCCATGAGCAAGGCTTCAACTTCAGTCGCAGTATGGGGCTTAGGCCTTGAGGTTACTGTTGTAATTAAGGAGTTGTAGTCTCGATTCAAACCATCGAGAATAACTTAAATGTGCTCCATGGTGCTTACTAGTGATCCTATTGTAGCAAGAGTATCCACTATCTTCTTTATCTCCAAAAGATATTTAGTAGTTGGCCCTCACTTTTTCACTGATTTCAATTGAGTTCGAAGTTGCCTAATTTGTGCCTTAGTGTGAGAAGCAAAATATTCATCGATTCGATCCCATACCTGCCAAGATTGTGTGCAGCCAACCATTCTTGTAGTGAAGGGTGAAGACATTAAGGCAAGAAGCCTAGACATGAGAAACTTGTCCTACTTTTACCAATTTTGAAACTTTTCAGCAACATTTTCCTTGCAATTCATCTATTTCATAGTTATATTTCTTCAGGATCTTGCTCTTATCAAGATAATGTTCAAGTTCATGCCAATGGTCACAACATTAATTTGCGTGTTGCTTCCATGCAAGATAATTTTCATTATCCAGCTTCAAGGATACTAGGTTAGAAAAATTCTGAAGCACAAATTTTTGTGCAGTTTGTGCACTTGAGTGTTCTTGCGATAACATTTCACCATTCTCTGAGGAATTCTCCATGAATTCTCTTTGGAAGCTTTAATACCATAAACGTATCATGCCCTAAAAGAGTATGTAAGAGAGAGAGAGAGATTGAAAGAGAAGTAATAAGAACAGTAAGAAAAAATGAATTGCTTTGAATTATGAACAATGATCATTGAATTACAGAGTGTTGATCTTATATATCTATTGTTATATTAGTATCACACTCTTATCCAATATGGATTAGTTACAACTGATTTGCTCATCAAGATATAACAGCATAACTGATTCTATTATTCTGTTGGCTTCGAACTTTTCCTTACAAAACAATCGCACCTATATGATAAGACACTTAAATGAACAACTCTACCTTTTACTATTCAAACTATGCGTCTTTGCCACTAAACCAAACCTCAGATGCTGTAGTGATCACATGTTTATGGCATATATACCACATGGATTTGGATTATATAAAATAATAATCTCACTTTATAGAGTAAAATAAAGGAATTCACCCTTAGATCAATAGAATGAAAAGGCCCCACTTCTAATTTGATTGATCCAAAATTGAAATCTCTTTACTTCACTCTGTAAAGTGAGGATCTCACTTTAGAGGAAACGAAACCCATTTTGCATATATTGGCAGAAGTTTGACACATAATTAATAAGATTATTTATAGTTGTTGGCAATATTGCAGAACTGAATTTAAGCCTTTCAAATAAGGCGATTTGATCCTAAATTGCTTGCTGAAATATGTGTTGGCAATTAAAAATATTATTTAACTGCTTGCAGGTACTACCTAGCTAGAAATAGAAATTTAGGGATCTTTCATGACAGAGAGGTCTATGACAATTTAGAACTCCGACATGACATGCGAGCACAGAACAATAGCGTTTTCATGACCAAAGTGGGAAACAAAGAATACTGTTGATACATACTAGGATGGTACAAATAGCGATCGAGCGAACGGACGTTTACTTGAACAAACACCATATGTGTGTCCATCAGAGAAATATCAATGTATCATTGAAGGTTGAAAGGGGCAAAGCTCAGGATAATATGACTACTGGCCTAAATGCAGACCCAAAAAAAAAAACTACTGGCCTAAAGGTGGTTTTAAATGCTCTGAATACAGGAAAATTATGTTGTATTATGACTAACGAAAATATAATTATTAAGAAATATGTGAAGAACGAAACTTCTGTCAAATTAATAATGGAAATTTGTTTCATATATCTGTAAAACCATGTAGAACTATCAAAAATATACATTTCTATCAATAAAAATTCGCGGATGATTAAATTTAATATATATATATATATATATATATATATATATATATATTTGAAAATTTCTCACCTAAAACATTTCTTGGTGTAGCCTCATCCTTATTGAATTATTGAGCGCGGGGTGGGTCAATGTCAGTGTGCGGTTTTGGATTGTTTGTGTAGGTGACAAACTCTGGGGTCCAGGCCTCTGGCTTTGAGAAAGACACTTGTTGATGGAGAAATTCAGATTCCTGATTAAATGAAGCAATAAAATCATCAGCATCAACACTTATTGCTATTTTCAGGACCTTTTGAAAATTAAGGTAAAAGATGCATAACAGTCGCTGTTCTTCGTCAGGACCATATATAGATGTATACTTGTGTCTTTTTCTTGTAGTTCTAAAGTATGCAAATTAGCTCAGACAAGAATAAATGATTCCTCCCACTATGGTCCCTTCATCCACATGGATTGAGCTTGAGTTGATAGAGCCATCATCTACTTAGGAATTAAATGCATACATGCATCCCCATGTGTAAGGATAGTATCATTTTGAGTATAATTACATCATGCAATAAATTTCTATAGAAGACATTTTTTATTGATCCAATTATTGAATTCATTGTTACTTATAAAAAGATTATACTCTTATCAAATTTCATAAAATGTAAACATTAATAAAAATTAAGTTATTGATGTATATAAAAAATGTATCAAATGATTTAGATTAATATAAAATTTTATTGACATAATCTATAAGTCAAGAACTTCTAATCTAAGGTATATTTCATAAAATATACACCAATTAAAAGTTACTTAAGGGTGTAAAAGTTACTTAAAGTTGTCCTATTAAAACTTAACCCTGATATATAATATAAAATCACATAACATTTTCAAATAATTACATGATCATTAATATAATTATCATTAATCACTTTCAATTTTTATTATCTATATATGATTTTATAGTCAAAATTTGCTCATCTCATTATCATAATAAATTATTTCTCTCACTAAAGCCATCCCTAGACCCTAAACAGTAAACTACCCCTCTTACTTGAGTCATTTTCTATATATGTGTGTAATATAATATCCTAATAGTGAGAGTTAGAAAAAGTAAATTTCGATCATTAAATCATACATGAATTATTAATATTACAATATAAAATCATGTTATTTCGTTGAAGATATTCACGTCACTTTTTAATCTTAATTGTTCACGTATTATTACTAATCTAAAAATTTACAAATAAATGTATGAATAGTAAATTATAAATGTTTTATTTATCTTTTACCAATAACTTTAACCATTTTTATTTTTTTTTCATTTAGTCACAATTCGCTTTAAAAAAATTTGTTCTGATTCTTTTTATCTTGATTATTTGCTGATTAACAGGCATGTGTTACCGGTCAATTTGCAATTTTTTTTCACTCATTTCTAAATCTAAGTCATTTTCACAATATTTCTGCCATTGAATAAATTAAATTTGATAAACCTTAAATTTAATCAACTAAATTATTAGAATTATGTTCTCATAAAAGTTTGTTCTATTATATTAAAAGTTGAGGTTGACGGCAAAATTTACCCCACTTTAGAATTATGGCAAATTTCAAAGCTTACCAAACACTTATAAAAGGTATTTGTAGATATCTCATAAAAACCTGAAAGTCAAATCTACATCATGACAATGCCAACTAAGAAAATATTAAATAAAACTAAATTAAAGAAAACTATCTACAGGATCTCCTATTCAAGGAAATTAAGAAACTATTCGCCATAGCCTATATATAAGATTGTTTTAACCAAATTCGCCACTATATAAGGGCTATACGCTTTAGGTATGATCGTTACAATAATTTTTTTTCCTAAACGCTAGTCGTGCATACTCTAACTCGAACGTGAGAGTATTTTTGCATATCTCTACTGGTGCTGCCCGGCATCAATGCGTAGACCTGTACCATTGGAGTTCTCAGGTCAAAACAAAACGTTGTACTTAAAGTTATATATAATTGTGTATACACATAAGAATTGTTTTAGTGTAATTGGATCACATACATTGTATTTATAGTATCATATTGTCGTGAACACTGGTTGCGTTTGAGTGGAAGTTCACTCATGAACCTTGTCTTTTTTCTTTTTTCTTTTTTTTTTTTACTGGGAAGTTTAGCAGAAGAGAACATCGGATAATATAATATATTAACATTTTATTCATAAAGAACATATTAATAGAAATCTCTACATAAAATGAGCTTAAGACCATTATGTTAAATTATCTTTTTCATTACTCACAGGAATCTTCCACAAAATGCCATCCTATTCGAATCACGGTTAGATATACTATGTTTGGTTGGGGAATAAAAATTGAAATAAAAATTATCTAGATAAGTCGCATATGTTATTTAACACATTAAGCCCATCTAAGCAAATTTTACTCTCCAACCAAATATTTTAATTAAACTAATTCTCAATAACTAATCACTAACATTTTAGGAAAACATTACCATGAAGAAATCATGTAGCATATAGACAAAGGAATTCCAAGAAATCTTTTACGGGAAAAAATGGAAACCATCAATTATTTTCTTCATAGGCAGAGGCATTTGGATCCATTAGCCCGTTGGCCTCTGAGAACGAGCCGATAACATTTCGTTAAACAATATTTGGAAAGAAACCAGTTATCAATTTGTTTGTCATACATACTACAGTACACGTTTATTATATTTATCTATTTTGGCATCACTTGTTGCAATTTATATCACTAGTTCATAACATGTATTGTGTATTGGTTGCAAATCAAGATTAAAACAAATAAGAAAAACAACAAACATACAGTACTCAAATGGTGATATCGGTTATAAGCAGCCAGGCAAAATCTTGTCGGTTTTTGGTGGCTTCGTATATGCCGCAAGAAAAGAAAAATCATGAAAACAAACTAATGAATATAATAGTGAATACTACACATGTCACAGTTTTTTCCCCAGGGCATAGTGTATTAACATCCACTGAAGAGGACAACACCACTCTGCAGTGCGTGGCTACAATAGTTATAGCCTCTTCTAGATTAGTACAAGTGGCACCACAATAGCCTTCAGACTTCAGAGTTCAGGGAAGTTACAAGCTGATTTCGTCCGGACACGCAAAATAAAAATAAATAAATAAAACCCCCATTGTTACCGGTGCATCGGGATTATATACCTTGAAATCTAATGTACTTACATCCGGCATACTTCTAATTACAAAATTGTCACTTGACATTCATATGGTTTAATAAAATTATACTTACCTCCTATGTAATAATGATTCATATATAATCGAAGTAACGGGAAAAAATAACATGGTGACACGTACAAGATTATTAATAGCAAAATTATAATATTTTACCAATATTTGGTAAAGATTGACTAAAATGCTTTTTTTATCATGTAAGTATAAAATTTATAATTGGAACTTATGAAAAAAATGATTTTTCAGTTGGTCAATCTATTTGTTTAGAATATTTTCCAAGAAAGGATAAATCTTTTTAATTAGTTTGTACAAAAATCCTCTCTCGACAAAAAAAAAATTGATTTAAAATTTCTTATATTTATTTAATAGTTATTAAATTTTGTGTAAATTATAACTCATAATTTTTTTATACATAGAAAAGAAGGCAAAAGAAAGACAATCGCAAACCAAAACTTGTATCAGGCGAAGAGTTCTGGAAGAATACCCAAGGAGAATAAGAGCCGGCGGCAGTTGGTGCCAAACCATATCACAACATCCAATGAGGCACCCAGCTTAGTAAGACAGTCAGTAGCTTAGTTATCATCGCGTAGCACATGGCAAAGAGTGCATCCCCAGTCACGAAGAAGCATCTGCTTAATGTCCAAGATCAAACTATGTACCATAGATATGGAAGGAAAACTCCACCTGAACCACCTGGGCAACACAAACAATTTCTAGGTGGTCCACCTCACAAATGACTACACGATAACTAGCATACTACACAAGGTGGAACCCTTGACGTTGGGCCAAGAGCTCAGCATAGAAATTGTCTACATGCCCAATAAGGCTAGAAAAGCCTGCAATCCAAGCACCTTGACTATCACAAGAAAAGCCTGCAAACCCGGTCCTCCTAGGATTCCCGAAAGATATTGAACCATTAGCATTGAGTTTAACAAAAGAAAAAGGGGGAAGGAGACCACCTAACCAGAATAGAGCATCGACGATGAGTACCAGAAAAGAAAATACCATTACAGATATCTGCCAAACACAAATGAGTTTTGAGCACACCACACCAAATGTGCCAAAGAGAAGCCAAGAAAAGACAAAAACTATGTCCTGTCCCAAAGGTGTGCAACCAGTAGGGGATGTCTAGACTGCAGAAATCCTTTTCCAAATGAAAACCAATGGCATGCCAAACCTCCTTCGCAAAAGTGCAGTCATGCAAGCAATGGGTGACTGATTATACCCCCATTAAACCATTGACACAAATCGAAAACAGGCAAATGGCGACGAGCGAAAAAATATTGGTAGGCAAGTAGCCATGCACTGATATCAAAGAGAGAAAGCATACCTTAATTAAAAGGGCCACGAAGCTTCCGGATTCACTTCCAAGAAACATGATGGACAGGCTGAAGGGCTTGGTCAGATAGCCACCAATACCCGAGGCAGTAGATTACATCCCGAGAGAAAACACTCCAACACTCGCAGTTCGGAGCCTACTGGAAAAGAGGGACAGGAACCTCAAAAATCAAATCCTTTATGGCTATAAGGAGAGGAGTGCATAAATTGTCTAACTTCCAGACCCTATTATCCCAGCAGTCCCTAATCCTAAGATGGGTATCAGATATGCGAACATAATCAACCAACTCAAATAAGGGCCACCCCTCCTTGGTCCATCAGTCATATTGGAAAGATGAAAGCCCATTCCTAAGCTGGAAACAAAACCCCTTAATAATGGAGGTGGTCCTACAAATTGTCATCCAGATAGAAGGTGCAGAAGCAAAAATAATCACATCATCATTGAGAATGGTCTTCCTCTAGAGGAATTTATGTTACAGGACTTGAACCTAAAACCTTGTGGTTTTTGTGGAATTCACCCTAAGCAAGCTTCCCAAGCAGAGCAGTATTAGACAAATGCGATTGACACATACTCAAATCGCCAGTAAAAATAGGCTTGCAAACTATCTCCCAATTCATCAAATGCACATCCTGCTCAGCATTGTTCTTACTCCAAAGAAAGCCTGTCCATATCATCTCAACCGCAGAAACAAAACTCAAAAGCCATAAAGATTGCATACTGACATTACCAAAGTTAAACTACCGACTTTATTTAAGAACTTCTTCTTCCATGAAGCCGACCACATACTCAAGCTGGCAATGATATAAGAAAAATTCCTCTTCTTTGGTCTACCCGCCAAGAGAGGAAAACCCAAGTACTTGCCCAAGTTAGAGGCCTAAAAAATAAAACTGAAGAGATCCCTTCTCTATCCAGACACCAGTGGAAAACAATATTTCTCTGGATTTCATCAAATTCACCTTCAGCTTAGAAATTTTAAAAAAAGTATCTAGCACAATCCCAACCAACCTTACCTGGGAAGTGGAAGCCTTGGAGAACAACAACACATCATTAGCAAAAAGCAAGTGAGAAATGGGAGGGCCACCCCTAGAAACTTGAATGGGATCCCAAGCACTATTCTCAACTTTAGTGTTAATTAGGGAGCTCAACACCTTCATTGCAAGTGTAATTTAAAATCAAGAAATTAATAATTAGAAAAATATATGATCGCTCATTTACCCCTTAATTTTAGCAATCTTCCGTTATCACTTGCAAATAGTTACTACTACTAACTTCTAAATCTTTCAAATAAATACTTCAAACTTTTTTAACTTGTGAATATTCACCACCAATTAATGAATCTTCTAATTCAATTCTTAAATTACTATTGTAGGTAAAGACGTGCACAACAAGGAGGGTTGAATCGTGTATTGACCCTTTTTCGTGTTTTCTGAAACTTCTGAAAATAATTACTATCAAGTATAAAACTTAAAGTGCAGCGAAAATATAGTTAGTAGCTTCGGAAAGTAGATTTCTAAACCTTACTAAATAAAGTGCTCATTCTTAAATAAAATAAAAGAAACTAGAAAAGATATATATAATCAAGAGTAAGAGGATGATACAACAGGGATAAATAAAAGCGATCAGAGAGAGAAAGAGAGAAAAAACACAAAGGATTTTATACTGGTTCGACCAACCTACTTACATCCAGTACTCAACAGCTGTTGAGACTCCATTCAAAGCAGCTTTCTCAACTTGAGAAAGTAAAGTTGGATAGTCTTTATATTGGCCTTTCCAAGCTCTCACTTGTGCCAGCAGACCAACTCAGAAACTGACACAAGTTGAGTATTCTTTCCACATACCTCTCCAGGCTAAACCGAGTAATATTGTATAGCCTCTTCAAGCTAACATGAGTAGTATTGTACTAACTTCTCCAAGCTAACATGAGTAGTATTGTACTAGCCTTTCCAAGCTAACCCGTGATCGATAGCCACCCCTATAATCACGTTGAAAGTAGTCATGACACTAGCCTCTCCAAGCCAAACTGTGAGCAGTAGCAACCTCTACTGTCATGTTGAAAGTAGTCTTCACAGTGGCCTCTCCAAACCAAACCATGAGCAGTAGCAACCTCTATTGTCACATTGCAAGTAGTTTTGCATTAGCCTCTCCAAGCTATTTCATAGCGATTACTACTGGATCGAGGATACAAAGGTTAAGTCTTTGGGTTGTCATTCAAACTAACCTACACTCAAGTTTCCTTAACATATTCATAAAAAGTTCCTAGGAAAACTTGAATGACTTCCTTCTTCTATGTCTTCTACATGAAGAGCATAAATCTAACTAAGAATATAGAACAAAGATTTTTTTTACACTTCAAGGATAAAACTGATTACATGATAAAGATGAATATTCCAAGAAGTGGGAAGAGATTTTTGCAGGTTTCCTCTCTTGAATCTTCAACTTACTAATTGGTCTTCAAGTATAGCATCTCTTTATATAATGTCTTTCTTTGTGACTGTTGCCATAGATTAGTTTCTCAAGTGACACACATTGATCTTCAATTGTGTCTTGAAAGAACAGGTAGAAGAGAAGTTAACAGATCTATCACATCGGTTATAGAAGTCGTTGTAAATATGAGTTTTCTGATCTTCTTTCAAAAACTACTTTTCTATTTTCTGAGCAAGCTTTTTGAACTCCTCCTTCATGAAGCCAGGGTAGTTGATCAAATAGACAGAATATATGACATACCAGTTTGAGATTAGGTTTGACTTGATTATTCAAATTTCACATTTCAAATTTCCTTCTCGTTCCTAGGGCATTCTTTGCTCCACTCACAGGCGAGCTTTCTAATATATGCAATCAATCCCTTGAAGAGTTTTTCACTTTCTAATCTTCAATCAAATCTTCTTTTCTGATTATATCCTTGCGATTGTGATGATTGAAGATATAGTAACACGTTGCTCTTAGATATGAGTTGATATCTTCATCTTGATAGTACTTTCTAATGTCCCATACTACTTTCTGAGGTCTCTGAACTTGGTTCCTTGTAGTGATGAAAATTTCTTCTCATCGTTAGCTATGAAATGCTTGATAATTTCACTTCTGTTCTATTTCGGATCTCTTAACATTAGATAAACATGTTTACGCATGTCTAGTGAAATTTGTTCTTATTTGAGTAAGCCTTGCTCTTTCTAAACGACAAAAACCTATTATAATCTTTACATGGAACTCAATAAAGACATCAGTCATTCTTCAAAGTATTTTCTTTAAATTAGCTTTGTTGTCATTCAAAATAAATAAGCACAAAGGGTTCTGGAGCTAACAATCTCTCCCTTTTTGATGATGACAAACCAATTTGAAAAAAATCTTTTGAAAAGATAATTGAAAGAATTATTTCAAAAATATAAATGTGATATACATATTCTTTTAATCTATCAAAAAGAGAGATTTTCAGGAAGTTCTTTCTCTTAAGGCATGATATGGATTATATGAAAACATTTTGGCCTTAAGTGACATTTAATCAAGACTGATGTTATTTCATTTTAACCATACGATAAACTTAACGTACTTTCTAAACTTGGTGAGGGCAAATGTTTAAAGAGAAAGATGTTTAAGTTATAGATAAACAACCAGCTTGATCATTTATCAAAAGAAAGGAACCTTCTGAAGATCCTCATGCTTGAAAACTTAACAAGTAATACTTATGATATTTTATCTTAGCTAGATCTGTTTTCAGCAAGTCTTTATCCAAAGAAACTTTGAAAGGAATGCTCAAAGATATCATAAACGAAACAGAGCATTTGTAATTTTTGAAAAATCAAATTGATGCTTACATAGTTTCTGATGCTCAGAGAAACCATATGAAGGATGAGATCAATATATTGCTATGTAAGGTTTCTAAAGCTCATTTAGGATTCAATCCCTGAATAAGCAAGCTTTGTACTGAGCTATGAAACTTTCCCATAAGAACCAGATTATGAAAAGGATGTTTTCAAAGGATATAAGAATTTTTAAAATAGGTTTTGTAAGAAAAATACATTGTTCCTCGAGAGATTTCTGAAGCTTAGTAACTGATCTTGGTCTTTTCAACACATGTAAGTGCAGGTTTCTGAAGACAAATCAGAAACTATATACAACCAAATTTTGATCAAGTTATACTCAACACTTTAGAAAACTATCTCTTACAAGAGGAAAGGGTAAAGAGAAAACAATTAAGCTCATCATGTATATCAAGACTCAGCTTATAAATTAGTATCAAAGCAATAACCACCTTATGCTCCTAAAGATACTTGGCCAAGACTAATCACAAAAAACGTGTAAGCTAATATCCAGCATATATAAGTAAACATGTCAAAGCATATGCTTTCATGATAAGAAGCAAACATTTGACATAGATATACATGATTAGCTGAGCTTAGATAGTGTATGATATGATTCAGAGCTTAAGATAAGAACAAAAACATGAAGCATGATAAACATGTATACGTCAATATATAGCAACACAAACATAAGGAGATTATGATAAAAGAAGAAACAAAAGACTTATATAAATAAAAATACATGTTCAGAGATATACAAAAGAAAACTAAAAACAAAGAAAAAAATGCTAAAAAAAAATTTCTAGGCCCCCCTCAGCATATCTCCCCCTGAATTCTCAACATAACCTTTATATCAGCATAGCTCCCCCTGAATCCTGTCATCACAAATTGTCTTCAATGTATACTCCTCCCCCCTTTTGGCATCATCAAAAAGGAGGTGTGCCAAGAAACACATGCTGCATCCACAGAAACATCTGAAGTTATAGGTCTTCTATTTGTCTTAACTGAGCACCATGTGCAGCCAGGGTTGCTTCAAATGCATCCTGTCTAGAAGCAATCTCTCTCAGATTCCATAGGATGACTTGATAACTTGTTGAAGATGAAGGTGGCCGATTGATAGGCTCAGGAACAGCTTTAGGAAATGGTTCTGGAATGTCTAGGGGTACATTGCTCCTTCATCGTGGTGAATCAACCCTAGTGTCATCTCATACAACAGAAAGAGGTGACGATGGTTAACCATTAGCATTTCTAGATATGGCAAGGATGGAAATAGAGATTGCAGGAACAATGATAAGCTCAGCAGCATCAACATTAGCATTTATCATATGAGCTAAGGAAGGAGCTGGAAAGACTTGTGCAGGAGCAGAGAAGTCAGGAACATTTTGACCCAATGTAGTAGCATTAGTTCCTAGAGTAGCAGGTGTGGGATCTTCAGAAGTTCTGTTCCCTTCTTCTCCAACCGGAAGGATATGAACAGAAAATAAGGCAGTGATATAAATAGAACGAGAGCAAAACAAGTTGCATAATTCTCCTCTACTAGTTCTTCAATAATGGGTTCCATCTAAAGCTCTTCAAGTGCAGGTCTAGAACTGGTCATAGCACTCAGTCTAGCATTTTCACTGATCAAGAGCTTTTTCTCTTCTTCAGATGATGAAGTTGCAGCTTGTTTGTCTTCAACTTTTTCTTCTTCCTTTTTATTATCGTTCAGCATGGTTACATGATATCCCTCCTCCTAAAACTTTTTAACTTCCTCCTATAGAATAGTAACACTAGATACACTCTTGTGCATCTTCTTACATCTTAACTTAATCTCCTTTATGCTGATAACCTTTTTAGGTTTGGTTACAACTCCTAGTGCTTGAGTGCCTATCTCCTCTCTTCTTTTGTTCTCCTTTTATAATGTTGGATTAAGGGAACATCTTCTTCATCAGCTTCACTTTCAAGAAGGATGAGTTTGCTTTTCCCTTTAGCCTTTTTCTTGGTTGGACTAAGATTTCTGAGAGGCCTCTCGAGCTTGTTCACTTCTTGTTCTGGGACTTTGCCTTGTACGCTCATCTATTTAGAGGGTTGACCTTTTCCTTGAAGTTCTGAAAGAGGAAGGTGTGAAGATGGCTCCTTCCACAAGCTCCTACCTTTCAGTGTCAAGAGGAAAGTCCAACCATTGAAGCACCTTTGTTAGAAGCATGCCATAAGGAATACTTACAGTTCTTTGAGTTTTCTTGGTTGCGGCACTCATCATGTAGTCAAAAATGATCATAGGCAAGTTCACTTTTCTTTTTGCCGTAAGGCACTAAAAAAGCATACAATCCATTCCAATGAGTGTATCTGTGCTGCCAATACGTGGAAGGATAGAAAATTGAATCACTATGTATACTTTCCTTGCCCTAGCACTCAACATAACTGTGGTAATCTCACTAGGCTTGTGGATGATGGAGTTAGCAAGATACCTGGACATGTCTCCTTCATTTACACTAAGAGATTTTGCCCAGTCAAGTGATGATTTGCAGACAATCCCTTCTTATGGAGCTTTGAAGATTTTTGCAAGTCCTAAGGCAGTGATCTTAATAGAGCAATCTCTGACTGTCCTTCTGACTTGGGATGGTGATGGTCTTTCCAGATGAGAGTAAAAAGCATTAACTAACCAGGGAAAGATGAGACTTTTGGAAAGTAAAGACATCATTGAGTATGGTGACTTCTTCACGTAGGCCTTTACACAAAGACTTTCCAGATGCCATTTTTCTTGACATGAAAAACCTTTCAAAATGATCTTACATGCCAGTATCATCAAACATGTGAAAGGGTTTTTTTGCAGGGGCAAATTGAGCCACATTCTTTTCTTTTGTCGTTGAAAAAGAAAAGAAAAAAAAAAAGATAAGGTGAGGTTTGAAAGAAAGGACACAAGAAAGGTTAAAGAATAAAGAAAGAAGATGGTTCAAGGTGAAGATGAATGGTTACACAAGCAAGGATGAGGCTTTGAAGAAAGATTATTGTAGAGCAAAAAAGAAAAGATAAGGTTACAGAGAGATGTACGTATATATGAAACGTTCAAGTGTATGGGGTAAAAGGTTAAGGAAAAGAAAATAACTTGCTCAAGAATATGATGGCTAAGAACAAAGTGAAACGTGGGGGTTTAAAGAGATATGACATGACCAAAGGCGAAGCGACGTGGGAGAGAGAAACTCTGATATAGGGAAAAAAAATCCCGCCTTTTCATTGTCTTTTAGAAAGAGAGTTTTCTGACTCTTGAACTTACTTTATGAAAGAGTTATTTTCTGAAGCTTCAAAGTTTACTTTCTGATCTTCAGAATAACCTTTGTATCTTATCCCAGATCTTTCTTTCTTGACTAGATTCAATGCTCGTATATAACCATCATTCTCTGATCCACAAGGACTTCTTTCTGACCAAAACAGCCTTCTTCGGAACTTATCATTTTCTTTCTAATCGACCCATCTTCAGACTAAACATGCCGATTCCTTTCTGATCTTGTAGACTGATGCACCATTCATTACAGAGATATGTGGTCTTGCAAACTGACTTCTGAAAAACATGTTGGTAACCCTGATCTTGCATACTGATCTTCTGACGTTCTTGCAAACTGATAAGCATTGTCATCAGGAGGATATGTATTCCGATGATATCTGATTGCTTTGCTTGATCTTTAGAAGGGAGTAGTAGAGAGAGAGACCACCCAGAAAGTTTTATGCAGAGATGATTACACAAAAGTGAAAACTTAAAAACTTTTCAAAGACAGAAAACATACAAGAGATCTTTAGCAATAGATATAGTGAATACATCTTGAACCAAGGTATTCCATAGACATATCTATTTACTAAGTATCTCTGTTTTAAATAAGATAACATAAAGAATGACTTTTACAAAACAAGCTAGGATATAGAATGCTAAACGGATTTTTCAAAAGATAAATAGCACTGCATAGTCTCGGAGGATAGAAAGGCAAATTACCTCAACAGATGGTTTTGTAGCTGATTCCTTATCCGCAGCATCTGGGTTTAAAGATCTTAACATACTTGGGTTTTATTGCCCTGATGATATCAGATTTTTCCATATAGTCCTTGAGCTTCTTCTTAGTATGGACGATGATGTAATATGATGAGTAGACTTTGCCTTTCCCTTGAGCTTGGTTACCATATTTAGCATAGCTTCCACCCAACTTTGGCAACTCAAAGCTTTCTCAACATATATAGATATATAGTGGTGGTGATGAAAGCATGGTTGATAAATATCCAAGGAGTGATTTGGTTCTCATACCCCTAGAGATATTCCAAGAACTTTGACAATAGAAGATGATCTTTAAAATAGAACTTTTATAAGGTTACTGTGTATTCAGATCTTCCAACTTCTATGTTGTCTTCAAATTGCCCATGTTATATTTCAGAAAGTTTACTTTCTGATCATCTTGAATAGTCAGAGCATATTTTCTGAAAGATTAAGATTCTGGAGCTCACTTTCTAAAGCTTTTGGCTTTCATCTGCTAGCTTTTTGGAGTTACCTTGAGATAAAAACACTTAGGACTCTCTCCAGGATAATCAAGATTATCAATAAAGTCTTTCTTAGGCTTTTCATCTTCATCATACATGATAGATTCTTAAGAGGATTATTTTTCAGGAATTGTGACAACATTTAGGATCCAAACCTGATATCTGGAAAGATCATCATCAAAGTACTTCTTTAGTGTTTCCATCAGAGAGATATTTTCAGATGTACCTATAAGAAAGAGTATGATTTTTGGTACTCGGACTTTTATGGGTCCTTTTTAGTTAGTTTCAAATAAAGAGATTTTTCCAGCCTTTCGAAAGGAATGCCTTTTCAAGATTCATTAGTTGTGAAGGTATCTCTTTAAACATCTTGTAGAATAGAAACAAATGATACACATATATGTATACATATATGGATGAAGTTGAATAGATCTTTCTCTTTCAATTTCACCTGTACATCTCAAACCCTTTTTTTTTTTTAAACCAAAGATGCTAACCATTTTCACAAAAACATAGTTTTTGACTGTTGTCACATAAAACAAGTTAGATCTTGTGGTGCTATGAAGTCCTCACAAGGATTCAGAAGAAATTTTTGACATGTTCATATAACTTCTTGGAGGCTCTAAAAACATATCTTGAGAAGAGTAAACTTCTTGGAGTATTTCTCTCTTTCAGCTTTCCAGCTTTAGACTGAATATTCTCAAGTGTTTATGGCAACTCTAAGAGTTCTTGACAAATTGGGATATATAGGTGAATAGACATGATATATTTCTAGCAACTCATCTCATGAAGTAAAAAGAAAAAAATAACAGTGCTGAGATGTGGAACCATTTACCTCTCATGTCTCAGATGATGTTCTTCAGTCGCGAAGCACAGAATGGCACCAGGTATTAATACAATAAGACCTTTTGACAAAGGCCTTCTAAATGTCTAGCACATTCTTCTTCTTTACAAAGGGATTTGTGATTAAGCATTGGATAGATACATGATGTGTGACATAATGGCTATAAACAGATTTTCTTACTCTAGATAATCTTTGTCCGGATTTGTCGTTCATAAGATTGATGAGTTCTTAATATAGTCATTACAGACTTCAGACACTTTCCACAGATAGATAACTCATCTCCAAATCCAATCTCAAATAACAATATCATATCTTTCTACTTCACTGAGAAGTTTTAGCAATTTTTCATTGCTTTATTATTGTAAAACATCTGATAAGTCACAAATGGATCAAAGATATCTTGATTACGTGTTGAAATCCTTCAACATCATGTGCAAACTGTTTCATATAGCCTTCATATGTAACAAGAAATTTTAAGCTTAGGGCACATATGAATAGAGACTTGACTTTTTGGAACAGTTGAATAGGTCTCCTCTGAATCTTTTTCAACATATGAAAGAACTGTGTCGTAATCTAGACTCTTGTCACAAAAGGATGATCAGATAGGATATTGATCTTGTGAAGATGATGTATGTCATTCTGTCATTTGAATCTTTGTCCTCTGTAATTATTGGATTGCTAAACCCCATAGAGCCCTGGCTCTAATACCACTTGTAGATGTACACGAGAAAGGGGGTTGAATTGTGCACTGGCTACTTTTCGCATTTTCTGAAGCTTTTGAAAATAATTACAATCAAATGTAAAACTTGAAGTACAGCAGAAACATAGTTAGTAGCTTCAGAAAGTAGATTTCTGAACCTTATTAAATAAAGCGCTCATTCTTAAATAAAATAAAAGAAACCAGAAAAGATATATATGATCAAGAGTAAAAGGATGATGCAACAGGGATAAATAAAAGAGATCAGAGAGAGAGAGACGACACAAAGGATTTTATATTGGTTCAACCAACCTGCTTACATCCAATACTCAACAACTGTTGAGATTCTATTCAAAGCAACTTTCTCAACTTAAGAAAGTAAAGTTGGATAGTCTTTATATTAGCCTTTCCAAGCTCTCACTTATGCCAGTAGGCCAACTTAGCGACTGACACAAGTTGAGTATTCTTTCCACAAGCCTCTCCAGGCTAAACCAAGTAGTATTGTACTAGCCTCTCCAAGCTAACATGAATAGTATTGTACTAGCCTCTCCAAGCTAACCCATGATCAATAGCCAAACCTATTGTCACGTTGAAAGACACTGGCCTCTCCAAGCCAAACCGTGAGTAGTAGCAACATCTACTGTCATGTTGAAAGTAGTCTTGACATTGGTCTTTCCAAGTCAAACCATGAGTAGTAGCAACCTCTACTGTCACATTACAAATAGTTTTACATTAGCCTCTCCAAGCTATCTCACAGCAATCACTACTAGATCGAGGATACAAAGGTTAAGTGTCTGGGTTGCCACTCAAACTAACCTACACTCAAGTTTCCTTAACATATTCATAAAAAGTTCCTAGGAAAACTTGAATGACTTCATTGAGTGTAGGTTAGTTTGAGTGGCAACCCAGGAAGAGCATAAATCTGACTAAGAATATAGAAAGAAGATTTTCTTTACACTTTGAGGATAAAACTAAGTACATGATAAAGATGAATATTCCAGGAAGTGGGAAGAGATTTTTATAAAGTTTCCTCTCTTGAATCTTCAAATCTCTCATCGGTCATCAAGTATAGCATCTCTTTATATAATGGTCTTTCTTTGTGACCATTGCCATAGATCAGTTCCTCAAGTAACACGTGTTGATCATCAGTTGTGTCTTAAAAGAACAGCTAGAAGAGAGGTTAACAGATTTGTCACATTGGTTGCAGAAGCCGTTGTAAATATGAGCTTTCTGATCTTCCTTTAAAAACTACTTTTTTACTTTCTAAGCAAGCTTTCTAAACTCCTCCTTTATGAATCCAGGGTCGTTGATCAAATAGGCAGAAGAGATGACATATCAATTTGAAATTAGGTTTGACTTGATTATTTGAAATTCAAATTTCAAATTTCCCTCTCTTTCCTGTAGCATTCTTTGCTCCACTCACAGGTAAGTTTTTGATGTAAACAATCTGTCCCTTGAAGAGTTTTTCACTTTCTAATCTTCAATCAAATCTTCTTCATTGATTATATCTTTGCAATTGTGATGATTGAAGATATAGTAACATGTTGCTCTTGGACATGAGTTGATATCTTCATCTTGAGAGTACTTTCTTATGTCCTTTGCTACTTTCTGAAGTCTCTAAACTTGGTTCCTTGTAGTGATGAAAGCTTCTTCTCATCGTTAGCTATCAAATGCATGATAATTTCACTTTTGTTCTATTTTAAATCTCTTAACATGAGATAAACATGTTTATATATGTATAGTGAAATTTGTTCTTATTTGAGTAAGCCTTGTTCTTGCTAAACGATAGAAATATGTTATAATCTTTACATGGAACTCAATAGAGCATCATTCATTCTTCAAAGTATTTTCTTTAAATTGGCTTTATTGTCATTCAAAACAAATAAGCATAAAAGGTTTTGGAGCTAACAACTATAGCTTTTACAATTACATCTTCTACTTAGCTTAAATGGAGCATGATCAATATATCAAAATTTCTTAGTGTCGTGTGTATTCGCCACCACTATTTTACTTTAATTTCTCCTATTAGAAGAATCTCGTTGGAAGCTTGAGATTTTACAAAACAAATACAAGGCAAATTCAAAGAAGACTTTGCTATTTTTAGCAATTTAAAAAATAGTAGCTATATTCTTTATTATACCAAGGATACATATCAAACTTTTGAGCTAAAAGGTAATGTCTGAGGTGTTTGAATGAAGTATAAAGCCTTAGAACGTAATGTCAATACCTTGGCCATTTCTATTTTTCACTTGTTTTGAACCTACAAACTCTAAACTTATGAGTAAATTGCCATAACCGATGGTGAGGTGGTAAGAAGCTCATGAATCAAGATACCAAGAAATTACAAGTATAGATAGGTATGCCCTTGAATTATTAAATAAAGTAAAAGGAGGTAGTGGTTGAGTGCTAGCTACCTGATTGGGATTAAAAAGATTTTGAACAAACATGTGGTACATTGCCACTCAATGTAACCCATTTTTCTACAAAGTTAACAATAAGACAAATTATTTCATTCCTATTTATGTGGTGCCTTGAAAACATCTTCCTCTACCTTTTCTTCCCCCAACACCCATGTCCACTACTCATAAACCATTTCTATTGTTAACAACCATGGTTCTTGAAGTATGCAAGGAAGTTTGAGCAAGATGAACTTGTATGAAAAGAACATTGGAAATTTTTAAAAAATTGTGAAATATAAGGTTCAAGTTGAAAGATCCATATGTGAGGCATATATCCCCAAGGAGACATCTTTCTTTTACTCCTATTACTTTGAAGCACATGTTCAATATAGAAAAACTAGGGTTGGTCAAAATGATGATAGGGGTGAAGGTTCAATTCAGCCAACATTGTCAGTATTCAATCTGCTTGGTCATGCTACTAGAAAACCTAAATCCATTGGCTAGTAGAAAGAGAAAAACATAGGGCACATTTGCATATCATGATGAATTGTGATGAAGTGTTGTCATTCAAAACGTAAGTGACATTCATGTATCACTTTGAATTATTAAAATTTCCTACACAAGTTTTTTTCTCTTATAAATTTCTTTCTTTATATACATGTATTTTGAACAAGTATAGTCAACACACCCTTGAAAAATTCATAGCATGGTTCAAATCCCATGTACGTGTAAGATCAAATTAATAATATTTCAATCCAAAATCACTCTCTTGTTCACCTTTTCGTCTTATACATATATGTGTGTGTGTCTATATTTTAGTACAATTCTTTTATAGGTGCTTAATGGTGCTAATAATATGATATGTCCGCATATGCAAAGTTTAGCTTAGGATCCTGATAACAAATTCATTAGTTCGGCTATTTATCATGTCAAGAGATACAAGTTTCACACATTTGAATGGGGAACATGGAAGAAAACAGACAATAGTGGACATTTATGTCAAGAAGATGTAAGCAATAAGGAGGGTGATTGGCATTGGAGTGCTTAAACAAATACTCAAAAGTTGAATATGTGGGTATCAAAGTTGAAAGACAGCTAGTAATATTGTATGACCCAAGACATCTTGAGGGAACACACACACACATAACCATTATAAAATTACCGAGATACCAAAAAATATATGGTGCATATGATCCTTTCTTTGTTTCCTAAAATGCAAGACAAGTGTATTATCGAGTAAAGGTTAAAGAACTACCTAATGATGCTTATTGAGTGAATGATCCAATCACTGCTCATGTGGTTGTTGATACAAAAATACCAGCTGGCTATGATCTGTAACAAGGGAGATTGACATAGTTGATAGTACTACTAATCAATTTATGACAAGAATCAACCAAAGGGATGGTAGCTGTAACAACCTAGAATGCCTTATGGATTGACAATTGTCCCTACAAACTAACACGAGATCTCTTCAACGTGCTTTGTTCTCACTTACACACTTCCTAAGAAAACTTTCTAGGAGATCACTCATCCCAAAATTGCTCCAAGTTAAGCATGCTTAACCATGGAGTTCTTTAGTGATGGGTTATCGAAAAGAATATGCATCTTGTTGGTATAGGTAGTATAAATCAATTCATATAAGCTATCTTTAACTGTATAGTCTCATACCTATACAGTCTTAGGATCCTTCTCATTTTGGTGTGTGATCAGTTCATTCATGTACCTCTCTGCTTAGAAGCCTGTCAGGAGCTACTCATTGTTCATGCCTTCTTGCATCGATGATCACTCCCTGCCCTCGTCACCAAGCGTTATAGTAACAGGTTGAAAAACATGAATTTGATGATGACGGTGTGTCGAAAAATGATGTAGATAGCCCTCAATTTTTGGATTAAATGTGATTTGATTTATCTCTTAATTGTGTATTATTACTGTTGTTTTTTTGTTACAAACCTGAGCTTGTTTTTATTAATTATGTGCAATGTCTTTTTCTTTTCAGATATGGTTACACAGGAAAATCCAAGGGTAAGAAAGGAACTGCCACCACTCAAACCTCTAGGCCCACCTCCCAGCTTGGAAGATTGAGCACTTCAAGCTCTATCCCACCATAGTAGGAAATCAAAATGATCCCCATTCCTAGGCGTATATGACGTAGGAGCAGTATAGACTACCTCCATCACCACCACCACATGTCCCCCTAGCCGTTCAAAAGGATAAGCTGGGAGTAGAGGAGCTGGGAATGACATCGTGGTTGGCACCTCCACTAGCCATTCCCATGGATCCACCTCTGATCCTCGTCCAACTCTTATTCCTAATGGCAAAAGTTGGTAAGTAATGTTAAATTTCATGTAATTCATAACTTCCTTAGCATTGAATTATATATGGTTGTGCATGCAGTTGGCATCCACAAAGGAAAGGTATGCATAAGGTCACGGAAACCATTCAAAAAATGTACCAAGAACTGATATGTAGCTTCTGTAAGCTACCAAAGGAAGAGAGGCATTGTTGGTATAGCCAGTGGAAGGTAAAATGAAATTTGTTTATTACTCTCAATAATTTGTTATTTTCATAATTTGATTTACACTAACTATTTTATATTTCTGTGTGTAGAGTAACTTCACCATTACCCCTCAGCATGATGCATTCATGTTCAAGGCATTCAAGTCCCAAGCCAACAAAAGGTTGCAAAACATGTACATATACATTTGTGAGGGACGGGATGAGGAATACAAATGGCTGATTAAGGGAAATCTGGCAGTCTTGTGGGAGTACTTGAATTCTGCAAAGTTCAAGGAAAAATCTGCCAAGTCAAAGTAAACAAAGCCTTGTAAAAGGGTGGCTTAATGCATTGTGGTGGTTCTAACAGCATAGAGTCCACATGAAAATGCTTGGTAAGTCAATAAAATAAATAGTCTTTTTAATAATATATATATATATATATATATATATATATATATTGTATATTACTATTTTCCCCGTTATTTCAATTGTAGGAACGTCTCTTGAAGGGGCCACTTATTCAAGGTGAGTTATTCAAGGAGACCTGCACTTGGAGAGGACAGAAAATAGTAGGGCCGATCAACCCTCACTCCGAGCGAACTTATGTAAGTTTTGAACATTTCTTTTAATAAGCTTTTTTTAATTAGATGTTTAGATTATTAATTTTACCCTCACAATTCTAATTTACTTCATATTGTCATAGGACAAATACACCCAAATTATGAAGGAGGCTAGGTCTAAGCAGAATGAGCAGTTCACAGAGGACGGTGAGCCCATCGACTACCTACCCATTGATGCAAACAAGGTGTGGGATTAGATAGAGAACCATATATACAGCAAAGGGACATTCTTTGCAGATAGTTTGTCCCCTAGCTCTATGATGGGAGCATTAGTTGCTGATGACAAGGTTGGCAAGCGAGTTCATTTGCTCAATGTGGAACTTCAAGCTCAGGCCATGCAGCAATAGCAACAGTTGGAGTAGATGCAGGCCAAATTGAAGACATTGAAGGTCGAGAGAAAGCAAGAGCATACACAGAACAAGAAGGAGAAGAAAATGATGATAAAGGAGCTGAAGAAGGAAATGAAGCAGAGGATGATTAAGTACTTGAAGATGATAGAGCTTGGCAACTCAAAATTGCCTTCCTCCTCTTTCACCGGTGACGATGATAATGAGTGCTTGTGATGAGTACTAAGGCTTTTGCTTTTTTATATGTTATAATATTATATTTTGTTATTGTGTTGGACCAATAAATGTATATGTTTAAACTACTAATGTTTGGTTTAAATTAAGGATTTCAAGGATTTGCTACTTTTTATTTTTGTGTTATTTTAATATTTATTATTAAATACAAATGAGAAATAATTAACTTTTATACAAATGTAACAATCAAATAGTAATAATTATTCAAAATAGGGAAAATCTTAAAAAAAAGAATAACGGTTACTGAGGGATTTTCTTTTCCCTCGGTAATGTTTCTAAAAAAATCCAAGGGTCTATACCGAGGAATATGCCCATGGTAATGCGTTTAAGAAAATTATGATGATTACTGAGGGATTTTTGACGTGGTAATGTTAAATTATAGATTTTTTAATTTATCAACTTTCAAGGAAAAAATCCCTTGGTAAAAAATGAAATTTTCCCGGTAAAATTTTCTTCTTGACAAAAATGATGGCGATTTTCTTTGGCTTTTACTGAGGGATAGCCCAAAATCCCATGGTACTGTCATCAAAAAATGTATTGGGGGATTTATTCTATTCATTCCCCCGGTAATAGTCACCAAGGCCATTCTTACCTATGCCATGTTTCCTTCAATAAATCCCTCAGTAACTAGATCTACTAAGGTAAACAAATCTCAAATCCCTCGATAAATCCCACGGTAACTTGCGAATTTCTAATAGTGATAGTAAGCATTTAATCAGACAGATATAAAATAAAAATGGGAAAAAATTTACAAATGAATTTTACATATAAATCTTACATTTTAAGTTCATTCATAATTTTTTTCTTAAATTTGCTTTGGTGTACAAAAATTTAGGTGAGCTCGTCATTGGTCATCGTGCTTGGGGCATGACCTTAAAATTTAGAAAATATTTATAAGAGACTTACAAAACTACCTACCAACATATGGTCTCCACATTATCAAGGAGAATCAAACTCGCAAATCACCTTTTGTCATCAACCACCATTATCATTGAAAATCATCAATGCTGGTGGAATATGGCTCTACTGATGTTATGTCGTCGAATTAGTTTCGCATAGTTGGGCATTATTGGTGACATTTTCTAGCATCTTACAAAACCGGCACCACAAGATTTTTAGCTTAAAACAACACTTATTTTTGGGAGCACATAAAAAGTATTGCTTTTTATACGCATAGGCAGTACTTTTTTTTTAAAGCTGTGTTGCCTTTGATATCTAACAAGGGTTGCCATCTCTACTCAAAAGTGTTGTCTTAGACAACTAGTCATGCTTACTATAACAACTCTATAAAAAGTGATGCATTAGTTTAAAATGTATAATCTTCGTTAAAAAAAATGTCTTAAATAATGATGCTTTAACTTAAAAAAGTGTAGCCTTGCTATTTCAAAGACAACACATTTGAAAAAGGTATTTCCTTTGTAACTATTGGTTACACTTTTCATGCATTCCCAAAATATGAATTGTCTAAGGGGGCATTTATTTCAATGTTTGAAATTGCATTCTCGGGAGTCACATTTCTATAAATGATATTCCTAGGAATGTTATTCCCATATGTTTTCAAAAAATTGTTTGTTCAACATTCAACATTCTTGGTATTGTTTGTTGAGATTCCCATAAATAAATTTAAAATTTATTTGTTTTATAATATATATTTCCAAGAATATATATCATAATTTTCAAAATATCCCTAACAATTTATTATTATTATTATCATCCAAAATGAAATTACACTTCGAGAAAAATATAAAATTAACAATTAGTAAAAATTTAAAACTAAGAGCGCATAATGGATATATGAAATGCATATGAGTTTGGGTAAATGAAAATCGTGGGGGGAGGTCAAATAATTGAGGGTTATTTTCATATTTATACATAATTATCATTCCCAAGTCATAGAAATTTTTTATTCCCATCTTTCTTTGTGGGAATAAGATCTCATTAAATCATGAGAAATTTATTACCAGGAACAATTGATGCCCAAGAATAATTTTGCAAGTCTTATAAGAAATATGGAAATACATAATTTTCAAGTAATTGTTCCTAATAATAACTAAATATACTTGAAATAAACGCAGTTATGAATTTCTTGTAGTGATGAAACATCATCCGACATCCATTGACGCAACAGAAGAGCCAATGGCTCCGTGGTAAACTGCACCAGATTACTGCAAACAGGTCGCCAGTTTGATACTTATACCCGCTCCCCCCTCGCATGAGTGCGTAACTTGTGTATGACCAAAAACAAAAACAAAACTATTGATGCCATACATATAATTGGCAAAGCTAGCTTTATTAGAAGTTTATTATTAAATTATAATAATTCTAGATTTTTATTAATTCAAATTTAATTATACCTTAAATATCACCAAACTTTATTCAAATTATAGAATTTTAATTAGTTCGTAATTATAACTAGGTGTTTCATAATTAAGTATTTTTATTAGAGATAAATAATTATGATCCTTAGTTTTAAGTGATCGAAAATTACAATTTTGAAACGTTAAGTTAGATGTGACTCTCCTCGAAGATTCACCCACACGATAGTAACACTAGCCGTTGCTTTAACAAAAGATAACATAAGGATGTCTTTGATTTCCAAAAATTGTTTTCATTTTATATTTTTAATCAGTTTCTTGCTTTCATTATTTTCAGAAGGAAATAGTGAAAAATGAAAATGAAAAGTGAAATCTATATTTTTCGTTGTTTTTTTATAAAATTAAAAGCAGGAAATTAACTGAAAATAAAAAATAAAAATTGAAAATTATTTTCTAAAACTAAAAAAGAATTGTAAAATGAGTATGAAAGGAGTGGAGATCAAAACAATAGTAGGCAGAAGTGAAATAAGAGAGGCCAAAAGCAAGTTTTATTTGCTTTGGGTTGGTGAGATAATAGAATTAATATATGATAGTACCACTATTTTAATGTTTAAAAAATTATATCACTGACAAAATAGTTCCTAAAAAAACTATATTTATCTATGACTCTTCAAAGATTCATCTTATTTTACAAAATTCACTTAAAACAGAAACTAGTCTCTGTTTTCACTAGAAAAAATTAATTATTTTAAGAACTATTTTTTCAAAGATATGATTCTTTAAGGGCTAAAGTGGTCATTATACAATATTAACTTGGCATAAAATAAGTTATTTTTTTAAATATATGATCTTTTAGGACCAAAATAATGGTTGTATGGTGCGAACTTAGCATAAAACATACAACGAAATCACTTCTATTAACAAAAAAATGTAGGTCCATTTAGCTTTGATTGAATTTTTCAAACAAGATGGATTTTTTGAGGGCTACAGGGTAAATATAGTTTTTTTTAGGGTTATTTTGTCAATGCAAAATATTTCAAAGGTTAAAATGGTAATTCTCCTTTCATAAACTTTAATATCATTTCTCATTATGCAAATTCAACATAATGCAACAAAAGTAGCAAGACAGTCCAAATAGAGATAACTTAGTGTCGGTCCACCAAAATATAAATCAATGCGATAGATTCTTGATAGACATGAATTTAACACCTCATATTCACCCACACTCACAATAAAAATGGACTCCTCAATTTTTATTGAAGATAAACTTATTTATTTTTAGGGTTAAATGTATTTTATCCCATGAACTTTAGATCATATGCAATTTATACCCTGATTTTTAAAACATATATTATGATACCCCAAAGTTAACAAACAATATAAGACACCCATTTTGTTACATTGACATCCATTTTCTTGAAGATAGACAAAGTATTGGATTGCATAAAATAAACACTTCAAAGGATTAAGTGCACACAATAAAAATCCAAGTTTTCACAAAATAGATGGTAGAAATATGTCACCTTAATAGAATAGGTGTTTTACAGCGTTTGGTAACTTTAAAGTTTTGTGATTTACATTTAAAAAAGTCAATGTATAAAATTGCACATGTCCTGAAGTTCAAGAAAATAAAAAGTATTTAACCATATTTTTTTATTTGAGTCTCGTTAACTTTATTATGAATATGTATAAATATGGAGCGATAAACTCGCTCATCATCTAGGAATTGTTACCGAATATAGAGCGTAACCTAGTCAAGCTCACATACGTGACATATGACGCTTCATAAGGGACAGGCAGAAGTATTGAGATTTTCAAAGTCCACAATTCTGTCTCAATACTTTAAGATAATTACATTTGGTTTGGAGTATCTCCATATATACATAAGAACATACTTCAAAAGTCCATCTTAGACAATGCAAGATTTCAATGATAAGGCAAACATCTCCAAAAGCACTTTAAGCTGCGTTTAGAGCATTCTCAATACTCGAACGGGTAACAGTTATATCAACTGAAATAGCTAGCAGCACACTATCATCGAAAGATAAAATTATGATACAAAATCATCAACACACGATTCTATGAATCTAGCTAGTTTGTAATAATCTTTTGAATGACGTTGAAGAGTGTCAAGCCACCAGTTGATGATTTTGTAAATTAGTAAATTCTTATGAATATGATGATGATGTTTTTACTATGATTATAAGGTCTCGGCTTTCTGATTGTAATACCGGATGATTCATGTTGTTACCTAGGAAATATTCACTAAGGTTAAGTCATTCCTGAAGGCTGAGAAAGTGGCAGTGGGTGACCTGACTACTAAAGATATATACTTTGATACTCAAGTCGGTACCTAGACGAGGTGAAGTGTTAGAAACTAAGATTAGTGTCATGATCATATCTAAAGAGTTGATCCCCTTATACACTGTGAGAGGTATGATGTGGATAAATCATGGAAAGAATGTTCCCTTATTTCTTTGTATAAGAGGGTCTCGATACATAGAATCAACAATTATGAAGAGAGATACACCCTAGATTTATATTATTACTAGATTACTACAGGATCTAAGTTAATTATAATACATGTCATGGGTATTTAATGCTTGGGCTTAAGTGCAGGACGATTCTTGATCATATATGAGCCCATAAGATTGGCTCCTAGCTACAACTAAATCCAGTACATTTCACATGCAAACAAGTCGAGTTCAACTTGATGGCGTGATATATATGGCATCGAGGAGTACAATAAGATATTTAATAGTGAGGTGATGAACATGATTTCTTATGAAAGGAAGTTTGCGCAAAATAGGCCCCTCGAATACGTGGTCATAGTTGGAAAGCAGCACGCAATCTTAGTCTAACGTTGGTCTAATCGATTCTAACAAAGGCAGGAAAGAAAGCAACGTCTTGGCTTTCCACTCCATAAAAATTAATAAAATGACTCCGTCACACCACTTTTTGATGCACCTTGTTGACCAAATTGTCATTTTAGTTATTGAAATTATTAGCATAAGTTGTTTGATATTTAAAATTTAGAAATTAAATTTTAATTTTCAAAATCGTAAAATATGAGTTAAATCAGTTCCTAGTTTTATTATTATTACTTTGTTTTCATGTTTACGCTAACATGCATATTAAATGATATATTGGTGATATATGCATCCATCTTGCTTGATCTCAACAATGACAAAATTGAATAATAGGTTTGAATTGCCACCATACATCAAATTTGTTAAAATTATTACTTACTAGCAAATTGACAAACACGAAAATGCCTACTGATTAGCATTTTTTTTTATGAAACAAATAAATAATTTGTAATTGAGAAGAAAAAATGATTTGAAAAATTAAACACCAAATGAGTGAAAAAGTTATTATGAACATGGGTAGTTATGTTTTAAACTGAAAATATTAAAGAAGTTATTTATGATGATTTTAAGGAGTGGCATTTAATTTTGGGAAATATAAATTAATAAAAAAATTTATCATAATTTTATTTTCAGAATGATGTCATGTTTTTTAGTATTTAGATGAACAAGTATGTCATACCACTTTATTTCATCCAACAATTACCATGGTTATTATAAAAAATTATGTATATACTATTCTGGATATATAATATTACTAGTAAAATTTATATTATAGTTTTTTATTATACTTATGTGCATACAGCTTAATTGGAAGCAGCTAAATAGAAGGTCCATCTATTAAATAAAATTGTGATGGTATAGAAACGAAAAGAGGTTGAGGATTAATGTGATTAATATTTTGCAACTTCAAATATAAAAGGTTAATTTGTAAATTTCAAGGATTAAAATTAAATGACTCATACATAAAATTTTAGTGATTCATGTGGGCATTTACTCGTACTTCTTTCAACAAAAGGAAAATAAGAGAAGTTTATCATTTATTAAATTTCTTTTCTCAGTTTGACCGATCAATTATCAAAATATAACGTTGTATAGATGAAAAGTAATATGTAAATAATATTTTGGATAAATGAGACAAACTGCCCTTAAGGTGTGGCTAGATTACACCTCGTCTCATTTAATCACTACTAAAAATCTGTGGGACACCAACAGGTACGAATACGTCAGTAATTACTAACAAGCATACTAACGGATTGATGTGATTCATTGAACATATTTTTTTCATTAAAAAAATAGACGACAAACCATCAGTACACTTGTCAGAATGCTTGGTGCCATTGTGCTTCATATGACACACACAAATTTCGAGAGGTATACCAACGGGTGTACTAACATAGTGGATATTTATTCCACACTTGTTGGAAACCCGTCGATATAGGCTAGTGTGCTACATGGAGCGAATGGTATACTGATGGGTATATTTTTATTTTTTTATATTTTTAAATCTAACGATTCGATGGGTATATTGACGAGTTTATATTAAATTAAATTTTACTTCTTTTATTCACATTATGATTTTATTTTTTATTATTAATTACCAATGAGTTTTTGAATTTTTGGAATGTTGGTGTGTGTCCCTTGGGATTCCTTCTTTTTTTTTTTGTTAGTAAACCCATCTTTAATTAGTGAATTTCAAAATGCACCACTTCATTTGATGATTATTGTCAAGTACATCCATTGGTAACCCGCATAAATAACATGAGATAAAACCCTTCTCCCTCACTTTTCAAAATGTCTCTCTTTCTCTCTCTTCTCTCTTGCCTTCTCCACCACAACTGCCATTGCCACTACCAGTTGACTGCTGCTAAAGCCTCCTTTCATGAAACCAGGCCCACCATTGTAATCTAGGTACGTTTCTAAGCATTTTAATCGGTCTATTTTTTTATTTTGCTTAGTTTTTTTCATTCATTTCATTGCCCAAAGTGTTGGTTTTTAATGCATTGGAGACTGATTATTTTTGCTAATATATGAGTTCTATTAGAGGAAGCATTGATGGTATTGGTTGTGGAAGCTTTTGGTTATTTTTTAAATTTTTATTGTGTATTTTCATTTTTATAATTTTTATAATTATGTAAAATTAATTATTTTTTCATTTCCCATTTTTAGGATTGGATTGGGTTGCATGTTAAGGGCTTTTAATTTTCTATTTTTGCACTGCTCAATAGGTTAGTAATGAAATCCTTGCTATTTATTTACTTTAATATTTATCAGGATAGAGACTTATAATTTCTAGGATTGAATTGTAGGAAATGAGGATTATTTGCTATGAAGTTTGTTTGTATTTGCAGAGACTGCAAGATAATCATATTGTGGAGTTATAAGAGGATATGCTCTAGAATAATTTTTAAGATTATGCGAATTGTGCTTAATTATTAAGCTGTGATTATTTAAATACGTCTATTATGTTGTTATCATTTAATAATGCTTCTGATTGTTGAATGCATTGATTAATTGATGATGAAAGCTCCTAATTTAAGCAGAAATGCTATCAAAATTTTGTGAACTTTTTGTTAGCAAATAAAATTAATATAAATGAAAGTAATTGAATTAGAAACATTTAAAGAGAAATAGAATGTTTTTAAAAGTAATAATGTGATGTCTTTAAAAAAGTGAAGGGTTTAGGGATATTGACATGTGCAATGTTTCCTTCATACTGATCATGGATATATAATAGATTGCATCTCAATAAAGAGGGCATTAAACTAGAATTCTCTAATGGTGTTGAAGAATTTATGAGAGTAATATATCAAACACAACAATTGATAAAGCAAAAGTTAGGGGTTCATGTAATAAGTGAAGTATTTAGATGATGATACCATAAGGGTTTATTTATTCAAGTTGGGATTTACGCTTGACTATTGGATTTGGACCAAGCATAGGGAGGTAATTAATACAGGTAATCAAATAGGTATGTTTCATATTGAAAGTAGTTCTAGTGAGGTCCAATGTAGCTCAGCACGATGTGGATAATATGTCATGGGAGGACAATATGTTTAGACATCATGAGATGGTTTTTTCTACTACTAGTCCTAAATTTGCGGTGTATTGTTCTCAGCCTTCAGTTAAGAGCCCAACCAAGATACTGCTAAATTTTATAGCCTATTAGAGACTACAAATCAACCTTTATAGGAAGATTATATGCACTCCGAGTTGTCATTAGCAGTCAAATGTATACTATGAAGTCTGAAAGGAACCAAAGCCAAAGTTCTTTTAATTAGTGAGCTACATTGATTAGTTCTCTAAGTTCAAATCCCAATATAATTCCAAAAGATTTTTGTCAAGCTAAAAATTTAGCTTCTAAATTTAGGTTGAAGGAAATAAAGATTGACTGTTGCTTGAAAGGCTGCATGCTATATTAGAAAGATGGTGTTTCATTAACCAAGTGTAAGTTCTACCATGAGCCTAGGTTTAAACCCCAAGAGACATGGAAGTGGGAAGTATAAGGATGTCCCTCAGAAAAGAATGCACTATCTGCTCTTAATCCCTAAACTCAAGAGACTCTATCAATCAATGAGCTCGACTTCTCATATGAGGTGGCACATCGCATGATGAAGCATAGAAACATCTTGACCAAACATATCTTGAGTTTGCCTCTATCCTTCAAAGTGTTAGATTGGGACTTTATTCAAATGGATTTACCCCATATAACCAATTTAGTAAACCGTACTCATGTTGGCCCATAGTTGTTACATCGTACAATCTTCCTCTTGAACTATACATGAAATATCCTTAACTATTCTTAACATGTTTAATCCTTGCCTCTGATAATTTAAAAGCTAAGATTGATGGTATTTTTAACCCCTAATTGATAAATTGAATAAGTTGTGGTGTAAGAGTGTTCTTACTTATGATATTTCAACAAAGCAGAATTTCATAATGTGGACAGCATTAATGTGGACCATTAATGACTTTCCATCTTATCTAATGTTGTCTAGATGGATAACACAAGGTAGATTATCATGCCTAATTTTCATGGAGGATACTAAGGTATACACTTTGAAATTAAACACAGAGATTCTTAAATGTTGATTATTCATATAGGCGAAGTAGATATAGTTTTAAAAGTAATTGCGTTGAATATAATGAGCCTCCAGCTACACTAAGTAGTGGCCAAATATGGAATTGAGTTAAGGATTTTCCAAAACTAACAGAAGTCAGAAAGCTAGTGCTATTGCCAGGCTTTGGGGTTAGGCATAGCTGGACTAAGCAAAAAGTATTTTTTGGAAGTTGTCATATTGGAAAGATAATTTAGTGCGTCATTATTTAAATGTCATGTATATTGAGAAAAATGTGTTTAACAATATTATGAATACTGTAATGGATACAGATTGAATCAAAGATAATGACAAGGCATGGCATGATCTGGCCGAGTACTAAACACAACCTAATTTCCATTTACAAGAACTAAGAGATGGTCGTTTCTATAAACCAAAGGCCAAATATGCTTTGAATTCTACGCAGAAACAAGCCGTTTGTTGGTGACTTCAAGAGTTGAGAACACCCGGTGGTTATGCTTCTAATTTAGGTAAGTGTGTCAATATTGCACATGGTAAGCTTGTCGGCATGAAAAGCCATGATTATCACGTTTTCATGGAGTGTTTGCTTCCTATTGCATTCAAATTTACTTAAAGTTGTTTGGAAGCCCCTAATCCAGTTAAGTCAGTATTTAGGGTTTTTTACTCTTCTGCTCTTAGGGTTGATGATGTGTTTGTCATAGAAAAAATTCCTCTTATTCTATTTAAATTAGAGAAAATATTTCCTCCCGAGTTCTTTGATTCAATAAACAGTTGCCCGTACAATTGGCATATGAAGCATGAGTGTGTGGACGATGTATCCATTTGAAAGGAAAATAGCAGGGTTTAAAAGAACCGTAAAGACTAGGTCATATATGGAAGGATCAATATGTTAGGTATATCTATCGAAAGAGAATTCAAATTTTTTCTTTTTTTTCTTTCAGCCACATGTTAATCTAGGAGAACTCGAGTAGGTTGTGATGATGATGGAAGGGAATACTCTATTTCATTAACATTGTTCATCTTTAACCAACCTAGTCAAGCTGCTAGAAAAAGCAATCCCGGATAGTTGACTTCCGAGGAGTGGAATTCTATACATTTACATATTTTGATAAATTATGATCAAGTGCAACCGTTCAAAATATAAGTCAATATGCTTTTCTATGTGAAAATTGTGATGTTATGCATCCTTAAAATGATCTAAAAGATATTTTCAACAATAAATATTTTGAGCAACTACATGGTCAAGATTTTCTTCAACAATCTCTGGATTGGTTCAAATTATATGTAAGCCAATTTTCTCAAATTATGTAGCCCAATACATTGTTGCCAGCTAATTGTGTTTGATACAAGTCAATTTGATATTTTAAACTTCATATGCATAGGTGCATGACAAAACTAATTGTGTAACATGTCCCTCATTTGTTTAATTTAGGTTGGAGGCCCAAAAACAAACCTATTGGTTGGCCATGTACTAAGTTAATGGATACAAGTTCCACATAGCTAAATAAGGTATGGGACAAAAAACTAATAACACTAGTGTTTGCATAGAAGGTGATGCTAGGGATAGAGAATGTGATTAATATAGGGTGGTTAGAGAAATCCTTGAGTTTTAGAACATTGGTGAACCCAAAAAAAGATGTGTGCTATTCAAATGTGAAAGGTATAATTCTATGCAACTAACCGGGACACAATAACATACCAATTACCAAATCATTGAAATCAATCACGCCAAAAAGATATAGAAATTATGATCTATTAATTATTACCCAAAAATAGATTAAACTGGAGGGTTGTAAACAAGACATTAGCAAAAGGCAGGATTAAGGTAGAAGAATATACTGCTGAAGATGCTTATCACATGGACGAGCTAGCCCCTTCAAGAGCAGTAACGGATACAGACAATCCCAAAAATCCTCTTCCTTTGATTATTAAGAAAGTTGACATAATTGAATGTACAAGTCACCACCCAATGAGAAATCACCAAAATGAAATAAATTATGGTACTGATGATGATGTAGATAATGAACTTCTTCATGTTGATCATGATCAACAACAAAAGTGATGATGAAAATAACCCTTAACTTTCGTATTAACTAAGGTGTTAAATATGAGACAAAGCACCCACAAAACACTTATTTTAGTCCCTCTAAAATTTCATGTTGAACAAATTGGTTTCTGTAACAAAAAAATCTCTCAAATTGATCCTTGTAAAATTGAATAGTTAAACGAACTAATCCGTGCAAAATTCAATAATCGGCCAAGTTAGTACCTCTAATAAGTTGGACTAGGAGAACTAATTTGCTAAAATTTCACTTTTGCAACGACTAATTTTAATGGCTTTTTTAGCATGGACTAATTTGTTTGACTATTCAATTTTGCAAAAATATTCAATTAGAGAGTTTTTTTTTCTACAAGAATTAAAATGGGTTGTTTTGTCTAAATATTAACTACTACATTTTTGTTCTTCAGTAATGGCTAAAAACCATGGCTACATGTTAAAAAAATGTTGGCTTTAGAATAGGCAATGGTTTCTTAACTGTAAAGTATGTGGTCGTTATCTATTCATTTAGGTAACGATTTTATACTCACAGCGACGATAGAGAAAAAAACCGTTGTCTTTATCAATACAATAGACAATAGTTTTGTTGCATGTATTAGACAACGGTTGTTTCCGTTGTCAACCATAAAGCAACAATCTTTAATCGTAGCATATTATTCAACAATTGGAACAGTTTTATAACCGTTGGGTATTTATGGGAACAATTTTGCAAGTATTGTCTATTAACCTAATAAGCAATGGTTTTTCCCTCTGTATTAATATTTATGGGAACAATTTTGCAAGTGTCATCTATTAACTCCATAGGCAACAGTTTTATAACTAGTACTAGTATTTATAAAGAATAATTTTACCACTGTTGCCTATTTCAATAAGCATTTTTTTAATATGTTGATAACAATAATATATTACTAAAAAACCAAGAGAAATTTCATTCTAAACAAAATCATGACAAGTGCACATATAATTGTCAAACTCCATGTTTATATACATAAGATCCATTTAAATACACATTAATAACCTTTGACATAAGTGGCATACAAGTCATGACTCATGACATATGAAATACTACTTTAAAATCACATAATAAGAGGATCTAACTCAAAACATTTAAGTGTTGATAGTTACAAAATATTCACTCTGCACAAAAAATTCATAACGGGCAGCATCAAGTCCTTTATCATCCCCCAATCTTGATCTCTTTTACTCTTCATCTACTTGATCTTCAAATTCTGTGGTTGGGTTCTTTCTCTACTTTAACACAATTTTCCTGTTGATAAAACAAGCATTTACTCAAATTAATTCAAAATCATGAATACCTAATATCTGAGGGCAATTACAAACCTCTAAATAAGTTCATATCCTTGAACATCTAATCATAAAATTTAGTTCATAAGGTAATTGGTAGTTGAACAACAATTGCAAGTAAGCAAAGATCACAGAAAAAATAAGATAGCAAGGTCTTCTAACATGTCAAAAACTAATCAGGCACAACACGTGGATATAGCTCAACATGTGAACAGAAAAAAAAGAAAAGAAAAAACTTTTCATGACACATGTAGAAGCCTGGACACATGCTTGGTCTAATGAAAAACCAATATGATACTCAAGATTCTTGAAAGTAAAAAAGACAGCACAATAGAAGTTTCGATCTAGAATATAGAAGGAATAATGAGGTCTAAAAGAATTAGTCATCACCCCCCAAACAATCGCACTACAAAAATATCATATCATACCAATGCTTTAATTTCAGCATTCTGTGGTTGCAAGTATACCATATTTTTAAATTAATAAAGCAAAATTACTTTATATAATAGGGAATACGTAACAAATTTGATGGGGAAAAAAAAAAAGTCACACTTCCAATCTTACATATATGGCAGGCACAATTCCTTCCTCTCTTAACAAAGGACAAGCTGAATCCAAAATGGTCCTCAATCTAGTTTACTCACTCCTCATCCAACAGAACACTAAACAGTGTAGCCAAAGAACCCAATACTTAAACAGTGAAACATAAATAGCAAATGACAGTTCAAACATCAAATAAGTCAAAACATGGACTAACTAGATCAATGCCAATTCAGATTACTATTAGCCACTAATTCAGATTACTATAAAATAAATTAAATTAAACCTTTTCATTGCTTACAGCATTAGGTGACCCAAGCATAAAATTTAAGATTTTAAACCAATTCCAATTCTTTTAGAATTATAGTTCCATCATCCAAACGGTTAAGAGAAGGAGCAATTTTTAGACAAAAGAATAATAACAGATACCGTAAATTAGTGCGGAGAAGCATGGAGTAATGTTTTAGCATAGAATTACTTCATTTAGAATTAAAATGCCATTTTATTTATTCTCCTTTGAAAAAGAGAGGCTGGAGCAAGAAGTAATGTCAATTGAGAAGCAAAATTTCCAAACACTTGTTGTGCTAGTAACCAGGAAGAGCTCCAGGACTTTGTATATCTTTCAAGGCAATAGAAGAAATAACAAATATAACCATATCACCAATCAACCTTAAAAACTGGGACAAAGATAGTTCAAAAACCATCATTTAAGATAATGCTGCTCAGCCCTTGTGCAAATCAAAAGCTGAGGATGCTTCTCTTGCAATAACAAATTGGTCTGGTAATCTGTTTCCCCCTGAACGTAGGCCTCAGAGGTCATTATAATTGCCGCTTGTAGTCATGAGAAAGAACAGCCAGAAGACAGAGACATTAGCTATTTTTGGTAGATGCAAAACAGCAACACTGGCATATAAATTTGGAACTTCAGCCCTTATCTTCACTCTGAACCTACCCAGGCCACCCTCCTCTATGTGTCATCTCCTAATTTCTCAGCATACAGACATCAGCCGCAGGGGTTTACCTAACCTATCTGACTTGGATATCATATTTATCATATTTAATGTGTAGTCCATTACAGCCGGTTCTCCACTACTAAACAATTGAGAAACTGGGTGAAGTCAGTGGAAGAATTTATCACTCTTAAGCTGTAAAGATTAGCAAATAGTAGAGAGAATTCAGGCAGAATTGAGAGATTCTGCTATTTCTAGCAACTTAAACTCAAAGCAAAAGAAATTAGCCAAGTAATAGGCAAGTAGAACTCAGATAATGCTGATTCAATACAATTTGTTGTCATAAAATATAAATACAAGGCTAAACATTTAAAAAGCTTGACCAACCTAAGGTTTAGAGCAAGTGATTGTAGTGAACTGAACATAAAGAATATTAAGGTGCCTATACTACTTCACCTTAATACCTAACCTCTAAATTCGGTAAGATATAGACATAATTGCTCTCCCACTAGCTAAAAGACTCATTATCCAAAGTAAAGAATATTATCCAACCTGCAGCGTTTTTTTCTAGCACACAATTCAACAAATAAAAAAGAAAAAAATTGTAAGTAAAACAATCATAAATTAAATCAGATAAGCTAGCTTAGATGCAATTCCACAGTTAAGGATACAAAGGAGCATACATTAACAAAATCGCTGAAGCTTGATAAGTTAGTACTGCAAAGTTATGCAAATAAATCACATTAAAATAGTAGTTAAACATTCAAATATTGAAATATATATACCACAAGTCAAAAAAGGATAATAGGAAAGAATGAGACACATATACATAACAGCACTAACATGTCCAAACTGCAGATAGACACAGCAGAGACCAAACCATAGGTACACATCAAAAGATAGCACAAGACAAAGACCACATCAGAAAATGATGCCCGAAAAAAAAAATGAGAGTTTTTATTATACTTTTATAGCACTTGAAAATGAGACTCGTCTATTGAGAGAACAATACAGAAAAAACAAGCCATAGAACTCAAATTATGGCTCACACACGTGAACTAACTGCCAGTGAACAATTGAGCTTGAAAATATCAAATTCACATATATAGATAAAGATATTTTGAATCATACTTGTGAACGAATTGAGAGCCCCCTCTCCATCCACTTCCTAAACCATTCCATGGGCTAGAAGTAAATGTCTCCAAAGAAGCTCAAGTAAGCACTGGTTTTGCACATCACTCGGAAGGAACTTTTACTAGGAAATTTGCATATTTGCTTTTTTAATGGCAAAGACATGAGAATGAATACACATAATACAGGAAGTCGGGGATGCTAAATTGGTCTTACATGGAGATGCACTAAAGATCTAAAATCTAAATAAGAACCCCCACCCAAAAAAGAAAGGAATTCTTTTATGCTTGCCTGGCTATGTAATGAATCTTCACTAGCTTTCTCCAATTTAAATTATCCAAAAATGAAATCCAACCCTGAGGTAGTGCTTTGGAAATAAACCTACTGGTGGTTGGCTTGGCATTGATTACTAGGAATTTTACCATTTGAGATGAGCTAACCAACCCCTAAAAGAAAAAATGTTAGTCAGTCTACTATATAATAACAACATAAAAACAAATTCATGAGATCATAGCCACCACTCAATACATAAACATACGCCTCATACAAACTACAAGCTGAAAATTTAGATACAGCCACTCAAACAGCACACTTAGGATTAATTACACCTTAAACTAATAATGAGACATATGTAAAAGGAACATAAATAGTTAATTGGAAAGAAAACACAAAAATGACAACAATCTTCTATCTATTCCATTGTCAAATTCTCAGGCTTACAATCTCCTACAAACTGAAGTGCCCATTATATTTTTTATTTTTTAACCTTTTATGTATATTAATATTTTGGAATAAATTCTTAGGTACTGGCTGTATAGACCCTACATTAGACACATGTAAGGTTTTTGTAGGGATGTTAAGAAGTGAACTTATCTCTAAAGATTGTGTTTACAGATAACAACTATTGAAAAGAGTCTCTATAGTAAACCATGATCTCTAATGCCAAGCTTACAAACAAGAGTCTCTGTGTCTGAGCTGAGGGAAAATTTTCTTCTATTGATACAACTTTAGCACATTATATAGAAGTATGCTTACAGTAAAATTAGTTAAACTAAGAAGTCAGTGAGTGAGTGAGTCTTAAATCGTTAATCAATAGTGAGTGAGTCTTGCCTTCATTGCCCATCCCTAGCTAAATCCCTTCACTCTCATTTATATTTGTTTCATGGATTTTTGTTGGTAATCCAAAGCTAGCTAGTAAAAGGCAGTTTATATATCCCTTCACTCTCATCAGGATTCAGGGAATGGGCAAAAGGAAGGGCATCAGGATTCCATAGCTCGAAGACGTTCCTCTGTTAGTGCAATCCTTGCGCGAAACAGAAAAAGGCGAAATAGATAGAGTCGAACCAGAAAGAGACCAAAGTGATGAGACAGTGAGAGAGCGTACCTAGAGAAATGGAGGAATTCACCACTACAGGATGATCGGGGACGATGGCAGAGCTTTAGGCGCGAAGCACCATTGCCGAATCAACGACCACTTGCAACGGAGGAAGAAGGCGGTGGCCAAGAAGACGCGATGCTTTCCGGCACGGTGGGAATAGCCGCGACGTTCCTAGGCGAGGTGAAGGCAACAACAGCGACCGCGCAGTGGTTTCTCGGCGGAGAACAGTGGCAGGGCACGATTCAGGTTCCTTCACCGGCGTTCGCAAGCGAGAAAAAGCGGCAGCGATCCAGCGGGTGCGGGTTTGAAGGCTGTGGCCAAGTTTCCTTTTCCTTTTTCAGGCGGGTGCGGGTTTGAATGGGGAGGCCAAGTTTCCTTCCCCTTTTACAGGCGGGCGAGGTTTGAAGGGGGGTGCCAACTTTCCTTTCCCTTTTTGGGCCAAAATGTGTTCTTTTGGGTTGGAAAGAGTTTTCACTTTTCACAGATGGTGGTGGGAAAGGCAATTTGTTCCCGCCCACACTCAGCACGTGTACCCATTAGGGAATGGATTTTATACGTGCTTCAAGATTCATGTATATCTGAGAAGTACCGACTTGGTGGTATGGTCAACACACGTTCGACACCCACACGACACATATTGAACACGTATATGTACGTGTCCAATTAAAAAATTTATTTTTTTGAGTTTGGACACACACCGAATATGGCTAGATATTGCTCTAATTCATTGTGAACGCGGCTTAGATACCCCACAGATACGCTTGAGTTGGTTTTTTATTTTTTTTCCAAATTTTAATACTAACATGAGCCTAAAATTAATCCTAGTTATTTAGTTGGACACGTGTTGTTAGGTCATTTTATTTTGAAAATTCTTCAGTTGATCACAAAAAAATAAAAAGAAAAATTAATTAGATAAAAAAAATTATACAAACACGACAAAAAGAAATTCAAACAAAAAAATTACATATATATGTCATGTCTATGTCCTATAATTTTTTGAGTTTAGTGTATCTCCGTATTCGTGTCCGTGTCATGTCCCATGTCTGTGTCTGTGCTTCATAGATATATATTAATAACGGTTTTTAAGTGTATCAATTATAAATTTATATAGGCAACATCTAAGTATCTGTTGTCTAAAATAAAAATAATATAACAGTTCATAAACCATTGCTTATATATACTATGTTTAATTATTCTTTAGGTCCCTATAGTTTCACTCAATTTTCAATTAGGTCCCTATAGTTTAAAATTTTTAAGTAGGTCCTTATAGTATATTGAGTGAAACTATAGGAACCTGAGGAATAATTAAACTTTAAAAATATGCATTTGTCTTTCAACTAATGCCTCAATTTCGAGAGAAATGCAATTTTAGTCTCTTAGTGGAGTACAAATTTTTTATTGTATATTTTACATTACTTTTGGTATTGGATCTGTTTGTCTCTTTAGAATTATGTTTTCTAGTTTATTATATTTGTTTGATTTTAGCAAATGTTTGATTTCATTCCAATTATTACCTTTGCAATTTTGAGGTTACATTATGCTAGTTTTGTGCCATATTACCCAATCTTTTCTTTGTATATCTACTGTCTTCTCCTTACTATTAAATTAAAATTGGCTTAGGTTTATATTATTAAATTTTAGTCATCTTCATTACTTCCTTACAACTTAGTCATTCTTTGTAGTGATAAGTTGTGCCGTTTATTTATTGTGTATATTGTGTAGGGTTTCTTCACGAACTTGATGCATGATAAAGACTATATTGTTTGAAGTTACTATCTTTCTATTATTAACCCCTTTTGAAATTTAGATTTTGAAGGTACTATCTTTTCCTTGAATAATCTCTTGTGGAATTTATTTGTTCTATGGTTAATGAAGGAAAAAGCAGTGTAATGATATTACAAACTTAGAGAATGGTAGAAAAACGATTTTTATAACTCAAGAAACTCCTGAGTAAATTACATAAATAGGTGAGAGTTGCAATGAATTTCACCAAGTGTTAAGGATGTCAATGTATTTGCTTCAAAATTAATCAACTCACCTATTATTGTTAAACTCATATGAGGTTAACTAAACTTTTTCAAAATCAATAAACTCTAGATTTTACTAAGAAGCTTATAGGTTTAAATTTATACTTACTTTTGGGATTTTTCTTATATCCTCCGAGAAGAAATGTGTATCTTCCTCCACATGCATTGTACACCATCCAAACATTTGCAAAAGTTGTGTGAGAAGTGGGACCCAGTGAAATTGAATGGTGAGATTGTTGTGTGGAGGAGGAACGGGTGGAGGAAAGAAATTCTCCTTACTCTTGAATTCATTTTTCATATAATTGATTTTTGGAGATTTGACAAATTCTCAAATAACAATCATATTATATATAATGTTGAAATAGTACTTCTTTGGATTTCAAAAATTTAACTATTCAAGTCCCTATAGTTTTATTCAATTTTTAATTAGGTGTTCATAGTTTAAAAGTTTTTAAATAGGACCTTGTAGTTTAAAAGTTTTTAAGTAAGTCCATATAGTGTATGAAAATTTTTAATCAGATCTCTACCATTAAGGTAAAGAGGGAGATGGAAATGGAATATTCTATTTTTTTAATAACGGTAGGAACCTGATTAAAAAGTCTCATACACTATAGGGACCTACTTAGAAACTTTTAAATTATAGGGACCTAATTGAAAATTGAGTAAAACTATAGAGACCTACAGAGTAAACTTATATACTAAGACTACAGTTTTGTATTGTTGCAACAACATATTATATAAATTCAACTTCACCAACAACAGTAGAATAAACCGTGGCCATAGGCCCTTTTAAGCAATGATTTTGTATTGTTTCAAGTGATGCTAGAGAATGAAACAAATCAATCCTTCTTGTCTTTTAGAACTGTGCTAGTCTACTTGGTACTTGGTTAGTTTGGTCATAATGACAATTGATTGTAAATTTAAGTTGCTTATCTAGCTTATGTTTTGTGGCATGATGATTGGGGTTAAATTATGTGAAATAAGATATTATGAGCATGGGGGAGTACAATGAGGACTATGAAACACAGCTTAGCCCATTCCATTGCAAAGTGAGGGTTGGAGCAATGCAATGGGCTAAGATTATGATTCATAGGCCTTAGAATACAAACCATAATAGGGCATATAAATTCCTTGATCGAGCATATATGTTGAAGATAGCATGTGCATGTATACTCTATGTCTCATAATCATGCATGGGATTTTATTTATGAAAAGTGTTCATGGCATATTCATTATGTGAATGGAAGTAAAATGATAATATCCCTTCTACCCCATTTAAAATCTAACGATGACTAGTTAGGTTGAGTTCATCCTAGATGATAGGGTAATTAGAAGTTTAGGGACTATTTTATATGGCTGAGGGGGTGTTGTGGATGGATTTTGGTGACCATGATAGAGGAGAGTATTTTATAAATTTTGAAGATGTGAATGAAACTATTATAAAGGATGTGTTCATGCTGCATTCCCTCATAAATTCCCATTATATTGCTTGGATATTTATTATGTCATGTTTCTCACTCATATCATTAATTAATAAGCTTCTTTCTAAATTCTAAAAGACTCATCACTTTGGAAAATTATGATTTTGAACTAACTAAAAGAACCTTAGCATGCTCACTTGTTTCATGAATAAACCAAAGCATCCTAACAACAAGAACAATGATACTTTAACTGCTTTATTGTGAATACCGAGTTTCCTTTGGAAACTCACCCATTCCCCCCTTTTCATGTTGTCTTTTGACGAGCCTGCAGGCACTAATTTGGGAGCTTCGTGATCCATCTTTGGTGATGGCGCATGCTAGAGGATTTAGTCATTTCAATATTGCTCCTCTTGTGCCTTATTTTCCTTGGCATGTAGACTATTTTACTTATTTGTCCTTTGGCTTGTGTTTCTTTTTGAGATATTGTTATTTTGAGGATTTTTATATTTGAGATTGAGCCTTAATACCAGCTATTAGCTAGGATTTATTCATGTTACACCCTTTATTAGGAGAAATGTTGTGATTTATATTAGGTATGATTATTCTCCATGGATCCATACCCTCTTATAACACATTAGTACCCTATTATCTTATGATGTGAGGATTGTTGATGTTTATTATGCCCAGGACTAGTTCTCTTATGTATTTACTATTATGGAAATGTAGTTTTGTTCATTGGTTGTGTTAGTGTTAATTATGCGGGAATAAACGAGGCTCTTGCTATTTTAAGTTACCCAAAAAAAAATTACGCTCTATTTTCCATTAAAAGTATTTTTAATTAAGCTAAATGAAGGAAATCAAAATGTAAGAAATTCAATAACTGGCCAATTATGATGTATGCATAAATGGTTAATAGTTAGGGTCTTACACTTTCTTCGAATTAAATTCATGTTATCGTTGGCCATTATTTGGCAGGAATTATTGACACCTCTTGTGATATATTATTCTTAAAGATGCATCCTTTTATATTTATCATGATTCTTAAATTTGGCATGGACCTTATTGTTTGATATAATCAAAAATGCCATGAGCATGTTTTGATAATTTTATGGTCATAATTCATGTGAGGGTTGATTACTCCTCATGCAATCTACATAAAATTTAATGGTTTCTATGGATTAAATCCACTTTATCTTTGATTTTAGATCAATTTCCCATTTAAATTTGACATGGGCCCAAATTATTTAACAATTCCAATTTGTTCCTGTGAACACCCTATTTGTCCAATCTTTTCTTTTATTTATTTATTTGCATAAAAGAGTTCAACCCATCTTAATTTGTCCAAACCCATTGCATTTTTTTTTCTTTTCTTTCTTTCTCGTTATAGTCCACAACAAAAATATTTTTTTTAATCTATTTTAGCCTAATCCCGTGTCTTACAAAACAAATAATAAATAAATAAAATAAAAATAAAAAAAAGGAAAAGATACGTTGGATTCGACCGTGTCTCAAAAGAAATGAAAGAGAAGTCAAAGAACAGGAATGGCATGATGATGTTTAATGATGAGCTAGCCTGTAAAGATGAAAGGGGCAATAATTTTGTCAAGGAGGGAGGGCAATATAGATTCATCATCAGACAAAAATGGAGGGGGGACGATCATAAGAAAATTTGGAACCAACCTGCAAAAAGAAAATTTTTTTTTCAAACACAAACAGCTTTCCAGCAATACGATCTAGTAGCAATAAGAGAAAAACACCAGGTAAATCCAGCACCAATTACATCAATTTTGTATCAAAAATTAAAAAACAAAAAAAGAGGAGAAAAAGGAGGAGGCCGCGGGGGCTTCCACCCTAGCCGCGGCCTCCATGGGTTACACCATGTCAACATCATCACCGCCACCTTCTACCTCCTCTTTCCTCCATGGGCTATCATCTTCAACCTCCCCTCATAGTTCTTCATCGCTCAAGATCAACCATCCACCGCCACCATTAGCCTTCTCTTCCCCCACCGTGAATGACCGAATTCCCCCTCACTGAAACCACCATCATCGCGGCCTCCACCACATGATCTACTACCCCAGCCGAGCGAACCTCCACCCTTCACTGCCATCATCTTCATCGCCGGCTTCCTCTCCCTTTTGCTAGCTTCGGATCTGCCCCCATAACAGCCATCGCGAGCAGCCGAATCTACCCTCTTCTCTACCGGATAAACCGCCGTGCCTAGCCTTCAATCCGCGAGCTCACACGGCCACACTCCCCCTGGCCACGCGAGCGCCGCCTAACCATGATTTCACTTAACCCAGCGACGTCGAACTAGCCCCGCAGAGCACCGCGGTCTTTACCCTCTCAGCCCCCCTCCGACGAAGTCCAGCCGCCGTCGCCCCTCCGCCTGGTGCTGTTGCCCCACCACCTGATCTCAGTCGCGGAAACCACCCTTCACACCACCGAACCTGGCTCTGGTTCTTCCTCTCCACCTTGTGCCGCCACCTCCTTGTCTTTCCCTTCTCGATTTCTCTCTCTCTCTCTCTCTCAGACTTTCTCTCTTGTGTGTTAGTGTATGTGTGAATGTGTAAGAAAGAAGGAGTGCTCTGTGTGTGTGTGGCAAAGACTTAGTGTGCGTGTGTGAGAGTGAAGAGAGATGTGTTCGTGGGTGGGTGGGTGAGAGAGATTTGTGTGCGTGTGTGCGTGCGCGTGTGTGTGAGTGAGTGAGTGAGTGGGGAGTGGGTGCAGTGACAAGCTCCACTCCCAAAATTATTATCATTATTATTATTATCATTATTGTCATTATTCTTTTGTTAACTTTTTATTATTATTATTTTTTTTTGTTAGATTGGATTTTAAGTTTGTTTGTTTGATTTTAAGTTTATCTAATTTAGTCTCTATTTGTTCCATTTTAGTCGTTGGGTTTTACTTGTTGGACTCGAGCTTGTTATGGTTAAACAAAAATTTATTTAATTTGATTTAAAGTAAATATTTGAGCTTTTTAATTAAAAAAAAGGAGAGAAAACAAATATGTCTTTCTTAACTTTCTTTTTAAATCATTTGAGTAAAAATCAAATAAATTAGTTTAAAATGTAAAAATAAATAAAAAGTGATTTTATTGTTTCTTTGATTTTGGGTTAATTTAGGTTTTTTCTTAAAAAAAAAGAGAAAAATTAAAAAAAAAGATAAAAAGAAAATAACAATTAGGACCTTGTTTTGGTTTAATTATTTATGTGTTTTGTATAAGTTATATAATTGTATTTATTTTACTTTTAGTTTAACAATTTTATATATATTTATGTGTTTTTGCTTAAATTGGTTGTGTGTATGGTGTTTGTTTGTTTTTTTTTTCCTCTCTCCTTTTGATTAAATTACTTTATGTTTATGTGTTTAGTTTGAATTATTTGTGAGTTTATGTTCTTTATTCAGTTAAATTACATTTTGTCTATATGTTTTGATTAAACTAATTGCGTGATTGTGTTTATTTTGTCTTTTTAGTTTAATTACTTTATGATTATGTGTTTTGTCCAAATTATTTGTGTATTTGTGTTTATGATCTAATTTTTCCAATTTCTAACTAGAGCTTGTCAAAAAAATGTTTTCTTTCTATTTAATAATCAGAAATCCATTTCAAAAATTAAAATCAATCAACTTTTTTTTTATTCTGTTTTAAATTAAGATCAATCAATCCATGTTTTCATTCATTATCAAAAATTAAAATCGATCAATATATTTTGGTTTTAAAATTCTCGTTTCAATAATAAAATCCATGCAACAACTTATGATATTGATGTATAGCTTGCTATCCTCAAGTTTCATGAGAATGAAAGGATTTATTGTATAGTCCATACTATCCTAAATCCTGTGCAAGAGTGGGTTTTAGTTTCTTAAAAATCATTTCTTTAATAAAATCAATTCAACACATAATCATTTTATACAGAACTACGTGGCTTTGAGTTCCTCATTGCACCAGAGGATACGTAGGCATAGCCGACAACTATCAAGCCAAAATCTTTTTTTATAAAATTTATTCTTTATTTCTTGTTTTAATTTTAACTTTATTTCTTTAAAAATATGCAATTGTTATAAGTTTTGGGGAAAATAAATATTATAAAATTATAATCATTTTGCATAATAAGCTCTAGGGTAACTGTATTTATACGGATGTATTAGGGGTGCAGTGGGATTAAGTTTCCACCCTTCTCGAATCATAATCAGACTCCCGAACCTCAAATCTCTTTTACAAGACCAGTTTGCAAATCAAAAGGTTTTCCAGTTTTAACCATAATTAAAATTGGTGGCGACTCCCTTTTTTATTTTAAAATCGGTTGTCATTCCCGTCGCGGCACCCTCCGGGCGCGTTGTGACAGTTCCTGTTATTTAATATTTTACTAATCAAGTTCAAAAATCCCGTTAAGCATTATATGGTATGAGATATGTCTATAATTGATATGATATATTCATCATTTAAATAATCCAAATTTTCTTTATATGCACAATATTGTGTATAAATGTTATTATGCCTAATATCATTACGAGAGCTTTTTCATGGGGCTAAAAGAAAAAGGTTAAAGCTATTTATAAGCACAAAGAAGGCCAAAAGTGAAAAGCTAAGGATACTTATAAGTGCAAAAAGGGATAGAAGCAAAAAGCTAAGGCTACTTGTAAGCGGAAAAAGGGCTAAAAACAAAAAAGGGCTGAAAGTGAAAAACTAAGGCTACCTATAAGCACAAGCCCATGAACGAGGAGGCAAAGTGCAAAAATCTAAGGGGCTGAAATCAAAAAACTAAAGCTACCTATGGGCACAAATGAGAAGTTAGAAGCTTCTCTAGGATAACCAAATCCGGATCAGAAGTCAAAACCTCCTTAGGATAACCAAATTCAAGTAAGAAGTTAGAAGTCCGAGCCAGAAGTCGAAAGCCTTGAGGCCAAACCCAAGACAAATTAAAGGAAATCCTCCTAGATAATGAACTATTAGGAAAAAAAAAGTCATTTCCCCCATTGAGAATCATTTTAAACATAGAGAAATAAAAATAGGAACACAATCACAATACAAGAATTAATATGGAAACTCCAAAACAAGAGAAAAACCACTATTGCTGCCAAATCACAACCAGAGAATAACACTATTTGAAAATTTTTACAACACATAGACTTCTCTCTCACACACCCCATGGCTCCAGTAGATCCATACTCCAAAGCAAGTACCTAAACTATATCTTCACAGAACTCTCAGACAAGAGTACATAGAAAAGAAGAAAGTCAGATACAAGATCGGTGCAAGTTGAAACAAAGAAATTGAGTCCATATATATAGCCTTGACAACCCTCTCCCTTGCAATCCTAGACAATGTGGGATATGTTCTAAGAAGCTTCCCCTTCCTCTTTCATTTTTGGGTGACGTAGGACTTCTTCTAAGATGATTTATTTCAATATTCATCCTCAACAATTATTGAAATAAGCACATCTTCAACTTTTATTATCTTACACTAACGATCCCTTATAGTCATTCTTTACCTCGACAATTTTAGTTTAAAGAACTATTATACTTCACCATAAAAGTAACTCATTTGGAATGGGGCAATTCCAAAAATTTCACCTTGGCATATATTAAAACCTTGCTAAAAATTTATGGTGTAACTTCTATATTGGTTTTCTCTGGAAGTTCATCAGCCATTGATATAATCCATCACCCATTGATATAATCCATCACACACCTTGTATCCATGCCAACCAATGCCTGTGTGCATCTATCAATATACTAGCCGGATCTTCATAATCCCACCACACACCTTGTATAAATGTCAATAAATAATGCCTGTGTGCACTTATATAGTATCACAATTTCCTTCCATCAATTAAGGATAATTCTCAACCAAGTATCATACTTCTTTTTTGATGTTGAAGATTAAATAGTGCTGCAACCACAGAGTATACTATAAAAGTATCCCACTGAACCAATAGCTTTGATACTACTTATTGGGAAAAAAATATCATTTCCCCCATAACAACCACCTTCGAACATAGAGAAATAAAACCTAGACATAATGCTACAACACAAGAATTAATGTGGAAAACTAAAAAATTGGAGAAAAATCACGATTGCTACCAAACGACAACCAAAGAATAACACTATGTAAAAATTTTACAACACATAGACTTCTCTCTCACACACCCTATGGCCCCAGTACACCCAAGAAAGTACCTAAACTTCATCTCACAAACTCTAAGACAAGAGTACAATGAGAAGAAAAAAGTCAGATACCACTTGGATCCCCATATATATATATATATATCCTTGGCAACCATCTCCCCTTGTATTACTGGGAGATATGGGACTTGTTCCAAGAAGATTCCCCCTCCCCTTTCATTCATGGGTCATATGGGACTTCTTCCAAGATGTTTTATTTCAATCAATCTTAACATGAACCCAAATGTGAAATTAGAATCAGAAATGCTATAAGCATATAATATTCCTCAAGCAAGCCTAGAAGTTGTGAAGTTTTAACATGAGAATAAAGTGTATAAAACTAACTCTGTTCTCGCATCACAAAGTTTAAAACTAACAAAGCTAAAATTGCCTAGGCCCATTGATGCTAGGAATCATAAAGATTGGAACCTAATTAGCCACTTAATATTAAAGTTGATATTTAAGTTGAAATATAAAGGAATGGCCACACAGTCAGAACCTGACTAACCACTTAGTTGATTACGGATGTCAAACGGCGAGGCCAGCCTCTTAAGCTCAACCCGTTTTGGCCGCAAAATAAATGGGCCTAAACAAGCTAGCCTATTTACTCGCGGACCAAAATATTTTAGCCTGCCCTGTTTAAGGCAAGATTGTAGGTCGATCCAACCCGCTCATTTCTTTTTTTTATGATTTGTGCCAAAAGTCACTATTTTTCTTTGAAAATTCAAATAAAAATAGCAAGGATCTATAAATACCAATATCCACATGAAAAACAAAATTCTAACCAAATAACTATCAGGGATTATGCAAGAAATTCTAACCCGTTAGATATGCAATAATCTAGTTTAATTTAAACCATAGAAAGTAAATTCTAGATTCTTAGGCATCACTTTAACCAAATAATTTCAAATTCAAAAAATAATCATATTATCACTAACCATAACAACATAGAGATAATGAAATAATCTCCAAGTCTCAGATCCAAAATAAATCATTACAGAATAGGGATGGCGGTCCTCCTTTCTTCCTTACAAACAGATGGCGACTAGCAGCAGCAAAGGATGGGCTTGGCGATGGCACTCATCCATCCTTCCTTACAAACCTAATGGTGACCAATGGCAACACTGGCAGCGTGTCACGGAAAGGACATCAGCAGAGGACAAGGGGAATTCTCGGCACTGGTGCAGGGATAGTGGCAATGCACAATGGTGTTAGCGGAACCCTCACTTGGCTATACTCAGTTTCTATAGAGACTCTCAATTCTTCTTAGTTGCTAGGGTAAGTGGGTAGCACAAATAAGAATATGAGATTATGGAATGTGAAAAGTGGCCTAAGTTGGTCTTGGATTAGGTAGGTTAAGTTTTTTTTCCTTTTGGTCTGATATGGTTTAAGTTTTTTTCTTGAGGTGGGGTCAAGGACATAGGTTAAGTTTGAGTGGGTTTAGTGGGTTATGTTTGGATAGGTCTTAGTATGAGTATGAGTGAGTGAACTGAAAAAAATAATAAACAGGCTAACGGGCTGGCTCGTTTACTCGCCATGCTGGCCCATTTAACATGTAAGTTAAACAGTCTGAGTTGAATACAGACTGTTATTAAACGAGTTAAAATTTTTAAGCCCAATACACCTCTTTTTTTCCTTGCAAATGGGTTGGCCCGATAGGTTTGGCCCATTTTGACGGCCCTATAAGTGATTGACCTAAGTGTTAAACATCAAGCTTTCAACAAAAGCCTTAAGTTGAAGGCTTCAAAACAAGCCTACTTAAAGGCAAACGTCTTAAGTATTAAAATCAAAATTCTCTTAAGCAAAAGTCTTAAGCATTTAATGGCTAAAACACATAGACAAAAGATCTAGGCCCTGTACTAAGGGTGAAATTTCACGACTAATTGATGGGAAAATAGAAAGACCCCGAGATGAATAAATAGCATCACACATCCACATTCAGTGAGATCTTACTCTTGTGTAGGAGCAATAATGCATCCGACTTAAGTGAATGATGATACTTAGTATCAATTAAGGATGAAGCTCCTAATACTTGTTTATAAACCCACCTAGTAGCAAAGGAATTTTCTTCCTGTCAATGCTCGTAAAACAAACCGTAAGGGAAAGCCGTGAGAAATGACTTCCCAGATTGAGGCAAGAAGATCAGCCTGAAATGAGGTCAAAAATAAAGCTTGGCAAGCCCTGGCAGTATACGAAATCTTGGCCAAGGAAATGGTTAGTCAAAAGCTAATCAAGACATAACCTTGGAGAACAAGCAAAAGCTTAGTCAGAATTATATAAAAATCGAGAATAAATTCAGGAAAAATGCATGTGATCATGGATGCCTAAAGTATGGATAAAAATCAACTTATGTCATCCAATAATCTATTCAAAATCTCTTAAAATTATAGAAAATAAGATCTAAGCTCTTAACCTTGGACCCAAGTTGGGGGCTCACTAATAAGAAATAGTTTAATGACAAGTTGCCGAGGGCCTAAAAGTCGCCTAGGTTAAATCGAAAATTGGCCCAGGAACTGGTGGTGAACATTTAGAGAAGAAACCTTTAAAGGATTTCATACCATCCCAAAAGTGTGTTCATCTGCTTTTTAATCATAAAAGGTTTGACTATACAAAGATATGTTTGGAAGAAAAAGACCAACATATGATCTTGGCATTAGAATACGACCTTTGTGGTCATAACCTCATTAGACGTAGAACCTTGTAAATGGGGGCTCCTTCATTTAAGCCCTATGTACCTTATGTTTGCAACTCAAACCTCCTATGCGGAGGATATGAGATAGAACTTGTACGCTTGATGATCGTTCCACACCAACAAAAAGTGGGCTTAATTTGAAATCTCAGCATCCGATATTGACATCTCAGATGCCAAGTTAGGGGCTCAATTGTGAAAGAGACCTTAGTGAGCTCATAAAGCTTAAGGTGAAGAGCTTGGAGTCTTTTTAGAAAAAAAAAAACTGTTAAATAAAACCTATGGAAATGGTCTCGAAACCAAGCTATGGATAGAGTTCAAATGGCAATTCAAATCCTAAATTTATAATTCAAGGTCTTAACCTTGGAACTATATTGGAATCATAGCCTAACTCCTAATATCATTAGAACTTGGCATCCAACATCTTAACCTCAAAGTTCAGCAAGGATGGTTAACCTAAGTACAAAATCAGAATCCCCCATGACCCAATTTTAGAGCCCTCTTTAGGTCTAGATCCTAGAGGTCAAATGCTCATTATATTAACTCCCCTTAATTTCTAAGTCTAAAGGTCGAGTAACCTTTGAGCATTAACCCTTTCTATGACTAACACCTAGGGATGGGAAATTCTAAGTTGTAGCTCCCACCAAATCTAGAATTTAGGGGTCAAGTACAAAATATCCAAAGTCTAAGAGTTGAGTAACTCCCTTCGACAAATACTCTAAGCATTGAGAATTAATTAAAAGAAACTTGAAAAGAATGTACCTGAAGTTAAATCCTACAAATAAAGGGCTAACAAAAAATATTCTAAGGGTCCAGTCTTCAAGGACTTCCCAGAAATACTAAACATGGGAGCTCAAAAATTAAACTTCTTATTGAAACAATGCAGCCTATAGATCAAAGTAAATTAATCTTTACATGGTCTTCGAGAACATAACCCTACTATCACTATTCTCTATGGCTTAAGCCCCACATTTGGAATCCTCTTGACGAATAAGCTAAGACGAAACTCAGATGACAAAGCTATTTTTGACAATTCAATTTCAAACAGAAACTCCAACCTCTAAGGTCATTACCTCAAAATATTTTAAACCCCTGTAAATGGGGCTCTATTTTCATTTTCATTTTCATTATAGCATTTCGCGACTTATGTTTTCAACTCGAATTTCTTATGTAAATGATATATGATGGAATCTCAGACGCTTGAAGCTCATTCCATGCCAACAAAAGGTAATTCAATGCATAAAGGACGAATATGAGGCACTTAAATTCATTTCAAGACTAAAACATTTATTAAACTCGTGAACTCAACATTGAATATTGACATCTAATAGGCTAAGTTAGGGGCTCTATTATGAACTAATAGTATAGGCCCAATACCAAATAGGCTGATTAGTGGCTTTAAACCCCATTTCACATATCCATATATCTATTTAAAGCTTTTAATAGATGGCTAAGTGGGTAACACAACTAAGGTACAAGGCTTTTAAGCACTCACTGACTTGAGTGTCGGAGTCTTTGTAGATACACCCCACCCCTTGGGGCTTAAAGCCTTAAGCAAGAAGGAGTAGTTTTGTATTTCCTATGCTACTCTAGATACCAAGTATCTCTATCTAATTTACCACCTATGAACATCGTATTACAAATTATTCAGTTAAATTATGTATGTCTAGGAGTAGCTCTATGAGTTAATGACAAAATAATCGTTAATCTAGGTATACCAAGTTGTTCACCCAAGGGGCAATCTACAATTGCACACTGGCCAAAGGGTTACTATAGGGCTCATATGGTTACCATAGAATGTGCACCCAAGGGACACGGTCTACCCAAGGGACCCAATTATCATGTATTAAGTATCATGTTAAAATTGTTATGACCAATTCCTTTGTATATGTGATTTTGATTATTCTACTCAGTTCTAGTATTTAGTATTATTGTTGATGATAGATTAAATATATGCCTATATGTAAATATATTTTTTGTGCCTATTGATGATGAATGTTGTGCTTCTTGGATGTCTTGTGTATTGTGGGTGGTTACAACTCACTAGTTTGGATGACTCAACCCCCTTGTCCTTCTTCAGATTTTGCAACTAACACAGACGCTGCAAGTCGTTCCCAAGAGTTATACAGCTGGTTCCCAGTGGTGAGCTTTGCTTCGTAGTGAGGCTAGCTAGTGCCAATCTTTGTTTCTAGATTTTAGATTGCTCCATTAGAAAGTAAGTAAGGTCCTCAAACTAGATAGACCAAGCACTAAATATTTTATTTTGTTGTCTTTTATTTGGATTTCACATATTAATTAAGGAATTATGGAGTTTAGTTTGATGTTGAAATTGTGGAAAATAATTCAATTTACTTAAGTTTATGGATAAAGTTTTTCGATTTATTAAAGTAATCATTTATTAGTACAAGTTGTTTTCCAAAATGAGGACAAAGTTTTGCACACAATTTTAGCAAGGCTTGTATGAGGGGCAGTACCCCTTATGTGTTAGTCATGACAAATTGTGTCGTGACACCTATCAAGTAAGAAGAATGATTTATTATGAGAATGAAAAAGGTAAATATAAGACATATAATCTTATATATAGTCAAGATTAAAAATTAATTAATGGTCATATGATCTCTTAAAAAAGTCACCTGACTTTATGCCTTAATTTTAACTATTCATATAATATCTATTGATCTATATTTATTTTTATCATTCCTACAATAAATCACTTATGTTACTTGAATATTTTATAAAATATGATCATAGAAATAGAATACTTAATCTATGATCTCAAGTTTTTCAAATACTATTCAATGTAACAGTGTGAATCCGGAAGCACATTGCACTACTTTCTCCATTTATTTCCTCTCGAAAAACACAACTTCATTTGATTATCACTATTCTCTAGTAATTTAAAATTGTGTATATAATTTCTAACATAATAATCAATACCATTTAATGTCTTCTCTTTTGATGACTTAATACTATTTTATAGTGCTTAACGAATGGATAGTAATTTAAGAATTTAATTTAAATGTAGTGAAAGTTTAAAAAAAAATTTCATATAGTCATCTAATTAAATCTCCTTATATGTATTACTTTTGAAGTAAAAGTCAAACTTATATTATTGATATAATTTTATGATTGTATATATCAATATATTAGACTTAAACTCTAAAACTAATATGTCAATTTAAAATTTATATATAATTAAAATTCACATTTATTTAAATTACGAATAGCAAACATCACTATATCTATATACTTAACTATTATTATAGGGACTTTTCCATTTATAACTAGGGTTTTGTTAATTAGTGTCATAAAGGCACTAGCTAAGGATACTAGAAGAAGTAAAATTTAAATTTTTTTAATGGATCACTTGCTTTAAATACATCGAAACATGTCTTTCGAATGCTAGAGTTTCCATTTTTAACCCTTATAACTATGGTTTGGTGTTCAAATTTTGATATTCTCAAAATGTACACTAATCAAAGGAGATTAAGAGAAGTTGTGACTATTAATTAAAGAAGTTTGAGAGAAAATTTAAATTTTTTTAATGGATCACGTGCTTTGAATACATCAAAACATGTCTTTCGAATGCTAGAGTTTCCATTTTTACCCTAATAACTATGGTTTGGTGTTCAAATTTTGATATTCTCAAAATGTACACTAATCAAAAGAGATTGAGAGAAGTTGTGACTATTAATTAAAGAAGTTTGAGAGAAAATTTAAATTTTTTTAATGGATCACATGCTTTGAATATATCAAAACGTGTCTTTCAAATACTAGAGTTTCCATTTTTAACCCTTATAACTATGGTTTGGTGTTCAAATTTTGATATTCTCAAAATGTACACTAATCAAAGGAGATTAAGAGAGGTTGTGACTATTAATTAAAGAAGTTTGAGAGAAATTATACCAACTAATTAAAAGAGGTTGAAAGGAGTTAAGGAATACAAAAAATAATATTAACAATATTTGAAAGGTTTTTTTTAACTAGTGTCCTAATAATGCTAAAAGGAGCAAGTTTTAAAATCTCTCAATAGGTTTTATATTTTGAAAACATAAAAACTCTCCTTCCAATGTGATTTTTTTTCTTTTCAACTCCTTGACCAATATCCAACACTTATTAGATCAATATTATTTTAAAAAATATATGTTAAATAAACAAAAATAAAAATAAACAAACATAAATTCTTAAATTTACACTTAAAAATAAAAAGCTAAATAAAAAAATGAGATAATAAAATCCAAAGTTACATAAATATTACAAGAAAAATTTCCCTCGATAGCTTTTTTGTTTACCAAATATTACTATACCTTTGCAATACCCTTTAAGGTAAAATTTAGAGAAAATTAAATTGATTCCTACGATTTGCAGAATTCAAACCAAGGAGGCAAGGAACGAAGAACCTACTCCAAACCAACATGCTACTCATTAAATTGGCAATTAAATTGATTTCTATTGAGTTTTGGTAAAATTTATCCCCCCATTTTTTCTCTATTTATAAAATTTATTCATAAGGTTCCTGCATTTGTGAAATTATTAATATCTCACATTCCTTTAAATTTATAAAATTATTACAACACTCACTCTATTCCACTTATTTGGATATCACATTGTGTAAGGTATGACACAAACAAAAGAAAGTCATGATAAAGTTTACCAAATTTTTAAGTCAGTCAGTGCAATTTGTTCCTAGGAATAATAAGTCTTAAAAGCAGTTACACGGAAATAGGTTGAGTGTTTTCCTCGACTAGATAAAATAAGAAAGAAAAAGGACTAAATACCTAAAATGATCGCTCAGAAGCACATATTAAGAAAAAATTAGTCCTTTAAGATTTGAAAATATCATATTGGTTCCTCAAAAGTCAAGGAAGAAGATAAATTGGTACTTTTATACATTTTAAATACCGATGGGCTAATTTACCCCTTGATATATTTCCAAATAATTAAAATAAGTATTTAATAATATAAAAATTCTTATCTTTTGTTTATTCTCTTAAAATTTTAAATATAAATAATCTTTTCCTTTTGAGTGAACACCCAATTCTTGCATCAAACAATTTAGCTCTTCAAGTAAAAAAACAACATCTCGTGATGCCTCAAGATTGAAAACGATGGACATGTTAATCTTTCTCTTAATAAAACTTGCAAAACTCCTACTCCAGCTAACCTCTTCCACCTATTAGCATGACCAAATTGCTCACAAGTCTCATTTTCATTTTTGTTCCTTTGAAAATGAAGACGACAACAAAATGAAGAAGGCCTTGTACGAGTTTCTTTTTGTTATTGATGCAAAAATAAAATGATATTATTTTTCACGTGTAAGATAACGTCTTGTGTCACTGTGTTTATAGGTAGAGGTGGGTATGTGAACTGGTCCGGTCCGTTTAGCCCGGTCCGCGACGGACCACAATTAAACGGACAGGACCGAACCGGTTCATTTAATAAATGGACTAAGTTTTAGGGTGGTCCGTGTCTAGCTCGCATAAGCCCATGGACTAGCCCGCGAACCAGAAGCGGATCAGCCACAGATTAAATGCGGACTGCGCGGACCACATGAACCAAACGCAGACTGGCCCACATAACCCTTTTTTTCATATTTTTCTTTTGGACTTTTTTTATACCCTATATTATATATTTATATTTATACAATATATTTTACCAAATACAAGCACCAAAAATCATAGAATAAACCAATTCATCAAAGTCCATCCAATAATAATATAAATAAATATCACAAATGAAAACATTCTTTCACTTACGCGAATGGCCGGGTTGGTCAAGAACCCCATGGTCAGCCCATTTACCATGGTTAAGCGGTCACATGGATCAAAAAGTCCGTGGGTTGGCGGACTAGAAATTTTTTGATCCATTTTCACTCGGATTACGAGTTAAACAAGTTAGCCCACGATATCCAGCTCTATTTATAGGTCACACATGCAATTTCATTTATCTTCAGGGACCATGATATAGGTTTTGTTCTTGGTGCACTATACCGTTACGCGTGATTTTTTTGAAGGACCACATTGCATGTTTACTCTTGGAGGAGGATTCCTTGGTCCGCCCTTACTTTAAGGCTATCGTAAGTCACCCTTTACAATTACTATTTTATCCATGTTAAAACATCTAATTTTCAGTTTTTTCCATTTTCTCAATTTCCTTGCACCACCTTTACCAGACCATTGCAACCTCCATTCTTCGTCTTCTACCTTACATTTGTGGAAAATCCTTCCTCCATTACTGCTTTAAACCCATTCACTTCCACACTTCCATTCACAACCATTAAAAAAAAAAAAAAAACTTTTTATCCTCCATGCTTCACCTCCGCGAGTACAATGGCTTCCAATTCCACACAACGAAACAAAGTTTGTCCCAGGAGAAAGAAAGCTACAGTGATATCCAAAGTAACTATGAGGGATAATTAAGATCTAAACATATTTTGGACAAAAACTAGACATGTATTCTTCACCATCCACCCCCACAAAAACCAGACCTGCGTCCTTCACCGCGCCGCCTGTCTTGCTGCCGTGTCGTCGACCCACCTCCGTTGGAACCAATAGCTGCATCACTCAATCACCACCAACTGTGCATCTTGGTGGATCGACCTTGCCTCATCAAAGCTTTGTCCTTTGGATGCTGCTCTCTACTGGTGAGTCAGTGATAGCAGCCAGGACGGGACCTAGACCACACTGGTGACAGAGAGCATGGGCACAGTGGCGGTGATGCGGTGGAGGGCTGAGACGCGGTGAATGGGAAGGGGGAGATGATGGACTTGGAATTTCACATAATTATTATTTTAAGATCAAAATTTATTTACTTATTTTCTAATAGATCTACACTCTTCATTTATTTTGTCATTAAATCTGGTAATATTAGAGGGAGGGACTAACGTTAGTCCTCACCAATAGGTAGACTAAGGGGATCGGTTCCCCTCTTTCTTGGCCAAGGATTAGTTGCTCCATTCTTTATTGGGCGCTACTGTTGATCCTCCTCGTGTTAGTGATCTTCAAGCGTTCGATGTTATTTAATTTTGATTGACTGGTTTATATGTAAATAGCTGGGTTGGCACATTGAATTTGTTAATTAATCATCACTGTTTACAATATTTGTACTTCTATCCCTTGTTGTATTTAAAATTTTGAGAGAAGTTAGGTATCGTTATCTGCTATTGTCACTTACTCCCGCTCGTGCCTGTTTGTGTCCGTGTAGAGGGAGAAGAGTCACCCTCAGTTAGATCTCAGTAGCTTTTGCATCGGTAGCTTTCGCAGGAGGAAAATTATACCGCAGCATCATAAAAATAAAAAATATTGGTGGCGCTCTTCAAATAATATTACAAATATATTACTGCGGCGCATTGTAGATTGAAGGTTCTTGGAAAAAAATAGCGGCATTATACCGTGAAGGGAATCGGATCTTGAAAAAAAAAATGGACTGTTCGAATTCTGGGAAAAAAAAAACTAAAAAACATTGTAGCAATAATAGAATTTGGACGGTCCGAATTAAAAAAAAAAAGAGAAGAAGAAGAAAAAGAGTAATATAGCAACAGTGTTCTGAATTCAAAAAAAAAAAAAGACACTGTAGAGAATGGAATTTGGGCGGTTCGAATTCATAAAAGACAAAAACAGCCTATCCGGATTCCACGTTTTTCCATTTTTTCTGTCTAAAATTTTATCCATCTTTCATTTACTAATAAATCATACTTTTCTGTTCTTATTTTAATTCTTAATTCCTTGATTTTTCAATAAATTGGTTTTTAATAATTACATCATATAAACTATTAATAATGATGTTTTAAATACGTGAGTCTCATATTTTAAATCTCAATCACAATCACAGTCACAATATTCAAAAATAATAAAAATATCAAAAGATGTCTTTATAATTCATCCTAAAAATTATATAGAAATATATAACTCAATAAAAAAAAACCTACACTAAAAACTTTATCAAAATTAAACTCTAAAATTATTTAATAACACGGATTATATATATTACATTTAAAAAAATATTATTAAAGTTTTTAATAATATTCTTTTATATTTTTATCTTTTTAAAATATTACAAATATTTTAGTAATATTTTTTTGTTAATAGATATGATATTGATTTTGATGCATTAATATCCAATTAAATGCTTCTATTTGTAATATTTTTAAAGTAATATATGGTTGAGTCAAACATTTTTATTGATATAGTTTACAAATTTATGCAATACATGATTAAATATTTATGTAAAAGTTTTCACACATACAATATACTTAAATTAAATTCAATAGATATTAATTGTTAAAACCGAAACACAATGTAGCGAGAAACACAAAAGTTACACGTCATTTATATCTATCTATATCTATATCTATGCAAATATAGAAAATGCTACATATCAATTCCACCTTTTTCCATTTTTCCATCTAAAATTTCATCCACCTTTCACTGACTAATAAATCATATTTTTCTGTTCTTATTTTAATTCTTAAATATTTATCTCTCTTAATTTTCAATAAATTAATTTTTAATAGTTACATCATGTAAACTATTAATAGTGATATTTTAAATACTTAACTCTCATATCTTAAATCTCAATCTTAGTCACAATCACAATCTTCAAAATTAATATAAATATCAAGAGATATATATTTGTATAATTTATCCTAAAATTGATATAGAAGTATATAACTCAATAAAAAAAAACTTCCACTAAAACTTTATCAAAAACAATAGTTTGATTGTGGTGATTTACACCTGAGAATACAACAAGAAGACACCTATAATTATTCTTCTTATATGTGGCATTGAATGCCAAAACATCACCAAAAACCCTTAAGCCAAATCTGAACTGGAACCTTCTTCTACTGGTATGCCATGAAGAGCATGTTAATCACCTTAGCCCCTTTGTTCTTCATTAAGCAATGGGTCACCTTGTCCTTCATCAATATTTGGGAGATTCAGATTTGAATCCACCACTAAGACAATAGCCCCGCTCTGGAATTAAACCCCAAGAATGCAAAAGGGCTATTTGCAATTTGATAAATTTTGTGCACTTTTTACATAGCACATGGAGGGTCTGTTTTGTTATTTTTGGAGTGAAACTAATGTTGGTCCCTAATACAGGGGGACCAAATAATCCTGTGCCCTTTTTCTTTTATTAAAACCATTAAAACAATACTACTCCCTCCATCCTAGGGCCCATTTTGTTAGTGTATTTGGACAAAAGATACAAAGATACTAAGATGGTAGAGACAGAAATTTTGTGTCCTCACCATCCCTATTTTTGGAGGGATAAATATATTTTATCCCTTGAATTCTAGATCATGTATAATTTTCACCATGACTTTTCAAAATATACATTACGACACCGTGAACTTTCTAAATTGTGCAAAAGAGTCATCAGTAAAATTTTGACAACTAATAAAGTAAGATTTATGTGCATTTAACCCCTTAATATTTCTAATTTGTGCAACCTGATACTTTATCTGTGAATACTATGTACAATTAACCCCTGATTCTTTTATTATGTGCAATCTGACACCCTGTTATGACTTAAATTTTTGGGGATTTTTTTCACAGTTTGAAAAATTCAGAGTGTCATAATATACTATTTAAAAAATAGGGTTTTTTTTTTCAAGGTTTGGAAAGTTCAGGTGTTGTAATATATGTTTTTAAAAATTAGGGTTTAAATTGCACATGAACTAAAATTTATGGGGTAAAATGTATTTAACCATTTTTTGGATGGACAAAAATTTAGGAAAATTTTATTCTAGGACAGAGATATTTTTAATGTTTTTGTACCCATCTTTTTCTTAAAATGGGTTTATGTCTCCGTATTTTATATCTTGGGACAGTAACCAAACACTGCTTACTAAGTGTCTATCTTGACTTTTATACCCATATTAAGAAAATGATGGTATGAGGTTGAAGTTGGATAAACTTAAATGTATTTTATAACATTATGCTTATTACCTACTTCAACCCACATTCTTTCTCTTAGTAAGGGTATTAACAAGAAAAAAAATGCTTTATTCATTTTAGAATATTCATAAAAAAATCAAATAATACATATATTAAGAAAAATAGAAAATATTTTGATAAATGTATATATGAGTTGATAAAACTATCTTTATATTATTATTATTACTCATTTTGATATATATATTAATTATTTAACTAATACATTTATATTAAGAGTATAAATGGTAGAAAAAGAAAATAATATAACTTAGATATTATAAATAGAATGATATTTTAAAATATAAAAATATTAAAAAATTAAGAATTATTCTGAAATAAAATAAGTGGCTATTGTTATTTAGAATTCTTAAAATAATATATAATACTAGAAAAATAAATTTTTTTAGATAAGTGCTCCTTGCAATGAACAAAAGGAGTAATAAAACCAACTAAAAAATGCAAATTGATAAGCAAGCAAGTTCAACAGCGAAGAGTGCGGATTTCTGGAACTTTCCAGTTTCCACGGTGATCGAGACACAGCTATAAACAGATAAACACAAAAACCTGAAAGAGTGTTTTAAACACTTGCTGGTTACCACCATCAATAACAGATTCCAAGCACAACCCTTCTGAATTATTTGTACGGAACACACAGCAGAAGGAGTTGAAGAACAGCTAAACTGTAGAAGAGAAAGAGAGGAGCAGAACAAGCACCAGCACTACCAAAGATGGGTGTGGACTATTACAAGACCTTGCAGGTTGATAAGAATGCCAAAGACGAAGACTTGAAGAAGGCTTATAGGAAACTTGCCATGAAGTGGCACCCTGACAAGAACCCCAACAATAAAAAAGAAGCTGAAGCTAAGTTCAAGCAAATTTCCGAAGCCTATGAGGTATTTATTTTTTATTTTTTTAAGAGTATTGCAAAGTTTTGAGCTTTTTCTGAAATGAAGAGTTAAAAAGGTTGCATAAAATAGGGGTGGTGCGAATTTTGGTGCTTTTTCTGGGATTAGAATTGAAACAGCGGAACTGAAAATTTTCATCTTGATTCTGGGTGATATATATATATATATATAGTGATTGTAATGTTTTCCTCGAAGATATTGCAAAATTTTGAGCTTTTCTGTAATCGGGAGTGAAACAGTGGAACTCGATTTAAAATATTATGTAGATGATGTTTACTATTTTGCATTTCAAATTCGTTGTGACCCTAACCGTTTTCAAAAGGGTCATGCAAATTTGTGTGACTTTTTTCTGAAATTAGGATTGAAACAGTGAAACTCAATAAAAAATGTTATCTGGGTGATGCTAACTTTGTGGTTGTCCTTGCTATTCTGATTCTAGTATTTTCCATAGGGATATTGCAAAATTTTGAATTTTTTTTTCTCAGCGAAATTTGGAGTGAAACAGTGAAACTTAATAATAAACAAATTTAAGTTTGTTAGCTTTTTTCTGAAGTTAGGAGTAAAAACATTGAAATTCAATAGAAGGTTTCATCGGGGTGATTGCTTACTTTGTTTCTATTGTGATCTTTGTAGGTGCTTAGTGATCCTCAGAAGAGAGCTATCTATGATCAATACGGGGAAGAGGGTCTGAAAGGACAGGTGCCCCCTCCTGATGCAGGTGGTGCTGGTGGTAGAGGAACTACTTTCTTTTCAACAGGAGATTTCCCGGGATCATTTCGGTTCAACCCTCGGAATGCTGATGACATTTTCGCAGAATTTTTTGGGTTCTCAAGCCCATTTGGTGGCATGGGTGGGAGAGGAGGTGGTGGTGGCATAAGGTCAAGGTTCTCTGGTGGGATGTTTAGTGATGATATGTTTGGATCTTTTGGGGAAGGCGGAGGGGTACATATGAGCCAAGGTGCGCCATGCAAGGCCCCTCCTATTGAGAACAAGTTGCCCTGCACACTGGAGGAAATATATAGGGGGACTACAAAGAAGATGAAGATCTCTAGAGAAATTGCTGATGCCAGTGGGTGAGTATTTGTTATTTCCTTTTTTCCTTCCCTCATGAAGCGTATATGGATCCATTGAAGAAACATATAGCCTAGGGTTTATGATTTAGTTCATCGCTAAGAAGGCATGCTAATTTCACTTTAGGTTGTGTTTGGTGCAAAAATTACACTTGAGAGCTAATGATTTCTTGGTGGCTGTTTGTTGTGGATGCCTAGTTATGCTCATTTTTATTGCTAATTAGTGTATCATTACATCTATTTAATATTTGGTGTGCAACAGTCTTGGTCCTTGATCGTTTGGTGGCGTTATAGTTTATGGAACACTTAATTAATAACTTCTTTTTATTGTTTTGTGGCATTATTTAAAGAAGAAAACTATCTGGCTGTTTCTAGTACCTATTGATTATATGAACAATAGATTCTTTGTACCTTGAAAATTTATCCGTTCCCCCCAAAGTTATTGTACCCGCTCTAGATGTCCGAGTACAATATTTTCTTATTACTGGTTGACGCTCTTAGCAATTGTATTGTTCTCTGACTTGTAGTAAGAATCACAAGGATGGTGTTGGTGGATGTCCTACTGTTATTCACTATGCTTTTTGGGTGCCTATTGCTACCCTGTGTTGAATTCATGGAATTTAAACTTGAGCTTAGAAGGTTATTGATCTATCAACTTAGTAGCTGCTTGGAAAATTGTTGTTTCAAGAACGCATTATCATTTTATGCTAACATGGCAAAATATTTGTACTCTATAGAGCCCTGTACTGAAACAATGTCATATCTTTCTATGATCTATATATGTGCAATGCCCCTATACACGTTGTCTGAGCTAAACTTATATAGTGGCTACGTGAGAAGAAGCTGGATCATTCTCTTTTGATTTAAATATTGTGATTAAGGGTTCTTCTTGTGATAGTTAGTTGGTGGTTAGCTAAAACGTGTTCCAAGAAGTTGCAGGATGAGTGCTTTTGGTTTTCTTCTTTTTCTTGTCTAAAGCCGTTCACTGTAGTCGTCATTATGTTTCCAGCTAATTGATGATGCGCATTCTTTTCTTGTGGATGTAGTAAAACCATGCGAGTTGAGGAGATCTTAACCATTAATGTAAAGCCTGGTTGGAAGAAGGGGACAAAGATCACCTTCCCGGAGAAGGGAAACGAACAGCCAAATGTGACACCTGCAGACCTTGTCTTTGTCATTGAAGAAAAACCGCACAGTGTCTTCACACGCGATGGAAATGATCTGATTGTGACTCAGAAGATTTCTCTAGCGGAGGCTTTAACTGGTTACACTGTGCACCTCTCTACACTGGATGGTAGAAGCTTAAGCATACCAATCAACAGTGTTATTCATCCCAGCTATGAGGAGGTTGTGCCAAGAGAAGGAATGCCACTCCCTAAGGATCCTTCACAGAAGGGAAACCTGAGGATTAGGTTCAACATAAAGTTCCCAACTCGGCTCACTTATGAACAGAAGTCGGGAATAAGGAAACTCTTGGCTGCATGAGCCGCAGAATAAATATAGATATATCTATTGATAATAATAGTATATAGCACCTGGCAGATGTTTGGGGGAGTTTCTTTTATTAATATTTGATTTGCCAGTAAATTTAGTTGTTTCTCTATGTATTGTAAATATGTGAAATTTTTTTGACTAGATTCTTAAGTGTAGTTTGTCGCCTATTGGAGGATGCTGGAATGCATCATGATGAGCATCGAGTGTCATGCTCCTTATACCTAAACCATTCCTTTCAATATTAATGGACGAGATTATGTGTGAAAAACTTATGCACCTTTACTGGTGATGGACACTGGAAGCTATCGTTCCTCTCTTTTGTTGTCTCCATTCATCACCCGCCTGCAATCTCCTCGTGGTTGCATCATGTGCCGCCATTACGTTTTCCATCTGCAGCCGCCTTGACTGTTGCTACTGCCGCCCTGCCCCCCACCCTCGGCACCCAACTTCGCCTTCCCCACTGTAATGCAGAGTTTTAGTATCCATGATTCCTCTTCAGTAGCCATTGTCGGCCTCGTGTCCAGTACCAAATAGTATGGCTATTGGAATGACAACACTAGAACACACTGCCTTCTCAGGGGTGCTTAAACATGTAAAAATCTATTGCACGTTATTGTCAAATTCTAGAATCTTTGAGGACCCGTATATTGGTGGCTGATTGTACAAGCGAGGAAAGATGAATTGCTTATTTTCAAACGAATTCACAGCAAAAGCAAATATCGAGTTTGAGTTTTGTCCGTGTTGATCCTCAATAATTAAGTCTGGTAAATACAGAGCAAAGAAATTCAATATGTTGACTACCAAATACTTGTTGGTCATAGATGGATACATGGTGCTTTTGGTTTGTTGCCAATATCATTTAATAATAGCATACCAACAATTCCAATAGCGAGAGGGAAGCGGGGGCAAGGCAGTGGTTGTGGCGGTGACCGAAGGCTGATAACTGGATTTTCCGGTGGCAAGACCAGCTGGGAAGGGGTAGTTGGGTGGTAGCCAGACTGTGGTGGAGCAAGAAAATGGATGTTGAAGTGACGATCCACAGGTGGTCTTCAAAGGGAGAGACTGTAGAGTGATGTGTGTTATGCTCCCAAAAGTATGGAGTAGTGTAGCCTTCGCCTTGGGCGCTAAATTTTTCTTATGGCAATAATTAACGATCATTAGGAATGGAAGCTCGCATGCAATTTCCGAATTCACAGGGAAGGCTCTCGGTAGCAGCATCCATCATCTTATCGCTATATAATTTTTCCTCGGAAAACAACGGCAATCAATTTTATTGAATTTTTGGTCTGGTCGACAAATTGAACTCATGAAGAAAATATATCATGTTGAAAACCACATGCCCACAGGAGGACCACATATATAGCATGTCATAGTGTGTCACATTGTCAAATATTGTCATTCACTGATCAGTAATACCTAAATATTTTGCATCCAGCAATGTGTAAATTGGGGTATGTGTGAGGAGCTGTTATTTTGAACTCATATGGCGTGGAATATATGTGATGTCTTAGGTCCAAGTGTCATTGACTAAGCCTAACACAGCCTTTGGATACCTCGAAAACCTTGCGATTGCATAAAATCATCTTTTGTTGAAGTTTGCATTTTTTAGTGCAAACATGTTTGCTGCAGCGAGCATGATGGTCAAACAGGTTCCTTGTAGCGAGTTTTTCTCGCTGTAATGAGTAGGTAGGGTAGTAGATTTATTGCAGCAAGCCAAAATGATGCAGTTTTACTAAAACACTCCATCTCTCTATATAAACCCTTCCTATATGCGTTTCACTCCCAAATTCGAACCCTAATCCTTTCAACTCCTCCTCCTACCTCCTCACTCTCAACCACATTCAATCGTATCTCCTCCAAGCTCTAAGGGGAAGGATTTAACTATGGTTTATTTCAAATTCTCCTCCCCTCTTCCTCCTCTATGTTATGGGTGTTTATGTTCTTAGTTGTTGTCAAGTTTAAGTACTCCCCCTGCATTCATAGAGTAGTTCTAGTGAGCTTATGGTTATTCACGTGTTTACATTGCTTTTATGACAGTTGTTGATGTCATTTCTAACTTCCAAGGTCAAATTGGTAGTGATACCTTTCACCCGCTCTTCAAGGTGGGTGGGTTTGAACTCATGATATTATTTTTATTATTATGAGTAAGTTTTATGCATGATGATTTCTAAAAATGATAGTAGAGGTAAAAATATGAATGAAACATGATTTTACATATTATGTCAAGTTGGTAAAAATTATGATTTTGATTATAGCATAAAAAATGTGATTTAAGAAAATCATGGGACCAGGATTGCTTGTTGTATGCCATGAAATGTTTTATAAGCTTATGAAAGGATTTATTGCAAATTACATTATTTAGCAAGTCTACCAAAGTCGTCAAACAAGTTTTATAGATTTATGATATTACTATGATTTTAAGACTTGGGATTTCGGATTTAAGCTTTTAGAGATATCAAGTTAAGTTATATTGGAAATTGAGCAGAGTATGACTATTTTCATGAACAGTTATGTTATTATGGTTTTAGAGTTATTGTGACTAAGAAATTACAGTTCTGAAAATAATTATGTTTGTGAAATTGTATATTGGGATTTGTCGTCTCCATGCCAGTTTATGTTGATAAACAAAATACTAATGACCTGTTTGATTTGAGTTTCTAGTTTTCAGTTTCCATTTTCAGTTTTCCAGTTTTCAAGATTTTGTGAAGGAAAAACTGAAAACTGGAAAGGAAAACTAAAAACTGGATTTTGTAACTTTCAGAATTTTCAGTATTTCCTTTACAAAATTCAAAAAACTAAAAAACTGAAAATGAAAATTGAAAACTTAGCCAAACAGACCCTAAAGTTTTTATGAGTTTTAGAAACTTTAAATTTCTTGATTAAGCTTTCATGATAGCTTTTAGGATAAGTAATTAGTGAGAGAAACAAAACTATGAGTTAATGAAAATAAAGAGATCGTCAATCTTAGTATATCATGCTGTACATGAGGGGTAATCACCTGATCATTTAGATATTGGATGCGTCTACGAGGGATCCATTTCATGTTGCATAATTGTCCACAAAGGACACGGTTCAAGAGGGACCAATACTATGCTAGACAGATATCTAGTTCGTGAGGGACTAATATCATCTAACTATATGACATGACATATCCTGTTTCTTTACAAATTGCTAGAACAATTAAAAGATATATAAATTCTTTATTAACATTATATATGTATATGTATATGAAAATGTTTTTGGTCTGTTGCATGTATATTATATATATCTTGTTAGTTGTTCCATATGGATGGTGGGTAATCCATTTGCTGAGTTTGATGATTCTCTCTTCTCCCTTCTTCCTTACGGCTGCAGTTGCAAGGACTCATTCCTTTCATCTAGGCAGAGGTGACTCATTCTTTTCTTCTAGGCAGAGGTGATTTCCATCCACAATAAAGCTAACAATAAGTGAAGCCTTATTTCAATATATGGAATCAACTTCATATCTAGAGTGTTTTGTCATGTATCATATTAATATTTAAATAATTTAATTTTAAAATAAGCTAAATGGTACAAAAATTATTTCATAATACGAATACGAAACCGCGAAACCGTGACTGAAGCGTGGCGTTTGCGTTTACAATTTATCTCCTCACTTTTTACCGAAACTCTCCCGTGATTAGTCTAAAACCGTTTGTAACAGTAATACAAAAAATGTTTTAGAATCGGTATACCTTAAAACAAAGCCCGTAAATGGATTATTGCGGCCATGGTCACAATTTCTTCTCACTATACTGAGTTCATTTGAATAATCCTATAGAAGAGAAAAAAGGTACTTTTTTTTGAGAATTTTTTATTTAGTACTTTTAAAATTTAGTTATAACTTTATGCTTCTCACGAAAATAAAAGTAGAAAATAATAATTTTTTTCACAATCTTGTAGGAACCTGCTTATGACAGAATTAGAAACAATAGGAGAATATTGTTTGTTAAATTTTGATATTACTTGAATTCTATTGTGACCTGGGAGCCTAGATCTCAGAACCCAGCGTCTACTAGGGTCCACAAAGGTCAGGTTTGTCCAGCTCTCCGATCCCATGTGATCAGTCTTTGGAACCCACTAGATAGTTCTCTCGAGTCCTCCCACAATAGCTTGAGCATAGAATACTAAGAGGTATAGGGCGCACGAGAAGGGCATCCCCCGAGGTGATTCCGAGGTCCATATCCCGAAGAAGTTGAACAGGCATTGCCTCGAGAATGGAGTGAGCGTATCATCAGCGCGGAATATAATACACATTCTAAAAGGATTCCCTGCTAGTATTTCGTACATTTCGTACACCTTGGCTCAACCTTATGACCTCCCATTTAGGACACCCTTGAGCAGTATAAATAGGAAAAGGAAAACCTTTCAGGATAAGCAATTTTTATTCCAACTGTCTATTTCTCTCTTGTCATTGCCTTACCGACTTGGGCATTGGAGTTCCTTTGCAAGTACCACCCTTGGCGCTCAACCCACCGTAAGAAAGGAGGAACCATCAAAGACCCATCGTCCGTATACTCGAGCATTCTCTAAGCATAACAACGCATTACATTGGCACCATTGTCGAGGACCTGTTTCGCTGGCGACACCCATTGCCACCACAATACCACCACCTCAACCATCTCTAACCATTTAGTTTCCCTACCAAACCACACCCCTCAAATAGATGGTTAGAATCAAAACCACCAACAGACCTCCTCTATAGGAGGTGGATCGACAACGGCCCATTTATTTCCCAAGACAGCAACTTTATCATTGTGCCGAGACTGACTTCCAAATCAAGTCCACCTCAAGTTTTTAAAAATTGCTCAAAGTGAAAGAGTTGTAAACATCTTATTGGTTAATAATGTAAAATATTTTTACATCGTTAGTGTATAACAATTAATTCCATTTAATAATTCAATTAAAAAAACTCGATAATAATAAGTACATAAAATCCCAATAAATATTACATTTCATAAAAAAAATATAAAATAATAAAGAATTAATTTTATCTTATTTATTTTTTTTTGTTAATTTTATATTTAGTTAATTTTTTAATTAAAATTAAATTAAAAATAAATTAGTTTTATATATTAAAAAAAAATTATCATATGTAAAAGCTACGTTTTATCCGAACATCTTTTTTAAGTTACTCTTCATACCCTAATTGCAATTTTACCCAAAAAATATTACATCTATTATATCCAAATAGTTTAACAATTTCTAATTCTAACAAAAAGTATTTCTGTAACTACATCCCAACATATAAAAATATTCTGCTTCTTCTGATTCTAATGCTTTTACTTCTGAAGTTCTTTTCCAGAATTTTAACCAAACGCGCACATTATCTTTATGTTAAAAGTAATTAGTGGATGTCATCTTCAGCATAATGATTTCGCTGCGGGCTAACCTCGAAAAAGCACTAAATTTCTCCCACCGATGACTGGAGAAGCAAATTTCATTTCATCATTTTGCATTCTACAAGTTGTGTACCCTATCCTTTGCATACCCACATTATAAGCAGAAATACATCAAAATTTAACTTACTATTAACATGAGAAGCTTCTTTAATCACTGTAGTAATCTGCTCCATTCAGATCCGGGCTTTGTTCTGCATTTTTTTTGTGTCTGTATCCGAGTCCCCAGTTATATAATCTTCAACATCAAGATCTACTTGCCCATCATCATCATTGTCGTCACCGTCAACATTATCATCACCATTACCATTATCATCAATATCCTCATTTTCCTCATAATCCACATTATAGCCGCTTCCCGTTATGCAGTTCTCAGACTTTCCACTAAATCCACCCTGATATCCATCATTATTATCCACCAGATAATCATACCCATCACCTGTTGCTTGATAAATATCATCTTCATAGCCTGATCTTTCGGAACAGCTAGCATTTGTAGTGGTGGCTACATTTTCACCTCCATTAATCTCCTCTGCTTCCTCTGCCATATCTTCCATAGTATCCGTCTCACCACTGACCACATCCACCTTGACTGCTGGTTTTTGCCTACTTCGAACACTCCGACTACCACGAACATGTCCACGCCCACATGGTCTCCCTTTCCATCCAAGTAAATTTCCTATTTTCCGGCAACTAGAGGTAGTGCTTCTCTTTCTATGATTGGTTCTTAAACTAAAAACCCTCCCTTGTGGTCTCAGACTCACACCACGGGAATGGCTTTGGCCCTGTCTGGACCTTTGTCCTCTGCTGTAGCTTGCAAGGCCAGCAACATGATCACCCATGGTTTGTACAGTATGCTCAGCCTGATGTGGATTTTCAATTGCACCAGCATTGTAAGAAGTTTTAGCAGAAGCATATTTTGATGGAAGCTTCTGAAAGTAAGAGACAAGTTAGTTAGGTAAATTCTTCAAACAAAAACAAAGATATTCCAATCAAAATTCGACTCACGGTATGGCAAGCAACTCTAACCCTAACAAACTCAAAATGCCTTTCTATTTCAGTAGAATCATATCAGAACTATGCCTGTGGTACTAATACTAGAATCATGTGAACATATAACCGTATGCAATGCAAACCTATCCCAAAAAAGGATAAAATAAGACCCCCTCCTGTAACAATTTCATAGAACACTGCATAAGCTCCTTTATGCATACCTATAGACATAAATTCCAACTGATAGATGCACACATGCACACACACACACACACATACAATTACTTTTCTTCCATCCACTGGCCGTTTCCCCTCAACATAATTTTAAAATAGAAAAATGCCAATAGATCTCAAAGCAGCTAGATGCTCAAATAAAACATGCATAGTATCATTGAAAAATGTTGAATACAGGAAACCATTGGTTTCATATTTACCAAATCTACCTTCGAAGCCTTGTTCTCTTCTTTTACTTCTTTATGTAAAAGAAAAATCCAATTCAACAGTTTCATAATTGCTTATTGCTTATGATCAAATGATTAGAAACCTGATATTTCCCAACTACATCTTAGACTAAGCAATTCTAGTATGAAATTCACATACCATAAACATCACTGAAAGAAGTGCCACTACACAACCTTTCATCATTGGTTCTATTCCCTTCCCTCGGGGCAGCTTTGTTCATTATTTAAAAAAAAAAAATTGACAAAGTATGAACTTCTCAGGCAATGTTTATTTATCTTTATTAAATACTTCAACCTTGTCAGAGTAGTTCGCAATCAAAATCAAATTAGGAGAAAGATACTCACCATAACAATTCGAATTCTCCTATCCTTTTCAGACTCTGTCTTTCGCTGTAAGGTGTAAAATAAGCATGCATCGAGTTCCATGAGCCTTAAAGTCACCGCAGCTGTAGTACATGGCACCCATGGTAGTACAGGTATCCTTTCAACATCTAAGGAATCATTAGTAGGGCATCCAGAAGAACTAAAGGAACCCAACAACTCAGAGGTAGTTTCATAGTTTGAAGCCAAATACTCCCTCTTTATGGCACCTTCCAATACAGTCAATATCTGAGATGGATATGTTTGAGACATTATTGACTGGGAAAACAAATAAATAGCAAGCTTAAAATAAACTACAGATATTCCACTACCTTCATGGTAGGAACAAAGGAAGGGAAAGACCAAAAACCAAAAACTAAAATAAAAATAAAATGCACAACAAAACCTAACATGTATAGCAATAAGGTAAGAAAAAATGAGTGCTGAGCAAATCAGTGGAGAAATATAGTAACAACTATAGGATAGAACAAAAGAAGAATGCTTAAACTCAAGACAAATAGCAACAAAGTAGAAGTTCTAGAGCATGGTCTATCAAGATATGCCAGATTATAACCTCAAGAAGGTGTTCAATTGATGAGGAAGCATCAAGCTTAGTACTCCAAGATTTCCTGTAGCTGTCTGTCCAAAGCGGTTGAAAAGCTTCAAGGGGAAGGGATACCTACCACCATAGCCAAACACTACCAGTTCCAGTGAACGAGAAACAAAAAATAAATAGACCTATTATCCAAACACTATTCATACTGACAAGACATATTATCTAAACACTATTCACATTGACAAGAAAAATTAAGCAGGATGTCACCTCAACAACTGGCAACAAAACCTTCAGCAATCTCATCCTTAAAGGCAGGTAAGATGAAACATGAAAATAATCAGTGCCAATCTTCGGCTTGCCTTCAGATTGAGCAATATGTTTGGAATAACCAGGTTTGGTCTTACAAGCAATGAACGTCCTATGGCAGGAAGGACACTTGACTCCTCCGGAGAAATAGACATCATGACACAAATCACACACAGCCAACAGTTGACTGCGCCTCTTATTGCCAAACTTCAATGCACATAATATTGAGGAATTTAGGCATTCGTTTCGCATCCATTTCTCAAAGTCCTGATATCTCATAAAAGCATCATTGTTGTCAGCTTTATTTCTACCAAGCTGAATTTGAAAAGATGTTGAGATCTCTGATTCATCTGAATTATCAATGCATGCAGAAGTAGGATGGTGAATAGTAGCACTGCAATCATTGTTTGTGATCACTTCAACAGCTTCTGTCTTGAGCCTCATGACGGCATCTGCATTTTTCATTCTCGTGTCCCCATTAAGGACATTCCTTCTGTTAGAAATAAAAAAAATATTTAGTAATATCTCCATTATATCTTAAAATCATATCATATCCTAGATTGATTTAGGTTGATTTTATCATTATGTTTTGATTTTATCTTTGACTTATAAATAGGATTACCTCATTGTATATCACATAACAATAATATCAATATATTTTCATATTATCTTCAGTTCTTATTTTCTCTCTTTTCCTCCTCCATTATCTAAAACTCTCAATTTTAACACCTTCCAATAGATTCCTTGAAGGACATCTCAATTCGTTGCAGCATCATATGCAAGTGTGACTCCCTAATCCCACGTACATCCAATGAAGCCAATAGACCATCAAAACCCTGCAAGTGAAAGAAATACAATGGGAAAAAACAGCACAAAACAGAAAGATGTCTATGATACATTAAAAAAGAGTAGATGTCAGAAAAGGACTAATTCCTAAATCGATGAGAATGAGACTTCATGTCTAAATGCTCATGAAATGATGACACTGCAAAACTTTGTCAATAATCTATGCGCTCAATAACAAAATGCAAATCATCAGTAACAGATATTTCCTTAACTACATCAAGCTTGACAGGGTAAAGACACACAACATGCACACAATTATCACATGCAAATCATATAATGATCGTCAAATATCCGCTCAACCTCAGAAGCAATACCTCTTCAGAATCAATCAACCGCCAGCAACCATCATGCAACTCCACAAAAATCCTGCCACAGCCTGGATCATTTTGAGAAGCAGATGTAATGAATTGCCAGTATCGATTATGTCTTCGATCCAAACCAAGAGGCAATGACCTACACATGTAGGTTTGTTCTGCCAAGTGACCAATGTATGATTTCATATTTGACCTTGATTTTTCAGCCGCAAATCCTGGTTGTTGAAAAGCATAATTATATTGGACAGCAGAATAATCTTGGATCTGCTGGTTAACTTCTAAAGAACTCTGAAGAAGATTGCTTTGGTTTTCCTGTAGTTCATTTATCTGGTTGTGAAGGACATGGGGAGTGAGCAAAGCCTCGTCATTTTTGTCATCAACAGAAAGCAATGGGTTCTGTTTATCCTCTACTGATGGAAATGCACCAGTTGGTTCGTTTATGTTGCCGAAATAAGACATGGAATGCATCTTGACAAAGTGATCCTCTTTGATACGACGTTTATCAAGCTGTGTTTCTGCCCATATCTGCTTTTTTAAAGCATTTGCAGCTTCTAGACGTTCCTGAAATATTGCTCATCAGAAAACCATGTATGTTTCAAGGCAACCCAAAACAATAGTGAATGAAGTTAAAAGATACCTCGAGTATAACACGAATTGAATTTCCTTCAATTGCCACTCCAATCAAAGCAACAAGGGCATTAAGACGCTCTTCAACACTAAGATCAGAGTACTCTCCTACTGTCAGCCCTTGTACCCATGGTTCAGCTGGAATGCTTTCATCAATATCCATGCTTGATAAATTAGGATTAGCAAAATCATTGCTGCAAGGTGCAATTTCACTAAAGGCACTAGCACCTTTCTGGGCATTGAAACCCTCAGAATTAACTGAAGCTAAACCCTCATTTATTTTCTCATTGCCATGGCAACCATCAAGAGTTTGAAAATCCTCATCACTGTCCTTTCTACTTCTTATTACATTGTTTGCATTACATTCCACAGAATTGGTGGAACCCACCGTTTTGGTATTTGTTTCAGCTCCTAAGGCATCAGCCTCAGGGTCTTCTGTCTCATCACTTTCAGAATCTTCATCCCTTTCACCATCATTTACTTCGCCAGCATCCACATATCCACTTTTGAATACCCTGATTCTTTCCCTAGCAGCTGAAAAAATTGCTTCAGCATCAGCAGGGTCGTTTCTATATGCAGGACGTACACAATATGTTGAAGGAGCTGTCCTTTCAAATAGCTTGGTGTCTCTAGACAAAGCAGCGCCTATAGAGGCCTCAGGAGTTTTGCTTGTTTTAAGATCACGAAGTCCAGATTTCTAAATAAAAAATATAAGTCAACGAATAAATTCAGTTATAAACACGAGGTAATGGATAAGACATACAGTAAAAATAGTTTTACCTGAATTTTGTCTGCAACTTCCAATATATTGAGGCCATTGCTTCCTTCAATAGAAAGAACATGAAATGCAGCAAATTTAACAGTTCCAGGTGTCAAGCGATGCCTAGATCTTCTAGAGTTAGACAATCCCTTCTCTTGCATGAAAACAACGGCATTTTCAACTGCTGCTCCACTGCGTAGATTAGAGATTATGTCTTTACCATCGTCACCCTGCACTTGCAACCCAGAAGATGACAGAAACCATCAAGCAAACAAAACTAGAATCGCAAATTTTGTTAAGAAATACTTGGAAAATTAATTTGTTCCACATATGACTTCTAATTATGATCACAAACAAAGCAAGATTGTTATTCTGAAAGTTAACAGTAACTCCCTCAAAGTTCCCCAGCTTGATAAAGGGAGGATGAGAAGCAATTTGGATCGCATTCCCTCTCACTCCCCAATCTGAAAACAAAAAGTAAAACACCCACCATTTTTATGCTGTTTTATGCTGCATTTGATTCAATGACATTAAACAATTAGCAGATCAACCATCACATTAGTGCCGGTTAATCAGCATCTTTTATTACTTATGGTACAAGTTTGAATTAAATCAAAAGTAGCCATTTTGTAAACTATATATATTGGGTTGTGTTTTTCTAAGTTTACATGTTAGGTAGAGGCTCAATTAGAAAGAATCAGCAGAGAAGTTTTATGTTATATATGGTAGTCTTTCTGATATTCGAATTATATTATATGAAGTGCGTCTGGCAGCTACTCCAGTTGCCTCATTGACCATCATGCTCGTGCTGCCATCCTCTTTCTGGATATGTCTTTGGTTTCGTGATCCTCCCACTTCATCAACATCATCTTTTTCTTATTTCCAATTTTATCCCTACTTGTGACCCATGGCTATGACCTGAGTGATGAATATTAGGTTGTGCTTTCTACCAACCTCATATTGTGAATCATATCAATAGTGATATTTGTCTTTCACTCAGTCGGGCCAGTGATATGCTCTTTTGGTTTCTTTGGATCTCCAATCTTTCAACTATTCAAGGCTTCCATATGTTGTTCTTGCGATCTATTGTTGCATGAACAAGAAATTTCTGCTGCCTTCATTGCGTCTCTTCCTGCCTTTATTGCTGGCGGTGCTAGTTGTGTGTGTATCTTCTTTTCCTAGTCATGCAATTATCTAACAAGTTGTTCAAGCTGGTGATCATTCTAGCTACTTTGTTGTATTATCTTTTCAGATGTATCCAGCATCCCTAAGTTGTCCTACTAGTCTTCAATGGAGAATCATTTATTTTTTTAAGGGTTTAATTGTGATAAGCTTAAAGCTTAGTAAGCTTTAACTTGAGGGAGAGTATCAGAAATAAGGAATAATTTAGTAATATCTTCATTATATCTTAGAATATTTCATATCATATCTTAGATTGTTGCAAGTTGATTTTATCATTAGGTTTAGATTTTACCTTTGCCTTATAAATAGGATTGTTTCAGTGTATTACATCGTATCACTTAGTATCAATATGACAATATATACTTTAATATTATTGACAATCTCTAACCTCTTTTTTTCCTCCTCCCCCATCTAAAACCGTAAGTTCAACAAACATACAAATATAAATGTTTAGACGTTATCATATAGTGTAATTTCTATACACTAACAATGTAAAATAGACTTACACTATCAACCAATAGATATTTAAGAAAGCGCCAAATCATGATCAGTAATATTATCATGGTGGGTAGTTAGTTACCTAATATGATTTGGCACTTTCTTGAAATTTAATTGGCTAATAGTGTCAATGCAGTGCATACAAATTAAACTCTATTATATGTAGATTTTCAGAAAAGAATGACGCAACCTACCAAGATGCAGTGATGCACTAGTGCACAAGTCAATGACATGGATTATAGAAGAAAAGAAAATGCATAGCAATCAGATTAGTACAAAGGGAAATTGTTTGAAAATGTATTTCTTTTAGCATTAAAAAAAAAACTGCAATATTTGGGTCAGCCCCACCCCTCTCCTGCTATGTACAAGCAAATACATCCTGTATTTACACTTAACTCTTAACAGAGACAACCAAACAAAATTTTATAATTAATTGATCAATGCACAATCAATTATAATGTTGCCATAGATTATTTACTAAGTTTAATTGCAGGAAACTGTTGCACTTTTTTATGCCAGTTCAATCTTTTGGCAAGGCATTGGTCAAGGAGATAAATAACTTTTGCATAATTGTTTGTAAAGGGATAGAGGTAACTTTTTTCCCTTATGGCAATCTTATGTTGTAAACTATCAAAAGTGGCAAAGAAGATCATTCCATCTGGTAACTGTGATCGTTTACAATATATTTTCAATAAAAAACAGTAGTGATGAGTGAAGAACAGAGAAAAAATTAAATCACCTCATTGTTATCACATGGATACACTGGCTTAATATTCTGTTTCTTCAATTTTGGCCCAAACCCTGCTGACAAAGCAAACTGCCGCAAAATCTCTGGCCATGTTAATGGATTTAAATGCCGTTGCCAGTTTCTGATATCAAAACCCCACACATATGCCTGGCAATATAAAAAAAATGTACATTTTCAAGTGAAGAAGAACAAAAAAAGTAGATCTAAAGCTGGATGAATGCATGCAAACAAAAAAATACCCCTTCCACGACTTGAGGATGCCCCCCACCAGAATTGGCAACATTGTTTTGGTTAGCACCTAATCCGGTAGAGGCTCTTCTTGCAACATCTTCAATATCTTTCATAATAGACCTCAAAAGAGCAATATGAATCTCACCTAACAACCTTGGATCCTGCAGTATTAAGAGAGTAAACGTATATCCATTTTCAATAAGCATAAAACAAAGAAGGATTCTGGGACAAACAAGAACTTGGATAGGATGGGGAAAAAAGAAAGTATAAAAGAATACTTACATAGTCATGGAAAGCTTGTATAAGTTCATCCAAGGTAAATGGCCATATTCCAAAAACATCAGCAAAAGTATTCAAGAACCTCCAAACCTAGACAGGGAGTAATCAATAGTCTTAACAAATTTCATATAAAAAAGATAAAATCTAAATTTTATAAATAGATAAAAAAATACCTTACCATGAGAAGATTTCCTACGTTCTCCTCAGAATCTGACCAAGGTTGAATTGAAAATGGTCTTTTCAACTGCACAGACTTCGGTGGGAATGGAGTCTGCCCATCTGAAAACAAATTCCATCAATGGTTCCCTTAAGATGAGCATTCAATATTTCAACCATAAGAACCACAGCTAAACTAAAAGCAGAACATCTATAAATTTAGGAGAAACAAAATTCAACATGTTAAAGCAAAACAATCAATTAATAAATGTCTTCAAAGTGATTCTCTACAGAAAACTAGAACTAATTCAGATTAGAAACTATTGAATGTGGGGAATCATTCTTAAAGAGGGTATACTTTAAAAAAGAAAAAAAAAACCCTGGCAGATCCATTAAATTTGGGGGGCAACAAGTGCGGTGATTTCATCATCAATTTTGAAAGGCACACAAATAAATGCCAATTTCTTTTTTATTTTTTGTGTTTGAACTACCTACTTCACCATAAGGTATTTGAATTGCTATCCTGCCTACAATTATAAAATTGGCCAAACTTGCACAAAAGCTAGATTGGAAGTTTGTAACACACACAAGGACCAAGAAAAAAAAAAGATCAGACGAAACTTTATTTTATTGCAAATACAGGTATGAGGTGACAAATGGCCAAATGGTATTGCTGCCGACGTATGACCTATTGGTCATGGGCTCTCGTTGAGGAAACAGCTTCTTCGGTCATAGGGGTGAGGCTGCATACATTTGACCCTCTCAAACCCCCACATTGGTGGGGTTTCATGCACTACACCATTCTCTTGTAATGAAAACTCAGTTGCTTGTGTGATGCATGGGTCAATTATACAGTTTAAATACAAAATATATTTATAATAGTTAGTGTTGTAGTATTTAGAGAAATGAATTGATAATAATTTAAATTAATAATATTTTAAATTACATATAAAAAATTAAATTTGTATTAAATTTATATAAATATAATTTATTTATTTATTTAAGTTTAAAATACATTGATGGTCATTTATAAATATATTACCAGTGCAATGAATATGTTAGCTAGTTATCACCCATTTGAAATCAATATTTTTAAAAATATTTTTTATGACATTTATCTTTTATCATATAAATATAAATATCTTAAATAATTTTTAAAAAAGTTCTTATGATATAAGTTATATATAGAAAATAAAATAAGATAAATGAATAAATTTAATTGGACATCATTGGTGGTGGAATTTGATGATTGGGCATTATTGGTGGTGGAATTTTGGAGGGAAATCAAAATCACCATAAAGATGTCACCTCAATCCCACTATCATGAAACCTTGTTTTAGAGATACCATGGTAAAAACTCAATGTGGAACCAACTAAAAGCGAGAAAACAGAAGTAGATGCTGAGCATATAAGAAAATTGAAGCAGTTCAATTGCCAAACAGAATAATCTTCAGGAAGTAGATATAAGATAGCAAACCCACAAGAGCAAAAAATCTAACTATTAGGGTGTGTTTAGTTGGGGAGTAAAAATTATCTAGATGAGTTGCTTGTGTTATTTTACACATCAAGTTCATCGAGGTAAATTTTACCCCCAATTTTACTCTTCAACCAAACACACCCTTAGAGTAATTATTCACCTCCATATGATTCAAGATTTTGCATTGTTTCTGAGTCAAGGGCCAGTATTGAAGATAAACCCTTCTTTAATGTAGCTACCTCCATGAGTTCCAGCCGTTCATCTTCAATAAGTTCCATTGATTCTTTGGCCATTCTGCGGGCAATAGCTCTCTCGTTGGCAGCTTTGATCCTTGCTGCCTCCTTCTCCCTGCGCAGTTCTTCCTTCTGTCTCAGTTTCTCAGCCTGCAAGATAGATAAAACCAGCATCCCTTATTATCACACAACAGCTCAGAGTGAATTGGCAGAAAAATATTACATACTCTTATTGTTTCCTTCTGTAGAAACTTCTCCCTCTGCTCCAGTTCACGCTTCTGTTCTCTTTGGTACCTCTCCTCCTGTCGCTGTCTTTCACGCAATAACCTTTCTTCTTCCTTCCGCCTTTCACGGTCATTCCTCTCCATCTCTTTCTTTAGTTGCTCTTCTCTCTTGATGATGACAAGACAGTATTAGCTACAGAATAAAATAAATTTATATCAAAGGGGAAAAATATGGGAGACTGACTCAAACCTTTCGCCTTAGAATATCCTGTTTTTCTAGCTCTTTTCTGATTCTTTTCTCCTGTGCTTCAAGTTCCCGTTGTATTCTAGCCTCATCATTCTGCAGACAAAATAAATCAATGTTAACCCTTCTATAGAGATAACAAATGTTGGTATTGCAGGTTTATATACCTTTCGCTTCCTTTGAAACCTTGCAAGTTCCTCCTCATGGATAACCCTCTTGTCAGATGGCACTAGTTGACTGTCGATTGGTGCTATTGGGTAAGCGCCCCTATGAATATCAACTGTTACATCAACAAATGGGTTCTTCAGTGGAACACCATCAATCTCTCCTGAAGCAGAAGGCAAAAGATGATTCTGCCGGCCTTGCTGAGACAAAAGATTCAGACCAGGTGTCTGACCCTTAACTCCATATCCATATGATGTATATTCTTTCCCATCAAGGAAAGATTGGCAGCTAGATAATAAAGTCCTCGAATGTGAAATGCCATTCAGAGAACTGTAGCGTATGGAGGGGACAACTCTGTCAATTGTCTCACTTCTAACAGTTGGCTGCTCTGGAATAAATTGATACTCATGGAGAGTCCTTGAAACACCCTAGAAATGGAACATTGTAGAGAAGAGATAAAGATGCAGATAATTTTTCTTTCACCTTAAGATAAACCAAGTATATAATTATAACAAATGAAAAGAATAACAGAGGAAGGCACAAATAAAAGATAATAATATTCAAAGTAGTACTAAAGCAAAATCTTCCTTTCATTTCTTTATAAATATGTAGGGGAAAAGAGAGGAAAAACAAGAAATCATACCATGTCCAGCTGTTCATAAATTTTCGCCTCAAAAGGCCTTTCAGATTGCCTATGCTGCTCCATTGTCGCTGTCCCTGCAATAATATAAGACAATGCAGAGGATTCAATAGCATTAGATCTTACACAGAAAGCCATCCCAAATGAAACAAGTTAGCAAAACTACTGTCGTGCATAACTTTGACAGCAATATATTTGATGAACCCTTTGCAAAAAGTTTTGTGGGTATGTTTGGTTTTTTCTTTTTTTTTGGGGGGGAGGAGAAGGGGGGGGGGGGATTTTATGCTTGAACTTCATGTATAACTTTACACATGTACCGAAAATTTCCCCCTCAACCAAGCACACCCTAAAAAGTCTTATTTTCAGTGTCAAAATGCTTTAAGTTACATTCTTATAGTCTCCATTACATACTACAGGAAAAAATAATTCCAAGTACCAATTTATAAAAGAGAGATAAAGGTTTGAAAACTTACAAATAGATCTCATTCTCTTCAAATATGAACTAACAAATAACCCACAATTTGAATGGACAATTACCCAATCAAATCCAGATGATGGCTAACCCATTCAAATAAATTATTAAAAATTACTCAAATGATAATTCTTATAAGAAAGAAAGAAAAATCTCTTATACAAATTTAAATTACCTTAACCTTAAGAGCATTTAATTTTTAAATGCATTTTTTTTGGGCATTTCTAATTTAAAATGTTTATCACATACATAAGTTGTTTTTAGCTTATTCTCATAGGTTAATTATCAGCTTCGTCTAATATTAAGCTACAGAAATTACCCAGTGCAAATGCACAAAAGAATTTGTATAATTGCTACATCATGCAAAGCAGTCAATCATGTGGGATCACACCAGGATCGCACTGGCGCATTGTGTCGCAGCAGCTGGCCGCGAAATGGAGCTTATCGCGACATGTTTTTGGGGAACAGCTATCACGGCCTAGAATCGCATTGCAGGCGCTATTGCAGAGTCATGGCTGCAATTGTGATGCAGAACCTGTACCTCTTAGTTCTTATTCTCTCTTTCTGCAACTTTCAGCGACAGATGACGGGATTCCAGAAGTGCAACCAGCTTCCGCCAGTGACACAACCAGCTTCCAGAGACCATATTTCCCAGCGATGGCAGGGGTGATGGCCTGCTCCTTTGTATTTTTCCCTATGCTTAACTTCTCCTCCCGGTCTCTCCTGTGCTCTTTTTTTTTTTTTACCTCCTTTGCTTCTCCTCGCTATCTGTTTCTAACGTTAGTATCCTCTGTTTCTCTCTTTTACTTTTACTCCTTTTTCTGTTCTTCACACATTTTTATCTTTATGACCAGCTGCCTCTCCTCTTCTGTTTCTTCCTTTGTTTAGTGTTTGAGTTCACTTTTGAAATATCTGATTATTAAAGATGAATTAGTTTAATTGTGGAAAATTTCTCATTTTTAAACACTTAAATGTGTTTTGTATAAATTGCATAATAATAATAATAATAATTAACTATATTTATCAAAAGAGCCACCATCCCGCCATCCGCTATCCTTATTTTGGGGTGGCCATGATGCGCTGCGATCCGAGATTGACTACCGGTGTTATGATATCATATACGCTTGTATAAGCTACAAAAATAAGTTAATCCATTGGGGTCTTACCCACTCTATACCAACCTGACTTTTCAAATAATTTTTATGATCTTGAACCCAAAACTGGGGTAAAATGCTTAGTCTACCATATTAATGAAAATTTATTATTTATTTAGCTTCAAAGCATATATAATACCAATCTTCAGTTCTATACACAGGCAGAACATATATGGATATGAACATAATTGCATATATATGTACCTACACATTCATGCATAAGAAAACAAGAAAATTCAATTTAGACTATCTAATTATCTATCACGGTGTGTTTGGTTGGAGATTAAAAGTAGGAGTAAAAATTCCCTGGATGAGTTTCATGCATAATTTAACACAAAGCTCATCTAGGAAATTTTTACCCTCATTTTTACTCCCCAGCCAAACACACCTAGTCTTCCTCTACACTCACTGGTATTCACACCCAACTAAGCCAGAAACATGCAATACAGAAAATTTTTTCTAATTTTTATAAAAGGGCCTCCTCTTATGCCTCCCAACCCTATACTACATTTGTCTTGTGATTGTTAATTGCAACAGCCACTAGTGTGTTGATAGTATTACTATTTTCAGAAAATCAAGTTTACCTATTGGCGCACCAAATGCCCCCGGCGGCAAGGAATCAAACTCCATCCCAAGAATTGGTCCATCCTCTCTTAATGGCTCCTGCAACTGTCTCTCCACGAATGCAACCGCTCGCAGCTCCTCTATGGTCTGATGTGCTACATAGTAACTTTTGCTCTCCATTGCAGACAATCCAGGTCCCATCCTTGGAGAGGCCATCCCAGGCCGTGGCAGCACAACTCGCCTCGAGTCCAAATGACCAAATGGCCTCAGTCCAGAGGGCAAACCATGATCATACACAACATCAGCCACTGCCATTTGCTCAACACCCTCTCCTACCGGCGCCAAATCCTGCGCCACAGGGGGCGAATCATTTTGCAGCTTCTTCCCCCCAGGCATAGCCTTCCTGTCCTTCAGTCTCCGGTGGCAAAACCACATTTGCAGTTGACGATCAGACAGACCCAGCTTCACAGATAGCTCAGCCCGCAATGCCTCTGACGGGTAAGCCTCCACTGAACCAAAATAATGCAAACCAACCTCCCAAAAAAAAAAAAAGAAAAAAGAAAACAAAAAGCAAAGCAAAATTTCACATTTCAACATGAATTTACATACAAAATTACAACCAATAGAGAAAAAACAAACAAACAAAAGGGGTGCTAAGAAATGTTGAAAAATGGCTGAAAAAATTTCACTCACCAGCATAAGTTTTCTCCAGAACTTCCAACTGGGAAGCAGTCTTCATTTTGCGCTTGGTCTTGTTGTTCTCCACCTCCAGTGGCTTCTCTTTATTCTTCTCTTCTTCTGAACTACCACCCTCCATACCCGAAGATCAAGCTCCCACTTTCACAACCTTGCAGAACAACGAACCTCACAAGACCCAGAACTCAGAACCCCAAAAAAAAAATGGAGACTCAAAACCAACCCAGAAACCAAAAACCCATGAAGGAAACAAAGAACAGAGAAGAACCCAGAACTTTTCAAGGAATCTGAGCCCAAATGGATGGTTGGGAGCAGGGATTCAGATTTTCTCTCTCTAACATTCAGCCACTCACTCTCTCTCTCTCTCTCTCTCTCTCTCTACGGGAATCGATGAAGTTCACTCTTTCCTGAGATGGGTGTGTGATTGTGATGTGCCGTTAGATTTGGGGAATAACCAAAACAGCAACGATAATAAATAATTAATGCAAATACTTCAATATTCAAGACTGAAGGATTAATATTATGGAGGACAAAGAAGAAGCATTAGAAGAAGAATTGGAAAACAACAACAATGATGTTGATAAAAATAATAATAGAATAGTTGTTGCTTTTGTTCATAATAATAATAATAATAATAATAAAATGATCTCTGATTAAAAGAGAAACCACGAACAAACAAACGAACAGTCCTGCACCAGTCCCCAATCGATGCCATGAAACTGTTTTCTGTTTTTTTTTTCCTTTTTCTTTATATCGCTTTTCCGAATTTTAAAAGCTTTTATCGTAATATATATTCTTTAAAAATGCTCTAGAGATAAAAGAAAAGAAATTCTATAGAGCGAATTAATAAATTCAGTTATAATCAGTGTGAGAGAGAGAGAGGAATTGTTTGTGGGTGGTGCTTTTTCAGCTGAAATGAAATGAGTGAGTGAGTGATTCACGAATGAGTGTAAGCGGGGTTTGTGTGTGCCAGTGCCTGACGGTTGGTTTTTGTTTGATTTGGTTTGGTTCCGATGTGTTTCTCTCTCTAAAGCTCTGAGATTTTCTCTCTCTAGCGTTAGTGTATTTTTAGTTTGGGAATTGGGGTGCTGGGTTTTGGGGTTATGGCCTTGTGGGCGCGACAATCCTTAGATCTTAAACACTACGTTAGTTTGTGTGTTTTGAGGAGTGTCGTTTATTGAACAAAAGAGAAAAAAGGGGGTGTCGTTTCAGGGCTCAGACGCACTCCCGCCACCCCGCGCGTGCATTCTACGCCCATTTTATTACCGTGGTAAAAGAAATCTTTTTTTTTTCGTTTTGGGCGCCCTGAGGAGAGCTCTCCTTGTTTAGTCAGTGTATAAATTGTGCAAGATAGACTTGGTTACATAGGGATATTACTAGATTTAGTTTGTTTGGATTAGGGTATGCAAGCCACGATTTACTCTAACTTGATTCTATCAAAATTGATTTTGATCAAAATTAAGTTGGTGTCAACATGATTTATGTTTGAAAACTTTATCTTAAAGATGATTATAATAGAATGGATGTTGTTTGAATAATATTGATCAAAATCACTTTTGGATGTGTGATTACCAAAAAAGGATATAAATTTTATGTTATAGTTTTAATATTATATTTTTATTTCATATTTATTTTTGAGAAATGTGAATAGAATATATTACTATTATTATATCATATTGTACTAAATAAATATTTTTTAAAATATCAATAATTATTATAGATATAATTTTAATATTATTTTCAGCATACATAAATAATATTGGGTGCTAGTTTAAATTATAAAAAAATTATTAAATTTCAAACTAAGACAAAATATGCATTAAATAATAAGCATTTACAGTTAAAAATTATATAAATGAAAAATAATCACGTTAAAAAACAAACCAACTAATATTTTATATACTAAATAATCAATTATATAATGTCAAAACAAATAGTAATTAAATAAGTTTTACTAAAAGGAAGATAATATTACATCACATCACCTCAATTATTACCTTGGAGTTGTTCTCATCCCACAGCCGTTTCAAACGATACCTCTCTGTGCTTTGCTTTTTCAGTAATGGTCAACGGAAGGTCAAAATCCGGAGATGGAAAACAATTTGTCACTTCAATGCTCCAACGCGGAAAGATTAATGCAGAATCAAGAAAATTTTGCTTTAGTGAAAACTGAGGTTCAGGATTAAAGAAGTGATCATTTAACATTAAAATCAAATGCAACTCACGCATATTATGTTATAAGTTAAGGGTTACAATTTTGGTATTAGAGCTTCGTTCAACCCTAGTGGAGCCTAAGGGTTGGAACCATTATGCTTTTGTTGCATAAGTATGGTAGGATAAGTCATGTTTACTATTTGTCTATATGACAGGCTATAGGCTAGACATACATGACCATTTATCTGCTTGGCACACTCATGGAGTCCACTCAACTTGGGGATTGAGACTGATCACCTCTATATTTCTTGTTTTGTAGACTAAGGGAATGATGGCATTGGGTGGACACCCTAGGACAGAGATTCCTACCAACTCCTAGAATGGGGAGGTGTTATGTACCTTGAGGGAGATTGTGAGGGCTTTCCAACAATTTTGGACTGCATGGAACGCCGTGAGGAGGTGCTTGGAGATCAGGCAAGGAGGTAGGTGACAATGGAGTCGGATAAGGATGGGTACCAAGTGTTTAGAGTTGCTTACCCTCCATACTTTCAAGAAGCAAATGACCCCGAGATTGTGGATGCATAGGTAAAAAACATCGAAAAGATTTTTTTGATCATCCGATGCTCTAAGGAGCAGAAGGCTGCCATCCTATCTTTATGCTGTAAAGGGATGCTTAGTCTTGGTGACCGGATATGATGAGGACAGCTGAGGCTGCACACCCCACCTTCACTTGCGATGTCTTTAAAGGATACTTCTATGCCAAGTACTTCTCCTTATTAGTGCGGGGGAGGAGGTGAAAGAGGAGAACCCGCATTGTCTACAGCACCTGTAATGGGAAATGGAGAGGGGTGAGTTTCATCTAAAACTCAATAAGTAGATCCTCATCCATAATCCTCTCATGGGACAACCAAAAAGAATAAATAATCATATACAAAGCATTAAAATCAGTTGATGCAATAATCTCTAAAATCATACTTGTATACATGTATGCATTATATCTGTAAATAAAAATCTCTCTGAAAATATATTAACAATAGTCTACGAGAGAAACAGGAATCTTTACTCTGTGGTTCTTCAAGAACCTTAATTATTGTACACTATGATCCATCAGGGATCTAGTGTGGACACCTAAATAGATTCCGTTCTCCGCTCTATGAGATTGTCCTCTCGGGACAACTTGGTACCAAGATTAACGATCGGGGTCCAGCCATTAACTCGCTGTTTGTTTCTCTATAGCTACCGTCTAATCTCTAAATCTCAAATAATTTATTTAAAACTTTATACTCGGGCTTTCTCTAGGTTTCAAAGCTCTATTCTCAGGATTATATAATCTCTAATATATCCACATATAATTGTTTAAATCTGAAACTCTTGAAATTATCAAGGCAATTTATAAAATCTCTAACCAAGTCAAAATCATGCTCTAGCTCTTTAATAAAATCGCTTTAGCAACAATGGTCCCATGAGTTTGCATTAAAACATAATTTCATACTCTAGTTTGAAATCATTATTTCGATAATTATAACAAATCAATTGGAGTCTCTACTCCCTTGAAATTCTTTCTAAATCATGCAATCAATGATAATTTTATGAAGTTAACTCTAATGACCAATATAAGAGCTATAGGTTCCAAACCCACTCACTTGGAGGGGAGGGAATGGTGATGCCAACTCCAACGGAGCTCCGGGAAGGAGGAATGGTACCAACGTTTGTCATTGGAGCCACAAAACACAAGATTAGTCTCCAACAACCTCTAGAATACCAAAACATAACTCTAACAACATTGGGGTTTCTAACAACAACCCCTACTTAACAACAATGGAGACAAACAACAAACCCAAACTCTAGAATACAAAGTAAGAAGGATGGAGACAACAAAACCCATAAATCTCACCTTTGATCTCTTGAAGGAAGAAGGATTGAAGTGAATTTGTGTGAGGAAGGAGTGGGAGAGAGTTGGGAAGAGTGGGGTTTCGAATTTGGGATGAAAATCCCGAGTTTGAAAGGTTTAAAAAGGGTTAGGGGTCTCATTTACGCGAAATGGCACGTTTTGCACTGTTCATGCACTGCTAACACCGCTATAGCGGTCTACTCCCCTAAAACTACCCCGACCGCACCACTTACGACCGCTATAGCGATCCCCAAAGAACTGGAAACACATGCTGCACCCACAATGGCCGCTATAGTGGTCCCTAGAATGCCAAAATGCTACTGCTGCCCCACTGTGACCGCTATAGCAATGACAGTTCATCACATCTGGTGCATTAAAGGTCCTCCATGCATCCTGGGGTCTTCCTGGCAACACAGGTGGGTCCTAGGGGACCCTAGGGCAGTACGAAACTTATCTGCTGCCACGTACACACTGGGTATCACAATATCAAACATGGTCCTATGAGCTTTCTAAAATAAGATTTTTATGATAACTATGAAAAACAATAATTTTTTTGAAATTGCTATAATCCATGAAAGCATGTTTTCTTGGCATAAATCATTCTAAATTCTATAAATAATTTATATAATATTGGAAAAATAATAATAATGACAAAAAATATGGTCATGGGCTTAAACTCATTCACCGTTGGTAGCCGGGAGTGTGCTTCTACTGACAACTTGACTTTGGGGAGTAGGAATAACACTGATAACTGCCAAATAATATCATAAAAACATAAATAATTTGATTTATTCTGCCAAACTAAGTCTGGGATGATAGGGAGGAAGAATGGTGAGAGAAAACCATGCTTAATAGTACCCAAACTCACAGACTAGATAAAAAGAAGGAACTGGCTAAATTCCTTTAAGATCACTTAGCTGAAGAGATTAATCAGAGAAAATTAAGAGAAACCATGTTTTTTCTCTCTACGAAAAATCTTTGGGCGTCTAGGGTTCTTAGGAGAATATTTGTGAGTATTATAATGTGTCAAATATCTACTGATGGTATAAAATAAATGCCCACATGAAAGGCGATACGCACATTGCATGCCGCATAGGAACCCACCTTGCGCTAACCATTTTAGCATTTGCAAGTTTCAAAGTTTAAGTCAAATACAAATTATTGCATTGCAATTTTTAAAACTTACTGACCTACGTGACCTTTGCCCCAAAAATTTGATTATACATACTATCTTTTAATTATACAAAAGCCAACACCGGCCATAGTGTACTAACGCTAAGTACAAGGTAGGTTTGTATAATAATAACAACAACAACAACAACAACAAAAGCAGCAACAATAACATCTCTTTTATATATATAAATATATCGCAATGTTACTTATACCATTACTTTTGAAATAATAATAATCAAACAAAATATATAATATATAATGCTGATACAAATATAAATATCAACAATACTTATAAACATATTAAATCTAATAGATTTAATAAGATAATATTTTAAAAATTTTGAAAAAAAATCAAATGTGATATCACAAATTGAATATTAGATTTCATAAAAGAACAAATATCAAATTCAAATAATAACTAAATATCAATACATATTTATATACAAAATTCATTATAAATTTATAATTTATTTTCTTCTTTTGGAAACCACATATATAAGGCAGTTGAATCTCTCTCATGCTTTATCCAACACTCTCAAAGTTTAGACTTGACCTTCTTAATGATACCTGATTTTGGGATATTACAGTAAGAGAGAGATGCAATTCTTTGCTTTGAAGCAAAGGACCATGACCATTCCTGCCTATGCTGCTAGGTTTGAGGAACTACTTAGGTTTCCCTGATACCACCAACGGGGAGGCCTGAGCAATAAGTGGAAGTATGATAAGTTCATTGATGGACTAAAGCCTAAATTGTGATGGGCTGTGAAGCATCTAGGGATCAGAGAGTTCATGGAGTTGACGACCACTTATTAGATCATAGAGGACAACAATAAGAAGATAAATGTGGTCAGATCTGAGGCATTTAGGTAGAGGATAGCACCAAAGGGGAAAATTTTTAAGCAACATGGCCATAGGAGCTTTCAGACTGGAGGACAACACACTAGTGGACAACGTACACCTCAGGGTACTAAGGGTACGCAACCATAGAGAGTAGTCCCTACTACCCTTACCATTGCCCCTACTCAGACTAGAATAGCGGCTACTGTTGTTACTCATATTCCCTATAGTAGGTGTGGGAAGAAGCATGGTACTCGTCCCTGCTTGGCAGGCTAGGGTGTGTTCTACTATTGCAAGAAGCAAGGACACTTGATTACAGATTACCCCATTTAGAGATCCTCGCAGACTTCCTCCACCCATCCCCAGCAGCTAGCAAGAAGGCAGGGTTTTCACCATGAAGAAACCACGTAATTCAATGATCTTTTTTAGGGTAAGTGTGAGGTTAATAGATATAGTTTGATTGTATTATATGGCTTTGGTGTGACCTACTCATTTATCTCACATGATCATGCATTATCCTTGCCTCTACCTATATTTGAGTTACCTTTTGGCTTGCATGTGTCTACCCCTATCGGAAGAGCTATCAAAACTTGTCTTGTTTGGTTAGATTGTCATTATATCATTGATGGGAGACACTTTACTTCTAACCTTATAGTTGTTTACCTATGTTTGGTTTGGGTATGATATTGGCATGGATTGGTTATCTGCTCAACATGTTTTGTTGGATTGTTATGCTAAATCCATAATATTTTCTGTTAAGTCAGTCACACCTATTAAATCTGTGAGTTTCTTATTAAATGCCATTGATTTGAACTACCGGGGAGTCATGAGTAGAGGATTTGTTCCCTTAGTCACTAGTGAGGTTAACCTAGAGTAGAACATTGAAAAGATTTCGGTTGTAAAAGATTATCCTGATATTTTCCCTAAAAAGATCCCCCAGTTTCCTTTACCCCGTGAGGTAGAGTTTTCCATAGACTTGGCCCTTGGAATAGGGCCAATATCCATAGCACCTTATGGGATGTCACCGACAAAGTTAGTTAAGTTTAAGACTCAGTGGGAGGAGTTATTAGAGAAGAGGTTCGTGATACCAAGTACTTCTCCTTGTGACCACCAGTATTATTTGTGAAACAAAAGGATGGGAGTATGCGTTTGTGTGTGAACTACAGGCAGTTAAACAATGTAACAGTGAAGAACAAGTATCCCCTTCTTAGGATTGATGATCTTATGGATCAGTTGGAGAAGTGCAGTGGTGTTTTTAAAGATTGATCTGAGGTTTGGGTACCATCAAATCTATGTAAGAAAAAAGGATATATCTAAGACTGCATTTAGGATGAGGTATAGGCACTATGAGTTTATAGTCATTCTTTAGGGTGACTAATGCCTCTACAGTGTTCATGGATTACATGAACTGGATATTCAAGCCTTACCTAGACCAGTTCGTGGTGGTTTTTATAGATGATATTCTCATTTATTCCAGGACATTGTGTAACACCCTAATATTCAACCCAATACTACTAGTATGTACTGAGGCCAAATATTAGTCGTTACTTCTTGATTTAGTTCTATTACCTTTGAAATTACTTACTGAAAATACAAGCCAATTTTTTTTTGGTAACAAAACCTTGATAAAATATGAGCTGCGCATAACGTAGTCGAACGATATCATAAAGTGCAGAAATGTAAACACATAAAGGCTCCATCCATAGCATCATGAATACATATACTGAAATACCTCATGCACTAATACTTAAGATGTCCACCAATAATGGCGGGACTGTTCAATACATAGAGTACATTACAACTGAAAAGTAGGAAGTACATAAAAATATAAAGGATACATGTAAGAGAACACCCATACCCAAGTGCATCTGAAATGGATAACCTCAACACAAAAGAAGGTTTATTCTGGTTACGTGTCTTGTGCACACTAAGGACTACCCTCTAAACCATACGACTATAGTCACGGGTAAGGTGGGACATAGCCGATCCACGGGCGAAGCGCGGCAGGAGTGGGCACTCGGACACGCCCTCCGTGTTGGGGTCACATCTCGGGCATCCGAGCCCTCCGTAGCTGGGTAACCGTCTCCTCACTGCCTGCTGGCACACGTAGGGGAGTGGGGGCAGAGTCCTCTCCATACATGTGGGCGGGTGGCTCTTCCGAAGGGTCCTCCTCCGAGTGCTGCGAGTAAGGTACATATTCGGGTACGGCACCCGAGCCCACGGTGTAAGTCCAGAGGATCCTCTCATTGCGTGTGCGAGCACGCTCAAAAACCATGTCGTCGCCATAGGGCGACATTGGGGAGAAGAGGTAGCTATCTACATGATGGGCGAATGGCCGTCCGGGAAACATAAAGACGCGAACTGTGCAGCGACCTTCAAAATGGTACGATCCATGCTCCGGATCGTAGTGGTACTCCCATGTGGATGTCTCAATGTAGAGTACGAACATCGCCATTCAAATCTAGAGACGTAACAGAAAGAAAGAGATAGAGGGAGTGAGATTTCTTACTAAAGAAACTCAGTAGGGTTTTTCCTCATATCTAAGTGTCATCATATACGTCTCCAGGGACCTCAGTTTCTTAGTAAAAACATGGGCATGTAATGGTTCAATTATGAAGTTCGAAAATGTTAACTTCCGAGGCCTGTTCCTTTTAATTATGAAAACCTCTTGGTTACATAGTCTATAAATCATGAAACTCAACTCATAAATCATGGTTCCTTATATCATGGATTATGACATATAAACTCATAATTCATGGTGCATAAAATCATAGTTCTTAGAGCATGGTACATGGTAACTTATCTTGGTTACTTTAGGTGACATTAAAACCTCATCATTTTCTTCCTAGGGCCACCTTAACTGATCTCCTTTTGGAGAAACTTCTAGGTCATGAGCTCATACCACGCTAGTCGTCACTAGCACATGGACTTATCTCTTTTGATAAGTTAAAGGTTCCGACTTAAAGTACGGGTCTAGAGGGCTAGAATCACCTCATCCTCACCCTTGGTTTGGTGGTTCAAGGATCATTTTCACATAGTTTAAGTCACCTTAAGTCTTAGCACGTTTTATTAAGATGCCACTTAGTTTCATGCATGTCACATATCTCTTATTACAACATAGGCATTTCTAAGTTCTCAAGGAACAATCACATGCAATAATAAAACTATCATTTAAGAATAATAGTTCACATAGCATCATATGAGTCATGAGGTAAACACCAATTCATCATTCATAGAGTAATGCTTAAACCTTTCCCTTAAGAGTGAAAAACCCTCAATCGGGTAACCTCAAACTTCCAAATTATTTCCATATACCTCTAAGGGATTGATTAACCTTATTACCATAATTTATTAAGTCCTAAAACCTAATCAATTATGACTGGACAGCATTGGCAATAAGTTAAGCTAGATGAATTACAGTGTTCTAAAAGATGCATTTTAAACCCTTTCTCATATCCGACTTTTTCTATGATGCAACAATTAATACCTAAGCCAATTATGAGTCAAACTCACTGATCTAGACATCATATAATGTGATTCTATGGATGTTAATAATGCTGGGACAGAATTCATATTTCCTGTACCTATGGGATTCTAGAATTCACATTTCAAGCAATTCAAGTAACTAAGCATGCTCCAAAATGTCTAGAACAATTAGCATATACTTGGCAAGGTATTTAAACATATTTAGACCACCCAAAACATGATCTAAGGTGCTGGAAATGAACATGGCAGAACCGAAAATGGTTAGTCATCAAATCATGTATAAACTTCCTTTTCAATGAACATAGGTATCTAGTTTCTCCTGGAACAATTTTAGGACTTCAAAAATATCTTAGAAATCAATTTATCTTGTCAAGAACTCTTATAAAATACATGGGGCAGTAGCTCCTTAATTTTACTCATGGTTGGAATCCTAAATATAAGAACATACCCAAAATACTTTTAAATGTCACTTATGTTTAGGAAAAACTTAAAACATAAACTATAGGCTCTTGTAACTAATGAAAACTTATCCTAGAGCTTTCATCATCACATGGCCGAATGCATTTCAAGAAGATACCTTCTTGATTTAACTTTTCTCAAGATGAAATGGGTAAGTCTTTGAGCTCTAGTAATTTTAGGTGAGAGCATAAAAGTAAACGTGCTATGCATTCAATTTTTATAGTCCATTAGGAAGTAAGGTAATAGCTCAAAATAAATATGAGATGCACCTTCATTTTTAGTCTTTGAGTTTAGTGATGGCTTGAAAAATAACATGAAATGCAAAGCTTGGAATTTAAACGTGCATTATGCAAGTTCATTCCTTATCTTGGAGTTTAGTGATAGCATAGAAAATAAACGTGCTATGCAAAGCATAAAATAAACGTGAATGCAAGTTACTTTTATATCTTGTCTAGAGCTCTTGTAAGACTTTAAAAAGGAACATAGTTCCAACCCAAACTTCATCCTCTTAAGAAAAGAGAACTACTAGTGCTAGAATACTCAAATAAATCACAACCTTATAAATCTTGAAGGTGGCCGAATCTTCATCAAGAAGAATGAACCATTTTTAAACTCTAAAGACCAAGATCTTGATGATCTATGACATCAACATCCTAAGTCCTCATCATTGAGTACAAGGCTTCCTTCAAAGCTAACATTAGAACAAAGTTCATGCTAAAGAAGTAAGCAAAACCGAAACCATGCTTGGTTTAAGGTTAAAGTTTCAAGCTTTAGAGTTTGTTCATGTGACAAGCATCAACATGAAACCCTCATCATCAAGCTTTCATTTTTCCAAGTCTTAGCAACCTTCATGGCCGAAAATATGAAAGGAAAAGGGAAGTCCAAGAAGTGTTCAAGAGAAACATAAACTCTTCCTTTACTCATCCTTGAAAAAGGATGAAACTTTCCTTGTGAAAAATTCAAGCTTTAGGGGTTGTTAAGTGACAAGCACCATCATAACACCCTCATCATCAAGCTTTCATTTTTCCAAAGGCTAAAGGCCTTCATGGCCAAAACTTAAAGGAGAAAAGGGAAGTTCCAAATGTTCAAGAGAAACATGACCTCATTCTTAACTAAACTTGCAAAAGATGAAACTTTTCTTAAGCAAAACTCAAGCTTTAGAGGTCTCATGTGAGATGAACTCATGGTCCCCTCTAGAGAGCACTCATCATCAAGTTATCATGTTCAAGGCCTTGAGGCTGAAAACCAAAGGAAAAGAAAAGGAAGAAACCGAAAAGAAAAGAACAACATGGAGGTTCATCCATTCATCATTTCCCAACAAGATTCAAATATGACAATCAAAGACATATTTAGAAAGGTCCCCTACCTTGTGTTTTCGAAAAAAGAGTGGAAGAACTTGTGCTTGAAGAACTCTTGGAAGCTTGAAAGAAAAAGAAGTAAAAAAGCTTGAGACTTTTAGAGATTTGGCAAGAAGTGAGCAAAGGAATGAAGTTGTGTAGTGTTATGTATTTATAGGAAAATGAATCATGAAGGAGTGGAGGGGGAGGGGCTGGCCGAAACTTCTCCAAGAAGAAGGAGGGAAGAAAAATCTCCTGTGTTGTTATTCATGGTGTCATAGGTCATAGGTCTTAGGGTGGCTTTTGAAGGACAACTTGATTGACTACATAAAATATCATTCTTTTGAATTTTTTTTGGGGGAAGTGGCCGAAAATTATAAGGCCAAGGGAGGGAAGATTTCAATTAATTTAATCATGTACTAATTAAGTGTTTAGGAGTAAACAAGGTTAGGTCACTAATTGAGGTTGTGTACCCAAGTGTTTAGGTGAACTAAATAGGTGATTAGGACCATTAATACCTTGGATTAAGAGTGATCTTGTAGGATTGATGGAGTCAAACTCCTATGACTATTGATTAAAGTGTGGCAACTTTTTCTTGGGAATAAAAGTGTTCTTGCGAATGGAAGTGTGAATAGTGAAAATACTATTCATAATTGCTTTTTCTTTAAAGAAAGAAAAGAATTAGAATTGAGTTGTAAATTTCCTTAAGCAATTTTAGGTTCTAATCAACCTCAAATAATTATTTTAGCTCTAGATTAATTAAGAAAATTAATTAACCTTTCATTAGAGTCTAATATTGCTTAGGTTTGAGTTAAGTAACTTGTTATGCTTAAAATGCACCAAGCGGGGGTAAAATCGTAATTTTCACCAAAATTGCCAGGGACCTCCGGGACTTAAACCAACATAGTTCATTACTTAAAACATCATTTTTGACCTCCGGAACGAGTTCGAGTCGAAGTCAAAACTTAAAACTACCTTAAATCAGGTTAGGGGTATTTTGGTCATTTATACACAGAAACCTTAGAAATGAGATTTTTCTGCCTTGTTAATATTCATAAAGATATAATCCCCTTCATATATCATAAAAGCCTTGTGAGGATGGCCGAGGCCGGTCGTCCTCATGTTTCAGGTAAAAATGACCTCAGGGGCATTTTAGTCATTTAAAAGTTTAGAGAAAAACGGGGCAAGGAACATGAGAGTCACCTTAAGACGGTTTTAGTTATTTTGAGAGAGAAGAAACCTTATACCAAGTTGTCCAAGTGCAAGTTCTAGTCGGACGAGGTGAAGTTCTTAGGCTATGTGGTGTCTAGTGGTGGCATTGCAGTGGATCCGAGTAAGATTGAGGTGGTAATGAGTTGGGAACAACTTACCACCATGATCGAGATCCATAGCATTTTAGGCTTACCCAGATACTATCATAGGTTTATCTAAAGTTTTTCGTAGATTGCCTTACCCCTAACTAAGTTAACTCGAAAGGATGCCCTGTTTGTTTGGACTAATTAATGAGTGTGAGGCAAGCTTTTTGGAGTTAAAAGGCAAGTTAACTTCTACCCTCATGTTAGTTTTACCTGACTCGAGAGAACCTTTTGAGGTGTATTGTAATGCTTCCGGATGAGGTTTGGGACGTGTGCTCATGCAACACTGGAAGGTTGTGGCTCATGCTTCACGACAGTTGAAGCTACATGAGCTTAACTATCCCACCCATGATTTGGTGTTAGCATTAAAGTTGTGGAGGCACCATCTATTAAGTTTTGAGGTTTTTTTTTTTATCACACAAGAGCTTGAAATACTTGTTTGATAAGAAAGAACTCAATACAAGACAGAGGAGGTGGATAGCACGACTAAAGGATTTGGATTAAATTATCATCTTGGGAAGGCGAATGCAGTGGCAAATTCCCTTAGCAAAAAATCATTACATGTGTCTCATATGATGGTGAAAGATTTTGAGTAGATAAAGGAGTTTAGAGGCCTAAACCTTGGAGTTTCCCTTACCCCTACCGGCATGAACATGTGCCAAATCCATGTGATGAATTAAATACGCTTTTCTTTTTATTACTTTTTTTTATTGCATGTTGATTTATATATATATATATATATATATGTTTATATACATTGTTTAAACTTTGCACAAAATGCTAGACGCACTAAGGGATCGATTTCTAACTGATGGGGACAAATCATATTTTATTCTTATTTCTTCTTCTAGGCATGTGCTGAAGTACCTATGAATCAAAGTTATGAGCTGTGATATTTTTGGTACATAGGTATGAACTATGATTATAACGTAGCGGAGTGCAACTTAACGAAATTTTAACGGTATAGTTTGTGTTGTTTACCCTTAATTAAGTTGATTGACTAGATATAGTTGTTGAGGCTATAATAATTTGCATATAGAAATTAGAGAAAATTATACTGACCTCCCATAAAGATTAGAGTAAGTATACTCAACAATCTTCTATTTTCAAAATTTATCACCAGAGATCCTTGCAGTTAGTTAAAATTACATTGGTCTACCTATAATAATTGATTTGTTATTTTAATAGATGAAAAAAATAACATATGATATGTACATGATTGCTATAGAATAAATTGCAATACTTGATAATATTTGACGTACGAAAAGACTGAAATACTATTTTTTTTAATTTTGTGAAGGTAAAGCTTTTAATGATAACTTATGATAAACAAGTATTTTAGTAAATCAATATGCTTATTATTGTCAATAATTATAATTTTATCATCAACAATTATACACACATCAATTGTTATCTTGTTTGTCACTTAAATTAAGGAACCAATAACTATAAGAAAAGTCTGTGTAACTTTAATAAATTTTAGGGACCTTAGGTGATAATTTAACAAATAAATTTGAGGAATGTCAGGTATAATTGTACTAAATCTCAATAAAGGTCGATATAATTTACCTTAAAAATTATCATGTTAACTTTTAAGTTCATACAGTTTTGAGAAAACAGTGTTTTACTAGTACCTATCAATTTCAAACACCCATATATCATTATTACACAACAACATGCATGGCACTAAGATTGAATAACCATTCAAGAAGAAATTGATTAATAATCCGAAATTGATGAATAATAAAGGAGCTGCAAATCGTTGATGCAAGCCCTTTATTTAACATGCTAAAAGTTGGGAGTTGCTCGGATCCTATTAGCATGACAACAATTGTTATTTCTGTAACCAAAAAGTCAAATAATAATGCTATACAGTCCAATTCTTGGGCCTTATGTATTAAGTAATTGTCTTTTCATATAAGACTGTGTGTAAACCAAAACTCAGATCACATTCTAATGCATAGGATAGCGACACAAAGGACAAAAATGACTAGTTTGCAGCCACTGCACAATACAATGGTGATGAAACCCATGACCACAGGGCAACGGCGTGAACAGCACATCATCACATTCATCATCATCATCTCCATCATGAAAATCTTCCATGCATACGTGACACCGTTTTGGAATCTTGTATGTTTTCAGAGACTGGATTGCTTCGTTGGATGCTGGAACCATTACAACGTTGTCGTGCATGGACTCTTCCATAACCTCAAGCACGAGCTCCTCATCGTCCCAGGGAACCTCCTCCACTACAATCTCCAGATCCAGAGGGAACAATCGGCCCTTCAAATCCGACGGTTTCTCAAATCCAGTGCCAAGATCAGAGGCAGGACCCGCGGGTTCGTAAGAGGGAAACAGTCGCTGAACCTGAAGCATGATTATTGGAGTTATTTGATCGAGGCATTCAAGGGTCAAGTACGGTGGGGCGATAAGCCTCTCCTTGAAATCTTGGGTATCTCCGAAGAAGTGCTTGCAAGATGTGATTACGTGGGTTTGGAATAAGGTTGTTGCGCCGCTACGAGGATCACGCGGGGCTGATCCCACTGAAGGGCGTCCAATAAGTTTCTTGAGAGTGACTTGAAACATGAAGTAATCGGTGGGTTTCAGATCTGTTGGGGATTCGTGTTCTTGGTAGTGGCTTGGCTGAGACTTATTGACACGGAGATAGTAGGCTGCCAAAATTGATTCTGCCATGGCGAAGAGGAAGGAAGAAGAAGCTTACAATTTTGAGGTGAAAAGGGGTTTCTTTCTTCTGATTGTTTGGGGTGCTATTTATAAATGGGTTTTGACTTGTGGGTGGGGAACTTTATTATCAAATTGGAGGATTTTACGAACCAAAAGAAATCTTCCGAAGAATCTAAACTGATAACACTTGAAAAAGAAGGGGGAAAAAAAAAGATGTTTGAACCCTAAATATTGGGGACACCCAAGAGATCTAGAGAGGAAAGAGAAGACATGAAAGAGATAAAAAGTAGGTGATAAGCCATATTTTTTTTTGGTAGATTGATAAGCCATATTTTATCTCAGGGTTATTGGATATCTACTGTATCTAACCAAATGATTGGGTTGAAATAATATTACTTAAAAAATAATTTGTATAATATTTATTTTCTCTTTTGATAAATAATATAAGAATGGCTCCACTTAAAACAGAAGTGGGGTTTGCTAGATTTCAAAGATTAAATCTTCTACCTTTTCAGTAGTTATTAACACAATTCTCTTTCTCGTCATAAATAAGGTTAAGAAGCTTAAAATTCAAGTAAACTCGTAAAAATCTCTTTAAATTGGAATCGTAAACTTTTTGGTTTGAAAATTAATAACATAGCTTCAACCCTCAAAATAGCTTCTAAGAAATTTGGAGATTTAATAATCATGAATTTGGCTAATTAATATATATCTTTGTCTTTCTTTCATCAAAGAAAGGCTATTTATTTGGAAAATGTTAAAATTTAAATCCTAAACTCATAAGATTTTATATATTTAAAAATAGGTAAAATGAATCTTTTGCTCTCTTTTCTAAATTTTGTTTTTCACCGTGATCACTTAATAAACGTTATGTTTATTTTGATCCTCTAATTAATTCTTTGTTTTTTTGGGTTTCATTTTAGTCCTCAAACTCCTGATTATTTAATAGTATAATTTAGAAGACGTAACTTGGCAACTAAAAATAATTGGAAAAAAAATGTGCTGATTTGTTAAATGGTAACTTTTCAATTAAAAAAATCAAAAAAAATTATTACTTAAATTTATAATGATTTAGTAGGAAATTTATCAGTCATTAGTGGATAATAGTTATAGAAGTGAAATGAAGGAATGGTCAAACTCAACGTGAGTAATGACCTATATTAAATAGCTATGAATTACATGAAGAAGATAACAATTCATAACAGCAAGAAACATTTCTAACAACTAGATAAGTGACATTTGAATTTTAAACAGTAGCTAAACTCCCCCCGCTCGGCAAACTAGGCGTGGCCAAGCAAAGTCCTAGTTTGGTTCATAGATCATGAAACACTATTTGAGACAATGGATCGCTAAAAAAGTCAACCATTTGATTGGATGAAGGAATATATCGCGTGACAAGAGTTTGATTGTAACTAAATATGCATGTACATATTCTTTTTTGTATTAGTGTAACTAATTATCCACGTACATATTCAACTTTATATTGTGTCAATATTGAATTATGAATGCCTCTTCTTATCTCCTTACATAAGTGTATTTTATATTACTTTAAATTTAAAGCTTGCAAAGACACAATAGACAAAAAAAAAAATTGCATGTAAATATGTTTGCAAATGAAAATATACATATTTGTTATGAAATATTATTTGAATATGGATGTCATCATCCTTAATTGATTCAGTTAAGATTTAATTTGATTAGATAGAATCTGTTATGATTTTATTTGATCTTATATCACCCACCTTTTATTACAAATCACTCTTTTGGGTACTTAATGTATAGTACCTTTGAGCTTATTAATAAGATTATTTTTTCATTTCTCCATTATTCTCTCTATTATTATTTTTCATACTATGTTATTAGCACGATTTTTCTCTTAAAATGAAAAAGGTCATTAATACAATGTAAGCACAATTCCTTCTTCTAGGATTCTTGGTTTACAATGGAAATTGGGAGAGCATTAGATACAAGTGAGAATTCTTTTTCTGGTGCCACTTACACTTACGGAGGCACTGATTCTTGGTTAGTTTTTCTTTCCACTATATTATATATTATAGTATCAGTATACCATGGTGAATAGGAATGCTTGAAATAAGACATCCTAGCTATATTTATCTTGAATATTATATTTTGAAATTCATCTTTACTCAATAGGTTTTGAGACTAATAAATAAAAAAATGTTGCATCCCATAAATGAATGGAAATCATTTCTAGAAATGAATGTGAATTATTCCTAGGATTGAATGAGAATTATAAAAAAAAAGGATAATCATTTCCTAATGAAGTGAATGTATCTTTATTATTCAAAAACTATTTGAAAAATATAATTAACTTATTTCTCTATTTAAGAAGTTTTGTATGTTTCCAGAAGTGAATATGTCAAAAGATATTGCATAAAGTGAATGACTTTTTATTTTTTAAAATTAGTAAAAGACCTCAAATGGACTTAAGAAAAATCATGGAGTTATCTGAATATGTTAACTTCCTCATAAAAAAGATCCAGCTCAAAAATATCTCGTACTACTTGAGAAAAATCGAGATGCATAAACTGCTTGTGAAAAACCCAAATTCCCAGCTGCATAGTTTAAACCTTGTTTGACAAAAATGATTTTCTAAAAATATCAAACTACTTTATACATGCAAACACATCAAAACCAAAAATATTAGATTCAACACTTGAGTATTTCAGAAATAAAATTTGCAAAGGAAAAGGCCACAAAAACCTTACTCTTGAACTTTTTAAAGGCTTTTTGCCTAAGATAATCTCCCCAAAATGAATTTCTTCACTCCAAGCTCTTCTAAACAATCCTTAATCCTTTTTATAGTAATAGTATATGATGGATCAAGTTGGAAGATGGTAATGAATCAAAATTCTAATCGGTTAGTTTCGAAGGTTATAAAAAGTAGATAAAGTTTGGTGATGGAAGCTTGTGATTTTAGAGGTTTTAAGCTAGGGTTTTAGGACCACAAAACAAGGGTTAAGGTTTGGAAGAAGAACATGGAGGATATGTTTTTGAGGGGTTGCTAGTCGAATTGATGAAGGAGATATAAGGATGGTTGTGTTATTCTCATCTTAGGTTAGGTGTAGTATTTATCTTGTTTTCTTTCTCTTTAAAAAAAGAAATGAAGTGGATGGCAAGGATTTGGTCTAGTTGGTCAAGATTAAATTTTGGCCATCCACTTGGCTTAAGAAAAAAGGCTCACTACAACTTGGTGAGCAAGTCACTTTTGGTGTAAAAACCGCACACCAAAATTTTATTGAATAGGTAAAATATCATACCTAGGAAATCAAAATATTATTTGAAAATAATCTCAGGCCTAATACTTTATCCTGACCTTTATCCTCTCTTCCTTCGGCTTTGGATATCTCCTGGTCTCGATTTTAGGGTTGCTTGCACTTATGGGCCCATAAAGTTACTATTCATGCTTGACCTAGAATTTTTTTTGTACTCATCTATTGGGTCATCCTCATTATCATTAAGTCTGTCAGAATACCAAAACTCTCATTAATAAAGTTTAACTTTAGGGTGTCGCACCTTCAATGAAACACATCGTTTCATTAAAGGGATTACAAACAGATTTTCTTATCTGTTATGTGCATGTGAAATAGGTGCCTTGTAAATCTGTCTATATGTTTTATAAAAAAAATACTTTTTTTTCTTAGAATCCGTGTGTAATTTTCGTTTGTAATAGTTATGCGCCATGTGGCACGCACTTCGTGCCAACATTTACAGGTAGATTATATTACTTTGACAAAAAAATTTCCTTTTCCCGGTTTTCATTTTCCCTCTACAATTTTGTCTATAATAAAGACAAAAAAAAATCCATCAGTATTTTCCGTTAGCATCCACATGTTTCTAGACTCAAATTATGGAATCAATAACTGTAGAGGAAGTCTAAGGGAAGTCTACGTAACTTTAGCAAATGTTAAGGACCTCTAGTGATAATTTAACAAATAGAGGGGTGTCAGGTATAATTGTACTAAATCTCAGGAGAAGTCAGTGTAATTTAACATTTATATTATCTCAATGTGTAATTTAAATTTTGTATACCTATCCAATATATGTTTGTTATCACCTATTTCAGGAATTTTAAATACACTTATTTGAAAGAGAATCAAATAGAGAATCGTAATTGTACTAAAATTAGTTAATAATAATTTAAAATGGTAATATTTACTTGTTATAGTAAAACCTCAATTCACCATCTACTAAGTGAATAATATATAGTGAATTTATTAAAATCTCATAGTGGTTTCCATAATTAGGAAGATTCTCCAAATATTGGAGGAGTAAATTCACTTGAAACTGTCCTGTGCAAAAGTTTCCTTATTTCAACCTTTGAAGTATTAATGTTATAGATTATATATTATATGTTATAGATTTTGAGCTGGCCTGTGCTATGCACAAGATAATATAATTATTTTTAACAATTAATCAATGTTAAATATAAAAAATCATAATTTTAATTAATTTTAGAAGGATTAAAAATTATTATTATATATTAACATGAAAAAAATCAGACATCATATGCTAGAGATTGGGAACCATATATACGATATATATGCTTTGACAAACAATTACACATTATAGATCTCTTTCCTGTGTTAATATTCTCTCAACGCAATTCTTCCTAATTTCTCGTTAGATTCAGCTTAGACTCACCTTGTTAAATCCTGTCAAACCCTCTATTAAATCCACTTTCAATTCTAGTATTTGATTTAGATTATAGTGCTTCACCCTACTCCAATTGATTATTGATAACTTGTGTTATTATCTTATTTTTCCACATTTATTTATTAATTAATTGAAATATTTTTATTAAATCTTCTATTTTTTTGGGTAAACTTAAACACTTTTGTTATTAGGGAGATTATCTTTTGATTTGCATTTAATTTGACTTTTTTGATTTAATTGGTAGATATTCTTAGAGATTGTGGTTTTGTTGCAAAACAAAAAAAAAAAATGGCAAAATCACTTAACGATTTGAAGAAAAGATTTGAGAAAATTTAGATAAAGATTTGAAGAGATAAGAAGATTTGGAGCAAGATTTGGATGGAATTTGAGATATAAGAAGACTAGAAGGTTTGCATATAATCTAGAAGAAGATATGGAAAATTCAAATTCAGTTTAAGGATTAGTGCACCTGTAATGGGCATGATTCCTAGGTTTATTATTTTCTTTTCTTTTCTTTTTTATTTATTAATTTTATTTAGGTATTGGGAAAATAGATTCTTAGAGATTGTTTATGAGTTGAGATTTTGGAGGAAGAGAGGAGAAGGAAGAGTTTGCAGTATAAAATTATACTATAAATCCTTCATTTCATCTCTTCTCCTTTAAAATCTTAACTTATAAACATAGCATCTGAACTAGTTTTGATCCTTTTTGTCATTGAATTTTATTTTGATATATTTCTTATTTTCTCATAATCTTAATGTATATTATTTTGGCTTGATCACCCATTAACTGTTATATGATTTTGCATTGTTGAAATGAATTTTACTTTATAAAATAAGTCAAATTAGAATTTAACACAGGTTAAAGATTATAGGAATAGAAGTAGTTATCTCTGAGATTTTTGAAAATTCTTATTCTTAATCCTTTGAATAAATTTAAAATAGTATAAGGAATTGATTATCTGGTTTATCTTAAGAGTGGTTTAGTTCCAAGGAATTGAGCTATAACTATTAATCATGAGAAATTTGAATGAACATATTATTAGAAAAGAATATGACAATTTGGTAATGGAAAACTAGGAACTTTAATGAAATCAACTTCTAATATTGGTCTTCATATATATATATATATATGTGTGTGTGTGTGTGTGTGTGTATACACATACATACATATATAGATATATATCTATATAAATATTGTTTCACATTTTATTTTAATTTGATTTGTTTTTATTTTATTTTCAATTCAAATCTCTTATTTATTCCAATTGCAATTTTTCGTGAATAGTAAGGTGCCAAGTTGAATTACTACTCGAATTTTCAATTCCTCCTGGGACGACAATCTCTCCACTCACTTTTATTTTGAGACCTTGTGCACTTTTTGATTCGAACTGATTTTATCAATTACTAGTCATTTTGTTTTTTTCAAGAATATACCTTTTTTCCCGATTTAAAAAATGTCTATCTTTCACACCTTCATGTGGAGGTCAGAATCCTGCGTATTTTGTTTTGGATAAAAAAAAAAAACCTCAATTCATGTAGTTTGAGTCAGGTTTAGGACGTGGGCAATCTTATAATTTTAATCATTCTAATTAATTGCTAAAAGTAACTTTCTCTCTCATTCTCATTCATCATCTCTCTTCTTCTCCGGCGCGGACACAAGTCGTCTGTCCTAGAAATGGTGTTTTTCGCTCCTCTGTCAATCAAATTAAAATTGGAGATGTGCACTGGACAAGTTTTAGACATCTTAATTTATTTAAATAATTATGATTTTTCAAATATAGCTTTACCCTCCAGCACTGAAGGGCTGCAATTGTTTTCCCTGTCGTCGCTCTAGCGCGCCCACTTCACAGTGCTAAATGCAAGTGGTGACGACGTTACTCTTGGCTTCAACTAGATTTTTTTTTTATCCTCTTTTTCCAATCAACGTCCAATGAGAGATAGAAAGAGCCTAACAACCATGAATTTCGTCAATAAGAAAACGTCACCGAAAGGTGCAATATCTTTTTTTTCCCCCTTATCCTCTCTCATACTTCCCTATTGTTTTAGTTTTCAAGTTTTACTCTTTTTATAACTGACTTTTGGGATTCACATTCAAAAATTGGGACTTTTTGTTTAAAATAATTAATTTCTAAATTGTTTGGGTGCTGGAAAAAATTGGTTAGGAAGAAAGAGGGACCTTCCACCATCTCTTGAATTGGCCACCCGAAGTCCATTTAAGGGTTTGGCAAAATTTCCTTCTTGTTGTCACCGTTAGTGACAACAGTGACAGAAGCATTTGGTGGCAGCAGTGGCACAATGGTAGTTGGTGGTGTGATAGTGGTGGCTACATCTTCCAAAATAGTCAATAGTATTCGGCAAGAGCTTTTTAATTTTTCCGAAGACAACTAAAGAAAGCAGAGGCAGCGCCTAGGAGGGAAGATAGAAGATGAATGAGAGAGAGAAACTTATTTTTAGCAATTAATTAGGATGATTAAAATTATAGGATTATCCATACATAAAACTGGCTCAAATTATAAGAATTGGGCATTTTTGTTAAGACAGAATGTGAATGTGGAGGATGTGTATATATATAGGATTAAGTAAGGGGAGTGAACAAATCCGAGCCATCGTATCTTATATTAATAATCAAGATTAAAACATAAAATTATTTGACTTTTTAAAATGATTATGTGACCTTTTAATAACTTTTAATCATGACCATTCATATATAGTTGTATAACCTAGATTTAACTCTTCCACTTTCATATAAAATCACTCTTCTCACTAGATACATCCTCAGTGCATATATACATATATATAACAAGAGAGAAATGTTAGGTGTACTCATCATTTGTGAGACATTGTGCTGACACACTTCTATCTACCACTGGGATATGGACCCCACTTAGTTTGAGATTTACATCTTATCCAATAATAGATAAGAGTGTGTCGACATGTTGTCCCACGTTATGTGAGTACCAATAACACTAGCCATAACAAGATGATCCAATGATATCTTAAAACCGCACACACAAAAATAAAAAAGAAAGAAAGTAACATGATGTAATAGAACTAATTGCGTGAGAGAGGGAAGCCAATCCCATGTCGTTGGCTGGGGAATGCAACAAACAAAGCGCTACATACCAATCCAATCCCAACAGGCAATGCCGCCATAATATCCTTGGCTTCCTCTGAAGGCTTTGGAACAAAGCAACTCACGACACTATTGTCAAAGAGTGCAATTGCAACAAAAACAAAAAAGGAAGTGAGCGCGTGGAAGAAGTCAATGAACCTAACCCTATATTTAGCTGCCTCATCAATTGGAAGCCTCACCAATCCATCCATAACCCATAAGCCATTCAATGAGGCCAATCCATATCTAACTTTTCCCTTTTCATCCCTGAAGCTGTCAGTAAATGACAAAACAAAGCACGAGATGCTGCAAAAAGTTAAGAGGCCTACGGTCATGGCTTTGCTTGTCCAGGTATGGCATTGGCCTTGGTGCGTGAAACCTGGTACCAGAATCTGGAATATGAGGACAGTTCCCGTGGGAAGAAGATTGGCCAAATGTGATGTGCCTTTGAATGCCTTTCTTATGGTCTTTTGTGTCGGTGTTTTAGGCGTTTTCTGGGGTGGTGTAGGTGCGTTTTCCAATAAGGGTTGTTGAGTATCCACTTGAACATCCATGAAACAAAGAAAACCCCGTTGTTTTCAACCTCGTTTTTGGATTTTGTCGGTTTGTTCTTGAAACTCGTATGCTCTTCTTGCCTTTTGTTTGTATGTATTTATATAAGCATGAAAAATGAAAACTATTTATATATTGCAAATGAAAATGTTGGGTTATCGGTTTTGTGTTTGTGTTGAGGTTGTTGTTGTAGCTTGTTCTCAATGGACTATCTTTGGCATTAGAGGTTTGTTACCTCAACAAAATCATTTAAAATGTACGATCAGTGCTTTAGTAACTGTTGTTGAACTGAATGTTATTGCGCTAGTTATCGTAAGAAATAGGTTACATGCATGATTTGCGAGGATAAAAGCAAAAAGGTTACAAGGTAAGAAGTTTTTTTTTTTTTTTTAATTTTATTAGAAGTATTTCAAGGTTTCGTTTAATTTGTGTATGGAGGTTATGTGTTCTGGTAAAGATTTGAATGCGTATTGGGCAGGCTAAAATACGAAAACGGTTGCTTAGCTAGCAGATTCTGCAATACACCACAAACGATTGGGTGTGTGGTGCTCCTTCATTTAACCATTTCTTTAAGCTGTGGCTAAATCTATTCATCACACGGCTTTCTTTAGACAGCACATTATAGGTAGGGCAAAAACAAATTAGGTAAGTCAAGCTTTACTCTTAATAAGTTGGGTCTGTGTTACAACTCTGTAACCTAAGTCCGACCTACTTTAAGTTTTTCTTAAGTCTAAATCTGATAAAATTCTGATATGCAAGTCTATTCACAAAGCCTTTAAAAAATGGACTACATTGATTAGTTCAACATATTGGATTGAAAGTCAGTCTCTAAATCAATATAACTACAACATAAAGATTGAAAATTATAATTAAGAAAAGGTATAAAGGCCAACAAAACTTTCAATTTCTTTTAATTTATTTTTATTAACCAATTGACTTTTTAATCGGTTCACCAACTTATTTATTGCCCGAAACACACAACAATGGACAAGTGATCATCAATACCTTTTTTTTTTTTTTTTTCAAATACACACTATCATATCATCACACTTTAAACCATAAGCGATGTGGGGCTAATTAATTTGCTTTCTTTTATGCACAACTTGCATACACATTGCATGGTAAATTGAGAATTTGTTTCATATTGGTTATGGATGAAAAGTTGAGGTATGAGAATGTGTATAAAAAGGACCAAATGACTGAAATATAGGTATGGTGCAATTATGAATTCTTTAATTCGAGCCTTTATCATATTTGAATTTGGATATATAAAGGGATTAATTAAAGATGAATGGCTATGCGAGTTTTGAGTATGGTTTGAGAATCTTTTTAAATTATACTATTTTTATTCTTCAATAATTTATTTTTATTTTATAACACTAAATAATTATATATGTATATGTACTTATATTTGTGTTTTACATATTTATATTTTATTCAATATATTCAAAAGGTTTTCAGACCCATGGCTTCCGAACAAGTTTAAGCCTGTGTTTATTTATAAATTAGTCAAGCCAAATACAAGTGAGGCCATAGACCTTTAACAGCCAGTCTAACCTATTTTCATCTCTAGTTGTAGGTGGGGTTGTTTCAAATAAATCGGTTTGAACCAAACTGAACTGTGTCTAAACCAAACCTTATTGAAAAAAAATCGGTTTTTCAAAATGTATTTTGAACTGATGGTGTTTTTTGGTTTCAACTTGGTTCAGCTATCCACATTCTAAAATTAAATTAGTGCACTGTTGAAACCATACCCTTTCCCCATAGCCACCTTCAACCGGCTGCGAGACACAACAGTCGACATGCAGTGACTGACCTAGTGTCATCACTGGGAGCCACGAGTTCATCGACAATGGTGAAATCTGGGCCGAACACGTGGTAGCACAGGTGCGTTGTGGACCTCAATTTCACCGAGCAGTTTGAGATCGCGTGTCTGACGAGCAGGTATTCGATGATTCTGGGGAACATTCCGGGAATATTCGTCGGGAATGGGGAGGAGCTTAAACGCACGCACAGTTTGGGCCATGTGCGAGGCCGCAAAGCGTTGTTTGTAGAGCAGAGGGCTCTCAGTGCTAAGTTCTTATCTTTCTCTGTCTCAAGCATTAGTTTTCAGTTCAAGGTTTCGAAAGTAAAAAGGAAACACTCTGAATCTGATTCGAGTAAGCTCGTCACGCCATCGGGTACGGTGGTAGTCTGAGGTGGAGAAGACGGTGCCAGTTTGGGAGACTCTTTGGTGGCAAAGACAGCAGTGACAGGGTTGTCCTAGTGTGGGCAGCTGGAAAGGAACGGTGGCGACAGATCCAGCGGTGGTTGCTATATGGAGCTTCACGAGGAGGAAGATGCACGTGGAAGGCAATTTGAACCAAAGCAACAACAAACTGGTTTATTGCTTCTTAAATGGATATTAACTGATAGGCAAGGAGTATGCAATAGGATAGAGTTAGTTAGCACTGGCATGTGAGTTTGTTAGACTAGTTAAATTCTGTTAGATTACTTTCACTGAAAGCTGTGCTACATAAAGCATCAGTATAGAACTCTATCTTTAAGCTTGATCATTTTCTCTTATCAATACACAAGTGATTCCTTCATACTTGTCGCCAACCAGAAAATAAGAACAGAAACCTTTCAATGTCTAAGTTCGTAAAACTTGTGAGGATTAATGGTGTGAGCAATGTGATGGGAACCTCCCTATGCGGCTTGGGTTTCTGAACAGCAATGCCTGCCCATGGGAACGTTTTGGATGATCCAGAGGCATTCCCTTTTTCTCCTTTAAAATCCACTACAAGCAAAATGTGAGTTTTTGACGGATTTTACCGACCTATTTTTTCCGTCGGTGTTTTCGATGGATTTATCGACGGAAAATGAGAAAATTGGAAGAAATTTTTTTTTTTTGGGTTTTTGATCATTTCCGACGGATTTTTCAGTGGGAAATCTGTCGGTAATTTTGGCGCCATTTGCTTAAGGATATCGCGCAAGAATTACCAATGGATTTTTCCATCGGTAAATATTATGAATTAATTTTAATGTAAAAATAAATTTATTGACGGATTTTTCTGTTGGTAATTATAAATGGTTTTTTAATTTTACTGATGGATTTTTTTGTCGGTAAAATTAATTTCATAAGTTTATTTTTTTCACAGAAAATAATTACTAACGGAAAAATCCGTTGGTAAGTGTTAAAATATTTTTCGGGAAAAACCGCGCCTTATTTTTTGTTACTAGCGGATTTTTTCCATTGAAAATTCAAAAATCCGCCGATAACTTAATAACATAAAGAACAGCCTTCTCTCTCTCCATGTCTAAAGTTCCCTCTCTCAAACACTCTTTCTCTCAAAGTGTCGATCAGCCGCCATCCACCACCACTCGCTGCCACCGCAAGCCGGTCTCCATCCCACTGACTCCGGCCCACCATCCACCGCCGACCTCTGTCCTCAAGGCCCTCTCTGGAAGTTGCTATCCTCGCTGACCGCTCCTTCGCGAGTCGCGATTGTCGTCGCCATCGCACGCCGACCTCCATCCCACCCACTCCCATCCTCGCTGGCTCTTCCATCGCACATCCTTGAGCCCCCGCTCAACGCGTTTACGTCCCTGAGATCTCGCCGCTGTCATCGTCCCCTACACGCCAGCCCTTCCCCCGCCGTCCTTGAGCTCCGCCAGACACGCCTGTGGTTCGCGAGCCTCTGCCCTCACTTCTATACTCGCCAGTCTCTCTCTCTCATCTGTTTTTTATTAAAGAATGTTTGGTTCATGCACCCATATACATGTTCTCTTGATACTTGTTTGATCTGGAATGGTTCACAAGGAACTTTGCTATTTTTCCTATTTGTTTGCCATCTTGAAGTTGAGAGTGGTGGGGTTTGAGACTTTGAGTTAATCAAATCAATTAATCTCTGTACTCTTAGGGGATCACAACACAAAGCAAAAGAAGGGTCTGTTTAATTTGAGTTAGACAGTTGAGTAAAATTTTAATTTTTGGCGGTGGCATGTGTTGTTTATGCTTGTGATTGTTATTTCTTGAATGCAATAGCTACCATCTAGTTATAACTTCCATCTAGTTAAAAGGATTCTAAAATTAAAGAGTGAACTCTTTTTCTTTGTATGGAAAACACATGCTCTTTTGAAGTTAATAGGCTAAGTAATTAGTGACTACATTTTATTTGTTTTGAAGTTATTAGTATCTGTTTTGAAGTTATTAATATAAGTAATTGATTTTGTTACAAAACGTCGAATCCAGTTGGAGTATCTCTTTGGCCGAGCAAATTATTCTTTTGTCTCTTTTAAGGTAAGTAAGTATTGCTTCTCCTTATGTAATTACATTTTTTTAGGATATAGACTTATGATTTCTAAGATAAAGTTGTAGGAAATTGGGATTGCATGATTAGGGAAAGAGCATAGAGGTCCTTCCCTGACTTGTTTGTATTGTTTGCTGTGGAGATTGATTGTGTATGCGGAGATTGCAGGATATGCATGTTGTGATGTTATAAGGGGATGTGCTCTAGAACGGTTTTAGAATCTTTAAATGTTTGTTTTATTGTATTGTAAAATTTGTTTGACTGGATTGATATATGTATATATTGAAATTGACTTTTTTGGGATATCTTAGTTTCAGAGGAGGTTCTGTCAAATTTTTTATTTTAATTTAAAGAGTGGAATGTCTTAGTTTCAGGGGAAGTGCTGTTGAAATTTTGTTAAGTTAAAGATCACAGACTATTTACTTAAAAGAGTTTTACTTTTAGAAGATGGTTTGTTGAGAGATATTTATAATTAAATAAAAATTTAATTTGGGAAACTTGAAATGAATTTTTTAGGTTAAATTATACATTCAAGAACCATAAGTTCCGCAAAAAGATTATGGATGTATGACAGGGTGCACCCTAGTAGAGGGGGAATCAAACCTCAATTTCATGCGGGAATTGAACAATTTGTAAGGGTGGCTTATTAGACAGTACAATTTATGAATGAGGAAAAAGTTAGGTGTCCTTGTGCTAGGTGCAAATATAGGAAAATTTTAATATGGACACCATTACGTATCACTTGTATAAGGATGGTTTTATGGTGGATTATTGGATTTGGACTATTCATGGGGAAGTTGCCACACAAAATTTTGAACATGCTAGTGTTGAAAATACATATGTTGGAGGTAGTTCAAGTAGAGTTAATATTGATGAGCATGTCATGGGAAATATTAATTGGGAGGATAACTTTAGACGATATGAGGAAATGATTTATGATGCAGTTGGTCCTCAAATTCATGCAGATTATGAACCTTTTATTGAGGCTCCTAATGTCGAGGTTGAGAAGTTTTTCTCTATATTTGAGGCTGTAAAGGCCCCTCTATGGGAAGGGTGTGTACACTCGGAGTTGTCTCTAGCGGTTAAGATGTTAGCAATAAAGTCAGAAGCTAACCAAAGTCAAAATTTGTTTGACCAATAGGCAACATTGATGAGTGAGATTTGTCCACAACCTAGTTCTGTTCCAAAGGATTTCTATCAGGCCAAGAAATTAGTTTCAAAACTTGGGCTAAAATAAAAAAAAAAATAGACTGTTGTTTGAAGGGATGTATGTTGTAGTACAAATATGATGCATACCTAACCCAACGCAAATTTTGTGAAAGCCCCAGGTTCAAATCAAAAAGACTTGGAAATGGAAGATGTAAGGATGTTCCCTATAAAAGAATGCACTATTTTCCCCTAATCCTAAGATTAAAGAGGATGTATGCTTCAACGATTTTAGCATCTCACATGAGATAGCACTTTGAGAATAAGAGAAATGATGGTGTCATGACCCACCTTTCCCATGGTGAAGCATGGAAACACTTTGACCAAACTTATCCCGATTTTGCTGCGAATCCTAGGAATGTTAGGTTGGGACTTTATGCAGATGGATTTACTCTGAATAATCAATTTAGTAGACCTTATTCCTACTGGTCTGTGGTTGTTACACCTTACAATCTCCCTCTTGAAATGTGCATGAAAGATCCTTACATGTTTCTAACTTGTATAATCCATGGCCCCTGATAATCTCAGAGCCAAGATTAAGGTTTACCTCTAACCATTGATTGATGAGCTTAAAGAGCTGTGGTATTCAGGTGTACAAACTTATGATATTTCCACAAAACAAAATTTCTTAGTGAGGGCATCATTGATGTGGACTATCAATGATTTTCCAGCCTATAGAATGTTGTCAGGTTGGACAACACAGGGAAAATTGGCATGTCCAATTTGGATAGAGGATACAAAGGGGTTCACATTGAAACATGGTCGAAAAAACTCGTGGTTTGATTGTCATCGGAGGTTTTTGGATCTTGATCATTAATTTAGGGGTAAGAAAGAGGCGTTTAAAAGGAAGACGATTAATCATGATGAGTCTCCTGTAAGGCTAAGTGGTAACTAGGATTGGCACAGAGTTAGAGACTTTCCAAAGATAACTGAACTAGGTAAATTCATAGGATTTCCAGGATATGGGATAGATCATAATTGGACCAAGCAAAGTATATTTTGGGGGCTACCTTATTAGGGAGATAATCTAGTTTGTCACTGTATTGATGTAATGCATGTAGAAAAAAATGTTTGTGATAACATCATAAACACTATGATGGACACTGATAAGACTAAGGACAATGTGAAAGCAAGGAAAGATTTGGCAAATTATTGTAAAAGACCTGAGTTGAGTTTACAGATATTGCCAGATGGTTGTGTGTAGGTAGATGCAAGAGTTAAGGATGCCTAACGGTTATGCCTCAAACTTGGGTAGATGCGCCAATGTTGCATAAGGACAATTTTTTTGGTATGAAGAGTCATGATTATCATGTATTCATGGAGTGTTTACTTCCTATTGTATTTAGAGAATTACCTCTCCCAGTTTGGAAGCCATTGACTGAGTTGAGTCAATATTTTAGAGACCTATGCTCGTCCACTCTGAGGGTTGAAGATCTTCTAATTATGGAGAGAAACATCTCTATAATTCTATGTAAATTCGAGAGAATATTTCGTCTTGGTTTCTTTGATTTTATGGAACACTTGCCTGTACATTTGGCATACGAAGCACGGGTGTGTGGGCTAATTCAATACAGATGGATGTATCCCTTTGAAAGAAATATGGGAGGTTTTAAGAGAACTATGAAAAATAGGGCTCAAGTAGAAGGTTCCAAATGTGAGGCATATATCTCCAAGGAGACATCATTCTTTTGTTCCTATTACTTTGAGCCACATGTTCAATCTAAACGAACAAGGGTTGGTCGAAATGATGATGGGGGAGAAAGTTCAGTTCAATATACTTTCAGCCCGGACATGCAGCTAGAAAATCCAAACCCCATTGGCTATCAGAGAAAGAGAAAAATGCTGGGCATTTGCATATCTTAATCAACCGTGTTGAAGTGCAACCATTTAAAACGTAAGCGATATCAGTGTATCACTTTCAATTGTTGATGCCCTGACATAAATCAAATCTTATTTTACCTGCAATGTTTAGTTTTTATAGGTATTTTGAACAAGTTGATAAGCGACACACCCTTGAACAATTTCCAGCATGGTTCAGATCATTTGTATATGACCTAACTACATGTTCTAGTTGTGTTGATATTTGAATTTGAATTATTCATGTAGTTATTTGATAAAAACAATAATGTTTCATGTCCTTATTTACAGAGTTTGGCTTGGGGTCCTGCTAACAAAGCAAACAGTTAGCCAATGTATTATGTGAATGGATATAAATTTCATACATTTGAATGGGGTCGAGGGAAAGCAACAGGCAATAGTGGGGTTTGTGTCAGAGAGGATGCAAGCAGTGGGGAGGGTGATTGGTATGGAATAATCAAACAAATACTGGAGATTGAATATGTGAGTGAAGGACCTAAAAAATTGGTAGTGCTATTTAGTTGTGATAGGTATAATCCAAGGCGTCTTGAAGGAACATGCATACACAATCAATATAAAATTACCAAGGTGAATCAACATACACCTTCAATCGAGGATTCCATCCAGGATTTCCGCCTAAAGGTCCCTGTAGAGGGGTTCTCGCCTAAGGTTTCTCCGTCTAGTAGTAGTGGTTGAGCTATCATTAGGGTTTCTGCATAGGAGTCTTCCTTGGGGGTCCCCACTGAGAGGTTCTCGCCAATGGGTCATTGCATGGGGTGAGCCATCACTGCCGAGGTCTCCACTAGGAATCCTATCTTAGACGGTTGCTCCCAAGATATCAGCTCCTTATCCAATGAGGAGGTATGACTCTTCGTTGGGCATTTTTAGCAATTTTTTGCGCTATTATGGACCTTACTACGTGTTTCTATTAGTTTGCATCTTTTCTTGGCATGATTTTCTTTGTGCCGAATGAATCTTAACCCCCAAATGAAAGTTTATCTAGGCATAAGAGCCACTATGCGTGAGAGCTCGCATGGGTGGAAGATGCACCAATAGGTGGTAAAGCCTTGCACACTATGCGGCATGGGAAGCTCGGGCCAGCGGATAATTTTTCTTCGAGAGGTGGTATAGTCTCGCTCACCACGTGGCATAAGAAGCTCGCGTGAGTGGATAATCTTTTTCACCAAACAATGGTATAGCCTCGCCTGACTACGTGGCATAAGAGCTCGCGGAGGCAGAAATTGTTCATCACCTGACGGTAGTATCACCAAGCTATATTATAGCCTCTCCCGACTATGAGGTGTAAGAGCTCTCACGGGCAGAAATTGTTCATCACCTAATAGTGGCATCACCAAGCAGTGGTATAGCCTTACACACAATGCGGTGGCAGCGGCACAAGCGGCCAGAAATTGTTCATAACCTTAGTGGTGGTATCACCAAGTAGTGGTATAGCCTCGCCTGTCTACGCAATGTAAGAGCTCGCGTGGGCAGAAATTATTCACACCTAACGGTAGTATCACCAAGAGGTGGTATAGCCTTACACACAACATGGTGTTAGGGCATGCACGGGCGAAAATTGTTCATCACCTGATGGTGGTATCACCAAGTGGTGGTATAGCCTTGCACACAACGCGGTGGCAGGGGCATGTGTGGGCAGAAATTGTTCATCACCTAACGATGGTATTACCCAGCGGTGGCGTAGCCTTGCCTAACTACATGGTGTAAGAGCTTACGTGGGCAAAAATTGTTCCTTTGGGGTGATCTTTAGGAGCTCAAATGGGATCTGAACTTGTACCTGAAAAGTAAAGTTTACCGCGCACTAATATCTTATGTATTAGTAAAAGAATTTGTCTATTAACTATTAGACTTTAAATGGTAACTCAAAGATTAACTGAAGCCACTCAAGATATTCACAAAAATAAATAATTGATTTATTTATAACTTATATATGACCTCAACATTGTTCGCTTTTTTTTTCTGAATGATACATGTATGAGCCTCGTAATAGACGATTTGTTCCCAAAACCAGTTTGAATCAGATTTAGCACAAACACAAATTCACAACAGACTTGACACAGAAATGGATATGAGACAAGTGAGCCAAGAGCAGCAAAACTTGACTATGCACTAAAAGACGCGAGGCTATCTGTAATACCGCAATGGATAAGCTCATGTGTTGATGGCTGGGTGGCACCATGGTTCATTGGGTTCCCATGAATGTTTGTCACTGTAGTGCTATCGGTGTCAAAGTAGCAAAAACCTCTAGCAATGGCTTATTGCTGCGTTTATGCTAAGGGAGTAGTTTGGATCGCCCACCAAACTTTGGGAAATAGGGCTTTGAGGCTATAAAAGGAAAAGGTGCAATGCCATTTAGAATTGGCATTGCCGCTTATGGGTCCTCGAGGTAGTAGCTCGCTATTGATGGCGGTGAATATATGCGATAGTGGTCAAGTTATTAGTGGTTCACTTGTGATTCGAATGAGGACCCAGAGGAAAAAGGTGCCATTTTGGATTTTGGGGTTTGGTGGTTTCCTTCTTCTTGCTTCTATCAGTTCTGTGATGCTTTCATGCTTCCCAGTGGAGTTGCTAAATGTTTTGGGTTGAGGGTTCAATATTACACTACAAGGCATGAGATTTTTCTATGGCTTTAGGAGATGAATCAATAAGAAAGAGATAAAAAGGGTCTTTTGGCCGAAGAGCCTTTCCCCTTATTTCGTTCTTGCAAGCTTTTTATGGCCTCCTCTCTGTGCTCCCTCCGCGGTTCACTTTAATCACATTACACTAGTCTCCTCAACCTTCCTTTCCCCATTTGGTTGCCTCATCAGCCCCCTTCTTGAGCCCTGCACTTTATGGCTACTTTCTACATGTCATGTACCTATTGGCTGTGCTGGTCAACCAGAAGCGACAGTAGACCTTTTGGTAGCTACCTAGTGGGCCTTTCTACCATCATTAGCCTTAGCCATCTCACCTACTTCGCCTCACTCTTTCCTTCTTGTACCCTTTTCATGCGGCTTGTATTGCTTACCCTCCAATCACAATCACGTACCCCTTCTTCTATCTTGCTACTTTTTTATATTTACACATTTGTTTATTCGCTTATAAAACATATAGCTCCTTCACTAGTCGAATGGTCAGATTTGACTTCTACCTATCAAGTTTAGAACAAAATTGAGGTAGTTTTTGCTTCCAAAATTAGAATAAAAATTAGACAATTGAAGTTACAATTGAAATATATCAAGTAAGGAGAAAATGTTTTTGAATACTTTCTCAAGATCAAGAAGGTAGTTGACTCCCCTACATTCGTGGGAGCACTAATAACAATAGAAGAACATATAGAAATCATCCTAAAAGGTTTGAATGAGGAGTATAGTTCTTTTATTATAACTATGATCTTAAGAGTAGACCCCTTCTCAGTTGATGAACTTGAAGCCCTTTTAATGGCTCAAAAAGAAATTGTTGAATGGTTCAAGAAATAAGATCTCCAACTCGTGCAAGCAAATGTTGCCTAATTATCTCTACAAGGTTAGGAAGGGACACAAAATCCAAGCCATGGCAGAGGCATTGGTGGATGAAGAGGTCATGGAAAGTTTACTAAAGAAGAAAGAATGGGGTGGCAACAAAGAAGCAAACCCTAATGCCAACTTTGTGGAAAGATAGTACATATAGTTTGGTAATGCTTTCATCAATTTGATTAACCTTTTCAGCATCCAAATTGTTTGGCAGCAACTAGGCCACCTCCTCCATCTACATCACTTCACAATCCTTAAGCCTTTTTTGCTGCTTGCTCCTCTCAGTCAGATAATGCATGGCACCCATATTTAGCAGCGTCTCATTAATTGACATTTGATCACAACAACATCCTCACAAGCTTTGAATTTGAGGGTTCTGATACTGTACAAATTGGAAATGGAAAAGATATACCTATTCAACACATTGGCAATTATTTTTTGCATAATACCCTTCAATACTATGTTCAATCTTAAGAACCTTATGCATGTGCCTAAATTGCTAAAAACCTCATTAGTGTCTCTAAATTCACTGGGAAGCTTTGCTTCAAGGCAGGCTCAAACAAGGCCCTTATGTGTTTGACAATGTTCGAGTACCTAGGAATACTTTTTCTGCAAATTCTACTACTGCTGTTTCTACTGACAAAAATCCTTATACCTTTTGTGTAATGTATTCTTCCTATAAAATTCCAGTTTTAGTTTTACACGTTGGCATAAAAGGCTTGCTCATCCAGCCTAAAAAACTTTGTATCAAGTTCTAAATCAATGTAAAATACCATTTGCCATCAATAAAAAATTATGCTAAATCTTCTCTCTGTGATGGTTGTATGAGTAAATCACATCAACAACCATATGATACTTCTAATCACCAATATGAAACTCCTCTAAAACTTATGTATTATGATGTTTGGAGTCTGTCACCCTCCTTATATAAAACTGGTCGTAGATTGTATGTTACCTTTATTGATGCTTGAATTAGATATACTTGTCTCTACCTCTTGGCTTCTAAAACTCAAGTGTTGTCGGCCTTTATGCAATACAAAAAGTTTATTGAGAAACAAACCAATCACCAAATCAAATCCATTCAAATAGATAATGGAGGAGAATACATCTTAAACTTATTCACCACCTACCTCAAAGAACACGGCATTCATCATAGGTTTAGTTGTCCCTACACCCACCAACAAAATGGGAGTATAGGAAGAAAATGTTAGCTCTAGAACCTTGTCAAAATGTGCTAATTAGTTTTTAATGACAACAAAGCCAATTTAAAGAAAATGCTTTGAAGAATGACTAATAGTTATCTTGAGTTTCTTGTAAGATTATAACAGGATTCTATCATTTAGCAAGAGTAAGGATTCCTCAAATAATAATATATTTCACTCTGTATGTGTAAACATGTTTATTTCCTGTTGCACGACATGAATTGAAAAGGAAGTAAAATTATATCCTTGTTCAAGCAATAGATAGCTAATGATTTGAAGAAGATATCAACGCTGCAAGAAACCTAGTCTTGAGACTTTAGAAAGTAGCATTGGACATCAAAAAATATGCTTACAATGACGATATCAAGCAATCTTTGAAGACCAGATGTTACACTATCTTCAATCAGCATAATTGCAAATCAGTCATCATCATAAAGCTTGGATTGAAGATCAAAAAGTAAAGATATCATCAAGGATCTGTTATCGCATGTTAGAAAGCTCACTTCACTGTGGACTGGTGAACGTTATTGGAAATGGAGGGAAATTTGAATTTGAATTTGAAAAAGTCAAATCCCAGTGTCAGAACTGGCCAATCATCTCTTTTACTTTTGAAGTCAACTATCCCAAGTCTTAGAAGAAAAAGTTCAGAAACCATGGCTTAGAAAATAAGAGTGATTTCTGAAGGATATCAGAAACCTCTATTCCACAACGGCTTCTGCAAACTGATATGACAGACAGACATGCTATGCTTCTAGGCTATCTTTCTAAGAAACAAATGGATGATCAACATGTGTCATTGGAAGAATAAATCAAAGGCAATGGTAACAAGGAAGACCTTATTTAAATAGAGATGCTGCGCTTAAATGAAATAGAAAGAGACTCCACGCATCAAAGAGAAACTCTGCAAAATCCTTTCCTCATCTCGAGTAAGGTTCATATCATAATGTAATTAGATTCCTTACTTGTACAAATATTTCTTCTATGTTCTTAAATAGATTTATGTTCTACTTGGGAAGAAATGATAGAAGAAAGTCATTCAAGTTTTTCCCAGGATCTTTTCATGTATATGTTAAGGAAACTTGAGTGTAGGTTAGTTTGAGTGGCAACCCAAATACAAAATCTTTGTATCCTTGATTCAGTAGTGATCGTTGTGAGATAGCTTGGAGAGGCTAATGTAAAACTACTTGCAATGCGATAATGAAGTATTCTTACTGATCACGGTTTAGCTTGGAGAGTCTAGTTAAAGACTACTTTCAACTTGTTAGTAATAGGTGATTTACTAGTCACGGTTCACCTAGGAGAGGCTTGAAAAAACTACTCAGTTCAGCTTGAAGAGGTTGGAAAGAACTATTCGATTCAGCTTGGAGAGGCTGGTGAAGAACTACTCAATTTGTGGTAGTAGGGGTTGTCTGTTGGTTTCAAATGAGAGCTTGAATTGGGAAAGCTGATGTAAAGACTATCCATTCGTTCTTTCTCAGGTTGAGAAAGATGTTTTAGTAGAACCTCAACACTTATTGAGTACTGGATGTAGGCAGTTTTGGCTAAACCAGCATAAAAATATTTGTATCTCATCTTCCTCTTTTTGATCTCCTTTGTATTTCTCTGTTATGCATTTTTTAAGCATATGCTGATATAATGTTTTTTTACTGTTCTATTATTCTTTTTATACTCAGAAATCTACTTTATGAAATTGCTAATCGAGTTTTCGCTGCTCTACAAGTTTCACACTTGATAGTATTTGTTTTAAATGTTTTAGAAAAGTAAAATGAAGCAAGCATCATTCAACCCCCCTTCTCGTGTACTTTTTGACCTACAGAAAACACATGCATGTCTCAGAAATAGACCTTATTCTTTTAGCCACAGCTTCAATTCCTTTGCTTTATTGGGAATAAAGTTTTATTTCCTTAACCTATATCATCAATAGATTGTTCTCCATTGCTCTTAATCACAAGTCACCCTTTGAATTTACTCATTCCTTAAAGTCTTTGGGTGTGCTTGTTACCCCTACCTCGGGCCTTATAACCAACACAAACTAAATTATAAATCTTACAAGTGTGTATTCATTGGCTATTCTCCACTGTATAAAGGTTACAAGTGCTTGTCACTAACAGGTAGAACTTTCATATCTCAAGATGTTGTATTTGATGAAAATCAATTTCCCTATCCTATATTGTTCTCAAAACCTGTATCCTTTATTGTCACTCCTTCATAATCTGTCCCTAATATTCCAATCACAAATATCAACCCCATAATTGCCAATGCTATTAATAGTTGTCCTAGTACCTGCTCTCTTGCCAATCTTGTTTCAGGTACACCTGCTGCTGCAACTCAAACACTTGATGTATTAACTTCTCATACTCCTCCAAAACCTTATAGTGTTCTTAACTGAGTATGTCCTACTTGAGCAGCAACAATCTTCTTATCCTACTGATTTTATTCAGCTGCTTCCTCTTGGTATAGTTCCTGTCAATGATCACCCTATGCAGAATAGGGCCAAATCAAGGAATTCAAAAGCCAAAAACTTATGTAGCTACTGTTTTGAACTCTGATATAGACTTGACTTAGACAGAACCAAAATTAGTCACCCAAGCTCTTCAATGTGCTCACTGACACAAGGCAATGCAAGAGGAGTATAAAGCCCTTATATCTATTAACACTTGGTACCTTTCCCATCCCCCTTCAACTATGAAGCTAATACGATGCAAATAGATTTTCAAAGTGAAGAGAAATCCAGATGGAATAATGTAGAAATACAAAGTAAGACATGCAACAAAGGGGTTTCATCAAAGGGAAGGTATGACAATGTTGAAGTATTTAGTCTCGTGATCAAACCTTCCACTATTAGAATTGTGCTGAGTATTGCTCTCTCAAAAGGCTGGAGCATTAGACAATTTAATTTTAATAATGCATTCTTGAATAGAGACTTAGAGGAAGATGTTTTCATGGTACAACCTGAGGGCTTTGTGCAACACCTAACAGCGCATATGTGTAAGCTTACCAAAGCCTTGTATAGACTCAAACAGTCACCTCGAGCCTAGTTAACGAAGTTGAGTTCCATTCTTTTCAAATTTGGCTTCACAAATGCTAAATCAGATACTTCACTGTTCATCCATTTTTTTGCAACCTCAGTAATCTACTTACTGGTTTATATTGATGATATTTTAATTATTGGATTAGATTCTATAGAAGTTAATGTTCTCATTGCACAACTAAATGGTATTTTTGCTCTTAAGGATTTAGGCCACATAGGGTACTTTCTAGGAATTGAAGTGCACAGGCCTTCTACTAGCTCTAAAGTTATTCACTTAACTCAAACCAAATATGTCAAGGACCTATTAACTAAGGCTAGAATGGTTAATGCTAAACCTATGCCTATCTTGATGCCCATAAACCAAAAATTGTTTGCTCATGGAGACACATCGTATGCTGATCCTTCCTTTTATAGGTCCATAGTTAGAGGATTATAATATGCAACAACAATAACTAGACCTAACCTAACCTTTGTTGTAAACAAGGTAGCCAATTCATGCATAATCCGCTTGATGTTCATTAGAAAGTGATTAAGAAGATCTTGGGATATTGGCTAGTACACTTGACCATGGCTTGGTATTTTATCCGTGCAAGGAGCTAGACTGATTGTATTTTGTGACTTCGATTGGCGGTTTGATGTGGATGATAGGAAGTCAACATCAGAGTCCTGTATTTTCTTAAGCCCTCATCTAATTTCATGGTCTAGCAAAAAATAAGCTGTTGTGGCCTAGTCTAGAGCTAAAGCTGAATTTAGAAGTTTAGCTAGAACTGTTACCGACCTCTATTGGATAAAATCATTGCTACTTTAATTGAGAGTTCTTTGTCCTATAGCTCCAACTGTATTTTGGGGCAATCTCAATGCGATGCTCATGTCTACAAACCCTATCCTCCATCAACCTTCCAAACACTTTGAATTGGATCTGCATTTTATCAAAGACAAGGTGATTCAAAAGCAAGTTTTTGTCTCACATCTGCCATTCACTGAGCAAGTAGCTGATGTGCTCACAAAGTCCATCTTAGCTACTCTTTTCCTGAAGTTTGCAACAAACTTAGAGTTCTTCCTTCCTCATCACTCATGAGTTTGAGGGGGGATGACGAGCTTTGTAATAATATAGAGCTAGTTTGCAATGGCACATGAATTTGTTTGAGTAGTTAAATTTTGTTATATTGCTTTCACTAAGAGCTTTGTATAAGTTGTGCTTGATCATTTTCTCTTATCAATGCACAAGTAATTCCTTTACACTTTTCCTAATTTTCTCTGTGTTCACTGTTTATCAGCTTTGGACTCTGATACCTATATTAACCACTCAGTTTTAAATTAGTTTAAAGTTTGTGCAAATCAGTTCAGTTTGGCTTTTCATATTAATAATCCAGTTTGGCCTAGTTTGGATTAGTTTTTTAGGTAAACCAAACCATGAACACCCATAGTTCTAGGCACCACCTAGCTAGTTACTCTTTATAGTTTATGTTTTTTTCCCCTATGTGTGGTATTTCACTTAAAAATAATAGTCTTGATTACATTTATATGTGACAATGCATAAATAAGAGAAATACTATTTGAACCACCCATGTATAAAATAGAGAATCTATATAACCAAAATTTTTAACATCACAATGGGTATTTATTAAAAGGAAGAAGAGAGGTTTACCAAAAAGAAGGAAGAAGAAAGTTTTTTTTTTATTGAAAAATGCCTTGAAATATGTGATTTTGTATTTATGCCACAAAACAAATGGGTCCATAGTATATGAAGTATGTGAGAGTACCGAGATATACAATTAAGTGTGGAAGTGAAAAATGTTTGTGTATATTTATGTGAGATGTGTATTGTATTATGCATTAAAAAAGTTATGTACAAACAATATCATATAAGATATCTTATTCTAAAAGAGGGTTAATGGCTTGGTGGAATTGATGATGTGTCTTCATGCGGTGAGTTTGGTTCCCTTCCATTTTTCTAAAGGGATGTGCAACCAATCATCTCCATTCTTTTCATTTGTGTCAGCCTTCAAATGAATCAATATGATTATTTCTTTTTTAATTTTTTTATTTAAAGGTATATTATATTCATTAAATCATTATTTATTTCATTTATATTTAATGAATAAATAAATTATGTTAACATATTTTGAATAATAATATGATGATAAAAAATATTTAACTTCTAATATTCGAAACCCACAAAATCTATAGCTTATAAGCACCAGATATTGAATTCGGAATTGGCCCAATCAGAGAATTATCATTGAGCTCAAGCAAGGGTAGTACGACTTAGTTATGTAACAAATAAAAATAGCGAATAAGGAGTCACAATAGATAATTGATATTCTAATGTATAATTCTTAATTTATTTTTGAAAGTAAGAAAGATTTACAGATATTTTGTAGGAATAAAATAAAAAATTGGGAAACTTGAAATATGTCCTATTCTACAATAAACTCAAAATATGTCCTATATTTATTGTATATAAGTCGTACCAGGGTGAATCGAATTAAAATTTACAAATAAATCGCATAAGAGTGGTAAGACTTATGCATGCATCGTTGGATACCTACAATGCATTAGTCGTACAAAGGTGGCATGACTTATATGCAGTTTTATTCATACATAAGTCTCGCCACCCTGGATTGACGTATGAGCAAAAAGAAATGCACATAAGTCACACCACCCTAGATAAACTTATCTGTTATTTTGCCTAGAAAATAATATCTCACTTAATCTGGGTTCTACATCTCATTCAATTGTGCATGCAATTATGTCCGCTCAGTATCCCATAAATTATGAATATAAATAACATTGCTCATAAGTGAAAATCAAAGTACGCTTATGTCAAAAAAGGATAAGTATATTTGGGTCTGTTTGGTTTGGATTTTGATAAATTATTTTTGAAATGATTGAAGCTAAAAGAATTGATTTTGAAAAAATTGATTTTAAAATAATTGATTTATATTTGAAAATGATATTAAAAAATTAAGTTTAAAAGAATTAATATGAAATTTAAAAGTAAAAATTAATATTTTTATTTTTTGTTAGAATAAATTTTTATTGCACTTTTTTGTAATTAATGATTTTGACTGATTATATTTTTACTTTAAGAGAAAGTATATCATCTTAATAAAATTGATTCTAAGAAAACTAAAAATGTTAATTTTTTTTATCTTATATGTTAAATTTTTTAAAAGTATTTTTTAATATAATTTCTAAACATAAATCAATTCTTTGAACTTCAATAATTTCAAATTTTTTTCATCAAAATCTAAACCAAAAAGACTCAAATATGGTTATCTTGTTTTGACATAAGTGTACTTTAATATTCACTTATGAGTAATGCTATTTGTACTTATAATTTGTGGGACAACATGCTTTTATCCACCACCGAATGGGATATGAGATTCAGATTAAGTGAGATCTTTTTCTATAGGTAAAATAACACATAAGTCAATCAAGGGTGGTGAGACTTAGGTACAAAATATATAGAACTGCGCATAAGTCGTGCCACCCTTGTACGACTTATGCATTGTAGGTGTCCAATAATGTGTGCATAAGTCGCACAACCCTTGTGCAACTTATGTGTAAATTTTAATTCGATTCACCCTGTATGACTTATATACAATAAAAATAGGACACATTTTGAGTTTTTTTTAGAATAGAACATATTTCAAGTTTTCCTTTTTTTATTTTATTCCTACAAGAAATTCTTAAATGTTTTTTATTTTCAAAAATAAATTAAGAATTATACATTAGAATCTCAATTATTTATTGTCACTCCTTATTTGTTATTTTTATTTGTTACATTTCTAAATGTATTTGATAAAAGCTTTTTATATTTATAATAAATTGTTGATGCGATATTTTAAATTGGTATTCAATAATTGTAGGATTTTAATTTTTATATGGAGTTGGAAGTGATTTAATATTATAATATGTTACTTCTGGAGTAATTCAGGATGGGTGGGTAGGGGAACATAATTCGCTTAGAGTGGATTATGTACCAAGCTTTCAAAAAAAACAAAAAAAAACGGAGCAAAGGGTGCACAATTCGCTGGACATAGATACTGGTCCATGGCCCACTAATGACGCCCGCGACTGAACACTGCAAGGGTACTCAATTCGCTGGCCGTGAATTCTTGCTCCATGCATCCCGACTCTACGAGAATTTTGCACCGAGAATTCGCTCTCCAACATGCCTCTCCATCAGACCTGCTCCAACACGCTTCTGCACTGGGAATCTACACTCCATCAGACCTACTACATTACTGGAGGAAAATAATGGCAAGGCAATAATGCCGTCCGTGAAGTAGTCCGTGAATGAACAGGTATTTCCTTTCCTCCTCATCTTTTATTACTCTTCATTACTGATACTATAAAAAGGGAGTTTGGTAAGAGGCCAGTAAGCTTAGTCGAGTTGTAAGAGAGTCCTTTTAGTTTGAGTCATCAATAATAGGTGAAGCGATGCTAGTTTAGCTTCAGTTACAGGAAGAGGAGAGTTAGAAGGGAAAAAAAAGATAGAAATATTTAAAAGAAATGCCTAGATGACACCGTGATGGAGCAATGGATTTTGATGAGCATGTTGTAGTTAGTATTTTTAATGGATATGTAAGTTTAATTTTTTTTATTTTTGTTGTTAATTTATTTTATTAAGTTAATATTATGTTCTTTGTGTTTATTATTTCATTTTTTTTCATTTTGAATACTTAGTTATTACTATATATGTATAGATTTTTCTAATTAAATTTTTCCTAGTTTGTTAATTTTTTTATTTTGTTCTATTCTAATTATATTAAATTTTTCATTCTGTTCTAATTAAATTAATTTTTTTTCATTTCACCTAGTTGTTAATTTTTCTATTATGTTCTTTGTGTTTATTATTTCATTTTTTTTTCATTTTGAATACTTAGTTATTAATATATATACATATAAATTTTTCTAATTAAATTTTTCCTAGTTTGTTAATTTTATTTTATTTTATTCTATTCTAATTATATTAAACTTTTCATTCTATTCTAATTCAATGAATTTTTTTTAATTATGCCTAGTTGTTAATTTTTCTATTTTGTCCTTTGTGTTTATTATTTCATTTTTTAAGTATAATTTTGGATTTTTAATTCATTTCAAGTATAAATTTTTATAATTAAATTTTTATTTCTATTCTAATTTTTTAATATTTGTTCATCTTTTACTTGAAACAGGAAGAAAGAAGGTTCAAACGCTATCATCTTTTTCTTAATCATCCACCAAAAGATGCAATTATTGAGCATCTATAATATGCTGGTTTTTATCATGCTGCGTAGATAGGATGAGTGGAGCTAGATAGAGCTCTAATAAAAGCTTTGATAGAATGGTGGCGAGCAGAGACACACACCTTCCATTTTCCAAAGGGAGAAATGAAGGTGACATTAGAAGATTTTGCCATACAATTTGGACTCTCCATTAATGGTGCACCTGTTAGTGGATTTACATATAGCAATATCGAACAATTGCAGCTAAAATGTTTTAGTTTGCTTAATGTTGTGTCTTATCCACATGAATTTAATAAAGGTGCAATCAATTTAAATTGGTTGCAATTGCATATAAGAGATCTCGATACTAGAAATGATGCAACATCAGTAGAAATGAATACAGGCGGGTATATGTTGGCCCTCATAGACACTTCTTTAATGCCTGATAAGACCAATAATGAGGTCCATGGAAAATACTTGCAGTTGTTAAAGGATCTTACTCTTGTTGGGACTTTTAGTTGGGGTTTTGCATGCCTCGCTTGTCTCTATTGCAATTTAGATCAAGGGACACACATAACTACAAAGCAAATAGGCGGTCCCCTAGTTTTGTTACAAGCATGGGCATGGAGTCGACTGCCTTATTTGGCTCATATACCGGTGCCACCCAATTTTGTTACCTTCCCCTTAGCATGCATGTAAAAATTGTTCCGGATTTATTTTGTATTGATATTGCCATAATTGTTACAAATTTATATGTTTTATGACAAATGGCTGCACTCATTCTATCCTCATAGCGCTGGTGCTGCAAACCATTTACATTTAAGACGGATGATAGATGAGACGAAATCTGATCAGGTAGCAATTAAGACATTATTTAATTTCTTGTAAAGTTAAATTAAACTATATTTTTTTTCCATATATCTAATATAATTTATCTTTGTATTGCAGATCACTTGCCAGCCATATAGGATTGTTGAAGTTGAGACTATGATTCCAGATTCCATTTGGAATGAGCAGGGACAGTAGAGGAATATTGTTCTACTAATTTGCTTTGAGATCATAGAGTGGCACCCATTTGATCGCGTGAGGTGACAATTCGAGCTTGTCCAACTTGGTCCTGACCCCCCCAAATCTAGGGAAGGCTCACAATAGAGATTTGAGGGGGAAGGAGGACAACCTTGATTAGTTATTAGTGCATCATTAGTGGGTAGAGATGTGGATGTAACGGGAAGACCATCCCTTGGTGGTAGAGCCCTTACAGGGACACCCTATTGATTACCACCACAAATCCCTACCTGTCATGGTATAGGGATAATACTTATGTGCCTTTACAATTGACACCACTAGCTCAGGATGATGCAGCCCCACCACCTCAATCGCCCCCACCACCACCACCACCACACTCACCATCACCACCACTACCACATGATAGGTTTACACTTGTCCAGGGGGAGGTAGCTTTGGACTTCCATCAGTCAACTGTAGTATATGAAGAAAATGTGTATTGTCTACATATGCAATTTCCATTTTAGTGTCCCCCAATTCAGCAATGGGGGGTAGATCTTGCCAACAATGTCAGCAATTTATGGAGGTCAGACTGGGGGCTTTGCAGGTTATGCATGTGAGTCTGGGGGATTTGCAGGTTATGTAGGTTAGTTGGGTAGTGGAAGCCAGGCTGAGAGGTCCGCTCAAGTAGAAGGTGCAAGTGAGGAAGATCAAGCAGAGGGAGCTGATAGTGTAGGGGAGGGGGTAGGGTAAGCGAGGTGAGAGTACCTATAACTTGCATGAAGATCCTCCACCAACTAGTATGTATACCCCACTAACAATTAGAAAACCAAAAGGGAAGGGGATAGCATATAAAGGGGGTAGTAGTACTTCATTTGTTATAATTATATGACTATATATTATGGTTTTATTTACTTTCATTTATCTATTTCAGCAAGAAAATATTTTCTATTTAGACACTATTTACATTAAAAAATAAATTGACACTTGTCAACATCAATAATGAGAAAATGAAATAACCAAAGTGCAACCACTTGTAGAATTATAACAACACTAGTCAGATAAGATAATCAGAAAATAATAAGAAAATGAAATTACTTAAGGCAACAACAAATAACAAGACAATAAAATAACATAATGCACCACTACGAACTTGAGCCAGGAGTGTTTAGACAATGATTGCGACTATGCCCCTCTTCTCGACAAAGACCACAATGCTGTGGTCCACGTATCTCACCTATATCCATCTCATTTAGGTAGTGAGTAGATTTGGGTTGGGCCTTCATTGTGCGCTTTATGGCAGAGTTAGCGTAAATCCTTGGGCCTATATACGGAGGCCATGTACTTTGGTGTCCCACAACCCCAAACTCATTCTTGTATACCTTGCATATGGTAATCATTCTATATACATCATCAACATAAGCTTTCCAATCAAGGCGAGAACTGTTACAACAAGCAATCACATGACAACAAGGATATCGATCAATATGAAAATCTCTACAATCGCAGTACCTTTGCCTCATATCAATTCTATATTCTCCTGTACTAGACAGCTCCTTAACATGGTAGGTCTGAAGCTGTCTATTAAAATGAGTGGTCCTAAAATCTTTAGATGCCTTCTTGTTTGTTTCCAGCCATCTTGCCACGGCTTCTGAGAAAGGCTGACCTGTATTTCTTCATGCATATGCTGCATGCCTTTTTGAACAAACAACTTAGCACTTCGAAAGTATGTTGCTCGAACAAGTGATGTGATAAGAAGATTACGAGCCTCTTTTAACACAAAATTAATACACTCAACTAGATTTGTTGTTATATGCCCCTATCGATATCCACTGTCAAATGCTAGAACCCACTTTTCTCGGGGAATTTCATCAAGCCAGTCCGTATATATCTGACCGCGTTCGTGCATTGGCTCATAGCGATGATTAAATTCATACTCGGTTCTTGAGTACTCTGTAAAACACAATATGAGTAATTAAAATAATTGAAGCTTACTTCTAAAACAAGAATACACAAAAATGTAAATTACCTATGCAACAAATCTATGCAAGTTGGGTGCCTTGAATCTCCATAAGAAATTGGCAGAGATGTACCTGACGCAATACATATAGAATGCCTTTGGAGATTCCCATTGACCATTGCTTTGGGCTACTATAGCTTTAATGGACTCGTGACAATTAGAAATTAGTCAAACTCCGTCTTGAGTCACTACATGTCTGTGCACATTGTTAAGGGAAAAGACCATGCATCCATAGTCTCATCCTCAATAACAGCAAATGCAATTGGCAATATGTTCTGATTGCCATTTTGTGCAATTGCAACCAGTAGAGCTCCTTTGTACTTCCTATACAAATATGTCCCATTTACCTGAACAAGTGGTTTGCAGTATCTGAATGCTTTAATGCAGGGACCAAAAGTCCAAAACAACTTGCGAAATATTCAAGTGTTCAGCACTAGCGCACCCCCATGGCTCACCTTTACAGAATCCAACTGAACAATTGCTCCTTGATCAGCAGCACACATTGCCATATCACTATTGTGGGGGATCTTCAAATGAGCTTTCCCAATCTCCAAAAAAAATTTCAATTGCCTTATGCTTTGCTACCCATGCTTTTCAGTATGTTATCGTGTACCCTAACTAAGAATGAACTTCTGCAACGATGGATTTTATTTTAATAGATGGATTCGAATTTACTAGTGGCTCTATTAATTATGCAATCATGTTAGAATCCAACTTTGAGTGGTCCTGCGATTTCCTTGACCTTGTGCAAGTGTGTGGTCTGAGGTAACTAATTTTAAATTAATTCTAGAATTAGCAATACTTACCCATGTTTTGAAATTGTGGAAACTCAGGGGCATTTATAGCTTCAAGATCTAATATACGCATGAAAGGTGGCTAATTGTTCAGATATTGTCTGCCACCATGTTTGACAGATCTTCTTCATCTACAGCATCATTCACATCATCATCATCATCATCATCATCATCATCATCATTGTCACTTTCATATTCTTCATCACTTTTTTCCCATACTACTTCTCTTTCTTCAAATGTGCTCGACTGATGAGCTACATTCTGAACAACAGCTTCTTCAAATTCAACATACAATTCAATGGCATGATTGTTTGGCTGGTGTTGTTAATGTATGCGAAACATCTGTTGAATACTGTTATCATTAATGATTGGAATTGCTTGATAGTTTATGAAGCTACCAAAAATTGAGGATGGACATCTGTATTTTATAGATGCCACCTTCTTTTGAGTGTTTTGATTTATGGATTGGCAAAGAACATTCTTTAGCTCCGCAAACGAGAAAGTGTATGGAATAAAAATATTTACTGGACTCTCACATGTAAAAAATACATCATCATTTGGATTTGTAAATATATGACCATTATAATATACCATTACCATAACAATACTCATTTTTCTCTCACTCAAATTTTTTTCTTTCTGATAGAAGAAGGTAGGGAAGAGCTAGGAGAACAACAGTCTTTTACTCAAATTTTTTTCTTTCTGAAGGAAGAAGTTAGGAAAGAGCTAGGAGAACAACAGTAGAAACAAGGAGAATGAAGAAAATTACCTTGAGTGTAAATGAGGAAACATAACAGAATAGAGGAAAGCGAGTAAAAATTTATGTATCTAAGGTGAGCCTATATAGACAGATAAAAAATTTGTAAATCTCTACGAGTTGCCCGTGGGAAGTCATCATGTGACCACTCCGGAGTTGCTCTTATGGAAGTCATCCTGTGGATGATTTAATGTTGCAATAGATGCTTCACTTTTCAATTCAGTGCCTTTTTCTATGGAATGCTTCACTTTTTTTTTAAAGTACACATTATATATAAAGTACAATAGTAAAGTTGCGTGCAGTAGTTGCTATTGATTTAGAATAGACTGGGGGTAGAACCATAGTTGTAAAAAACGGTTTAGACAGGCCGATTCGACCGAAAAATCGGTAAATCGGTCATGAAAATGGTCCAAGCCACTAATTGAGTTGGTCTCGCATCGAAATCGGTGCAACCCGATTCGACTCGGTCTGTTGAACCGTATTTTTTTTTTGCTTTTTTTACTCTAAATGATGTCTTTTTTGAAAATCTTAAAAAAATATTCTAATATAATTTCTAGAAAAATATAATAACTTTATTTATATTGTTATACTTGTGAGTTTATGATGTAAAATTTTATGAATTTACTTGTATAATTATGTTTTGAACTTGTCAATTGTGATTCGTGATTATGAAATGTCAATAATATTTAGGAATTTATATTATTTATTTATATTTTTGTATTTGAACACCCTTAAAAGGTGTCAAATTGTTAATTAGTTATTATTTTATTCTATTTTATTTAAACTTTTTTATATTTTTATATATATTTTCCTATAAATCTGGTTTAACCGGTTTAACCAGTGACTCACCAGTTAAACCAATAACCCAATACCTTGACTAAGTCGATCAACTATTCCAGTTTTAAAATTATGGGTAGAACAAACAACAAAGTGACATTTATTTTTGGAAGTATTTTGTCGGTTTAGAATCTGCTGCTCGCAAATTCAGTTACTTTATTTTTTATTTTTTTTTGGTTTCAGGTACTTTATCCGCACATCGCGGAGTGCTCACCTACTTCCACTCCACGCTAATTTATCTGAAAACATAGTAAACCAATGTATTGACCAGCGCAATTCCATATGTAAACCATGGAACCAATAATTGTTCTATTTAATAATTAATTGATGACATTGTCTAGTGTATCTTCTAATTAATTTAACCAAATTTGTAACAATCTTTTTTATTATTTTTTGGTGTTGTAGTGTCCAAACTCGAATCATAAACTTGACACAAACTTGTAAAAGTTGACATATTTAAAAAATATTACTTAATAAATATATCTCAGTAATTAAGTATAATTAGATAATATTTTTATGATTAACATTGAAGAATTTTAATCTTATAACAACATAAATAAAAGAAATAGCATCAAATATAAGCCAATATATGTCTGAATATTTGTACCATATTTTAATCTATATGCCTATTATTTTGTAGTGAAAACATATAATCAAAATATAACAAAAAGACAATAAAAAAATAAATTCAATACATATTGCATAAGATAAAAGGTAAACTAATTTACCCAATAAAAGTGATAAATAATTTACGGTTGGATAGCAAAATGGAGCATAAATCTAAACTTGCAAACTTGTTACTAGAATTGAGAATTTACCAACTTTGCTAGAGTTTACTTAAATTCGTCTGTCCTTAACAAAAGGAGAGTTCATGCACAAGTTAGCCCTTTTTTATATTATAAGATCATAAACTCATAAAAGTTGCAATTTGCAAGTTATTTGAAGTTTATTTCACTAAACTTTTTTAACTTAGATTAAAAAATATACTTAAGTTAAGAATTTTTGTGCTATACTACAAGTTTAATTACAAGTAATTTTATGTTTAATATTAATAATTATTAAATATAAATTTAAAATATTGTAGTAGCAATATATTACAAATGTAAAATAAGTTTTAAATTAAAGGTATTTAGAGAAATTTCACAAATAAAAATAATAAATAAGAAGTATTGATAATAGATAGTTAAGATTCTAATACACAATTCTTAACTTAATTTTGAAAACAAGAAAGGATAATTATTAAAATAATTTTATGAACATTCTAGAAATAGAATAAATAAAAAAAAGATAAAATTACCAAATCCGTCCCTCTAAAATTTCCCATTGATCAAATTGGTCTCTGTAAAAAAAAAATATATCTCAAATTGGTCCTTATAAAATTGAATAGTCGGACAAATTAGTCTCTACAAAAAAATCTCTCAAATTAGTCATTGCAAAAGTGAATTATCAGACAAAATAATCCTCCTTACCTAACTTATTAAAAGGACTAATTTAGCCGATTATTCAATTTTATAGAGATCAATTTGAGAGATTTATTTTTTAGGGATCAATTTGTCTGACTATTCAATTTTATAGGAACCAATTAGAGCTTTTTCTTTTACATGAACTAATTTGGTTTATCCAAAATGTTAGACGGATGAATTTGACAGTTTTTTCTAAAAGCAATAAATTTGTAGTTGTCATCTGTTCGATAGATTAGAAAGATAAAGACGGAGGTGGGTTGTTTGTTTGACATCAACTTCTAGTCAATAATAGAATTGGAAGAAAAAAAACTTTTTTTTAAGTATTACATGGTGTTTAAATATTTAAATTCTTTTAAATTGTAATTACTCATTAATTTCTAATTTCTTTCATTATTTATATTTAGTATATTTATTTTATTTTTCCATTTTAATTGCCTTAATAATTCTTTTTTGACCTTTTCATTTTGTAATCTATAATCTATAATACTAATATTTCAGAGTTGTTCGAGGAAAAGTTTTACACGTGTCATAATGAGAATGTTTTAGGGCTCACATCTTTAAAGAAATTATTCATTAATTTTTTTGAAAAAATAAATTATTATATATTATTAGCATATCATTGATAATCATCTGTATTTAATAATAGGATTGCATTATATTAATTAAATATCTTTAATTATTGCAATGTTGAAACCATAAATTATATTGATAAATTAATTTCATAATTTTAGTATTAATTTCACGTCTAAAATTTTTATATTTGATCCGGGAGATGATTTTCTTTTGAATACTATTATATTAAATTTATGAAATTAAGTATATAAATTATAAGAAAGATGTAAAATATATGCGCTAGGTTATATTATTTATCTTTTTGTCAACAATAAGATTATGATGAATTTAATTATTTAAAGGCAGAATATTTTTTTGCGTCATCAGTGATGATATTATTTGATTATATATATAGATTAATTTAATAATTTGAAGACTAAGAATATATCAATTCAATAAAAAAAATTATATATGTACACAGGTGAAAATGAAAATCTTGGGATCACCTAGAATGACCATAAAATTATACCTTCAATAACCTCTAAGCTCTTGCAAATAATTTTAATACTTTTATATTTTAAAAAATTTGAATGAATTGTTTTAAAAAATTAATCATACAATTCATGATGATTTTGATAATTTTATACTTTAAAATATTTGAATCAATTTTGACCAAAAAAAATGTTAGTGTTGAAAAAATTAAAAAAAATTGGAGTAGAATAAAAAAAAAGATGGAGATTTATCAGAATCTTATTTATAATTAGAAGTTATTAATGATAAAGATTCTGTATAAAATTTATTAATTATATGAATCTACTATATCAATATTTTATACTCATTTCATGAGAACTATTACACATATCATTTATATAGTTATTTAGGCTTCACATGCCATTCTTATAGTGATTTACGCCTCATTTTTGTCAATTTTATGTCTAAAGATTTTTTTAAAACTTAATTTATAATTTACTTATTAATTATTTTTCATATAAAATAAAATTAGATATTATAATCATTAAAGAATCAAATATTATAATTTGCATTAAGAGAGAACCCTGTTAATATAATTATGATCTATAATTAAATTAAAAATCATTGAGAGCCTCACATTATGAAGATAATATAAAAAATTATAAAGAAAATATTTTTAAAATAGATAAGCTTTAAAATCAATATATTTTTTTAAAGAAAACGGGTAGGTCAAATTGTTAAAGAATTGCTAATTGATTGATTTTGATATGATAATAATTCAAAATTCAATTTATGCCAAATTTATTCTTAATCAAATATTTAAGACATATTATAATGCTAATATAATAATTTATTCTTAATCAAATATGATAATAATTGATATAATACTAATATTTAAAATTCATTACATAAAAAGATTTCCATATGTTATTTATAGAAAAATTATACCGCACTCTTTTCACAATCTTAACATTTAAAGTAAATTTTTAAATTTAATTTCTCTTCTAATTATCAATTATTTTTTTCAATCATATCTTCATATCTCTCTACCATTAACAAAATTAATATAAAAAATAAAAATAGCATAATTTATTTTACAATTTAGTATATTATACCATAAAAATTATATATATATATATAATTATAGTATTATCGATAAAAAAATCTATTATAATTGTGTTGCATTAGTAGTATTTGTTATTATAGATATTTATGTTTTAAAGTTCAAAATATTTTTAAAATTTTTTAATAAACCTATAAATATCAATAGAGATTCAAATCTCCATGTGAAATGAAAAATAGGGACCTGTAACCAGGATGTGCATAAGAATGGAGATAAAATCCTAAATAAAGATGAGATTAGGGGATATTTTTTAATTTCAAATGTAAAATTTTTAAAAATTATAATAAAAAATTATCTATCTACATGTATTACTATATTCTATTTAATTTTTTATAACTTAAACATTCCAATTTATCAATTTCATAAATTTTTTCATACTAATTTGTTTGAAAAAAAAAATACTTTCAATTTTTTAACACTAAAATATTTAAAAAAATCAATTCTATAATTCACACTACTTTGATAATATTTATTAATTTTTAAAAAGTAAATTATTATATTATATTTTATTCAAAAAATTATAATTGAGATACTACTCTAATAATTGAGATTATATAAATTAGAATTTAAATAATATTTTACTATTTATTACACATTAATTATAACCTATACTTTAAAATTGATATTTTAATTTATTAAAAGGATGTGAAATGAAAGGAGTGTAATTGAAATTATATAAATTAAATTTATTTATTATTTTATTAATTATAAAATATATTTTTATATTTTTAAATTAAATATTTTAATTTATTAAAAAGATATAAATGGCTAGGGATGATAAAAAATTAAAAATGAGTACACATGAAAATTACTTAATGGGAAAAAGAATTGGCACATATTTCACCTTTATATGGATGATCTATTATCTATGGGGGCTGAGTCTCCATTTGTTAAAAGGGATAGGGACAGAGATAATACATCTTTATTTTTTAATTATTTTTATTATATTTGTATTATATGTATTTTTAATTTTAATTTGGATTATGTTGTAGTAATAATATTTATTATTATAGATATTTATGTTTCAAATTATAGAATATTTTTAAAGTTTTTCTCTTTTTAAAATTTGTTAATAAACTCTTGAATATCGCAGAGATTCAAAATTCCCACGGAAAATGGGAAATGGGAAATGGGGACCCATAAAGGGGATGAGAATGGGGATGAGCGATAAAATTCTAAATGGTAATGGGAGGTGTGGGACATGTCTCCTTTCTCATGGATACTCATTGTCATCCCTATAAATGACTCGTGATATAGTAAAATTATCCATTTATTCTTTTCTTTATTCAACAATTTCAACTTTCGAAATGTGAAATTTTTTTATAAAATAGGCTCTTTATTGTTAGTTATAGGTCATCTTTTAAGATATTTTTAACCTTATGAACATGATATTCAATATAAGATATAAAATAGAATAACACATTTATATTTTGTCCACTTATTTAATTATTTAACTATTAACTTGCTTTTAAGATAAATTTATATACTTAATTTTCTATAAGATATATGTAAATAAATTACCATTAATTTTTTATAATAATCAATAAATTATTTTTTATTATCTCTTCGTGCAATGCACGGGTCAAACGACTAGTCATTTAATCCTTTTAACCTTAATTTTTTCTCAGTAATTTTATTTACTTTCCATATTCTGTATTTTGTTTAAATCCTTAATTTTAAGATTCAGCTAAACAATGAATTTTTAATCATAATAGGATTGATAAATAATATTTAAATAATTATTCAAGTTTTTAATCATAAGTTAAACACTGTTTTATAAAATAAAAATAAATAGTAACAAATAAAGGCATTTTTCATATCCCAAAAAACTCACTTAAAATGATAAAATAAACATAATTTTTTTATTTAATTTATATTTCTAAAACTGAAAAATATTAAAATATTATTTGACACAAAAAGCTTAATTGGTCAAATAATTATTAAATTTAAAATATGAGCTTTTGCTATTTTTTATTTATGTTATAAATTTAACTAAATAATTTGACTAAAATATTTTAATTATAATTTTAAATTGAAAGAAAGATGAAATATATATATATATATATATATATATATGAAGTATTTATTTATTATATAAAAAGTGTAATAAATAGGGAAAATAAATCTTTAGATTCCATAACTGACTTTTCTTTTCATTTTGATTATATTCCTTTATTGTTTTTATTTGTTTTTGTCCTCTAACTAATTTTATGTTCATTTTGGTCCTCTAAATCTTTACTTTTAAGTTTAAAATTTTTTGGATTTTTGGTCCAATTTTCTCATTTTGCTGAATCATTTTAACTTGCACGCAATCTTTAACTTAACGAAAATATATACCATATATGAGACTATTTTGTTACTTCTATAATAGCAAGGTACATTTAACTTAACGATAAAGAGTTGGAGAACTAAAAAGAATAAAAATTTAGTTAAGAGATTAAAATGACAGGAAATTAGTAATTAGAGGATAAAACGAATAGAAAATTAATCAGAAAATCAAAACGGAAAACAAAGATAAGTTACAGTACCAAAATATCAATTTTGCCAAATGATCATCGAAAAGAATGGATCCAATTATTTTTTGCAATTGTTTGGTGCTTATGGTAGAGTCGTAAAAAGATAGTTTTTGAAGGTGTGACTATTAACAAAGAAGATATGCTTCAAAGGATACGCCAACACTAGTTAAGTTGGTTGGTCCTCCTACGAGATGTGTATGCAATAGGGAGTGTTATGCAATCAAGGGATAATAATTGTTTATGCTATTTGACTGATGTTGTTTATGCTAAGGGATTATTGAGGCTCAAGTTTGTTTGTTGAAATACTCTATTGAATATATTCGAAATGAGTTGAATCTTGACGCCTATTTGATGGGGATTCAAACTAAGTCCCTTTTGTTGGATGTGTAGTTTAAAGGTGAGAAAAAAGCTGATTGGGATGAAAAGCTTGTTAGGAATTTCTCTATGAGGATGTGTGCACTTCTGTAGAATTTTACTCCGGTACATTCTCCCAAGCTAAACCAAGGTTGCTTTCAATGCTTGGAAAAGTCAGGCAGCAGGTACCCTATGCGAATGACTGTATAGAGGTGACTATTTAATGTTTTCATTATTGTTAGTATCCTTATCTAGCTTTCCTGTTCGGAGTCTTTGGGTAGTGTTTAATGTCCAAGGTGTATAGTACAGGAGTTTAGTAACCCCTCCTTCCTTGATGGCTATACCAAAAAGGGTTGTGTGAGGGAGCATTTTGAATGTTCATATGTAGTCATTTATTTCTCTTCATTTGGTTCCTTTGTGGTGTTTGGTTAGTGCTACGCATGTGCCACCTAACCAAATATCCATCTTCTGATTTTTATGCTCCCCGCTTTTTTGTTAGAGTGTTGAGCTGTAACATCTTATTGAAAAAAAAAAAAGAAATCAATTTTGCCAAGCATATAATATTTAATTTACATGAATTATGCAATGCACTTGTCATAGACGGGACAAAATAATATAACTAAGCGACACTGACAACTTATTCGAAACGAATTTTCAAAGATACAGATATAATTTGTTAGTACCCTCTGATTGAGGCAACCTTCCTTCTCCCGTTATTACTATTTTGTTGCAATTAATTCATTCACTGCACAGGCCAAAAACGCAGAGAAATAAAAGCTACACATGCCAATAATTTATGAACAAGTCCTATCACTAGCCTTAGCACAAGATTCGCCTTATCTATAATTGAATTCATTATTATCATTTTATTTATATAAAGTTAAATTGATGTTTTTCCCGCTCGTCAAAATAAAAACTATTTTCCTTTCAATATCGAGGAAAACCACTGCTCGCAACATTTTATTCAACGCTAAAAAGAACAAACTACTCTTAAAAAATAACCAATCTAGCTCTTGTTAATTTACAAACTATAATTAAATGCTAAATTTAGCTGGATGTACTGATGAAATGATAAAATTTCACCATAATTTAAAAGCCTGACATGCTGCAAAATTGGAAAATGTTAATTAATTACTTGCTAAATTAGTTGCTGTAAGTACCTAACTGATTAATGAATTATTATTTGGGGTACACGTAGCTGAATGAATATAAGCTTTCACATTTAAAAAGGGAGCAAGATAACAAAAGAAGAAGATAAAAAAACAACGGAGAGAAGCAAAAGAAATTAAAGGTACAAAAATGATCGTAACTTCTTTAAGCAAACGATAATGACAAAATACGGAAGAATAAATTAAGCTTTCTATTGTTATCAATGTTTAGTCCAATACACCATGTGCATTACGTAGAGAGTGGTAAGTATGGTCTAATGGCATTTTTTTGGCGGCATAGACAAATTAGCTTTAATGGCATTTGTTTAGCGGCATAGACAAATTAGCTTTGTAGGGCACCGAGTAGGCCACTACTATATTCATTAGCATTGCTGCTTAGAGGAGTTCCGTGTAGGAGTTCACTGAACTGTTTATAATCCTATCAAGTACAACCATAAAGTTTGAAAGAGAAGAGCATCTTATACGAATAAGAGTAATGATATGTGAACATTAAAATAGTATTTACACCTTACACCTACAGAAAATATAAGAAAAATAAAAAAAAATTGGTAGCAAGATAAAAATACTTCCCTCTTTCTCTGTCTCTCTCACTTTCTTTCATTTCCTGCTCTCACCTTCCGCTCTCTTTCTCTCTTAGCTCACAGAAGAGGATTAATAACAATAAACATACATCTATTTCAATTTTTCTGCAACAATCTTATTCATAAGGTATGTGGGTTCCTCATTTTCACTTCTTGTCTCTCTTTCGATGTGTTTGTGATGTTTGTATTCATGAGTTCCTTATCTATTTGCACGGTTTGAGCTAAGTTTGATTGTTGAAAAAAGAATGAATGATTTAATGTTTAATAAACCTGTAGAATGACTATGAAACTTGTAAAGTGATGCTAAAAAACAATTTACAAGCTTGTTGTAATTGGTTTACAAGTTTTCAAAAATGATTTACAAGTTTTTTTGCACTATGATTACAAGTTTTAAGAACGGGTTTACAAGTCCTGTAAACGAAGTACAAATAATTTGTAAAACTAAGCATTGCTTAAAACCCGTAAACGAACGGTAAAAAGCTTGTAAACGAAGGGAATTAAACTTGTAAACCCTTATTTAAGATTTACAAAGTGGTTCTTCCACAAACTTATAAACTTGTAAACCAAGTTTCTTGCATAAAGTGGTTCCTCAAAGTTCTGAAACTGTTGTAAATAGTTGAAATCTGATGCTAAATAATGTAAACTATGATCTACAATATAACGTAATTAGGAGAGGGTTTTGCCATTAATTTACAAGTTTTTTAACCCTTGGTTTATAAGTTTTTTGCACTACGTTTACAAGTTTTAAGCACAAGTTTACAAGTCTTGTAAACTAAGTGCAAAAACTTGTAAAACTAAACATTACTTAAAACTTATAAATTAAGTGTAAATAACTTATAAATAGACGGAAAAAAAATTGTAAACATATCCTTAATATTTACAAACCAAGTGCGATAAATTTTGTAAACCAAATTTTTTCACAAAGTGGTGCTATAAAGTTCTGAAGTGATTGTAAATATTTGAAATCTGATTCTAAATATTGTGAAAATGGTTTATAAGATATTAGGGAAAAAAAATTTCCATTGATTTTTGTCATTAGTTAACAAGTTTTGTACATTTAATTTACAAGTTTTTTGTATTCTGTTTACAAGTTTTAAGCACATATGTATAAGTTTGTAAACCAAGTTTAAAAAACTTGTAAAACTAAGCATTGCTTAAAATTTATAAATCAAATGTAAAAACTTGTATGAAGGTGGTTTAAACACTTGTACACTTGTACTTAAGACTTACAAATCAAGTGCAATAAGCTTGTAAACTAAGTTTTTTCCACAAAATAGTGCTACAAAGTTCTAAAATGATTGTAAATATGTGGAATCTAATTCTAAATATTGTGAAATTGGTGATAAAAAAGTTAATATCTAGTGCAAAATATACTTGTAATTTGGTTTTAAATTCTTGAAAACCAGTTCTAAAAACTTTTAAACCTAGTAATAAATATTATATATGTAGGTTTTGTATCACAACTTTATTATAATTTATTTGATTTTTTATAGGTTTTGTATCACACTACATATGTAAAGTATGAAGGATTCAATAACTGTTGGTGCAAAGTTTGATGTTGAGATTCAGACTGAGGATGATGATGGGGATTGTGACCTTTCAATGCCTGCTGTTGGGCTGATATTTAATTCAAAAGAATAAATGAAATTATTCTACAAAAATTACTCAAGTAACAAGAGTTTTAGGTCTAATAAATTCAGAAATTCAAGAAAGAGGTTGGATGGACAACTTAATTGCATATTACTTGCATGCTCATGGGAGGGAAGTCGTGCATCAAAAATTAACTAATTTGTTCACACATTTCAAGTTTACTACAACCAATGAAAAATTCGGTCTTTCCATTATCATTATTTATAACTTCACAGTATACTCTTATCTATTGATTTATCATTATCACCAACTAATGCATTATTTTGAAATAAATCATTGGCACTACTGATGCCTTTATCCACAACCATCCTATCATGTTCATATCTCTGCTTGCCTTCTTGGGGTTCTGTCTTCATTCCATTTTTTTTCCTTTGCTTTTGAATGGACAATTTGGTTATGTATCTAGTACAAAAAAAAGGATACAAATGAGTTCATATATCATCTACATCAAATAATATTGGTAATTTCAGTGCAAAATACTTGTAAACTAAGTGCAAAAAACTTGTAAGCTTTGCTAAAACTTCTAAACTAAGAATAGAAAACTTTAAATGCTTAAAACTTATAAACTGAGTGAAAAAAACTTATAAACTATAGCTGAAAGTTTATTGTAAACTTGAGTTTAAAACTTGTAAATATAATGCCAAAAACTTGTAAACTAAACGCATAAAACTTCCAATGACAAAAATCAATGGAAAATTTTTTTCCTAATATCTTGTAAACCATTTTCACAATATTTAGAATAAGATTTCAAATATTTACAACCACTTTAGAACTTTATAGTACCACTTTGTGAAAAAAAAAACTTAGTTTACAAAACTTATTGCACTTGGTTTGTAAATATTAAGTATAGGTTTATAAGTTTTTTGCACTTGATTTTTAAGTTTTAAGCAATACTTAGTTTTACAGTTTTTACAGTTGGTTTACAAGACATGTAAACTTGTGCTTAAAACTTGTAAACATAGTGCAAAAAACTTATAAACCAAGGGTAAAAAACTTATAAACCAATGGCAAATCCCTATCCTAATTACATTGTATTGTAGATTATGTTTACATTATTTAGCCTCAGATTCCAACTATTTGCAACAGCTTCAGAACTTTGAGGAACCACTTTGGGCAAGAAAATTAGTTTACAAGTTTATGCAAGAACCACTTTAATTTATAAGTCTTGAGCAAGGGTTTATAGCTTTAATTCCCTTGGTTTACAAACTTTTTGCGCTTAGTTTACAGGTTTTAAGCAATGCTCAGTTTTACAAATTACTTGCACTTCGTTTACAAGACTTGTAAACCCATCTTTAAAACTTGTAAACATACTGTAAAAAACTTGTAAACCATTTCTGAAAATTTGTAAACTAATTACAATAAGCTTGTAAACCATTTTTTAGTATCACTTTACGAGTTTTAGAGTCATTCTACAGATTTATTAAATAATAAATCATTCATTCTTTATTCAAAAATCAAACTTAGCTCAAACAGTGCATACAGATAAGGAACTCATGAACACAAACATCACAAACACATCGAAAAAGAGACAAGAAGTGAAAATGAGGAACCCACATACCTTATAAATAAGATTGTTGTAGAAAAATTGAAACAGATGTATGTTTATTATTGTTAATCTTCTTATGTGAGCTGAGAGAGAAAGAGAGCAGAAGCTAAGAACAGGAAATGAAAGAGAGTGAGAGAGAGTGAGAGAAAAGTGACATTTTTATATTTCTATAACTATTTTTGTCTTTTTCTTCTTTTTTACTATAGATGTAAGGTATAAATATTGTTTTGGTGTTCACATATCATTGCTCTGAATATGATCCTAAGGGTAACGTTGAAGGTCACTCAAGGTCCTTTTGGGATATCTTACATACTACCCTCTTAAAAGGAATTTGGTCCCCAAATTCATACTAATGTACCCTTCATATCATAGCTACACACAATTTCAGCAAATACTATAACTCAACAACTCATACCACAATATCGCTTCATGTATGTCCATGTCTTTCAACAAATAGATATATATTTAAGCTCCTGATTGTCGATCATTCATTTAATCATGCAAAAGTCCTGAAATCATGTTAGGGAGGGAAACACACAGGACCTAGTTCTTTTTAGTGAATATTCCAAGACTTAAAACACATGATCATGCATGACAATCTCAATCCTATCATCTAAGTTCTCATGACTTCGTCAATTCGCAATTGTATATTTTCCTTCGCTATGTGGAGAAAAGCTTAAATATGGACTTAAACCCCTTTTTCTCCTTTTTTCTTTTTTAATAACATCATTTCATTTTAAACAAATTAAAAATAAACTCGATATAAGTGCCTATACATAGATCATGTCTTAGAAATTTTGAAAGAAAACATCTGTGGATTTTCTCTAGATCTTTAAGAGACTAAGTTCTAGTTAACTAATCACATAATTATTTAACATGTCAATAATACATGTGTTATGATTCATGTGCATATCCCTACGATCCCCTAACTTAAATTGTCATACATTTTCATGACAAATAGTTCTAACAAGAACCAGATACATTTAAAATTTGCTATTATGAAAGTTTTATAAATTTCTAGTCAATCATACTTGTAAAACATTTATGTTGTCACAAAGTTCTTATTCCAAAAATTTCAAATCACTCTAATAACCGTGCATTCAACAAGGATTCTTCTGGAATTCATACAAGGTGGACACGCTACCATTAATTACATCACAATTATTGATTCAATCTGTGAAGCTATTCTACTTTATTGTATTCTAATAATAGGCTTCATTCTATCATACTAATAAATGATCTACTATATATATCAATTGGAGCCATTACTAATGGTTTAACTATTTCCTATGCCAAGCTAGGTTCTTTCGTGCCAAATAAAAAACAATAATAATAATAATAATAATAATAATAATAATAATAATAATAATAATAATAATAATATAAATTAGTGATAATTAAGTAATACTCACTATATTCGGCTCCTTTTCTTCCTTTTTTTATTTTTTTTTGCACTAGACTCTATTCCTACGTTATTAATTAATCATAGCTAAAATTGTTGTAATTGTTATTAGAAGATAACTTATCTAAGATCTCATACGTCTAACTTTATCATACATAATAAATAATAAAAAAATTGCACACATCTTTCTTCTCTCTCTTTTTTTTATATATACTACTTAAATTATCCTTTTTGTTCTGCTTGCTATTTATAATAATGGTAACTAAATAATATTCTAATTTTAATAGTAGAGGGATCATCCTTATCATGCTAAACTCTTGTCATACATTAGTAATGAATTTACACTTTAATTGTAAAGTTGCTATAGTTGTCTACTGATCTAACATCTAGTTGAGTTTTATCATGTTTAATAATTATTATTTTATTTTATATGTGTGTGTGTCTCTATATATATTAACCAGAAACTGTTTCACTATGTACTAAATTCTGGTGAGAGGCTAAACTTCTTTTATGAATAATTAATATTTTGATTTAATAAACACTTGGACTATCCTTATCATTTGCATTGTTATTCTTGGAATAGCAACTGGCTAATAATCTAATTGTAAATTGAAATAATTGTTTGACTAATCCCTGCTAACCAACTTAGTCTTATCATGTTATAACTAGTTACTAGCATATCCTTGGGATTTATATAGTGTGAATAGACGTATTAAATACATTCAAATAGCATTTGAATCCAATAATCACTAACTATTAATGAGAACATCTTAAATATATTCTAATTGCAAGTCTACAACATTAAGAAATCAAACACACTAAGACATTCAGTATACATTCCACAATATCCATGAGAACATGCTCTAAAAACACGACATTACAAATAGGGACAAATTGGCAAGCATATAACAACAATGGTTTCCACATGTGTTAAAGTCTTACAACTGGATCTATTTAACTACTTCACTTTCACTCAGCTTGTTTGCGAACTTTACACTTGTTATTCAGGTTGATTTTCTAAGTTACCATTTGTTATTATCTTTCTACATTCCTTACTCCTCAGTACGTGGTAATTCTTTTAGCATTACTTTCTCACAACTCATCTTAATCAGTTTCATACCAATCACGTGAATTCCTTACACATCACATTACACATAATCACACAAGGAAATCATGTATGTAAAACTCATCTATAAAAGTAAGGCCCCCTAGAATTCTTAAACTTATCTCTAAACTTCGTGACACAAGGATCACAAACTTCTATTGCTTCTACTTGACTTTGATTTATCGTGAAGGATATATGGGTCATAAGGTGTCTATATGTCATGAAGGATAAATATCATAGTTAACTCCTACCTATCATCACCCTGGATTTTGATGCTAGTATGAGCTAATGTACTTGTGGTAAAAGACGAGACAATCTCATACTTTAAGGTCTGGTAGTGCCAGAACGCATCGAAAAAGGCACTGAGAAGGTGGCCTCAATCGGTTGTGACCACTGCTGACCCCTATTGATGTTTATCTTGCTTAACAAGGCCCATTGTCTACACTCGCTGATTATTTTTCTCAGGCTCACTTTTTTTCGCTCCCTGGGTCAGACGTGACTTGTACTAACTGGCATAACGCTATCATGGCAATGACAAAGACTATTTCAGTTAGTAGGTGGCATAACTCATATGATAAAAGAATATGGCACAAGGACTGCAATTCCAAGAAGACATGTGACCAATATATATATATATATATATAATTTTGTTATTTTGAGAATTTATATAATCATGACTAAAGGATTTTATGACTTTCTGGAATAATTATTTTATCATTTGATATTGTTCATGGATTGTTTTGTGACTTACAGGAAAAGTATTTTTCCAATTTATATTTAAATTATCTTTAATTAGAAATTATGAAGTTTTATACATATCATGTTACATAAGGGCTTCGGTTGGGTCAGTTCCCAACGTGTTAGTCATGTTCCTAAATCAGGTCATAACATTCTTGAACTCGTTCAAACTAACAATTGTAGTAAAAAAAATATAATAGTAAGTAATAGTTATGCATATTATAAATTATAAATAACATACTTTTACAATATTCTTGGAAATAAAAATAAGAGACTATGATAGAAAACACACACAACCATAAGGAAAGGTTGCAATATATCATCACATGATATATTAAGCAACAACCAACCTTTTTTTTTTTTTTATCAAAAGTGACCAGATATAAAGAATCAGAATCATCTATGACTTTGACTTTTATCATGTACTTATTAAAAAATTAAACTACAGATTATAATACAAACATAAACATTAAAATACAATAAAACTCATAGTCAGATGTTTTAAATCTCTATATATACCTTAGTGTCAGTGACAACATTTGAATGTTACAAGAATCACAGTGAACAACTTTAGTCCCTGGTAGAATAGATTTGTTGCATTTAGAGGTTGTATACCACCAGTCTGCTCCATCTAGTATGTGGTTAGTAGTCCCTAATACAACATAATAACAATCATAATACAAAAGGATACAATCAATAAATACCACACGAAAAATGGTTATTGTAATAGTGAAGGAAAATTAAAATTAAGTTATATAAAATTGTATATGTCATAAAAGGAACCTTCTTGCAATCTTTAAGCTCTTCTATTGTCTTCCTATCTATGTTGTAAGCAAAACCATATTCAAACTTGGGCAGTCTCATTTCTTGTAATTGGGCTAGGATGTAACACCCTAACAATTAATCCCATATGCTTAAGTCATATAGGAATTTATTATTAAATTATTACGCTTTGATGTCATGATTATCCAATTTCAAGCATAACATAGGCAGAAAATAGCGGTAATAATTTTTTTTTATCTAAAAATCAAACTAGAATCCTGACGCGTATATAATTATATGTAATACTAATTCATAGTGGAACTAGCTAAGTAATAATAAACACATTCAACTAATCACTTGTCTAAACTAGTATATTGTATAGTAATAAGTAAACAATTCCCCAAATACATAGTAGCTACTAATTAAATGTTATAAACAGTAAAAATCTTTGGCTAATAATAATCAAGTTACCAATAAACTAAAATACTGAAAAATTAAATTGGTCTAATCAACTAAAGTATCATAAATGGTACTAAATCCTAGCTACTCTTCAAGTATGTGCTCTTCCCAGAAAGCCTCACTAATCTACTCCACATCAAGGGATGACACGGAAAAAGAAAAGGGGTGAGAACTCAAAAGTTCCCAATAAGGATATATGCACACATTACTTAGTGTCATCGAAATCATCTCTAGTCGCCTCGGTTTATTTTTGAAGAAAACATGAACATATATTAAGATCTAATTAATAAGTTCCAAAAAATCTTTACTTGAGGTAGATGTGTCTTTTAATATAATCTTTTTATCATGGATGCAATCTAAAATTTATGTGCTTGCATGATAATCAAATTAATATCTACATACATGAAATTCACATACAATTACATGAAACAATTAATTCAAATTTTGAGTCTCTTTCTTTATACACCCAGTTTATCCTAACAGTGGGATAATAAGCTCATGCCAAAAGCTGGTCATCACCAGCAAACATTAGTGGAGATAAAATGGGTGAACAGTGGGGATTACCCCTTCTTAGTAGAGGATTTAAATTATTTTTGTAGGATATTACATTTGTTCATCTTATCATGTAGATACATGTGTGCGTGTATGTATATATGTATATATATATATATATAAACAAATACATATATAACCATAAGACAATATTAACTCTATATGTATAAGGAGATCTAAAAAAAAAACAATGAACATGCATTCGCGGCATAAGAAAAACACAAAACCAATTAATACTTATATACACTTATGGTCAAGAAGAAAGTTTATCTTGTATGGCAATAACGAAGCATTATGATAGTTCAAAAGTTAGTGAAAAAATGAAAATGACTATCCATTAGCTTACATTGGAAACAAACTAATTAATAACAATGCATAAATAAAATATCATGAGAAGGAGCACCATATCGATGCATATCGATAACAGGAATTAATTATGGTAAAGACATAGAATGTACCTATTGCAAAGAAATTTAGTTCAGCCAAATTATTATATCAGCTTAGCCGATAACACAATTTCAATCTCAATCCCAAAAGTACCAAGAATAGGAATCTACTATTTGCATTGGTTATGGGTTCTCCAAACACTAAATTTCAGTAAGCTTTGGACTAAGATTAAAGTAGGAATTTTATTAATAGAAACTAAGGATGTACACCATTAACCTTAATGAAGCATAGTTTGAAATTAAAAGCAAAAGCTTACATTCGGCTAAACTAAACAAAACCTGAAAACAAGTGTAAAATTTGTATATGTGACTTTCCCTCCTTATCCTATCTCTTTGTCCCTTTTATACTAGCTTCAAACCTGTGTTGTTCCAATTAATAACTAGCCATTGTCACTCTTATCATGGCTTGTAGTTACATTTGCATCGGGGCTGAATGGTTATCACTTTTCTTCTTTACACATGCACTTCAAGTCCACGTCTTCAGCTGTAATAATTGTTCCCTCCTTGTGACCTTGCACAGTTTGCACCTTGCATGGCTTGTACCTGTATTCCTTCCACAAGTCGTAACCTCTACTTTTAGGGCCCATCTCCTTTTAATTTTATCAATTTATTGGGCCTAATTAAACTTATTAGCCCACTTTATACTCATGAGCTGAGAGACAACATGGCTTGGTGGGTGTAATAGTTACATCACCTCCCCCTTTTTAGCAAAGCTATTGAGGTGACACCCCCTTAAATACAGTGGACCTGAAATGAGCTCCTTCTTAAATTGCTCCAATGTCCCTTTTTCTTCAGTTTCCTTTCACTGCCTTCCCTTTTCTGCCAATTTTTGTTCTTCTCATCCAAACCTTCAACGTCCTTTTACTTTCTTGAACTTTTCTCTTCAACTCCATGGATGCTTACCTCCCTTTCAACGAGGATACACAAACCTATCACTTAAGCCCTATTTTACGAGACCTTGATTTTAGGTGAGAGCTTATCAGTCACATTTTTGACATGGTGAAGCTAAAGGAAAGGAATAAACAAGATAAGGCATTTATGACATGGTGAAGCTAAGCACCAAAGAATACCCTTGTGACCCCTATTTCATTTTCTCATTATTACGTTTCAGGAACCCCAGCATCAATGGTTTCATCTTTCCTTTTGGCATGCTCACTCCTACCTTAATGGACATGGCCATCATTCTAGGCTTACTTATTGCTAGAGAATCTGTTCCACCTGTTAGCGACTGCTTCTGTAATAATCTTGGCCTCAAATTCAACAAGAAACTCGCTCCTTACTCGATCTTCTTCAAAGTTGACTCTCATCCTTCTGGACCTGTGACTGAAGAGGAACACAGAGGTATTTTGCTTTTTTGGCTCAGTAATTGCTTTTTCTGCACAATCTCCACAATTCTTGAGTACTCCTATATCACAGCCGTGGCAATGTTGGATAAGAACTTGTCTCTAAGATCCCTCTTTCTCTCTACTTTCTATAGATGTATGTCTAATATAGTTGATGAACTAAAAAAGGGAAACCCTATAGAAAATGTATAAGGTCAACTGTGGTTCTTGAATATATGGGCAAATGTATATTTGTCAGAGTTTATCCCAGCTCATACCCTTAAAACTCCTAAGCTTGCCATTTATGGTAACTATTTTGTTTCTGTCCCGGTCACCACCATGGCTTCCTATGAAACTATTACCAAACTTTTTGAAATACTGCCACGACAAAGCTCTGATTATTCCCTATGCTTTGCTACCCCATGATCTTTTGATCAGTGGTTTATAGCCCACCTCAAGAAAGTACAAAACTTTAGCTGAGCCTTATTGTCCTCACTTCGTCGCATGACAATTTGGGTTTGTTCAAGATATCCCTACATATGTGTATATGGAGAAGATGTATGATGCTAACCTGGACTCCCCAAACAAATGGAGGAAAAAAAAAGCAACTTTTGGTCCAGCTACAGGCTCCTCTATACCTGCTAACTACTTTCCTTTATTTCTTTGTTTACTTACATATAAATATTACACTTTCTAATCTTTATTTTGCAGCCTGAAAACTACTCCTCCTCCAAAATGCATGAAGGAAACTACTATGGCAACTGAGTTACCCAAAAGGGTTACTCATTCTTCAAGGTACACGTCTCCTTCTAATCCTCCTCATCCCACAGCTTCCAAGGTATTTCCCTCTTTAACTCTTAATCTAACTTTTTACAAACATGTAATTGATTTACTTGTTTATTTTGATAGAGAAAATCTAGGACAATGCCTATAACAAGTAGCATTAGCTCCTTACCTAATCATGCTACAGCAATGGCTAAGACAAGTGAAGCTGAAGCCACTATAATTAGCATAGATTCAACTGAAGAAGCTAAGGTGACACCAATACAGCCTATCCATCTTTCCAGGCTTTCTATAGAAGATTTGGCTAAATATTTCAGTACCTTTGTCATTGCCCTTCTTAGAGAAAACTCCCCAACTGAAGCTATATGCAAAGCAATTGCCAACATCTTTGACATAGAGACTATCCCAGACTCTGCTACTCTTGTTACACTTCAAGAGAATCTCAGCTACATTGCCAACTCTACAAATGATAACGTCCCTAATCATACTAAGAGTTATCATAATGAAGTAGGGATGTTGTTGGTAGATATAAACCATTATTTGGAAGTTGGCAGACAAAGGATCAGTCGTAATGAACACAAGCTAGGTCGGCTTACTGATTTGTCTAATCAGAAGCAAAACCTGACCTGGGCCTTTATCGAGCAAGAAGGCAAACACATTGAGGACCTTAAAAAACATCAAATCACATCTCAACGTATAGCTTTCCTGAAAGCCAACTTCGCTCAAAGGGAAGCTGAGATACAAATCTTACTTCCTCAAGAAACTCTATTGTCCTAGCAACTTAAACAAACACAAAATGAGCAGTTCTAGATATATACTCAAGCCACTACATTGGATAAAGAAATCGAATCCATTTTTTTGCAAAAGGAGTATCTGAAGAAGGATTTCATTGATAGGCAACAAATGTTGTATAAAGTTGATCTCCTTTGACAAGAGGTTTATTCCAAGCTTCCGGTTGATAAAGAACTATCTAAAGATTGCATTTATCACTCTTAGTTCATACTTTTGCAGTTTATGTTGTTTTATTGTACTAAAAGTTCTTTTTTTTAGGTATCACAACAACTGTTTCCTTCTCCATGACTGTGCTTACTGAAGATATGTCTGAGACATCTACCATCGGCCCAACAGATCCTGCCATGACTTCTCCTTTGAGCATATTTGATCTCGATGCAACTGTTGACCCTGTGGAGGCCATTGCATTTGAATATGCTTCTCATAGCTTGAAGTACCTTCATCAACTGAAGAGACCACTACCAAGATAGCACCTGGTGGAACTTCAATTGCCTTAATTGTACGGGACGACAAACAAACAATAGCCACAAAAATAGCTTCGACTGAATATCCTGTTTCTCTATCTAACTGATTTTTTGTTTATTCTATTCAGTAAGATTTTAACACCTGTTTTGGTAGTTGTATTGGCTTGTGGTCATCTTTGACTCATGACATTTGTTTAGTTTCGCAAATGGAAGATAATATTTCTTTAAGAATTTTCCATTAACGTTCACAACTAACTCTTTCCCTTCCATAGTCACTAAACGGCATTCTCTTCCATGAACAACTTGACTTATAATAAAGGGTCCTTCCCAATTGGGTGACCACTTACCAAGACTTGCATCTTTAGATCCTAGAGGCAACACAGCTTTCCAAACTAAATCGCCTTCCATAAAGCTTTTCTTCTTTACCATTTTATTATAAGCTGCAGCTATTTTGACTTTGTTAGCACAGATATTCTCCAATGCCATCAACCTATCATCATCCAAATTTTCCATTTCCTAGAACATGGCTTGATTACATTCATCTGAACACAAGCGATGTTGCCTGGCCATTCTAAGAGATTTTACATTGATCTCTAGAGGCAATACTACATCTTGCCCAAATGTTAGCCTATAAGGTGTTAAACTAGTAGCTCTACTTCTTGAATTTCTGTAAGCCCGTAAAGTCTCTGATAATGCCTCACGCCACTTGCATAGGTAACCTTCAACAAACTCTTTAATAATATCAATAAGCACTTTATTTGTAGCTTCGGCTTGTCTATTCACTTGAGCATAATAAGGGGACAAATGAATCAACTTAATTCCAAATTAAGTTGTGAAAGCTTTCACCTTATCCTCTAACATTGTACCTTGATCTGCCATAATGTTTTCTAGGATCCCAAACTAATGTACGATCTAATTTTGAATAAATCTAATTAGCTCGGCTTGGCTAACCTTCACCATCGATTGAGCTTCAACCCACTTAGTAAAATAATTCGTTGCTACAATTATGAAGGAATGTTGCTTGGATGAGGGAGGATATACCTTACCAATCAAATCCATTGCCCACCTCAGAATGGCCGTGGCTTCATAATGGCAGGTGATTCCTCTACTGGGACATGTTGGAGTGGTCCATGTTTCTAACACTCTTTATAGCCTTTGGTATAATCAAAACAATCAGCCATAATTGTTAGCCAATAATAGCCGTAACGATATATTAGCCACTTCATTTTGGCACCTGACTTATGAGCTCCATATACTCCTTCGTGTACTTCCCCCATGATTTGCATTGTTTCCTCTAAACTCACACATCTCAGTAGCACTCCCTATTGTGTCCTTTTGAACAATTCATTAGTTTGTACTCTAGCTATTTTTGCCAAAGGATCCAACAAGTATTGTATAATTTCTCATCGCTAGTCTAACACCCTCAGCTGTACACTAACTGTGGCAATCATCACACCTCCACTAATCAACTTATATCTGGAGGCATGTTAAGCAAGTTGATTTGCCACTTCATTTTCTGCCCTGTGGATATGAACCATTGCCACATCTACAAATTCAGCCAACAATTCATATGCCTTTTCCAAATAAGAGGTTAATTTTGGGATGTTAAACGTGTATTCACCCATTATTTAATTGATAACTAATTATGAATCGTCTCTTATTTGGATTGCCTATACCTTTATAGAACTTAGTAATCTAAGTCTTGCTATCAGCTTCATATTCAGCTTGATTGTTCGAGCAATGAACATCTAGCTAGAACATATGTTTGTTATTCTTTCCTTTGAGACTTGTGATCACCAATCCAGCTCCGGCTACTTCATTATATTTAGATCCATCAAACAACAATAACCAGGGCTGAGTCGCAATCAATCATTGATATTCAATTGATGGATCCTTCACTTCGATGCCTAGGTGCTTCGTAAAAAATAATCCAACACTTGCCCTTTTACAGCTTTCAAAGGCATGTATTTAAGTGAAAATGCATTCAACTTAATCGCCCACTTCATTAAACACCCTTGGAGTACTGGTCTATTTAATAAATATTTCACTATGTCTATTTTACACATAACCAATACTTCTCTTAGTAGCAAATAATATTTTATCCTTGTGCACGTGTGGAACAAAGATAGCAAAACTTTTCAATGGGCGTGTACCTTGTTTCAGCATCATTTAGTGCATGGCTCAAATAATATATTGCTCTCTCTATTCTATCTTCAGCATTTTAAGCTAGCAAATTCCCAATTGATTTTTCAGCTGTAGATATATACAATTTCAGTGGCTTCCCAGTTATAATTTCAGTGGCTTCCCAGTAGCTGGCGGTACTAGTTCATGTGAACTAGCTAAACACTTCTTTATCTTCTCAAAAGCTTGTTATTGTTCTCTTACCCATACAAATTCTTCAACTTGCTTTAAATTCAACAGTAGGGAGAATGCTTTCATCTTTCTAGCAGAATTAGTGATAAACCTCCTTATGAAATTAATCTTTCCAATGAGGCTTCGTAACTCTTTTTTATTAGTTGGAGACTTAGCCTCTAATACCGCTTTGGCCTTGTTTTTATCTATTTCAATTCCTTGATGGTGTCCTAAAAATTTGAGGAAGTTTCCGGCCAACACACCAAAAGCACATGCATGGAAAATTATGTTCATTGCCCTTTGGTAAGTTGTTCCGGCATTTTTTAAACCAAATGGCATAAGTAGCAACTCAAAACACTGATAGCACCAGGGCAACGAAAACCAGTTTTATGTCATCATCACTAGCAACAAAAATTTGATTATACCTAGAGTAACCATCCATAAAAGATATTATTCCATTTCTAGCTGCAGAATCTATTAACATATCCTCCACGGGCATGACATACTCACATAGGTGTGACTAAGTTTAAAGTCTAAACGTCTATACAAATCCTAACCTGCCTGTTTTTTTTTCTTCACAACTACAATATTTGACACCCATTCGACATACCTAGCCGTCCTAATGAACCCAGCCTTCAGTAACTACATACTGGGTTTTCTCTTTTCTCTATTTAATTTTAATTCTGAAAAAATCTATTTGTCTATACATTATTTAAAAAAAAATTGGCGTGATATTTCCAGAAAATTTCTGTTTTTTTAATCTAAATGTTTATGAAATATTCAACAAATATATTAACAAATGCCTAAATCTTTGTATATTCTTGCAATGCAAGTAATAATGTATAAACAATAGAAAATATAAGATAAAATACGAGAATTAACAAAATAAAGGCTTGTACAGCCCATCAATGTCAAATGCCAAAATAAATTCAACTAAGAAATTATCTTCACCAAATGACATGTAATAATAAATTTTTAATTAAAGATATTTAGAAATGTCACAAATGAAAAAATAAATAAAGAGTGACAATATATAATTGAGATTCTAATACATAATTATTATTTTAGTTTTAAAAATTAAAAGTTAGCTATTAAAATAAGTTTAGGGGTATTTTAGATGTAGTTCAAATAAAAGTAATAAATATGGAGTGGCAATCTTTTATCATCACATAGTTAAATTAATAATAGAATAAGGTTATTTTAGTGATCTAAATAAATATTAATGATATATAATAAGAGTGGCAATAGATAAAAAGAAATAGCTATGATAAAAATATATTAGTTTATCAATTTTTGTGTCTTTTCTCTTTTTTTTTAGAGTATATATGGTTGGAGGATAAAAGTAAAAATAAGTTTTCCTTAGTTAAATTTTACATGTAAAATTATAGGTAATATTCAATCATGAAAAATTTTCGCTTATTGTAATTCCCAACCAAAGGTACCCTTAATGTAACATAATATACATTCTAGTCATTGTAATTTCCTTGTTCGATCATTTGCTGCCCTCTTCCACTTTCGGTCGTTTACAGCTGTGGTAGCTGGTGCAGATGGCCAACAAGCATTGCATCCTGAAAGCATCAATGTGAAAAGAATCATCGTTTTAAATTCCAATTTAATTTCAACATCATCTTTTAGATATCAGCGTCGAGTCAAAAAGAAGGCAACGAACTTTTGAAAATCAATGTTTGTGTGTTTAATATACCATCAATACCTATCATGCTTCGGAAACTAATCAGCTTAATCTAACCACTAACACTCAATCCAATATTCTGGTCCCGAGGGCAACACTGCTTTCAATTTCAACTTCAACAGGTTCCACGGGAGAAATTTTTATACCCTGCTGGAGTATTATGTCAACTAGATTTTGACCCGAAGACAATTGATTTAAATCGATATGCACTTTCAAGGAGCAACTATTATCATTCTCATTTATCTATCATCACTCCTATTTCTGCAATTTTTATTTAATTTACTTATAATGTCCTTTTATTCTCATTGATGATTAAAATATTATTTGTTGTCACTTTTAATTTTAATAAACCTCACTGTTATCAACTTTTTAAAATATTTTTCAATATGCTGTTACATTTGTTTGTATTTTTTTTAATCTTTAGAAAAATTTAATATTTGCTCATTCTTTCATATTACACATTACATTTAATTTCTCACATTAAAATAAAAATATAATTATGTCTTAAAAGGATAACCCTATATTAAAAATAAAAATATAACTCAATTTAGTATGTCTACTGAGGGAAAAAAAACAGTAAACTATCCATCGTATATTTATTTACATTGAAAAAACATATAAATAGTGAAGAGATATATAAATTAATATATAACTAATGATGTTTAGATTAAATTAATATCATTGATTGCATATGCATTTTAAAAAATACGTACTTAAGAGATTAAATGTATAACTAAGATGTTTTAATTTTTAATATATAGCTTATATGTATTTTGTTACCATATATTTCTAAGAAATAAATTTAAATTAAGAGATTAACAGGACAAATATTTGTATAATATGTTTATTTAATATTAGACTAAATTATGTAAACATACTGTATGGTTGAATATTTAGTAATTATATTTTTGGTAGTGATAATATTTTTTTATAGTGATAATATATTTTTTTGGTAGCGGTTGAATATTGTGTATGTATATACAGTTTTAAATCCGACATATATGATTTAATTTCATTTCTCATGGTATTTATGTACAATATCGTAATAAAAAGAATAAATTATCATATGTTGTGTAAAATAGAAAAGTAAAAAAAATATCGTTATACTAAAAATAGGTCATGTGGGATTATCATTTTAAGACATAATTATATTTTTATTTTAATTTTAGAAATTAAATTTAATATGCATAGTAATAGAATGATCAAAAATTGAAATTTTATACGAAGTAAAAAAATCACAAAACAAATGTAACGGCATATCAAAAAATATTTTAAAAGTTGATAATATTGAGGTTTATTAAAATTAAAAGTAATAATAAATAATATTTTAATTACAAAGGAGAATAAAAGGGTATTATAGGAAAATTAAATAAAAGTTGAGTGAGTGGGAGGGCGATTAGCCGCTCCCATAAATTTAAATTATACTTCCCTTCATTTCATATTAATAGTCACTCTCAGAAAATCATGCAATTTTGATATATTGAAAGTTAATGTATCCGGCTACAACTGCATGGTTTTCCAAGGGCGACTATTAATATATATATATATATATATATATATATATATATATATATATATATATATATATATGATCAAAAATAGTTTAGATAGTAAAATAAATTATTTATGAATTCTTCATGAATCATTGATCAAATTGTAATAGCAGTCAACTTATCTTTCTAAACACTTCCTATACAAATATTATTGATGGTCTTTGAATCATCATAGTATGTAAAACTCTTCAATCACATGTAATTGGTAACTCTTCTCTAGTGTGAAATCTATGTGATGAACCAAAAAAATTGATCATGTCTCATCTAATCACGTAAGATAAAAAAAAATTAGAGTTTAATTTCTACACGCTGAGAATGTCATTCAATCATGTATTGTCAGATCAATAAAGATAGTTAAGTCTTATATCACTATTTGAAAAGTTATCCAAATGAAATGATTTAAATAGTTGATAATATAAAAGAATTTTACACTGTCAATGTATCAAAATTAAAATTACATAAATGTAATAAATCTCTATAATTCACTCGAGTAAGATATCCTTAAAATATTTTAGTAAAAACTTATAAAAAATTAAAAACTAAAACCATCATCTCTCCCTCTTTCTTCCTCCTCTATTTTTTATTGGTAAAAATATATATAGATTCGTATAACAAATTCATTTGTAAGATACGTTCTTCAAAATGTTTTGTTCAAAATTAATGAACAAAACAAATAAATATAACTAGGAAAAAAACACATCACCCATCCCTATACTTTTTTTGAAAAGAGCTTATTTAAAATCATCAATTAAAATAAATCCTTTTTTAGAAGTTATAATTTTTCACACATCGACAATGTAAAAATTTTTTACATTATCATCTAATCAAATTTATTCTTTTAGATGACTTTTCAAGTAGTGCAGGTGGAAGTTGATTATATTTACTTATGGTCATTACATGATTAGATGATTGTGTAATCATATATGATCAATGTATTAAAATAAAATCCTTTTTTATAATATAAAAATGATGTTTAAAAATAAATATTTTTTTAATATTACATCCAAATATAGATTAATTTGGTTGTATCAAACTTGCACATGTGAACCCAGTTATGCCATTAAGCATATTCAATAATAGTCAAAGACTGACACTTGACAAATTGGATAACCAAAATTTGGTGTAAGTTTTGGAGGGAAAATTCTTTACCATTATGTGATAACTATTATCCATTGAGTTAACTATCCAATTTTTATACATGGATAGATATGCTACGTGCCTATTAATTGATTGATATTTCAACTAAAAGTAAATATTAAAGATGGATCCTAATTAAAGTGTCATTCAATTAATAGATATAGAGCATCCTTATATGATGACATTCTGGGAGCCTATATTAAAAAGCCACCTCATTTTCATTATGTTTACATTTTTAGAATTTTGTAAATGGAATATTTAAAATATATTTTTTTATTAATGGTTCTTTTACAAAATCAGGAAAAATGAAAATATGGTATTTTCATAATTAATATTGAAAATGAGATAAAAACAATATATATATATATATATATATATATATATACACACATTATCATGTGTAGGTTAGCAAAGTACACATTTTATTTTACAAATAAAATCCCCTCTTCTCTCTCCTAAACTAGCTTAAAATTTTGGACATTATTATAATTTTGTTTAGTCACATTTATTGGAAAAGCTTGACCGATGGATGATGAGGTAACTCAGCCAGAGGCAAAAGTTAGAGCTCAGCCAAGAGAAAATAGATCTCGACAAGAGTTTGTCCAAGAGGAAATAGAGTTTGACAAGATATCAGCCAAGAGAAAATAGAGCTCAACAAGAGCTCGTTCAAGAGGAAATAGAGCTCGGATAGAGCTTGACCCTAGGGAAATAGAGTTGGGCAAGGAAGGAGGAAGCGGAGCTCGGCTCATAGGTAGTAACTAAGATCGGCCAAGAGGAAGGCAAAGGTTGATTGGGTAGGTTGTGAGGTGAACTAGAGATGTAATATCCAAGTAAATAAAAATTCAAAAATAATATTATTGTAGTGAAGAGTGGATATTAATTACGTGAGAGAAAAGGTAGAAGAGTAATAATAAATGTGAGCAAAACAAAATTATAATAATATCCAAAATTTTAGGTTGATTTAGGAGAGAGAAGAGGGGTTTTATGTATGTATGTATAGATATAGGATCAAGTGAGAAGAGTGGTTTATATGCGAGTGAGAGGAGTAAAATTGAATTGTTGGATCTTACATCAAAAGCCAAGGTTAAACATAAACTCATGAATTTTTTAAGTTATTATATAAAAAAAGTTTATCATAATCTTTCAATATTGTCTCAAAAAGTAATTGATAAATTTAAAAGGAACTACTAAAACTTGACTTTAGTGTATCTAAAAATAAAAATAGAAGTTTAATAAACACTTTATTTTATACACATATATATATACACTTAAATATAATTTAATATCTTTTTGACTATATATTTTAAATTATATATAATTTTTTAAAAAGAATTTTTGAGGGGGACAAAGTCCCTTCTTGATCCCTTGTATTTGTCTCTATATAATGTGTATAACTGAAAAGAGTAAATTTATCATGATAGTGCAAAGGGAGTAAATTTAGAATATATAACCATATATAAATGGTCGACATCAAAGGTTAACTGATGTCATGAAATCACTTAAAAATCACATGATTTTATATTTAAATTTTAATCATTTATGCAAAATTAAATTGTCAAAAATTACTTATCTCACTTAATTTTCTTATTCTCACAGTTATCTACTCATCTCTCATCTAAATTGCGAGATGCATGGGTCTAAAACTTGATTCAATTGGATTGAGACAACGTAGATACCCATAAATTGAGTACTAGTTGTCATCTCTATGAAATCACCTGTTTTCAAGTCTTCTTTATCTTCTTGTTCGATCATTCATATTTTACCAATTGTAAAATAAGTATCTAAAAACTTAAAGATTGCTATTGACTGTGAGCATGTTTTCATCCAAATGACAGAACATGTATAGTGAGACATGAAATTAAACAAAGGACAGAATTAGATGATTTGCATCATGAGAATTGGTAATTGATTTTATATATATATGATAAGAAGAAGTAAGAGGGGTGAATCTTAACCATTGGATCTTATATAAATAGTAAAGATGAAGACATAAAGTTATGTGACTTTTTTAAATAAGCATGTGAGCATTAGTTACCATTAGTGAACTTTCAATTCTGACCATCTGTGTATGGCTATACAGCCTAGATTTGCCACTCTTATTCTCATTATAAACTATATATATATATATATGTCAAGTGAGAATGTATTTGTTATGCGAGAAATGAATAAAAAAGTATTTTAACCCTTGGATTAAAATCTATGGTTTAGATTTATATTACTAACTAAAAAGTCACAAGACCAACAAAAAAGAAGTCCCTCCCTTAATTTTCTTTAACTTAACCATCCCAAAAATCAAATCTCAATTTTTGCTAAAATTTACAATGGAAATCTGTTTTTTGTTTTTTTTTTCCCATCCTTCACAAAATTCTTCTTTTTATTTATTGTACGGAGACCCATAAATTAAATCTCAAACACATCATTTTGGGGATGAAACTCCATAGGCATCCTCTCTAACAATATTTTCAGGACACCACCAAGTACATGCAAGGAGTACATCACCCCAAATTCAGAAAAAGGAGCGTGTTTGTGATCATCATTTAAAATTCAACAAGAACCATTTGTGGTCATTTAAAATTGATTCAAGTTACACCATTGAATCTTCAATTCCATGCTCTATATTCTATTTTTAAACTATTGTTGTTTTGGATAAACACAAACGAGTCATTCTCTTGTCAATTGTGAACATTAGGATTTGGGAGAGAAGAAGAGCTTACAGTAATCAAAGGTGAAATAGAGAGTGCAATTTGAAAAGATTGGGGAAGTAATTAGATGGCAGATTGCAGTGACTTATGGAAAAGAGGGAAAAAATGGGCACATGAGTTTCTTAATTTATGAATGTAATCTCAACCACCCATTTGATATTATGGCTGGTATTGTTATTCTCACTTTTCATATAAGAAAGTCATTCTCATATGATATGTTCCCTACACACACACACACACACACACACACACACACACACACACATGTATATATATGTTAGGATCAAGTTACATCGGTATAACTTGATCCTAACTCATGTATCATATATGGGTTGGGCTCAAATCACACCAACGTAACTTTAACAAAGTTACAAAAAGTCTTGATCATTGATTTTGTGACATCCACGGCTTAGAAATTGCTCACTTACTCTCATGTGGATGACTCTACTCCTCCCTCTAACCATCATGCTTTTTTTGCAGTTCCCCTAATCATCATTGCTCTGTTTTTCAATCTCTCTCTGCCTTACTACACTTCTTCTCTTTTGCGCCCCATTCTTCTCCAACCTTCCCCTCTCTTGTTTCCTTTCTTTTTCTCCCATTTGTTGTTTACTATTGGTACGAGTGAAGTCAACCTTACTTCAAACGCTTTTGTACACGTAAGTGTAATTGAGGCTTGTTGCCTGTTTGAGTTCATGATCAGGTCAGTGGTGTATTTATGAAAAATAATTACTTAATCCATCTTCTTCTTCTTCTTCATCATCATTGGAATGGCACATGAACCACAACTAGAAACTTCAAATCAGCCATCTTTGTCTCTGAAAAATAATTATATCTTTTTCGAAGAATGTTTCTTTTGGCAGCAACACACATGCCCTAGAATTTTTTTTGCCAATTCAAGCCACAACATATATTCGCTTTAACATATTGATTCAGTATAGTGCATACCCTGTATTCCAATTTTCCTTGTATGTGTTAGATTGATTTTGTTTACTACCTAATTGTTTAAAAATTTTTTAATTAAATTTATTTTACATTTAACAAAAAACACTCAATTTCTAACTTTGTCGGACATGAATTTTTGTTTATCAAATTCTACTAATGTGATGGAAACTTTTGAACAAGCACATTGTAACACCCTAAAAATTAGTTAAAAATTAATTTGAGTTTTGTTAGTTATAATTTCAAAAATCTAATAGTTTTAGTAACGATAAGGACAGTCCCACGGATATGTTAAAAAAAAATGTGAATGGTAACTTGCGGGCCCCATAGGCCCATGGGACAGCCGAAACCTTAGAATTGGGACCCAGAGATGCCCGAAATTGAGAAATTATAGGATTAGAAATAAAGATTTTATACCTAGAATTAATTTTTGGGTAATGTCTGATTTCTCGGGTACAATGTTTTGCCCGTTCGGCTGAATTTTGGTGTACGATTTTTAAAACCGAAATCTAGTTTAATCTTTACAGCTGAAGAGGCTTATCATTTTAAATCAAATGAATGTCTAAGATTCAATCTTGAATTACAAGATTTAATCCTAGCCATCCATTTTACTTCCTTAGATTAAAGATTATCCAATTATATTATGTAATATTTATTCATTACTTATAAGATAACTACAAATGGAATTCTTCTTCAACAAGCCAAAAATCCTTCGGTCATCACCAAAGAGAAATAGCAGCAACCTTCTCTCCATTCCAAGAGCTCAAGTTTGATTTTCCATCCTCAAAATCCTTGGCCTAAAATTGTTATAACCCTAACTTTCCTTTACTAAACTTGTTCTATACTTCAATACCTACAAAACTAATTGATTGGAATTTCAATTTCTTACCAATTCTCACTTTGATATTTCATTCTTCATTGCCCAAGGAAGTCTTTGGGCTTGAATTGGTGGCCTTAAAGTGAAGAGAAATCAATTGGAACAACCTTTGGAGTTATAAAGCTTTAAAGTTTTCAAAGTAAGGCTCTTGAACCTTTTGTTTTCAAATCTATTTTTTGAAGTTTGATTTCTGATTTAATTGGTATTTTCTGGTTCTATTGGGTGATTACACATATACATAGATGTATTTGCTTTGATAGATTAGTTTGTCATTGTGGAAAGCTCATTTATGCTAAAAAGATGTTAAACCCTCCTAGCTGAATTTTCGGTTTTCCTACTAGTAGTGGCCGTTCACGAATGTTTTGGCACAATTGTATGTGATTTTATGAGATATAAAAATTATATGTTGAAGTTAACATCCTAAGGCAACTCTGAGAATTTTCGTGGAGCATGATAAAGACTCTAACTGCCTAAAAACAATCATGAACCTAGACTATGTCTGTGTTGCCTGATTTTCTGGTCTTGAAGCTGTGAATTTGTCTAATTTTGTTACCATAGTAAATGATCGATTTTTCCTTTGAAATTTTTAAAGGGTATTGAGACATCTTAAGGTTTTACCAAGATTTTTATTTTAAATTTTTTCATTTCATTTGCTAAGGGTTAAAAATTAGGGAATTCGTGAATTTAGCTGAGAATCAATGGTCTTTGACCACCAAATATGTCTAATTTTGTTAGTATAGTTAAAGAAATCTTTTTGGTCTAAAATTTTTATAGAACCTTGTGGACATATTGAAGTTTCATAGAGAATTTTTATAGCCTCTAAATTGGTTATTGGATGTGAAAAATAAATCTTGCTACTTAAGTAAAAAATTTTGCTATTGTGCTGGAAAATATATTGATGCTTTGAACTGATGAAATAATAGCATCTTGCACTAGTATGACATGAGTGCAAGAATGTGAATGTAAATAATTGAGCATATGAGCTTATTGATGAGATTAGGTACACACAGATACGAATGCTTATTATAATTGTTCATAGGCGAAAGAAAAGCATAAGATTATATTTCTTGGGCTGGAGAAAGTAAATCCAATTTGTCAGAAAAAGTAAACCTGAGTACCAAGAAGAGCATAAGATTTATAATTCTTGGCTGGAGAAAGTAAATCTAGTCTGTTGAGGAAAGTAAACCCGACTACCCTTGAATTGAGTCAGGGAAAGTAAACCTAGCTAGAAATAAGTCTGTGTGAGAATTGGAGAAAGAAATCCAATGATCATGTATAGGAATGAGCTCAGTCCTGAAGAGCAGTTTATTATCCAATATTGCCACACTGGGGATGGCGGTACGTAATACCCAGACATGACAAGATTAGTCAAGGGCCAAGACAAGTTGAAGTACATAGTTTTTTAAGTAGTCTTTTTTCTTATGTGCTAAGTGAAGAATTTTAGTATCGATATTGAGGCCAGTATGTTTAAGTGTGATTTTGGCAGTATATGGTTTATATGATGTGGAGTAGTATGATATGTGATTGAATAATAAAAGCTACCCACTTTGGAATGATGATTTTAGAACTTTAAAATGAATCACTAATATGTATTGTATGATCACATTTTCTTGATAAACCGATGTGGCTGAAACGATGATGATGACATTATGATTGTGTATCTGGGGAGTTGCCCTACTGAGAATTGTATAATTCTATTTTGTGTGTTCTCATGTCGTCTCCAAGTTGATCCAGAGACCAGTGAAGCCACTACAAGAAAAACTATACTAGAGTTGTAGTATTTTAGTAGTTGATGTGTTTATTTTACCGTAACTTAGTTGCGGTTATATGTATGTAAATGTAATAGAGAACAGATATATATTAAAGCTCATAGAAGAGCTTTCCTTATGTACTTAACTTTGTATTAAATAAATGTTTTGGTTTCCTTGTTATATATTTCAATAGAATTACGACATAGTTATCTCATGAATCAATCAAACTAGTTATAGATATTTAAGAAAGATCCGCTAATTAATAAGTAATAACTCCTGAGTACAATGTCATGATTTAAGGATAATGTTATATTTGGGAGGATGTTACACACATGATACATTTACTAAAGTAGAAACTTTGGAAAATGCCTTACAAAGTATTCCAACTATTGATAGGGAACCCAATCCTCATCTTGCTCCTCATATTAGGATGGAATTCATAATACTACAAAGCATTTGCTAAGCAAGAGTATTCATTCAAATAAGCCAAATTCTTGTATTTATGGTTGTTCCAATGAAGGACAATGCAAAATAAAGAGCAATGCTAGGGAAGAAAGCTGTAATGATATGACAAAGAAAAATGGAGGTGTTCTACTTCAAGAACTGGTTGTAATGCATCACTTATTGTTTCAAAAGATGAAAACAAAGATAAATGGATTGTCAGAGCATTTAGCAATAGTCATAATCATGTCATGGTTAGTCCATGAAGTGTCCCCCTTCTCAGGTATCATAAAAAAATGATGGCAGTGGCTAAAAACCTTGTGGAAAAGTTTAATGAAGAAGGTCTACCTGCAGGAAAAGTTTCTACAATGTTTAATGGTGTGAACTTATATTTTTCTAGTAGAGATTATTGGAATCATCTGAGAATGTTTGAAGAAGGGATTTAGAAGTTGGGGATGCTCAAGCTGTCTTACACTTTTGTAAGAAAAATGAGCTGAAAATTCAAAAAAAAAATTATGCTATCCAGTGTAATGAGCAAGATAGAATGGTAAATTTTTTTTGAGTTGATGCAAGATCAAGGTTGGCTTATTGAAATTTTGGGGATGTTGTTACATTTGATATAACCTATAAAACTAATAAGTTCAACATGCCCTTTGTACCATTTACTGGATTGAATCACCACTATCAATCAATTTTATTTGGTTTGCATTGTTACAAGATGAAACTGACAACACTTTTGTTTTGCTGTTTGAAACTTGGCTTAAGGAAATGAATGGAAAAAGTCCTGTGTCCATTATCACACTGATCAAGATTTAGCCATTGGAGCTGCAATAGCTAAGGTTTTTCCATGTACTAGACATCGTTTATGCTTGTGGAATATTAGGAAATTTTTTTTTGAAGAAGCTTTCACGTATATATCATAAAGATTTAGCTTCTAAACATGAGCGAAGAAGGTGTATTCGCTATTCATCATCCATAGATCATTTTGAAGAACATTGGGAACGTATCATGAGTGTCAAGGACAACGAATGACTTCATGGGTTGTATAAGATACGACAATCATGGATAGTTGTTTTCAATAGGAGCATAATTTTTGGTGGAATGAATACTGCACAAAAGAGTGAAAGTATTAATACTTTCTTTGATTCTTTTATACACTTCTCAACAACAATACGAGAATTTATAGTAAAATATGATAAAGCAGCAGATAGTTGCTATGAGAAAGAAAGGAAAGAAGATTTCAAATCTAGGCATTGATCATGAATATTGAGTATTGGATCAAAAAATGAAGAGCATGCAGCATCAATTTATGTAAGAAATATTTTTCTATAGTTTCAAGATGAGCTAGCTAAGGTTAGCAAATTCATGAAGGAGAAGGTAGAGAAGAATGGATCTTAATATACATACAAGGTATATAGTTGCTTCGATCCTCAAGACTTATTTCTTGTTATAGTGGACTTGGACTCCAAGGTTGCCAAATGTAGGTGTCAAATTTAGGAATTTATGTAAATACTATGTGGACATATATTGGTTATTTTTCAAGCCAAAAATGTTGTTTAAATTCCAAGTCACTACATTTTACAACGTTGGACCAAAGAAGCTAATAGTGGCAGTAAAGCTAATTTATTTGAAAAATGTTCAATTGTACAAAATCAACATGACTTAGCTATTTTGTTAAGTAGACACTGGGCCATCAAGTGAGCTTGTTGATAGATCTTGCTAAAAATTCTGAAGAGATTTACAAGCATGTTACTACCAAGTTAGAAGAAGCTTACATAAGAGCTACAAAAATGGAAGCTGAAATGCATAAGGGTAAGAGTGTCATTGTTATAGATTCAAATTATCAAAATGTGATAGATGAGCTTAAAGGAAAAGCCCTTAAATTTCATATCAAAGATCTACAAGTGTCACAAACGAAAGGGAGAAAGAAGGATAGTATGAAAGAAACTGAAGCTGGAAGAATCAAAAGTGGCATTGAAATATCTTTAAATATAATTCTAGTTAAAAGAAGATCTTTCCAATTTTGTAGAGAACATGGCCATAACCAAAGAGGTTGTAAGAAAAAGAAAGAGCTAGAATATGCCAATAATCCAACTTCAATTGAATGTAGGTTACTAAAATTATCTTTTTTATACCTTCTTTCTTTTGAATACAAGATTTTACATCAACATTAGTATTAACTCGTTCATGGTTGAATTTTGAAGGAGATAGTTCCACTGAGTGGAAATTGGCAAGGTGTTTTTCTAATGGAGCGACTACCAGCTAAAGTCTCTTAGAGCAATCTATAAAGTTTCGTTCTATTTGCTTTATTATTTTTTTGTTATTATTATCCTGTTTTGGTGAACCACCAGTTTGATTTATATTTATGAATGTATTTGAATTTTGTTTTTACAATTAGATTAGAAACTGCAAAGCTATTAATAAGGATCCTATATATTCCCATACTGTGGATCTTGCCAATTTTTCAATTTTGAGCATATGTGCTATGTTGCATCATACTTTTTTCTATATCTCAGTAAAAAATTTTGTTTCTTGATTCAAGTAGTTCTACTGCCATATTAGTTTTATTTTTGTCTTTTTGAAAAAAATGAACAAGTCTATCAAATCTCAGTTATATCATATATTAATAAAAAATTTCTACTTGTTGATTTAAGTATTTCACAATTGTACAATCATAACTTCAGTATATTATTTCTTGAAAGAACAACCAATTGGTGTAACATATACATTTTTTTTATTACAATTCATAACATACGTAAGGGGATTCCTGGCCTAAAAAAGGATCTAAACTTCAAATACAGTCCCACTAAGCTGATTTTCTAATCTACAAGTGCATTCTAAACACATCTGTATTCCTTGAATTCTTTAGAGTGCTTATTATTCAAAGAAGTACAACTGTGTTTTCCTTGTAGCACCTTGTTGCCATTAGAAGTCAAAACATCAGTAGTGGGCAGCATTTGTTCTTTATCTTTCTCATGACATTGTGCATAATATTTGAAAGACGTCTTTGAGCTACATATGTGTTTTACTCTTAGATAAGCTTCAAATCTTGTAGCACCACCTTGGCACTTTTTGCTATTTGAAATAGTTTGTCACTATCTCTAGTCAATGTAGTCAAGATGGTAGAGGTGTTTTCAAGACTAAGCTATCCATACAAATTTAAAATGCTACCACATAGAGAAGTGAGGAGTAAACATAAAAGCCCCATCTTGTCCGACTCTCAAATTGGAAATTAAGCATCTCACTAGCTCTTCGTGTCCAACTTGCTTGGTAAGAGTGCTGGTAAGAAAACATAAAAAATGAATGGCATAACATCCCCTGCTGCTTTATAGATTGATGACTGTCCCCACAAACCAACATAGGTCCTTTTAGCATGCTTTGTCCTCACTCACATGCTTCCTGGGAAAACTTCCTAGGAGGTCACCCATCCCAAAATTGCTCCAAGTCAAGCATGCTTAACTGTGGAGTTCTTAATGATGGGCTATCGAAAAGAAGATGCATCTTGTTAGTATAGGTAGTACAAATCAATTCATATAAGCCCTCCTTAACTGTATAGTCTCATACCTATACAGTCTTAGGATCCCTCTCATTCGGGTGTGTAATCGGTTCATTCATGTACCCCTCTGCTTTTGAAATCTGCCAGGAGCCGCTCCTTGTCCGTGCCTTTTTGTACCGGCGATCACGTCCCGACTTCATAATCCCCGGGCATTACATGCCCACTAGCTTCCACTTGATTCATCCACAAACCACACCATACTGGGAGAGGTACAGGCTCTGATACCATTTGTAATATTTCCTACTGCTTTATGGATTGATGACTGTCCCCACAAACTAACACGGGTCCTTTCAGCGTGCTTTGTCCTCACTCACACGCTTCCTAGAAAAACTTCCCAGGAGCTCACCCGTCCTAAAATTGCTCCAAGTTAAGCACGCTTAACTGTGGAGTTTTTTAGTGATGGGCTACCGAAAAGAAGATGCATCTTGTTGGTATAGGTAGTACAAATCAATTCATATAAGCCCCCCTTAACTATATAGTCCCATACCTATACAGTCTTAGGATCTCTCTCATTCGGGTGTGTAATCGGTTCATTCATGTACCCCTCCGCTTTTGAAGTCTGCCAGGAATCGCTCCTTGTCCGTGCCTCTTTGCACCGGCGATCACTCCCCGACTTCGCAATCCCCGGGCGTTACATAAGACAACTCCCTATGTTCACATTCACGTAACGAATTTCGAGGGCGAAATTCTTTTTAAGGAGGGGAGTAATGTAACGCTCCGATTTTTCCCTGCGTACAAATGACCAAAATAACCCAGCGGCTAATTAACACAGAATTAATTGCCGATCTGGGCCCAAACTTCACTCGGAAGTTTGGAATGTCATTTTTAAGAGTTATTTAAGGTTTGTTTAAGTCTCAAAGGTCCCAACCAGTTTTTGAGAAAAATTACAATTTTGCCCTTGTATAGTGCATTTTGGGCTTAATGATGTTATTAGCAAAACCTAAGCAATATTAGGCTCTAATTAAAGATTAGTAAATTCTAATTACTAATTTAGAGTCAAAATAATTAATTTAGGTTAATTAGAACCTAAGATTGCTTAGAGAAACTCAAAACTCTTTTCTAGTTTTAATTCTTTAAGAAGGAAATCTAGGAATAGTGTTTTCTCTCTCCAATTCCCTAAATCAAGGAATGTTGTTGGCATTGGATTCCAAATTAATGAAGTTTAACTTCATTAATTTGGAGAGACCACCTTCTAATCTAGTCTTATATGGCCCTAATTACCTAAAAACTTAGTCACAAAACTCTAATATTTGGCCTAATCGAACACTACCCCTAAGCTTACTCCTAATACACATTAAATTGTGATTTTCCTCCCATAATTAAGAAGAAAAACTGCCACTCCTCCTCCTCCTCCATTTAAAAGAATTAATTTATTTTAATTCCAAATCAAAGGCCATACTTGGAACCATGCTTGAGACCATACCTCACCATACCTTCATGGAACAAATTCTCTCACCTCATAGAACATGAGGTCATGGCCTCTACTCCTCTTCCATTTATCTTCATTTGTTTCATTTCTCTATAAATACCATGCCTAGATGGACTTAGTTTCACTTTTGTTCATTTGTTAAGTTCAAGCTTCAAAGAGTATACTTGAGTTTCTCTCATTTTCTCTTAAGAGTTCTTTTCATCTTCTTCATCTTCTTCTTACTCACAAAGAGCCATCTCCTCTCAACCGTACACTTAGCCTTACCAAAGATCAAACTCAAAGAAACACAACCTTCTTCCTTTCTTTTTCTCCTTTGGCTGAAAACTCCTTCAAGCTTCAAGGAAGATTTTTCTTTCATCCTTCTCTCAAGATCAAGTCCTTTCCATCCCCAAGAAAACATACCTTTGGTAGGGAATTGTCTTCTTCTCTTTTGTTGTTTAAACTTGAGGTTTGAAATGATGCTATGTTGATTCTTCTTTCCTTCTCCACTTTCTTTTTGGCTTTGCTATTCCTTTTCCTCCTCTTTGATTTTTGGCCAAATGGCCCACATTTGAAAGGAACCATGGCTTGATGATGAGAATCTTGAGTGTTAGTTGCAAAACCATCACTTGTTTGACCTCTAAAACTTGAAGGTTTCACTTTTGAAAAAGGTTGTCAGTAAACAAAGAAACTACGTTATTGTAAAGAATGATCTTGAGCCTAGGACTCAAATAGATAAGAAATGGTTTGTATTCATATTTATTTTCCTTGCTATCACCTAAATAATTAATCTCAAAGCCCACCTATTTCAACCTTAAAGTTGATTATTGATTTAGAGTGAAAACTCTAAAGGGTCTAGAGCACTAAAATAAAGAATTGAACTTGCCTATCATATTTATTTTTCAAGTCATCACCTAAAGCTCAAAGATAAGAAATGAACTTGCACTTCATGTTTACATTTCTTGTCTAGCATCTTTATGATTCAAGCCATCACCTAAACTTAAAGATTACGAATGAACTTGCATTCTTATGCTTATTTTCAAGTCTTGCACATTTACTTTTCCTTGCTATCACTTGATAATACTAAGATTAAAAAGAAACTTGCATTAACATATTGATGATTATGTCATCACGTAAAGATGTAAAGCTCAAGACTTAACTCTTTCAACTTAATCTTGAAACTATGGGCATTTATCTTTACAAAAACATTTTGATTTCAAAAAGAGTGTTGGAACAAGGTTCAAAATAGTTTGAGAAGAAAGAAATGACTTAGAAGGTGTTTAAACTTAAATTTTCATATTTTGAAGGTGCTAATAATCGATTACCAGAGAGTTTTGCCATACTCGAAGATGAACTTTTGACCTAAGTAATCAATTACAATATCATGTAATTGATTGCACATTCTAAACTGAAGTAATCGATTACCATTCCATGTAATCGATTACTCGGATGTTCTTGGAACCCCAGAAAGTATTTTCAACATGTGTAATCGATTACAAAGCTCATGTAATCGATTACCAGAGCCCTCAATTTATCTATTTTAAAACTCAAAGCTGTGTAATCGATTACAAGGCTCATGTAATCGATTACCAGAACCTAAAATATGCAACAAACATTTTCCCTACTCAAATGATATGAATCCATGATCTTGTTTACATATGAATCTATGAGATTGCCTGACATAAATTGATAAGAAATGTATGACTATTCATGAATCATAAGTATATTTATTTTATGAGGCATTGATTTCTAGAGATAGGACTTAACCTTTATATGTCATAGTTTCACATGAAATATTAAGGTTGTATATGCTAGACATATATGAAAAGCTAGGAATGATTATTCTTGAATCATGGCATGATACGATGAGATGAGTTGATGCATAAACCATGAATAGATATGTGGTACGATATTGATAAACTTGATTTGATTTTAAGCTCGGAATGAGAAAGTACGTGTACTATTAGTTCTTGTGGCATAAAGCAAATTTGAAGGAAATTCGGTGTACCGCCGTTACGCTGTCGAATTTTTGTCAAATTTGAAGACTTAAGAAAGTTTTTGAAAACTCAATGAGATTTTAAATGTGACATGACACTGAGACGCATTTCTCCCGCTCCAGTGAGGAGAAAGCAAATCCGTGAGGGTATTGACATTGAGCTTGCCAAAGCGAACAATTCGTTGCGTACTAGATACCAGTAGAGCGTTTCAAAGAAGGAAATATTCCTATGATTTCCCCCCTCTATTACCCCATATTAAATCTAGCGACAACTAGTTAGGTTAAGCTCATCCTAGGCGATCAGTTAGGTCGATTGGTTTTGGTGGTAATTGTGAAAATCACTGGGGCTGGCATGTTGGTTGGTTTTGGTGATGACGTAAGAAGGTGGAATTAGTAAGAAAGAAATGTGAAAATTCATTCATGAAGAATGAAATTACCATGGGTTTTCCTGCCTGCCCATGTATGTTATATGATGTTTTACTCATTACATGGCCCTATCATGCATTCATCTATTTTCCACTATTTTAGTTTTATAGATTATCCCCTGATCTTGTGCTTAGCCCTGCCTTGTGTTTTGAATTTATACGTTGTTGATTTATGTCACATGCACTGAGGTATTGCCATGCATGCATGAGATACTTGTTACATTCATGCATTAAGATTCATGCTAAAAGATATGGGCCTCGACTAATGGTATTTGAAAATTTAACAAATGAATCTTATTTATGCCCACTACTTTCGTAATTAAACCTGAGGTCCCTGAGGACGATGATGATGACATATGTGTGAAAAGGGAATCTCTACTGAGATTCTTGTATAAGTTTCTTACTCCCCCTATCTTTCTTTTCCACCTTTGTCTTCAGACAAGGTTAACAATGACGTCTGTGGATTGTCTTGAGGTGCCGACATGGAAGTAGCTTGATGGTCGAGAACAGAGTGGCGCAGTGGAAGCAGGGACATAGTCTTAGCTTATTTACATCATAATTATGTGTAGTTTTTGAATCGTTGTATACTCAACCTTTATAGGTAGGCTCAATATATTTGATGTGGTATTATTGTGGAATATTCCTAATACTATTAATATTGTTTGACTTGATGTTTGAATTTAATGTTATATGATGATGTGCTCAGTTTGTGCTAGATTCTATTGATCTATATATATGTTATATGATGAATAATTATACGCTGTAACGTATATACGAATGGCTCATAGTTTGGTTTTATATTTTTTTTAAAATAAATAAATGGATCATATTTTCCATAGACTTATTTTTAAAACCCCAAGTTAAGTAAAATTCTGAGACGAAAGAGTTTCAACTAAGCGATTAACCACTATACGCCCTAGGCGTATTGTGTTGAAAATTAGGATGTTACAAATGGCCATGCTTAGAACACATGTAATGATGAAAGATAAGTGAGGCAATGTAAGTCCCATTAGGAATTAAGTAAATGAAATATTGTGATAGATTCACCAAATATGACACATGAGGAATTAAGTAATAGATTTACCTATGTCTTAATACTAAACTTTTATATATTTCCTATGATGGGAAGCAAAGAGTGGAGCAAGTATTAATATGAGTATTGTGATGCATGTTAGCACCATACACCTAAAGGAAAAAAAATATATATATATACACAAAATCACCCAAACCATACTGGTTTCGCAAAAGCAAGCATATACATCCACAATATATATAGCCCCCAATTAATCTAGTACTTTAGATCCAAATATACTAATACAAAATTGAGAAACCACCATGTCTGTCATGCAATAGATGCAGCAAACAAACACCTGTGCAAATGTAAAAAAAGCCCATATTCAACAAATACAAAACTCTTTTGTAGATCAATTGCATATCAATACTTTTTTATAGAAAATTTAGTCCTTTTATCATAAGGGATACAGTAGCATAAGAGGGTCGTATAAATGAAAATACTTGTTAAGAGTATTTCACCTATGCAAGATTAGTTACTTTATGACAAATGAGGAAACAAGTAAATGAATTACTTGTTAAGAGTCAACCTATTATAGTATTCTAAAAATGACACCGAATTCGCATTTTTTTAACCAAACCAAGATTAGTAATGATGCTAATTGACATTAAAAGTGACACATACTAATATAACAAAAAGGTTATGCATTCGTCCATTTCTGCATTTGGCATCAACACCAGCAAATAAGGAGCTTTTAACATCTTTGTCATTACACTTCCTTTCCATGTAAGATTTAACAACCAAAAATAAATAAATAAATAAATAAAAGGTAAGTTAAATTAAGTATACACAATGAGCTTTTGATCTTTTATCACAAATCAAACAAGATATCAATTAAAGTAGTTACATATGTTAGTTACCTTGGAAAACTTAAGGAGCCTCCCAAACAATAGATTCTAATTGTGATACTCCAAAAGGTTTGGCATATGATGCTTTCCCATTTACAAATTGTCAAATCCAATTTTTAGTCATGCAAGATTATTTTTTAGCTTGACAGGATCAATAACTGGTTAATTTTAATTTACTATTAACAAGAAAAAGTGTTAGGCCTTGTTTGCCTTCGATTGAGTTTGTTTTATTAAAGTCCAATTGAAAAAAAAAGGTTTAGGTCTGTTGTTGCAGTTTCGATTTTAGTTTAACTATTATATATGTGTATGATTGGCTCTCGGTAGTTTGGTTAAGGGCACAATGCCACAACAGCAAGAGAAAAGTGAATGCATCACTTTTTGGTGGGAGAGTGTGTGCTTTATTTGAGTGAGTTTTGATTAGGTGGAGAAATTTTGTGAGATTGGGTGTATTGTGATTTTGGGTTTATAAGAGATTATTAGATTGGTGATGGTATTTTCACAAAAAATTAGTGGATTGATTTGTTGAGTTATGGACGTAGATAATGTTAGCCTAAACACATTAAATTTTTGTGCTCCTTTTACTCTATTTATTTGTTTAGCTTGTGTGGATTTGGGATTTTTTTCCCAAAAACTAGTATCAAAAAGGGTTCTGATCCCACTTGTAGTCTTTTAAAGGCAAGGATGCAAGGTTTAATGAGCAAATTTGAGGTTGAGCTTTTTGATAGAAAAAGCAATTTTAATTTGTGGCAAAGTAATAGTAAAGATGTTCTAGTGTAGCAGGGGCTGACTAAAACTCTAAATGGGAAGGAGAAAAAGTCTAAAAAGATGTCAAATGAAGAAAGGGAAGAGATAGAGATGAAAGTTTTTAGTACAATTCGCTTGTGTCTAGCATCTGAGGTAAAGTACAATGTTTTAAATGAAACTTCTACTATTGATTTGTGGGAGAAGTTAGAAAATATGCGTGTGTCAAAATCTCTCACAAATCATTTATTTTTAAAGAAAGAATTATATCAATTGAAGATGAATGTTGGTGCTGACATTAGACATCATGTGAATCATTTTACAAAATTGATTACACGGTTATCTGTTATTGGTATGAAAATTGATGATGAAGATAAGACAATGTTGTTATTATCATCTCTTCCAAATAATATGATAATTTAATCACTACATTGCTAATCGAAAAAGATACTTTGAAAGTTGATTATGTGATTGTTGTGTTATTGGAGAATGAAAAATTGAAAAAATCAAATGGTCAATCAGAAGAAAGTGTCTCTATTACTAGAACTAGCCATGGTATAAGCATGTCTTGTGATGGAAGTTTTGGCAGGGATAACTCAAGATGTTCGATATCAAGACCAAACTATAAAGACAAACAATGTCATTGTTGTCATGAGATTGGTCATACTAAACTTTATTGTAGGAAATTGAAAGCATATATAGAAGAATTTGAAAGGAGCAAAGGAAAAGGAAAAGAGAAGTTTGAAGATGCTACTACATTTATGGAAGAATACTCAAATTATGAAACTGATGTGTTGATAGTAAAAGAAGAGAAAAATGTTAATAGTGATTGCTGGCTTTTAGATTCTATTTGTTCTAATCAAGTTTGCTATAAAAAGGAATGGTTTGATACTTACGATACTTGCAGTGATGGGGTTGTTAGTTTGGATAATGATAATTGCTTTGATATTGTTGGAAAGGATACTATTCAAATTAAAATGCATAATGGTTGTGTTTGGACACTTGGTGATTTGAGGTATGTACCTACACTTGAAAGAAATTTGATTTCTTTGGGCAGACTTGATTTGTTGGGCTATGGATATTCTATAAGAAATGGAGTAATGCAAGTTAGTTGAGGTTCTTTAAAGATAATGAAGGGTGAGAAGATTGGTGGTAACTTATATAAGTTGAGGGGGGTGACTATTGTGAATAAAGGCAATGATAGAGTATGTAGGAATGTTAGAAAGATAGAGCATGTGTATGTGCCAAAGAAAAATGTGACATTTGCTAGTACTTTGATAAAGCCTTCTGACTCTTATTGACATATGAAGTTTGTTCCAATCACAAGACAAGATGGAGATTTGTTAGGCCTTGTTTGCCTTGGATTGGGTTTGTTTTATTGAAGTCCATTTAAAAAAAAAGGGGTTAGGTGCGTTGTTGCAGTTTTAGTTTTAGTTTAAGTTTTATATATATGTGGATGATTGGCTTGGTCAGGGGCATAGTGCCATAACAACAAAAGAAAAGCGAGTGCGTGACTTTTTGGTGAGGGATTGTGTGTTTTATTTGAGGGAGTTTTATTAGGTGGAGAAATTATTTTGTGAGATTAGGTATGTTGGGGTTTTGGGTTTGTGAAAGATTATTAGATTGGTGATTGTATTTTCACAAAAAATTTGTTGATTGATTTGTTGAGTTGTGGACATAGATATTGTTGGCCTAAATACGTTAAATTCTTATGCTCCTTTTACTTTATTTATTTATTTGGCTTGTGTGGATTTCGAATATATTCCTAACATAAAAGAAGCTTTCATATATTCATACACAATCATCAAGAATAAGAACATGACTAGTAAGACATCCAAACTAATAATAATAATGAAAAAATTGAGAAGAGATGTTGCAAGTGGAGCTTACGAGTTCAATCCAATTGAGAACCCAAGTATATCACCTGTTTAGGCAGCCAATACACCATTGACCTCCTTCACATGGCCATCGTCGACAGCCAGAGTAATGGCAAGTCTAACGTCCTAAAGGCCCTGATGGCAGCAACTTCCTTCCATGCGACAATCACATATGCACACGCCACCTACTCATCCTCTAGCTTATCCAGATCAAGCGCAAGCCCAATGACGATGAAGAGGAGTATAGTGAGTTCCTCCACTTTCCAGTCAAAAGATTCTATGATTTCTCATAGATTTGCAGGGAAATTCAAGTGAGTTTCCCTCTTTGATTTCTTGCTCTTAGTGCTCTTGTAATTGGAAGTGCTGATAACTGAGAAGAGATGTTTAGCAAGAAGGAATGAGAGAGATGGGGGAAAGACAGAAGTGGAGGTAGCCATGTAAGAGTTTAAATGAGTGATTCTAAGTCATGAATGTTTTATAAAATCAATGATCAAGATTAGGTGTAACTTTGTTAGAGTTGCACTGGTGTGATTTGAACTCAACCTATATATATATATATATAATTTTCCATTTTTATGAAGATTTAGTCCTTTATTTTGATTTTAGAAATTGTATAGGAGAAAAAAATGGAAACTTATCCAAAATAAGGGTGAAACTTATCCAAAATAAGGGTAAAACCAAAGTTTGATGCATCTATGGTTTAAACTTTAAAAAAATGAATAATTTTCAAAGTAAATTAAGTCTGTGTAAAAGTAATTTTTTATTATTTATAGAAAGAAAAAAGAAAATTAAACATCAAATTGAGTCATTTAAGAATTTTGTATTGAACAATTGGGTCTCTTAGAAAAATAAACCCCTCCTGTGGTCCCTCAAGAATCGAAATGTAGGACAAGTTAGTTCATCCATAAAATCTATTCATTAAACCTTAATGGGATGATCATGTGTGAATGGTTAAGTCAATGGTGCAACATGTTATGTTACTTGTGGAAATCACCGCCACTCCACTTGATGTTGTTTCAGAGTTTATTTTTCCTCAAAACTTAAAATAACATGATGTAAGGGAAATGATTTCTTGAATATGAAAAGCGATTTCTTGGATCTTTCTAAAATGACACCACTTGGATATCAATGTATCAATTTATGTAATGTATCAATGTTGTAATGCACCACATGTGTTATTCCATTAACAGAGATTTAATAGAGGGATTAACTTGTCCTATATTTTATTTCTTGAGTGACTATGAGCATGATTTATTTTTTAGAAAATCAAATTGTTTGGCATAATACTCTTGATGGACTATGTTAGGTGTTTATTCTAAGAATAACAAGAAGATGTCAGGACCTAATAAAAGGAAACTTCCATTGAGCTCAATGTCAGCCAATGGGTGACCTCCAAAAAGGAATCTACCAAATACTGAGAACTTTTTATTTTGTCAAATCAAATACCAAAAGCTTGATCACTCTTCATGCCCTGGTTGGCAAATATGTCACACACTGTTGCCTTCATGCCAAAGTATGGATGAGATGGACTTTATGAGTTGTGACTTCTATATATAATAATGTAAGAAAAATATTATATGTACTTATGGATATAGGACATTGTGTCAACTCATATTCCATCTACCACTGAATGGGATATGGACCTTACTTGAATAAGGATCTACATCTCATTTAATAATTGATAAAGTGTGAATCACCATGACGTCCCACTAAAAATAACATAACTCATAATTTAATCATATCATAGTAATCTTTGAAAAGAAATACTTCCATATTTCTAGAGCTAGATGAGCTCATATACAATAATAAAGTGATATTTCATTGATCCAGTAAAAAATAAGAGTTAAAAGTGGGTTTTAACTAAAATATCATTTTATTATAGAGTAAAATTATCTTGTTGTAAGGAGTTGCTTCTTAGTTTTAGGAGGATTTTAGACTATTTTAGGGTTATGTCCAGCCTTTCCATTAATTATAGTAAATTTGCACTTGTACCTTTAAATTGTGAAGGTACTCTAGTAGCAGAAATTAGTTCAATGTTAAATTGCCAAGTGATTTCCCTCCCAATTAAATACTTGGGCATTTCACTTGGGGTTAACCCTCGCTGTGGGGTACTTGGGCCCCGATCATTGAAAAGGTAAGAAAAAAATTGAGTGGATGGAAATGTAATATGCTTTCGAGGGCCAGAAGATTGGTACCAATTAAGGCTATTTTGAATAGCTTACCCATGTACTACTTAGAGATTTTTAAAATGTCAAAAGTGGTTGCTAAGAAAATTATCTCCCTTCAATATAAGTTTTTTTATAGTCACAAATGGTGTAAGTCTGCATTTTCACTAGTTAAGTGGGGTGTAATCCTGAAGTCTACTAAATTAGTGGGCTTACGGTTGGTGATATGGTGATAATGAATGTGGCCTTGTTGTTCAAGTGGTGGTAGAGGTTTTCAATGAAAGGAGGTGCCTTGGGAAATGAGTTATTTGTGATACCATAATTTGGATGGGTCGATGTCTATGGTTGATCAACAAAGTCTAGTTAATGGAAGTTTGTGGGGAGCTATTAGTGGAATAGGTGGGCTTGATGATATAATCAGTTCTATAACCTCCTTGGGTATTTGGAAAGTTGTTAAGGATGGAAGTATATTATGTTTCTGGAAAGATGTTTGGGTTAGTAATTAAAAGTTGATGGTGCTTTTCCTGAGACTTTATTGGATTTCTCTCCAAAAGGAGATGTTTATAGTAGAGTATGGTGTGTAGGTGGGTGGGAAGTAGTACTGGAAGTTGAGTTGGCAAAGAATCTCTTTTAGTGAGAATTACCACTGTTGGTTGAAATAGATAGCATCATTAATCAAGTGTAGTTGGAATTTAAAATGCCTGATAGTTTTGTTTGGAGTTTCCATCATTCCCATAAATTTGATGTTCATTCATTTGTTACTAAGTATTTTCATGAAACTTGTCTTACTTCTCAAGTTGATCTTATTTTATGTAGTGTTTGGCTTGGTTGTGGTTCGCCAAAAGCAAAATTTTTTGTTTGGTTTGTCATCCTTGGTAGAGTTAATATCAAATATATGTTATCTCATTTTAACATCATTAGTGGTGACTTTAGGTGTGTTTTTTGGAAACTCTTTGTTGAGACATTGTCACATGTTCTTCACTAATGAATTCTTGGAAAATTGGGACTTTTTGCTATAACTAGTGGGGTATTAAATGGGTAGTGGCTGAAGATCTTAAATTAAATTTTGAAATGTAGAAAAGTATTGATTTCATGGGTATGGAGCTAAAAGGCTGGAATATTTGTTTTTATGCCATTTTAGTTTCTATTTGGAAATAGAAGAATAGAGTTGTTTTCTAAAATGAGCAAATTAATTGGAATAAGTTTTTATGTAATCTCATGCATAGATGTCAATCTTGGTTGAATTCAGAATTATCAATTACTACTACGTGTGGAGTGTTTTCTTCAATTTCTACAAGGGATTCCTAAATATGCTACTGTTGTTGATAGGGAAGGACATAAAAAGTATGTGGCCTATACTTTGTTGTGGGTTTTTGGGGGTGTGTAAGGTGATCATGGAAATGGATGGTTTGCAGAGAGACACAATGAGGTTAATTTAAGATGAGGAGTTTTTGTGACATTCAGAGGGTGAAAAATGATATTTAAGAGGAGAGATACACTTGTGAGGCCTAATTACTATGTTATAACCTTAACTATTCTTACTGACTTGGCAGGTTTGATGTTCATATGAATTGTTTTTTAGTATGGATTGGTGTTTTGGAGCTGGTGTGAAGAGTGATACACGATGGGGTACCTTTTTGTGAGGGAAAGAAGTGTTAGATTTGAGGGTTGTTACAAATTATGTGTGCCACTTAGTTGGCTTGAGCGATACATTAGTAAAGGTAGTTATTTAGGTAATTTTGTATTATTGGGTGTGTGTGTGTGGATATAAAGTTCATGTTCAAGTGGTCTTTTAAATACTGTTCAAAAAATACGGTGATTCAGTGACTATAAAGGAAGTATGTTTTTTGGATGTGGTTGTTATATTTGCCATACTATTCTTGGTTTCACCTATAGGATAGTGGTGACATTTTCCTATTGATTTGGTGTGCATTTCTTCAAAGATTTCCTGTGCTCAAGGCTAATGCATATGAACTGTGTTGTTGTCTCTTGGTATTTTATTGTAGTGGTTGGTCATTGTATTCATTTGAGAATTTTGGCATGGAAGTATATATGTCAAGTAGCTCATTCACTTCTGCAATTCGATGTAGTTGCTACTTTTCTTTGGGGATGAAGTGTGGTTGTGATTTCTTGGTCTATCTTAAGGGGTTGATTTATTCAGTTGAGGAATTAGTGGATTTTCATATTCCGTGGCTGCTTAATTGCCTTGTGGTAACTACGATATTTGTCTTTACTTCAATGTTTCGTAACTTGTTATGGTCCTCATAATTTGCAGCATCTATAAGTTTTGCAAAGGAGATGCAGTGGTAATTAAGTGATGTACTTTGGTGTTGTCAAGTTTTAGTTTAGATTATTTTTTATATATGATGATCTACCTTTTGCTTTCTCTGTTCGGGATCAAGTCATCTTAACTTTGTATTAAAAAAATAAAATATCTTGTCAGTAATTTAAAAATATGTAAATATTTCTCAATATTTGATTGAAAATAAACTTGAGAAATAAAAAAAAGAAGAAAGAAAATTCTTCTAGAAAAAGACTTATCAAGACGATTGATGAAAAGATCGTTTGCAGATTACCAAAGAAATTTCGCTGGGCTGTCCCTCCATTTCATATAAAATGTTATTTTCTGGGTCTTTCTTTCGTTTTAAATTAATTATTATTTTCAGTTTTCAATGCATTATTAATTATTTAGGTCTATTTTACCCCTTTTTTATTTAGGAGAGAGAATAGATGAATATAGCATAATAAGGAGAAAAAACTAAAAGAATATTTTTCATCTTTTATTTTTTTAAGTTAATAAAATTTAATTATTATCTTAATCCTCATAGAAAAGTGGAATATGACTGTTAGTTCGGAATGAGAGAAAAAGCTAGACGTATGAATGCTAGTTGGCCAAATTAATGTCATCGAAGCGCAGGGCATAATCGTGTGTTAGAAGAGTCATAAAGCGGTGTAAATAGTTTCCCCTTATGTATTGGGACATGACAATAGAGACTGACAAAATTTTTCATGGTAATGCGTACCCTGGAAAGAATAATAACCATTCATTCTAACTAACACTTCATCTGATTTATAATATAAATCATTTAAAATTATATATAAAAATTAAAATAATAATTATATTTTATTAATTTTTAAAAAAATAAAAAATAAAAATATTATTATTATTTATTATAAATTATCTTTTTATTAAATAATTATACTCATATTTATACATTCTTATTTATTATAAATATAGAAATAAAATAGATAAAATATATTTGATACTTTATTAAAATATAAAAATAACTTATAATTTAAACTAAATAAAAAATTTAAAAAAATTATATTACGAATGAAAGAGAGTAATGTTTAAAAGTTAAATAAAAAATTAAAAATAGGTGATTGTTATTGTTCTTGAAACATGTGCTAAATATCTTTAAGGATAATGCAAACATTTCTCCCAAAAGCAAAGTACAGGCAGTTTCAAAGTCGTCCTTCTGCGTTCGAAGTCTCCCACCACCCAAGAAACTTCCTTCAACCTTTTCCTGAGATGAGGAATCAATCTTTTATCATTGCCACTGCAATTGTTTTCTCTTTCAAGTTGACCAGAGTGGACTACACACTGTCACTGTGTGTGGCTTCATTTTTCTTCATCTTATCGGCGATTACTATTGCTTTTTGTTTTCATGTGATGTCACGCAGTATTTAAAGTCGAGAAATCATGTAGCGAAAACAAAATCGAGAAATCAACTCTGTTAGCGAACTTTTTAACTAAAAGGAATTATACAGTGTAACAAAATAGTAATTAAGGTCTACTCATTTATCTAACTATCAATAAGAGAATAACATGATAGATTATTAGTTGTGAACAGTTCGTACATAAAACAGAGTTATATTTCGATTTTAAAACCTAGATTAATTATATGTTAAAATGGTAGAGCATAGTATAAATTTGTGTTTGATTTCACTTTTGTAGAATTGATTTAGTTAGAATTAATTTAAAATAAAATGATTTATAGTTTGTAATTTTTCTAAAAATAATTCTGATATAAAGCAGTATTTAGATGAGATTTTTTAGGTGTGGAATCATTTTTTCACCCAAACAATAACTTCATATATTTGGATTTTTTTAGAAAAAGAATCAAAATCTCAAAAAAATTTCAACTTTTTTATAGAAACTAAAAAAGGTAGTTTATAAACAAAATAATTTTTAACTTTTTCAATTTTATATAAAATTTAATAAGTTTGTTAATTACTATTTTTTTGTGTGATTAAAGTAACTCTTTTCAAAATCTGAAATAATGGACCCTAAATTCTCACTTCTCATATAATTCTAAACGTGAGAATTAGTTTTCATCTTTAGCAATATATATATATATATAAAATTATAAAATTGACTATTGTAAAAAAAATAATGGTTAACGTGTTATTCAATCAGACCATTTGATTTTGCCTATGAAAAAATATTAATTGTGTCAGTTTTTATAGAAATAGGATTCATATTTTTTTAATAAATAATCACATAATAAATATTTAATTTAATAGGAATCTAATTCTCAAATGAATCATATATTTTTTATAGAAATATGATTCAAATATTATTTTATGAAAATGCATTGATTGCGTTAGTTTTTATAGAAATATGACTTATATTTTTTAATTTAAAAATATATATTAAACATTTAATTTACTAGGAATATGATTTTCAAATGAATCAAATTTTTTATAGGAATAGGATTTAGAATTTTTTTTATAGGAATAAGATTCAAATATTATAAAAATTTTAAATATTGTTAAAAAATGATTTTCAAATAAATCTGATTTTTTTTATAGAAATATGATTCAAATATTAGTAAAACTCTTAAATATTATTAATAAAATCATTTGATGATAAAAATATCATTTTTGACCTATGATAATAGGATGCAAATGGTTTGCATCATAATATTTTTAATAAAACCAAATTTTAAAATCTAAATGATTAGTGTTTCATTTTATCTAATTGATAGATTTAATGTAATACCCTAGGTTTTAATGAAAAGGGTTAGAAACTTTTTTCGAACCAAAAAAGGTGCTACTCACCCTTACCCGTCGCTTTGGATCCTGAATTTCACTAAATCTGGACCACAAACGTCCTTGGCGGGCTCTATATGATAAAATCACATCCATGAGATTAAAAGTCTCAGTAATTGTTCCCTAGAGAAAAATAAATTAAATATTGATTTTTAATTAATTTTATGAAACCTTTAAATAATTCGTTTTTAAGCCACAAGTGTATAAAATCGTAAGAATTCCTGGATTTGAACTAAAACTCAAAATTTGGATTTTGATTTGTTGGGATTTTAATTTTTTTATATTTTATTTGAATCTAAATGGGGAGTATTTCCTTATTTACATTTATGTTTTAAACTTACTATTAACTTAAAATTAACAAATGTAAATAAGTGTATTCTGGAAAGTATTTTGGAGACCGCTGCAGCGCTCAGTGGTCAAGAAATAGTAAGGCGATGCGGCAGCAGATTTCATGCTCTCTGGTGAGCGCTATAGCGGTCAACAGAATTATAAAAACCCTCATTTCAAGGTCCAGAAATATTCTAACACCCAAAAACACACCCAATACTCCCCCTAAACGTGGAAAGCTCCGTCTCTATGCCCTTTTCACCCCCAAATCCTTATTTTTCTTCATTTCTTTTAAGTTTAATCAAGATTTTTCCACCTTCCAAGCTCTAAGGTATGTTCTTTTATGGATTATGCTTCTTCTCTTTTAATATTTCCTTGTCTTGAGGGCTTGGCATAGAGAACTTCATGGCTCTTAAGGAAATGAGGTTTTCCATGGTGACTAGAGTTGTATCTATGCAAATAGGAAGTATTAGGGGTTAATCTAGAACTCTATTGATTCTATGGCAGATACAGTGCCATTTCTACTTCCTCAAGATTCTGTTGGTGTCAATCATTCACTATTTACCCTTCCAGGTGAGTGGGTTCGTATTTGTGATCTCTATGTTATGCATTAAAATTATTTTCATAAAGATATTGTTTACTACTTGATTTTAGAGATTTCTGTAAAAAAGTTTGAGATTTCTGTTGGTTTATATGTTTTAGAACTCCTGGTTTTAAAGCATGAAATGTGTTTTTGATAAAACCCATGAGACCATGTTTGTTATATTAATTTTATGCAGAATTGATGAAATATATAATTATTAGAAACCTATATGATTATTTGACTAAACTTCTGGAACTAGTTTATGTATATGATATAGAGTTTCTCTAGTCTATGACAAGCATGACAATTTGAGAGATAATTTAAGCAGCCAACTAAAAAGTTTTAAAGGTTCTTAGATTTACATGCATTTATTTAGTTAGTTTAGATAGTAACTATAAAGAAACAGTCAGCGAGTTAATGACTGAAACCAAATGTTAACCTTAGTACCAAGGCCCACGAGAGGCAATTTATACGAATGATAGATCAGTCCATGAGGGACGCGGTTCACAAAAACCATTAAGATCTCAATTAGGGGCTCTTGTTCACAAGGAACTAGGTACTCACAGAGCAGAGATTACTGTTTCTCTAGGAGCTGCTATACTATGAGCTGGTATGATTTAAGGTATGAAAGTAAATTGAGGAAATTGTTTTTAAGTTTGAAAAATGATAACTTGAATACATATACGATTATATATATGCATACTTGATTATGTAAGATTTCAAGTATTATTGATGTTATTATGGTTTTATGCATTGTTTATTGATGTCCCATGGAAGAGAATTCAGGTGAGGACTCACTTACTGAGTTTTGATAACAAAACTCACCCCTCTCTTTTTCCCTACTTTTACAGATAAAGTAGCTGCTATGGATTCCTCTCAACCCCCTGTCTCCCAGTAGCACTAGACTTTAGTTAATGAGCCTTGCTGTCATTTTGAATTAGAGTGTTCCAGTGTAGATACAGGCAGGATTCCGGCCATAGAGCATGTTTTGCATTTTGTTCTCATAACTTATCTGTATTAGTTTCATAGTTATTTGAAAACCGAGTAAGCCTATAATATACATATTGTATAAAGACATATGGACTTTGAGTTAATTTATGAGACACTAGATATGACTGACTATAGTTTCTACTTAAAGAGAAATAGGTGAAATGTATGTAGAAAAGAGAATTTTCTATTTTAAATGGTTTTTGTGTACAGATCATGCATATAGAAAAGGTTAACATGTCATGAGACTTGCGTGGGAATGAAATTTCTCACATGCTGGTCATGTTCCTAAATCGGGTTGTAACATTTAATTAGAAACATAATTAGGTCATTCTAATCACCAACCACTAAGGATTCATTTACAGACGTAAAAGAAGTAAAAGAATATGTTAACAATAATTTTGATTTTCAAATGATCAACAAAAAAATTATAGTATAGCATGACTTTATGTTGGAATGGATTGACTTCTATATATAAAAATCACATATAAAAATGGGATTTATTTTTTTTAAAAGAATCTATTTTTCCAATAAATCAGTTTTTTTTATAGAAATAAGATTTCAAACCAAAAAAAAGTTTTTTTTATGAACAAATCTTTCGTTTGTAACCTAATCAAAGTAGATTTATTTTTCTAAATTGATCAATCAATTAAATTCTAAATTTATTCAACCATTTTCAGTCACTAAATATTATCTATAACAGAAAAAGTCTATCTTACTTATGAATTAAGGATAATACTTTTATTTTTAGAGTCTTGCTCTTGTGGTTTTTTTTTTATTGACAACCATGCTCTAAATATTGTTCTTAACATTTCTTTTCCGCTTTATATTTCACAAAGGTAATTTTTTATTTTATCATTTGACATCTACACCGTCATCCGTTTTTTATCCTCTAACTTCATCCTTCTTCTTTTCACTTTTATTTTCTTTGTGTTTATTGGTAAGAAGTTTTCCTTCCACTATTATTTTAATATTTTCTTTATTTCATTTTAAGTTCTAATTTTTCCTATGGTGCTGATGCTCCCTTTCTCTTCTTTGTTTAATTATCTTCCATTTTAATATTGTTAGATAAAGAGCGTAGTGGTAAGTTGTTTTTACTTATAAAACTAATCACTTCTATTATTATTATTCTTCTTTTTTCTTACTTTTCTTCTTAGTTTTTCTGATTTTTCCTGCATATTTAAACTCCAGTTTGTTTTTGTTGTATAGCTTGATATAGATATGTTAAAGCAGTTATTTCATATTTTTAAAGCAACTTCTGAATTGTTTCAATGTAACACTTTAAAGCATGAGATAATGAAATGATATGGAGTGTTACCGAAAAGAATGAGATGAAGTGTTATGCAAGCAAACATCAAGAATAGTATTTGTAATTTAGGCAAGAATATATATTCTGTGTACATGCCAAAACTCGTGACGTGTGCCCATCATCTGTACAACCTAATAGCAGTTGCAATTTATGATCTGCGCAAGAAACAACAAACAATTTAAATTTTTTTCTTTTTTTTTGTAATGCAAACAATTTAAATTTAAATGCACAATAATGAATGATTCTAACAAAGAGTGAATAAAATGTGAACTATAGCACGAAAATTGAAGTATTTAACAGCGAGTGACAGCACAAGAAGGATCGCGAGCCAGAATTCTGTCGAGCGACGTACGTTGCGTGTGCGGTGAATTCAAACCGTTACTGCTATCAAGAATTGTGGCAGAGAGGGCAGGGGCAGCGCTTTCCGCGCGTTTTAGAAGATAAACACATCATTTGCAGAAAAAATGTGAAGAAGGAAACAGAGAGAAGCAAGCAACTGTGCGCGGAGAACTCTCGCGTGTGTCAATCTTGTAAGTTGTAACCCCCCATTCTTTTGAAAAGCACTAATGTAACTCACACGCTCAGTTTTTTTGAAAAGCACTACCTTAGCATTTGTCCAAATTTCATCATTTAATCACATCTGATTATATGGAAAGTTAAGCTTAATTCAATACACTATCAGTATATAATTATTTATATTATTAATTAATCATGCATTATTATTATTATTATTAACTATCATAACAATTAAATATTTAAAAATCGGAATTTAATATTTGTCAATAAGAAAATTTAATTTTATCGTGAATTATATACTATCACATAATTTGAATTTTATAATAATTACATAAACATCATATAAAAGTATACCATATAATAACTGCATAAAATAATTCGTATTGATAGTTTATTAAAATAAATTTTTATTCTTAATGATATATATAATTATAAAAATAATTTTTTAATGAAAAAGCTCCATATCAGAAAATATAAAGAAATTATGAGATTAGATAATTTTTTAAAGTAAAAATAATGGCTTCTAAACATTTGTGAAAAACTATATCACAAACATGCTTTTCAGAGAGATTAAAACAAAAACATTTAAGGCTTTGAAAGTATTGCTGAAGATTTACATTCGGTGACTTGATGCAAAATCAAGTTTGTTGTCAAATTAGCTTGGTTTGCGACATTTTAAGGTGAAAAGAATGTTTTATCACCTTTGTGTTGGAATGAATTTTGTTTGAGTATTCACCAAGAATAAAAAAAAAAAATTGTTGGAGTGTATCTAATATAAATATTATTTTAATTTAATATTATGCTATTATTTAAAGAGATTAATTTCTATCCTTTTCATAGTTTTATATATACAAAATTATTTTTTACTAATATTTTTTAGATAATATTATCTATTATATGAAAATAATTTTTATATAAATATTACGAAAGATAAATCAGTGTTAAATCAAAATTAATTTTATAAAATTAAATTCACTGAAAATCAATTTTATAAACACTAACCTAAATACGCTACTGCATTAGCTTTAATTCATTCATTATACCTTAGATTTATTCCAATAAATTACCTGTAGAAATATCCCAAACTTTGTACTCACTTGCTAAGTTTGAAGTGATGCAAACAGTTGAAGCAACGTTCCTTCTTAAAAACAAAGAACCGAAAAACCAAAATCAGACACTTTGGGACCCACCTCTTCCCCCTGCTCCGTTCTCTGTTCTTTTTCATGCACAACGCCACCAACAAGACACATCCTCTCCCCTTACACTCTCTCCTCCCACGCCCATTTTCCCTCCTCAAATTCCAATGCTCACTCCCCCCACCCCCACTGAACTAACCAACCAACCTTCACAACAAAAATCACACACACTCACCCCACTCATCACTGTAGAAGAAAAAAAAAAAAAATTCCTGACACCATGCTCCAGCTCCTGTTCACCCTCCTCTGCCTCTCCGTCTCTCTCACTCCTCCCCAACCCACTCTCTCTCTAAACCAAGAAGGCCTCCTCCTCTTAGAATTCAAACGCCACCTCTCCGACCCCTCCAACTCCCTTTCCTCATGGAACCCCACCTACCTCACCCCCTGCCGGTGGCTCGGGGTCACCTGCGACCCCGCCACCGCAACCGTCACATCCCTCAACCTCACCACCGCCGACCTCCACGGCCCCCTCCCCGCCGCCCCACTCTGCCGCCTCCCCTACCTCAGCTCCCTCTCTCTCCCTGACAACTTCATCTCCGCTTCAATCCCCCACTCCCTCTCCGCCTGCCGCCGCCTCCGCCACCTCGACCTCTCCGAAAACCTCCTCGTGGGCCCCATTCCTCCCTCCCTCTCCCAACTAGCCGCCCTCCAACACCTCGACCTCTCCTACAACAACCTCACCGGCAGCATTCCCGCTGCACTCGGCAACCTCCGCAACCTCGAGTCCCTCATCTTGGTCTACAACTTACTCAACGGAACAATCCCCAGCTCGTTATCCAACATGTCATCGCTCAAACTCCTTCATTTGGCCTACAACCCCTTCGCGCCGAGTTCAATCCCGAGTCGACTCGGCGAACTCGTAAACCTCGAGGAGATTTGGCTCGCTGGTTGCAACCTCGTTGGTACTATCCCAACTTCGGTTGGGAACCTCACGCTCCTCTTGAACCTCGATTTGTCGCGCAACAATCTCGTTGGGAAGATCCCGGAATCGTTCGCCGGGTTGAAAAGCGTGACTCAGATCGAGCTTTTTCAGAACTCGCTCACCGGCGAGTTGCCGCTAGGATTGGCGAACCTCACGCGCCTGGAGAAGCTCGACGCGTCGATAAACGGATTGAGTGGGACGATTCCCGAAGGCCTTTGCGAGTTGAGACTCGCGTCGCTCAATTTATACAGTAACAATTTCGAAGGCTCTTTGCCTGCGAGCATTGCTCGTTCTTCGAACCTCTACGAGCTTAAATTGTTCAACAACAGCCTCGTTGGGGTGTTGCCGAGTGATTTGGGGAGTAACTCGCCTTTGTTGGAAATCGACCTTTCAGATAACCGTTTTTCCGGCGAGATTCCGGCGAGTCTGTGCCGGCATGGAAAGTTGCAGGAGCTGCTCATGATGGGCAACTCTTTCTCCGGGAAAATCCCGGAAAGTCTGGGAAACTGCACAAGCCTAGCGAGGGTTAGGCTTAAGAACAATAATCTTTCTGGAACGGTACCTGATGCGCTGTGGGCTCTTCCCCATATGAATTTGCTTGAGCTCAATGATAATTCTCTGACTGGGCCAATTCCAAATGCGATATCTGGTGCTTATAATCTGTCGATATTGCGGGTTTCAAATAACCGGTTTGATGGTTTGATTCCTGATGGAATTGGACTGTTAAATAATCTTTTGGAGTTTCATGGTGGCAATAATAAGCATTCTGGTGGGATCCCTGATAGTATGGCCAAATTGACACAGTTGGGGCTTCTTGATCTGAGTTACAATGAACTTTCTGGTAAAATTCCGAGTTGGATTCATGGTTGGACTAAGCTCAATGAGCTTAATTTGGGTAATAATAGGTTTGATGGTAACATTCCAAAGGAATTGGGAAGCTTGTCTGAGCTTACTTATCTTGATCTTTCTAGTAACCAACTTTCTGGTGAGATTCCACCAGAGCTGCAGAATTTGAAGCTCAATTTTTTCAATTTGTCATACAATCAGCTTTCTGGGGATATTCCTCCCCTTTATGATAATGGGAATTATAGGATGAGTTTTGTTGGAAATCCTGAACTATGTGTAAATGTGTCTAGGGTTTGTCATGGCTCAGGGGACAATAGGCATCAGAGGTATGTGTGGATTTTCAGGTCCTTATTTATGCTTGCTGGAGTTGTGCTCATCTTTGGGCTGGCTTGGTTTTACTTGAAATATAGGAACATCATGAAGATGAAGAAAGGTCTCAATGTTTCTAAGTGGAAGTCATTTCATAAGCTTGGCTTTAATGAGTTTGAGGTTGTAAAATTGATGAGTGAAGACAACGTGATAGGAAGCGGAGCATCGGGGAAGGTCTACAAGGTTGTGCTGACCAGTGGTGAGGTTGTGGCAGTGAAGAAATTGTGGGGAGCAGCTAAGAAAGGTATTGGAACTGGAACTGTTGGTTACGCAAAGGATGAATTTGATGCTGAAGTAGAAACATTGGGAAAGATTAGGCACAAGAATATTGTAAGGTTGTGGTGTTGTTGCAACAGTGGTGATACCAGGCTCTTGGTTTATGAATATATGCCAAATGGGAACTTGGCTGATATGTTGAAGAGTAACAAGAGAATCTTGTTGGATTGGCCAATGAGATGCAAGATTGCAATTGACGTTGCAGAGGCGCTTGCTTATTTGCATCGCGATTGTGTCCCACCCATTGTTCATAGGGATGTAAAATCTAACAATATATTGCTGGATGGAGAGTTTGGAGCCAAAGTTGCAGATTTTGGAGTTGCTAAAATTGGTAGGGGAGCTAGCCAAGGGGCAGATTCCATGTCTGTAATTGCAGGATCTTATGGTTACATTGCACCAGGTTTGTGAAATTTAGTTAACAATTGACGATAATTTTAATTCTCAATCTGTATTTTGGAATTTTGATTCCTATCTTCTTTTGTTTTTGTTTTGATTAATTGATGCCATATTCTTAGAGTTCAAGTTAGGTAAATCTATTAGCTTGTTTAGTGTTCATTTTCTCTACGTCTTTGCTTCATTTAATATTGTTCATGTGATGATTTTTCAATTATGAGCACATAAAGAAATAAGCTCTTTAGTATGAAAGCAACGTGTATGAAAGTTATACGACTGATCTAGGATTTTCTCTTTTCTACCTCTACCTGATTTCCATTTTCAGATTGAGAAATTACTTCTGAACTAAATTGCTGTTGCTGTTATATAATTTTGTCCATATGATGATATTTCAAGTATGAGCACGGAAAGAAATTCAATGATGAGCACATAAAGAAAAAAGCTCTTTAGCACAAAAGCAACATGTAGGAAAACTATATGACTGACCTAGGATTTTCTCTTATCTACCTTTTCCTGATTTCTGTTATTCAGACTAAGAAATAAAGTCACGTATAGGCATACACAAATATGTCATTTTGCTCGTGTGATTTTGTTGTTGAACTAAACTTCAATGGTATTACATAATTATGTTCATAAAAATTTAATTTGGTTGACTTAATTTTGTGTCTTGTGCAGAATATGCTTATACGCTTCGAGTGAACGAAAAGAGTGATATTTATAGCTTTGGAGTGGTCATTTTGGAGTTAGTAACTGGAAAACCCCCTATTGATGCAGATTATGGGGAAAATGATATGGTAAAATGGGTTTCCTCCATGTTGGAACAAAAAGGACAGGATTATGTGATTGATCCTACCCTTGATTTGAAATACAGGGAAGAAATCAACACGGTGCTTAGTGTGGGGCTTCTTTGCACAAGCACTCTCCCTGTAAACCGCCCTGCAATGAGGAGGGTGGTGAAAATGCTTCAGGAAGTAACAATAGTTCCCAGATCCAGAAGTGTGAAGGAGGTACAACTCTCCCCTTATTACCATGAGGAGACTTCTAAGCATCAGGGAAGCGTAGTTTGAGCTTTTAAGCTGGTTTCAACTTTCTGTGTTGGTGCTCAATTTCTTTGTGAGAAGGGTGAGATTTTGAAGATGAGGCATTGTATCTGCATTGACATCAACAGTTTTAACAATATGATTTTCATCTTAGGTCAGTTTGATATGAATTGTGAAGTGATAGTAAAAAATTATTAATGGAATTAAATTTATTGATAAACTTATATGAAAATTAATTGCTAAATTGTTCACTGTTTCTTTTTACTTTCATGCTAAGTTGATATATATAGCGAGGAACCACTCCAATTGCAGTATATAGTACTTGAATCAGAATTGTAAGAAATGGTAGGAAAGAGTATGAAATTTCAATCATGCTTTTATCTCAATTCTTATCAACTGAAGTGGTATAAATTACAACAAAATAATCACATGACATTAATTTGTTGTTTCACACAGGAAGTCCTTTTCTAATCTTTGAATGTTTATAGCATGGCCATCTGAATATACTATTTTTTGGGTCTCTTGTCATCTTCCCTAATTCAGTGGCTCTGTGTTTACATAATATATTAATTGGGTTTGCTATGATGCCGTGTCAATTCATAGGGTTTATAACACAACGAATTGAATCAAGGCACATGACTATGATAAATTTTAGAGAGTTTCTAAATTCAATTATAAATAAATCATCTTAAAAATTGGGTAAGGAGCTATTATTATGGCTGTCATTCCTGGTGGTTGTGAAGAAGTGCAGGAGCAAATCAGGGGAGGATGGGCTAGCAAGCTGGCTGTTTGATGACACTATTCTGTGACTTTCTGCTAGGGAAGCATAATAGTTTGTTAATTGAGGAGATTTAAGCTCTGATCGGTAATCAATGAAGACATAGTTGTTAATATGGCTTATGGCTAACCTCTTCCATTTTCGTATTTGGGCATTGTGAAGGGGCATTCTTAGTGTTTATGTCAGGAGAATTCTTCACAATGTTGTAGTTTGGTTTGGGAGATAATCCATCCAAGCCAATCCACTGAAGTTTTTTTTCCCCATGTGTTTTTTTTTCCTTTCCTGATTGTTTTACTTGGTTTTTTTTATAGGGTTTATCTAACCTGTACCCTAAGGGCAGCGGTTAAGAAACTAAAAATGGAAACTTTAGTGTTGGAAAGATGAGTTTTGATGTATTCAAAGTTTGAGACCCATTAAAAACTATTAAAAGTTACTTTTTTTTGGTATCCTTAATCAAACCAAGGCACTGGTTAGCAAAACTCTTGTTTATATGGTATATGCTGAGTTGGTTTTCATTGTAAATATTAGATAAAAAAGTTACTTATAGGATATGTATGTCTCAATCTGGCCATCTTCCCTATTAAATTTGTATTTGTACAGTTGACTTGTCTGTTATAAAAATATTCTGGGTCTGCAAGCACCTAAAATTGCCTATTGATGAGGGCAACTTATTAACTTTTGTGTTTCTTAAAGTGAGGAACCTTAGGTGTATGAGAGAATTTGAGGGCTTTTTCCTAGGACCTTATCCAAAGAAATCAGCCTGACATTCAAAGATGATCTTGAGTTTGCTGACAGAGGTGAGTTCAACTAGATATTATGAGAATAATACAAAATTCTAGCAGCAACTTTGTACTGTTATACGTACTGATTGTTGTAGTTGTGATGCAGAGAATCAAAGTAGAGAATAGTGCCCATCCTGTATTTTTGAAGGAGCTGTTTGCCCATGCTGTAGAAAGATATCCATCTTAATCATTAAGGGAGTGTGTGGCAGCTGGCTTCTTTTCATATTCCTAGGAATCTGGACATGAGAATTTAACTTTCCAGTGTTTGGTTTCTGCCATCAGTTTGTTGCCGCTCTCGGCTTCTCGTTCTGAAAATGAAATCCTAACCCTCGTGATTCCACTTTTTCTGTTTTGTCTTTTGAACCTTGCCTAGTGTAGTGTTCAGTGGTCTTCGCGAATCTCATATCTGGTAGTTTAACAGTCGATTTGAAGCACTTCGAGCTACTCTTAGGACTTCCCATGAATTTCTAAGAATTAAAAGTTTTTCTTCTTGTCTTTCATAATTGTTCCCAAAGCACTGTTCAGCTGTTGTTGCTGCTGCCAAATCTTAAAAGATCGGGGAAAGCTAGATTTTGAAAATACTAGTATAATTACACAAAAAAAGTCTAGTAAGGTTCACTAAGAATTCAGGTTTCTGAATCTTAATTTTGCTATATACTATTTCAAAAGGGTAAGCAAGCTTCTCTTTGGATAGTACCTTTTTTTTGGTAAAATGTGTATTCAATCTCACTATATGAGATTGCTTGGTTTGCTTGTATTTGCTGTGTTTGCACCTATTGCTAGCTAGTATATTGTCGTGTAGAAGTTGGTCCCATTTCAGAGGAGTTGGCATAGTGGCATCTGCAAAGCTGTACTTGCATTTAGAAAGAAAAGAGACTTCTAAACATTGTGTGTTTCGTTGAATTCTGTTTCCCTTCATTTGAAATGCAGCAGGTTGTTTCTCATCATGCTTGATTTTAAGAGCTAGTTTATTTGATTTCATGGACATTCTATTCATTTTTAGGTGCTGTCTTTTAGTTGTTATTAGTATGTTGAAAATATATAGAGGTGGTTGGTTCCTTAATTTGTGTTATTAGGTCCTTGGACTACATGGAAGGACCTTTATTTTATATTTTGGATTTCTCTTTCAATATTAAAAGATCGAACCAAACCAATAAACTTTGGTTGGCCAGCTTGATCAAAACTGAATGGAAGCTGATCGCAAGAATTGATTGATTTGGTTTGGTGAGGCCGTATGAAAATTATTTGACTTTCAAAGTAACTACCTTATATAAGTCATGTAAATGAGAAGATATAATTCGTTGACGACGTATAACATTGGTAGTATAACTATTGGCAGTGGAGTTGATGTAGGTTGGTTCAAGCAAGTGGGGGTTTCATTCAATTGAGTGGGTAGCCAAAAATTCATATTCCTGATTTTTAGTTTTGTTTTGATTACACTTTTTAAAATATTATTATGGAGGTGGGAACCGGGATTTTTACACGATTCTGAATTGGTTGTCACTTATGTGTTATTTTTCCCCAAAAGATTTACATGATGGTCAATGTAATGAGCCTTGGTTATCGTTTTCATATCCTTGTGAAAATTTGCTTTCGGATGTTTGGGCTGCACTATTCCGAGTTTTGGATTTTTGAATGAACATAAACAGAGTATGCTTTCAAGGCTGTTAAAGCTGCTGGGATTACCTCAATTGGTGTTCAAGGAAAGGATTCAGTTTGTGTTGTTACTCAGAAAAAGGTTCTGGTGAGTACGAGAAGTTCTTTAGATCTTTCTTTTGCTTGTATGAGTATTTTGGCTGCTCAAATTGTGAAGTTCAATGCAGGACAAGTTGTTGGATCAGACAAGTGTTACACATCTGTTTCCCATCATCAAGTACCTTGGTTTATGGGCGACAGGAATGACAGGTTTACCTTTCATCATATCTTTTCACTTTTGAGTATTTCTTTGTTGCACATAATTGTGAACTTTCTTTTTGTTCTTTATCGGTTAAAAATAAATCTGTTTTCAGTAGATGCAAATTTGGGCAGCATATCTCAAATAAGATATTTTTTTGGCAAATTGAATTTGGATATATGAGAGCTGCCTATATTTAAATCAGAGAAAATAAATATTTTGCTTACTGATTTATTCTGAGCAAAAGTACATCTTTACATCCTAAGTTCACTTCTGCTTTATCTCGTTGGAATACCTCTGTCCAGCTGATGTCAGGACTTTAGTTCAACAAGCAAGAAATGAAGCAGCCGAATTTCGCTTAGATATGGATGTCAGGTGCCTGTGGACATACTGGCTAAGTGGTAAGTGGTGCAGTTTTAGAAAGATATTCATCTGCTACAAACTTTTATTAGCTGCTGATTTCCGTGTGGAAAATGTTTACACCCCTTTGTCCACTTGACTGGGAAAAAAAAAAAAAAATTTCCTATTCTACTCATATTTCTCAATTGCCAGAGTGTTGTAATGTAGCTTCTCGAAAATTCTATCCTTTGTTGGTGCCACTCATATTGAAAAAGTCGATTTAATGCTTGTTATTTATTAATCAGCATCTTATGTACTAAAACAATGCAGAAACTAGCATCACTTTCCACTCTATGACAAGAGATTGATGGCCTGCCAAATCAACAAAAGATTAGAGCTAATAGAATCATTAAGAAGGACAAATATCTAACCAACTACTTGCATACACTGACACTGAAAGATAGGTTGGACTTGGTTTGGGATGTCCTTGATGAGCTATAATTTCTTATTTTAGAACAATTATGGAACTTGAATTAAAACTTTTTGTATAAATTAATAAGCCTTATAGTGGGTTTGACTTTAGTAGTAGACTTGCCATATGTATGGATTATGTGTTTGAATTGGTATTCATACATTAGCTATGTTTTAAAAAAAAATTGTTTGAATTTAATTTGAGTAAATTATATGTGTGTTAATTTTTTAGTTAATGTCGGTAATATTTAGTTAGAATAGTTAATTTTAGAGTTAAAATTATTAATTTTCTAGTGAAAATAGTTAAGCTTTAGTTTAAATAGTTAGTTTTTTAGTTAAAATTGTTAAGTTTCAATTTGAATAGTTAATTTTGCAGTTAAAATTGTTAATTTGTGTTAAAACAACTAATTTTTAGTTTAAATAGTAAATTTTTTAGTTAAAATTGTTAAGTTTTAATTTGAATAGTTAATTTTTAGTTAAAATTATTAATTTTTAGTTTAAATAGTAAATTTTTAAGTTTTAATTTGAATAGTTAATTTTGTAGTTAAAATTATTAATTTTTTTTGTTAAAATAGTTAATTTTTTGTTTAAATAGTAAATATTTGAGTTAAAATTGTTAAAATTTTGTTGAAATCGTTACTTTTGGCACTAAAACAATAAGGGGTATTTTGGGAAAATTATACAAGATTCCTGAAATTATAAATGACAACCAAACATACGAATGTTAATTCCTAGGTGTATTTATAATCATAGTTGTGGAAATTGACTCGGATTGGTTGGTTCGACCAGAAAACCGTTGAATGGGTTATGAAACTTATTTGAGCCACTATTTGGATTAGTTCCACATCAATTATGGAGGGGAATGAAACATGTGTGCCAGCAAGTTTAAATTTACATTCCTAGGAAAGCCATTCCCGATAAAGCTACTCCTAGAAATGTCATTTCGAGCATAACATTTTTTGAGTGTTTCAGGAATGTTACAAAATATCCTTTGGAATTAACATTCCTGTGTTTGGTTGTCATTAATATTCCCTCAATTTTAATGTCAAAATTAACAATTTCAACTCAAAAATTAACTATTTTAACTTTACTAGTTTTTACACCAAAACCAACTATTCTAATTAAAAATTAACAATTTTAACTTGCAATTAACTATTTAAACTAGATTTAACCATTTTTACATGAAAATTAATAATTTTAACTCCAAATTAACAATTTTGCCTCAAAATTAACTATTCAAACTAAAAGTTAACAATTTTCAAATAAAATGTAACCATTTTTACATGACAATTAATCATTTTAGCTTCAAATTAACACAGTTGACTCAAATATTAACTATTTTAACTAAAAATTAACTATTTTAACTCAAATTAACTAGTCAAACTAAAAGTTAAAAATTTTAACTAAAAAATTAGTAGTTTTAACTGAAAATTAACAATTTTAACAAAAAATTAATTTTAACTCAAAAATTGACCATAAACATATTATGCTCAAGACTTAAAATTTATACACAAATATAATTCATCATAACCATAATTGTATAAAATTTGCTCAAATTAAATTCAAACACAGATATATGAGTATCATCCACATTACATAACAAAAAAACCACACCAATTTAAACACAGCATGATATGTCAAATCTCCTATATACAAATCCACTATGAGGGCTACCAATTAATACAAAAAGCTTTAACTCAAGACACATAATTGTTCTAAAATAAGAAATTAAGATTGGTTAAGACTAAAAATAACTTTCACATGTTCAAACTGAGTGAATCACCACAAATATTATCTTCTTGCCTACCCACGTGCTCAGAAAATCCATCCTATTGAACTTGCAACACAGAATTTACAGTCACATTAACACAACATAATATAGTTTATTTTAATTTTATTTGTCATATTATAAATGAAGCCTCTATTCTAAAAAAACGTGGTTTGCTGCACAAACCAATTTGAGTTTTTATTCAAACTCATTTATCAAACACATTAAAACTAGCTTCATTGGTCCCCTTTACTTCACAGTTCACTGTACTACTTGATAGAGAAAAGAAATAAAGCCAAACAATTACCAAAGCTATGCCCTTGAAAAATTGTAAGAAAAGAAACTCTTAAAATCTCAAAGCAAGGTTCCATAATCTACTGTTTACCATTATAATTTGCAATATTGCAAATATGGAATGCATAAAATTCATGCTGCAACTTGATGTTGGGAGTTAGATTTAAACATATTTCTTTCTCCTCACAGTCAAAGATTTAAACTAGTGGACATGAGATAAAGGGGCTAATTTAAAGTGAAAACAGGTGAAAATAGGACAATGGATTCATTTAACCAGGCAAATTGCAACAACACAGATGGAAGCATGGTACAAATTAAATATATTATAAGTTGAAGCTGATATTATGTTAAGGTCGCTGACCTGCATGAAGATGTATTTAGCTTGGTGCTAAACCTATCACTCATTTGCATTGCATAAACCAGCAAGAGGACAGTGAGTTACATGAAATAGGAAGGGTGGGTTTTGAACAAATTGGGAAGGCATGACATGAAATTGAAATTGAAATTGAAGTTGAAGGAATGATGATACCTACCTGCATATTCTGTTTCTCTCTTTTATTATTTTACTACACAAGTATCAGATTGTTTTATGAAAATGGTATGTTACTATAATTAATAATGTCACCAAAAAGTAATTAACAACAACTAGCTAGGCCATCAGAAGTAAACTACCCCATATGGAAGAAAGTAACCTTCCTTGGAGGTGCCCTTCCTCATTGAAGACGTCCCATTCCCAGGGCTTATGGGCAACAACATATTTATTGCCAAGGCCGGTGCAAAAGTTCTCACGTTCATTAACTTCACATAAGGGTTCCTTGAACAAAAAAAACCACAATAGAGGGAAACTATAAAACAGAGAAACAAAAAATATAGCATAGCAATCCAACAAAAGGAAGAATCCAAAGAAAGGAAGACAACACAGCCCCACTCACACCATTATCATGAGGTCAAATAGTTCTAACAACAACTAACTATATCTGATCACAAATAAGGCACCCAATCTGTCACGCCTGCTCATTCTTTATCTACAGGTCCATTTCTTGGCCAGTGACCCAGTGAAAGTATGTGGTTTTTCAAATGTCATACGATTTCTTGTCCTCCATATTGACCAAATAACATTGAATAACAAGCTAATCCACCTTGAATTTTATAATCTAAGACACTAAATAAGCAGGAAAAACAATGAAAACCATTTCAGTTAGTTGTAAACAAATCCCATGCAATAGTAGAAGAGGGAGATTCAGCAAAAAATATTTTCCATCTACATTCTATAGCTATACCTTCACAGTCAAATCCTTACAAGGATACATATATGATCAATGATCATCAAATTACAATAAAAGAAGAACACACCTCATGTGACTAACAAGAGTTAAATGCCCTGATAAATGAGCTTCCAGTGGCGGGAGTATTTAATTTCATAAAAGTGAATGTGACATCCCATCAATTGAGTGAGGATGGATCAGAAATTATCTTCCCATCCAATTCAACCAAGACATACGGTCAAATAATACCTTTAAGCATAAACTAACAAGAGTTGATATGCAAAACACTAGTATCTGGTTGACAATAAACTGAAAAATAGTAACACAACAACAGGGATTATAGCCTTGAATATGCTCCAACAAGATGAGATATGACTGCAACACAATAGCAAAATAAAACCATGACATAGAACATCATAACAGCAAAAGACAGTTTCAAAAAACTTAAGAATGAAAGATCATCTTCCAGAAAAACAACAATTCAAACCCAAATAGAGTAGCGAGATCATCAAACAACACTAACCATAAGAAGAGTTCAGTTCTACAATTAAAACAAAATCAAATCAACCAGAAAAAATAGTGTGAAAATCGAAGAAATTCGGTAATGATGTGACACATATCAGAGCTAAAACCCTAGATCTGAGCAGTTTCGCATGGAGTTGAAAGTGATTGAGAAACCGAAGAAGCGTGTAGAGTTAGGAATCTGAAGAAGGAAAAGAAATTGAAGAGAAAGAAAGAGCGTACGGGTCGATCGTCGATCCTAATTGGAACCCTAATCCGAATAAGGGAGAAAAATTAAAAAGAGAAAACACCATTGAAACATACCTTGGGTTCATCCATGTGATGGTGGCGGCAGGTCTTCGCCGGCAGTGGCGGCGGCGGCGGCGCGAGCTCCTTGTGGTGGCAGCAGCTCGACCTCCTTCCAATGGCGGCGTGCACAAGCTCCGCGTGGAAGGGAGGTTGAAGGTGGAGAGAGAGATCTGAGTGTGATGTTCTTTTATCAAAATGGTTGAAACTGAAATTACGAGAGGGGTAGTTTAGAGATTCCACTTGGTCAGAATACATTCCCGTTCCATGGGAATGAAAGATTCCGACTTAGAAGATGGGACTGAAAATGGAGTATTTTTAATGAGAGTTATCCGGGAATATTTTTTCAATCCGCTCACCAAACATAGGAATAATACATTATCAACTGTAAATTCCTGGGAATGAAAAATTAAAAATGAGGCTGTGGATACCTTCTCATATAGACGTGTTTTTCCCTTGAGATGGGGAAGAGTAAATCCGTGAGGGGCGCCTAAGCAGGCCCCAAAGCGGACAACATCTGCATGCCAGGTGTTACGGTTACACTGGGAACGATGATACGTAACGCTCAGATGTGACAGATGTCACACTTAATCTGGATCACACATCTTATTCAATGGTGAATAAAAGTGTACCATTACTCATAAGTGAATATCAAAGTACACTTATGTCGAAACAAGAACTTAACTATATTTGAGTCTATTTGATTTAGATTTTGATAAATTATTTTTAAAATTATTGAAGTTAAAAGAATTGATTTATGTTTGGAAATAATATTAAAAAAATTAACATATAAGACCAAAGAATTAACATTTTAGTTTTTTTAGAATCAATTTTATTAAGATGATATACTTTCTCTTAAGTAAAAATATAATCAGTCAAAATCATTAATTATAAGAAAGTGCAACAAAAATTTATTCTAACGAAAATAAAAATATTAATTTTTACTTTTATATTTCACATTAATTCATTTAAACTTAATTTTTTAATATCATTTTCAAACACAAATCAATTATTTTAACAACAACCTTGTTGGGGTGCTGCTGAGTGATTTGGGAGTAACTCGCCTTTGTTGGAAATCGACCTTTCGGATAACCATTTTTCTATTGAAATTCCGACCAGTCTGTGCCGGCGTGGAAAGCTATAGGAGCTGTTCATGAAGGGCAACTCTTTCTTTGGGAAAATCTAACTGCATGTGCTTGATGAGGGTTAGGCTTAAGAATAATACTACTTCTGGAATGGTACTTGATGTGTTGTGGGCTCCTCCCCATGTGAATTTGCTTGAGCTCAATGACAATTCTTGACTAGGCCAATTCCGAATGCGATATCTAGTGCTTATAATCTGTCAATTTTGTGAGTTTGGAATAACAAGTTTGATGATCTAAATCTTGATGGAGTTGGATCATTGAATAATGTTTTGGAGTTTCATGGTGACAATAATAAGCATTCTGGTGGGATCCTTGATAGTATGGCCATGTTGTCACAGTTGGGGCTTCTTGATCAGAGTTACAATGAACTTTATGGTGAAATCCTGGGTTGGATTCATGGTTGGAGTAAGCTCAATGAGCTTAATTTGGTTAATAATATGTTTGATGGAAACATTCCAAATGAATTGGGAAGCTTGTCTGAGCTTAATTATCTTGATCTCTCTAGTAACCAAATTTTTGGTGAGATTTCACAAGAGCTAAAGAATTTGAAGCTTAATTTTTTCAATTTGTTATACAATCAGCTTTTGGCGGATGATCCTCCTCTTTAGGTCCTTGTTTATGCGTGCTAGAGTTGTGCTCATGTTTAGGTTAGCTTGGTTTTACTTGAAATATAGGAACATCATAAAGATGAAGAAGGGTGTCAAGGTTTCAAAGTGGAAGTCATTTCACAAGCCTGGCTTTAATGTGTTTGAGGTTGTAAAATTGATGAGTGAAGACAATGTGATAAGGAGCGGAGCATCGAGGAAGGTCTATAAGGTTGTAGTGAGTAGTGGTGAGGTTGTGGACGTGAAGAAATTGTGGGGAGTAGCTCAGAGTGGAAATGGAGCTGGAACTGGAAGAGTTGTTTATGCAAAGGATGAGTTTGATGTTGAAGTAGAAACATTAGGAAAAATTAGGCACAAGAATACTGTAAGGTTGTGGTGTTGTTGCAACAGTGGTGATACTAGGCTCTTGGTTTATGAACATATGCCAAATAGGAACTTGGCTAATATATTGAAGAGTAGCAAGAGAAGCTTGTTGTATTGGCCAACAAGATACAAAATTGCAATTGATGCTGCAGAAAGGCTTGCGTATTTGCATCACGATTGTGTCCCACCTATATTCATAAGATAAGAAATCTAACAATATATTGCTCGATCGAGAGTTTGGAGCCAAAGTTGCCGATTTTGGAGTTGCTAAAATTGTTAGGGGAGCTAGCCAAGGACATGTCTGTAATTGCAGGATCTTACCGTTACATTTCACCAGGTTTGGAAAATTTAGTTAACAATTGACTATAATTTTCATTCTCAATCTGTTTGGAATTTAGATTCCTATGTTCAATTTTTTTGTTTTGATTAGTTGATGCTATATTCTTAGATTTCAAGTTATGCAAATCCATTAGCTTGTTTCATGTTCTTTTTCTTTATATCTTTGCATCATTTAATTTTGTTCATATTAAGATATTTCAATGATGAGCACATAAAGAAATAGATCTTTTTTGTCAGAATATAATAAAAAAATTGGAAAACTTGAAATAAAAAGCTCAAAATGTGTCCTATTTTTACTATATATAAGTGGTGCAAGGGTGAATCGAATTAAAATTTGTACATAAATCGCACAAGGATTGCACAACTTCTGCACGCAACATTGGACACCTACAATGTATAAATCATACAAGGGTGGCATGACTTATGTGCAAGTCTCTTTGCGTATAAGTCTCGCCACCCTGGACTAACCTATGTGTTGTTTTGCCTAGCAAAAAAGATCTCACTTAATCTGGGTCCACATCCCATTCAGTGGATAAAACTGTGCCAGCTTCGTATCCTACAAATTGTGAGTACAAATAGCATTACTGATAAGTGAATACCAATTTACAATTATATTGAAACAAGATAGCTATATTTGAGTCTATTTGATTTAGATTTTGGTAAATTATTTTTAAAATTATGGAAGTTAAAGATTTTATTTATGTTTAGAAATAACATTAAAAAAAGTTTTAAAAAAATTAACATATAAGATAAAGAAATTAACACTTTTAGTATTTTTAGAATCATTTTTTTTAAGGTGATACACATTCTCTTAGGCTATGTTCATGAGTTTGAAGGGAATGGCATGGAAAGGCATTAAAGGAAAATAAAAGGAAAGTGAAGGAACAATTTTAAAGGGTTAAAACCAATCATGTTCGCAAGTTTAAAATTGACGAGGGAAAGGAAATGGAGGGACTATAATATATTCTTACAATTTTACCTTTAACTTAAATAGATTCAAAATAGTTAATTTTTTATACTTAATATGTTTTATATTATTTTTAAAAATTCTAGAAACAATTTTATGTCTTATAAATTTTAAGAATATTTGTTTTTAAAAAATTTTAACCTTAAAATTGTGTATATTTAAAAATAATTTTCTTTTTATTTTTAGAAATGTCTCAATGTATATGTCAATATTTTTTGCCAAAAAATAGAAATTTTTGTTTCATATGAAAAATTGTCTTTTCATTTGTTAAACATTCTATTAATTGTGATCACAAGTTAAATTTATAAGAACTAAATTAAAAAGTATATCAATTAAAAATGAATCATAAAAACATATATAAATATATTGGAGAAATGACTATTCACAACAAAAATAAAGTCTAATAAATAATCATCCTCAACAAAAGTCATCTAATTCATGAGTAAAAATTATGAAATGTTTGAATACCATCTAATAAAAATAAAAATAATTTATTATATCTAGATCTTAACGAAAAATAACAACTCAAAGAATAATCTAAGCATCTTCAAGTGAAAATTTAATATGATGAAACAATCCAAGCAAGATGGACAAGATAACCAAATCTTCAAGATCAACTGTAGATGTTTGAAGCAAAACCCCACTGATAGATTCAGACTTGTGTGAACTAAAATCTACCACAAAAAAATTAATAATAATAAAGTTAGAAACGTTATTGCTATATTAGAACATACAAGTGTGTTAAAGTATAGTTTCATAAATTACCTTGAGGGGTTAACAAGACTGAACACCATCTCAAGTAGCAACTCCTTGCACTTGTCCTCGGGAACACCAATGACTGCTGCAGTCCTCTCAGGATGATCAAGAAGATACAGATAAGCATGAGTAAACAAGTGATGCTCAATCTTCAAATCTTCTAACAACTTCCAAATTTCAGCTTAAGATATTGGAAGTTTTTGCTGAACTTTCTCATATACAACAATGCTTTCTCTGATAACTGTATTTCCCTTTTTAAGAGCTCCGGCAATATCTAAAAGCGCTACCTTTATCCCTTCAATTTCACTTTCATCCTTAATATTTTTAGATCTCTTAGCTTTGGTCCCTTGATTACGAGCTAAGTGTTCTTTTGGAGATGAGACATCGTTGTCATTACCCATATTGAGAATGTCTGCAAAACTCTCTAGGTTGACATCATTAATTTCAATAGATTCGGTTTCTCCAGTGGGTGACCTTTTGTTTCTAATATCCCTTGCAGTCTCAGCATGTTGCCCGGTAGCTCTATCATCTCTACACAATATCATCATTTTATTATAATTTGCAATTGGCTTTCTTATCCACTTTGTAGCTTCAGGCTTTGTCTGTCAAATAAAAATTATTGAAATCAATAACAAAATTATTAAGAATCAAAATAAAATAAATAGTGTTAAATAACCTTCACTAACATACCTCAATTAGCTTTTGCCAAACTTTAGGTTCAGCACACCAACGCTTTGTAATTGGATCCTAAGAAAATCCACTCAAGCTATTTTTGAACAAATGACAACATTTAGAAAAAAAATTTCTTTATTAACTTCCAGCATCCTCTTACCTTTTCCTTTACAAAAGATCTTTCAAATTTCTCTTGCAATTCTTGAGTTATGGCTTCATTATCCATCTTAGGTGTCCATATCTCTCTTTTAGGCTTAGACATGATCCCTAATAGATAGAGACGAGCTTAAACATTATGTTAGATTCACAATATAAATGAAAAAATAGCATATTTACTTCTCATCAATATAAATGTAATGATCAAGTTGAAACAAGAGAAAACTTCATTAGTTCACATCACAAAAGTTATCAAGTCCTAAGATATAATTTCATCTTAAAAATAAGAAAGAAACAATTTATGAATTATAATCCCTCCACATAGCACTAGCTATAGAATTTTGAAAGTTCTCTCCTAAACAAGTATGGTCTTCATCTTCGTCTTCTACTAGATTATTAACATGTTGAGGTGCAGCTTGATTATTAATTTCTTCATCAACCTTAGCAACTAAATCTTCATCAGGATCTACCATCATCCAGTAATTATGCAAAATGAAGTTGGTTCAATTCCACTTGCAATGATAGGAAATCTTTTTTTTTTAAAACTCCAAAAGCCCTTTCAACAACATTACGCAAGGGTGAATGTCGATGATTGAATAATTCTTGAGGTGTTCGAGGTGGATTTCTTAGGGAAAATTCTTTCAGATGATAGCATGTTGCTCTATAAAGTGTAATTAGTCCCTTTCTCAACATGAATCCAGCATCAAGAACATAATATTTACCTATTTAAAAGAAAAAACTAATTACTATAATAAATCTAATTGAACAAAAAAAAGTGAAAATATTATATTAACTACATCTAGGTATTTTAAGATTGCTTGTGCTGCATAATGGATCTTTTAATATCCTTGAGTCAGATGCAGTGCCCTCCCATCTAGGTAGAACATATGTAAATTTTAGATCAAATGAGCATGCATTTTGTGTTGGAAAATCTTTCCTTCCACGATACTTGGGAGCTTCAGCAGATAAGACTTTTACGCGAACATGTGTACAATCAATTGCCCCAACACAATCCTATCATTACTATTTTTCATCAATACTATTTTCAATTATACTACATCTAAACTCAATATAAAATAAAATTTACCTTGAAAATGGATTAAATTGATTGCTTCTAAGAATTTCTACTAGAATTTGTGAGACATCTGGTTGTTTGAAATACTTATGTTCAAGCTCAATAATTGATCGAAGCACACGATGAAAATGACAACTAGTGGATCCAGCAGAGCGTCGAAACCAAAGTTGAACCTCCCGATTTCTAACATTATGTGTTAGAATGTATAGTCTTTTGGCAACTTGTTCCTCTAAAGTTACTTGTTGTGTTGATTGGAGACCACCCTCCCATTTTACGATTTCACATAAATCTAAAAAAGTTTTAGCTCCCATTCTTATTATCTTACGACTTTCACTACTACCAATTTGTTTCATTATCTTTGCTCGTACCCTCTCTTTCTCTAAAGTTAAAGTACATTCAATCACTTTGAGAATGTTTTCTAATTATGCAATAGTAAACTACAAGACATATGACATGAACTATGGTCATTTGATGACATTTTCTCCATCTCAATAATGCAAGGTTTCCTTTGTCTCCTGGATCATTCATCTATGTAGGAATGCAAATATAAATTTGTGCTAGTTAATTAAAGAAATTAAGCACCGATTATTTTGTAATTGAAACAACTAAAATCTCATATCCATCTTCAAAATATCAAGCCATCATCAAGAGTATAAGCACAAATAGAAATTGAGTCAAGGTATTGAATTTAAGATAAGACAAAATTCTAAAATAGAGAAAGCCACATCAGTACTTCAAATGCCATGAATTGATATAATAAGGCTGGAAAAAATTGAATGGTTCACGTTTGCAATTATGTGGCACAAGGGACAAAAACAGTGAATTGATGATAGGCAATATAATTTATATTGAATTGGCCTATTTTTGTTCACGTTACTCATTGTCAATTTGTGGATCTCACCATTAATAAAATGCAAAAGTGTATTTGGTTTCATTTGTTAAAGATACACAACACCGACAAACAAACAAAAGAAAAAAAAAGAAAAAAGTCAAATAGTAGATGATTAGTTTCAAGCAAAGTGAATGTGGAAGATTGTCACAGAAAGCGCCGCCGCCTCTTAGGTAGGATGTTGGATTAAAAGAGAGCTCATAGCTAGCGGTGCAACAATAACTCTAGTTCTTTAGCAAGAAGTGAAAAGGGGATTTCTAAATAAATTATAATCGAGTATGATTTTGTTTGAAAATGACAAATTTGAAATTTTTAATTTTGTTATGAAGGAGATAGGGTGAGTGAATAATTTTCACAGAAAATCAAAGAGAGATTTGGAGGGAAATAATAAAAAGATGAAATTAAAATTGATTAATTAAAATGGTATTTTATTTTTTAGTAGGGATAATAATGTAATTTATATTATAATTACTCTTAAATCCCCTAATTTGGGGGAACTATAAAATAGGGGTTTTGGAGGGTTTTGAGGGGTTAATGAAAGCCCTCAAAAACCTTTGCCTTCTAAAAAATAAAACTCATAAACACAAAAAAGCTCCAAAAACCTCTCCCTTCCTTCCCCTTCCTTCCAAACTTAAACTTGTGAACATAGCCTTAGAGTAATAATATAATTAGTCAAAATCATTAATTATAACAAAGTGCAATAAAAATTTATTCTAAAAAATAAAAATATTAATTTTAATCTTTACATTTCACATTAATTCTTTTAAATTTAATTTTTTTATAACATTTTCAAACATAAATCAATTATTTTAACAGCAACCTTGTTGGGGTGTTGCCGAATGATTTGGGGAGTAACTCGCCTTTGCTGGAAGTCCACTTTTCAGAAAACCATTTTTCTATTGTAATTCCGGCAAGTCTATGCCGGCATGGAAAGTTGCAGGAGCTGCTCATGATGGGCAACTCTTTCTTCGGGAAAATCCTGGAAAGTCTAGGAAACTACACGAGCCTAACGTGGAATGGTACTTGATGTGCTGTGGGCTCTTACCCATGAGAATTTTCTTGAGCTCAATGATAATTTTCTGACTAGGCCAATTCCGAATGCGATATCTAGTGCTTATAATTTGTCGATTTTGTAAGTTTGGAATAACCAGTTTGATGGTTTGAATCCTGATGGAGTTGGATCGTTGAATAATCTTTTGGAGTTTCATGGTGCCAATAATAAGCATTCTGGTGGGATCCCTAATAGTATGGCCAAGTTGACATAGTTGGGGCTTCTTGATCAGAGTTACAATGAACTTTATGGTGAAATCTTGGGTTGGATTCATGGTTGGACTAAGCTTAATGAGCTTAATTTGGTTAATAATAGGTTTGATGGTAATATTCCAAAGGAATTGGGAAGCTTGTCTGACTTTTCTTATCTTGATCTCTCCAGCAACCAAATTTTTGGTGAGATTCCACTAGAGCTATAGAATTTGAACTCAATTTTTTCAATTTGTTATACAATCAGCTTTTTAGGGAAGTTCCTCCCCTTTATGATAATAAGAATTATAGGATGAGGTTTATTGGAAATCCTGGACTCTGTGTAAATGAATTTGGGGTTGTCATGGCTCAAGAAAGAGTAGGCACTGAAGGTATGTGTGGATTTTTTAGGTCCTTATTTATGCTTGTTAGAGTTGTGCTCATCTTTGGGTTAGGCTAGTTTTACTTGAAATATAGGAATATCATGAAAATAAAGAAGGGTCTCAAGGTTTCAAAGAGGAAGTCATTTCACAAGCTTGGCTTTAATGAGTTTGAGGTTGTAAAAGTCATGAGTGAAGACAACGCGATAGGCAATGGAGAATTGGCGAAGGTCTACAAGATTGTATTCAGCAATGGTGAGGTTATGGCTACGAAGAAATTGTGGGGAACAGCTAAGAGTGGAAATGGAATTGGAATTGAAAGAGTTGTTATGCAAAGGATGAATTTGATGATGAAGTAGAAACATTGTGGCTTTAATGAGTTTGAGGTTGTAAAATTGATGAGCAAAGACAGCGTGACAGGGAGTGGAGCATCAGGGAAGGTCTACAAAGTTATACTCAACAGTGGTGAGGTTGTGGCAGTGAAGAAATTGTGGGGAGCAGCTAAGAGAGGAAATGAAACTGGAACTGGAAGAGTTGTTTATGCAAAGGATGAATTTGATGTTGAAGTAGAAACAATGGGAAAAAATAGGCACAAGGTTGTGGTATTATTGCAAAAGTGGTGATACCAGCCTCCTGATTTATGAACATATGCCAAATGGGAACATGGCTAATATGTAGAAGAGTAGCAAGAGAAGCTTGTTGGATTGGCCAACAAGATACAAAATTGCAATTGATGCTGCCGAAGGGCTTGCTTATTTGCATCACGATTATGTACCACCCATTGTTCATAGGATGTAAAATCTAACAATATATTGCTAGATTGAGAGTTTGGAGCCAAAGTTGTAGATTTTGGAGTTTCTAAAATTGTTAGGGGAGCTAGCCAAGGACATGTTTGTAATTACAGGATCTTACAGTTATATTTCACCAAGTTTGTAAAATTTAGTTAACAATTGACTATAATTTTGATTCTTATTCTGTATTTTGGAATTTGTATTCCTATGTTCAATCTTTTTGTTTTGATTAGTTGATGTTATATTCTTAGATTTCATGTTACACAAATTCGTTAGCTTGTTTTGTGTTCATTTTCTTTACATCTTTGCTTCATTTAATTTTGTTCATTTGAAGATATTTCAATGATGAGCATATAAAGAAATAGATTTTTTGTAGGAATAAAATAAAAGAATTGGAAAACTTGAAATAGTTTTTACTGTATGTAAGTAGTACAAGGCTGAATCGAATTAAAATTCGCACATAAATTGCACAAGCATAGCACGACTTATGCACGCATCATTGTACACCTACAATGCATAAGTCATAGAAGGGTGGCATGACTTATGTGCAGTTCTATTTGTATATAAGTCTCACTACCCTGGATCGACCTATGTGTTATTTTTCCTAGAAAAAAAATATCTCACTTATTATGGGTCCCATATCCCATCCAATTGTGATAAAAGTGTGTCAGCTTAGTATCCTATAAATTGTGAGTATAAATAGAATTAATCATAAGTGAATGTCGAAGTACACTTACGTCGAAACAACATAACTATTTTTGAGTCTATTTGGTTTAGATTTTGATAAATTATTTTTAAAATTATTGAAGTTAAAAGATTTTATTTATGTTTGGAAATAACATTAAATTTTTTTTTTTAAAAAATTAACATTTAAGATAAAGAAATTAACATTTTTAGTTTTTTTCAAAATCAATTTATTAAGATGATACACATTCTGTTAAAGTAATAATATAATTAGTCAAAATCATTAATTATAAGAAAGAGCAATAAAAATTTATTCTAAAAAAATGAAAATATTAATTTTTATCTTTACATTTCACATTAATTCTTTTAAACTTATTTTTTAAATATCATTTTCAAACATAAATCAATTACTTTAACAGTAGCCGGGTTAGGCTATTGCCGAGTGATTTGGGGAATGACTCGCCTTTGCTGGAAATCAACCTTTTATATAACCATTTTTTTGTTGTGATTCTGGCAAGTTTGTGCCGACATGAAAGGTTGTTGGAGTTGCTCATGATGGGCAATTCTTTCTTCGGGAAAATTTGGGAAACTACACAAGCCTAACGAGGGTTAGACTTAAGAACAATAATCTTTCTAGAATGGTACCTGATGCATTGTGGGCTCTTTCCCCATGTGAATTTGCTTGAGCTCAATAATAATTCTCTGACTAGGCCAATTCCGAATGTGATATTTGGTGCTTATAATCTGTTGATTTTGTGGGTTTGGAATAACCAGTTTGATGGTTTGATTCCTGATAGAGTTTGATTGTTGAATAATCTTTTGGAGTTTCATGGTGGCAATAATAGGCATTCTGGTGGGAACTTTGAAGTATGGCCAAGTTGACACAGTTGGGGGTTTTGATCTGAGTTACAATGAACTTTCTAGTGAAATCCTAGGTTGGATTTGTGGCTGGACTATGCTCAGTGAGCTTAATTTGGGTTATAATAGGTTTGATGTTAACATTCCAATGGAATTGTGAAGCTTGTCTGAGGTTACTTATCTTGATCTCTCTAGTATCCAACTTTTTGGTGAGATTCCACTAGAGCTACAAAATTTGAAGCTCAATTTTTTCAATTTGTCATACAATCAGCTTTTTGGGGATGTTCCTCCCCTCTATAATAATGAGAATTATAGGATGAGGTTTATTGGAAATCCTGGACTTTGTGTAAATGAATCTGGGGTTGTCATGGCTCAGGAGAGAGTAGGCACTGGTGGTATATGTGGATTTTTATGTCCTTATTTATGCTTGCTGAAGTTGTGCTCATCTTTGGGCTGGCCTGGCTTTACTTGAAATATAGGAACACCATGAAGATGAAGGGTCTCAAGGTTTCAAAGTGGAAGTCATTTTGTAAGCTTAGCTTTAATGAGTTTAATGCTGTAAAATTGATGAGTGAAGACAATGTGATGGGTAGTGGAGCATCGGCGAAGGTTTACAAGGTTGTACTGTGCAGTGGCCAGGTTGTGGCAATGACTAAATGTGGGGAGTAGCTAAGAGTGGAAATGGAACTAGAACTGGAAGAGTTGTTTATGCAAAGGATGAATTTGATGTTGAAGTAGAAACATCGACATAAATTAGGCACAGGAATATTGTAAGGTTGTCGTATTGTTACAACACAGTGGTGATACTAGGCTTCTGGTTTACGAACATATGCCAGATGGGAACTTGGCTGATATGCTGAAAAATAGCAAAAGAAGCTTGTTGGATTGGTCAACAAGATACAAAATTGCAATTGATGCTGTAGAAGGTCTTATTTGCAACATGATTGTATCCCACCTATTGTTCATAGGGATGTAAAATTTAACAATATATTGCTAGATGGAGAGTTTGGAGCAAAAGTTATAGATTTTGGAGTTGCTAAAATCTATATTTTGGAATTTGGATTCCTATGTTCAATTTTTTTGTTTTGATTACTTGATACTATATTCTTAGATTTCATGTTTGGTAAATCTATTAGCATTTTTCGTGTTACATCATTGCTTCATTTAATTTTGTTTGTATGAAGATATTTCAATGATAGGCATATTAAGAAATAGATTTTTTTTTGTAGGAATAAAATAATAAAATTGGGAAACTTGAAATATGTTCTATTCTGAAGAAAAAAAACTCGAAATGTGTCATATTTTTACTGTATATAAGTCGTATCAGTGAATTGAATTAAAATTTACACATAAACCGCACGAGGGTTGTACGACTTTTGCATGCATCACTGGACACGTACAGTGCATAAATTGTACAAGGGTGGCATGACTAATGTGTAGTTCTTTTACCACCCTAGATCAATTAACTTATGTGCAAATAGAAATGCATATAAGTCTCACCACCTAAGATTGACTTATGTGTTGTTTTACCTATAAAAAAAAATATCTCACTTAATCTAGGTCCTACATCCAATTGGATAGTGGATAAAAGTGTGTCAGCTTAGTGTCCCATAAATTGTGAGTACAAATAGCATTACTCATAAGTGAATATCAAAGTACACTTATATTGAAACAAGGTAACTATATTTGAGTATGTTTGGTTTAGATTTTGATAAATTGTTTTTGAAATTAGTGAAGTTAAAAGAATTGATTTATGTTTGGAAATAATATTAAGAAAAAAGTTTTAAAAAAATTAACATATAAGATAAAAATATTAACATTTTTAGTATTTTTAGAATCAGTTTTATTAAGATGATATACTTTCTCTTATAGTAAAATATAATAAGTTAGAATCATTAATAATAAGAATGTACAATAAAAATTTATTCTAAAAAGATAAAAATATTAAATTTTACTTTTACATTTCATATTAATTCTTTTAAACTTCATTTTTTAATATTATTTTCAAACATAAATCAATTATTCTAACAACAAACTAGTTGGGGTGTTCCCGACTGATTTGGGGAGTGACTAGCCTTTGCTGGAGATTATCCTTTTGGAAAACCATTTTTCTGTTGAGATTCCAGTAAGTTTGTGCTTGCATTGAAAGTTGTAGGAGCTATTCATGATTGGCAGCTCTTTCTTTGGGAAAATCTTAAAAAGTCAGGGAAACTACACGAGCCTAATGAGGGTTAGACTTAAGAACAATAATTATTCTGAAATGGTACCTGATGCATTGTAAGCTCTTCCCCATGTGAACTTTCTTGAGCTCAATGATAATTCTCTGACTAGGCCAATTTCGAATGCGATATCTAGTGCTTTTAATCTCTCCATTTTGTGGGTTTGGAATAACTGGTTTGATGGTTTGATTCCTGATGGAGTTTGATCATTGAATAATCTTTTGGAGTTTCATGGTGGCAATATTAAGCATTGTGGTGGGATCCCTAATAGTATGGCCAAGTTGACACAGTTGAGGCTTCTTGATCTGAGTTACAATGAATTTTCTAGTGAAATACTGGGTTTGATTTATGGTTGGACTAAGCTCAATGAGCCTAATTTGGGTGATAATAGATTTGGTGGTAACATTCCAAAGGAATTGAGAAGCTTGTCTGGGCTTACTTATCTTGTTCTTTCTAGTAACCAACTTTTTTGTGAGATTCCACCAAAGCTACATAATTTAAAGCTCAATTTTTTCAATTTGTCATACAGTCAGCTTTTTGGGGATGTTCCTCCCTTTTATGATAATGAGAATTATAGGATGAGGTTTGTTGGAAATCCTAGACTTTGTGTAAATGTGTCTAGGGTTTGTCATGGCTCAGAGGAAAGTAGGCACTCGAGGTATTTGTGGATTTTCAGGTCCTTATTTATGGTTGCTTGAGTTGTGCTCATTTTCGGTTGGCCTGGTTTTACTTGAAATATAGGAACATCATGAAGATAAAGAAGGTTCTCAATGTTTCAAAGTGGAAGTCATTTCATAAGCTTGGTTTTAATAAGTTTGAGGTTGTAAAATTGATGAGTGAAAGCAATGTTATAAGGAGCGGAGCATCGGGGAAGGTCAACAAGGTTGTGCTGAGCAGTGGTGAGGTTGTGGGAGTTAAGAAATTGTGGGGAGCAGCTAATATAGGAAATGGAACTGGAACTACAAATGTTGGTTTTGCAAAGGATGAATTTGATGTTAAAGTAGAAATATTGGGAAAAATTAGGCACAAGAATATTGCAAGGTTGTGGTGTTGTTGTAAGAGTGGTGATACCAGGCTCTAGGTTTATGAACATATGCCAAATGGGAACTTGCCTAATATGTTGAAGAGTAGCAAGAAAAGCTTGTTGGATTGGCCTACAAGATACAAAATTGCAATTGATACTCAAGGGCTTGCTTATTTGCATCATGATTGTGTCCTACCCATTGTTCATATGGACGTAAAATCTAACAATATATTGCTGGATGGAGAGTTTGGAGCTAAAGTTGTAGATTTTGGAGTTGCTAAAATTGTTAAGGAAAGGACACAAATCTTTCTCATGATGGGCAACTCTTTCTCTGGGGAAGTGTAGGAAACTACATGATCCTAATGAGCAAGAAGGCAAACACATTAAGGACCTTAAAAAACATCAAATCACATCTCAACGTATAGCTTTCCTGAAGGCTAACTTCGTTCAAATGGAAGTTGAGATACAAATCTTACTTCCTCAAGAAACTCTATTGTCCCAGCAACTTAAACAAACACAAAATGAGCAGTTCTAGATATATACTCAAGCCACTACACTGGATAAAGAAATCAAATCCTTTTCTTTGCAAAAGGAGTATCTGAATATGGATTTCATTGGTAAGCAACAACTGTTGTATAAGCTGATCTCCTTTGGCAAGAGATTCATTCCAAGTTTTCGGTTGATAAAGAACTATCTAAAGATTGCATTTATCATTCTTAGTTCATACTTTTACAGTTTATGTTGTTTTATTGTACTAAAAGTTCTTTTTTTTAGGTATCATAACAACTGTTTCCTCTTCCACGACTATGCTTACTAAAGATGTGCCTGAGACATCTACCATCGGTCCAACAAATCCTTCCACGACTTCTCCCTTGAGCATATTTGATCCCAATGCAACTGTTGACCTTGTGGAGGCCATTACATCTGAATATGCTTCTCATAGCTTGAATACCTTCATCAACTGAAGAGACCACTACCAAGATAGCACCTGGTGGAACTTCAATTGCCTTAATGAGCTTAATATGGTTAATAATACGTTTGGTGGTAACATTCCAAAAGAATTTAGGAAGGTTGTCTGAGCTTACTTATCTTGATCTCTCTAGTAACCAAATTTTTGGTGAGTTTCCACCAGAGATACATAATTTGAAGCTCAATTTCTTCAATTTATTATACAATCAGCTTTCTGGGGATGTTTCTTCCCTTTATGACAACAAGAATTATAGGATGAGGTTTATTGGAAATCCTGGACTTTGTGTAAATGAATTTGGGGTTGTCATGGCTCAGGAGAGAGTAGGCACCAAAGGTATCTCTGGATTTTCAAGTCCTTATTTATGTTTGCTAGAGTTGTGCTCATCTTTGTGTTAGTTTGGTTTTATTTGAAATATAGGAACATCAGAGAAAGAAAGGTCTCAAGGTTTCAAAGTGGAAGTCATTTCACAAGCTTGGTTTTAATGAGTTTGAGGTTGTAAAATTGATGAGTAAAGACAATGTGATAGGGAGCGGAGCAAGGAGGAAGGTCTACAAGGTTGTAGTGAGCAGTGGTGAGGTTGTGGCAGTGAAGAAATTGTGGGGAGCAGCTAAGAGTGGAAATGGAACTAAAACTGGAAGAGTTGTTTATGCAAAGGATGAATTTGATGTTGAAGTAGAAACATTGGGAAAAATTAGGCACGAGAATATTGTAAGGTTGTGGTATTGTTGGACCAATGGTGATACTAGGCTCCTGGTTTATGAACATATGCCAAATGAGAACTTGGCTATTATGTTGAAAAAGAGTAGCAAGAGAAGCTTGTTAGATTGGCCAACAAGATACAAAAGTGCAATTGATGCTACAGAAGGGCTTGCTTATTGGCATCACAATTATGCCCCATCCATTGTTCATAGGGATGAAAAATCTAACAATATATTGCTAGATGAGAGTTTGGAGTCAAAGTTACAGATTTTGGAGTTGCTAAAATTGTTAAGGGAGTTAGCCAAGGACATGTTTGTAATTGTAGGACGTTACAGTTACATTTCAGTAGGTTTGTAAAATTTAGTTACAATTTACTATAATTTTAATTATCAATTTGTTTTTTGAAATTTGAATTCCTATGTTCAATTTTTTTTTTGTTTTGATTAGTTGATGCTATATTCTTAGATTTCAAGTTATGCAAATCTATTAGTTTGTTTCGTGTTCATCTTCTTAATATCTTTGCTTCATTTAATTTTGTTCATATGAAGATATTTCAATGATGAGCATATAAAGAAATAGATTTTTTTGTAGGGATAAAATAAGAAAAAGGAAAACTTGAAATAAAAAACTTGAGATGTGTCCTATTTTTACCGTATATAAGTCATACAAGGGTGAATCGAATTAAAATTTGCACATAAATCGCACAAGGATAGCACGACCTATACACGCATCGTTGGAAACCTACAATGCATAAGTCATGCAAGGGTGGCACAACTTATGTGCAGTTCTATTTGTATATAAGTCTCACCACCTTGGATTGACCTATGTGTTGTTTTGCCTAGAAAAAAATATCTCACTTAATATGGGTCCCACATCCCATTCAATGGTGGATAAAACTGTGTCAGCTTGGTATCCTACAAATTATGAGTACAAATAGCATTACCCAAAAGTGAATACCAAAGTACAATTATGTCGAAACAAGATAACTATACTTGAGTCTATTTAATTTAGATTTTGATAAATTATTTTTAAAATCATTGAGGTTAAAAGATTTTATTTATGTTTGGAAATAACATTAAACTTTTTTTTAAAAAAAAATTAACATATAAGATAAAGAAATTAACATTTTTAGTTTTTTTTAATCAATTTTTTAAGATGATATATATTCTCTTAAAGTAATAATGTAATCAGTAAAAATCATGGATTATAAGAAAGTGCAATAAAAATTTATTCTAAAACAATGAAAATATTATTTTTATCTTTACATTTCATATTAATTCTTTTAAACATAATTTTTTTAATAATATTTTCAAACTTAAATCAATTATTTTAACAGTAGCCTCATTGGGGTGTTACCGAGTGATTTGGGGAGTAACTCGCCTTTGCTGGAAATCGACCCTTTGGACAACCATTTTTCTATTATGATTCCAGCATGTCTATGCCGGCATGAAAAGTTACAGGAGCTGCTCATGATGGGAAACTCTTTCTTCGGGAAAATCCCGGAAAGTCTAGGAAACTGCGTGAGCCTAACGAGGAAAAATGATCTTTCTGGAATAGTACCTAATGCGTTGTGGGCTATTCCCCATACATATTTGCTTGAGCTCAATGATAATTCTCTGACTAGGCCAATTCCGAATGCGATATCTAGTGCTTATAATCTATCAATTTTGTGAGTTTGGAATAACTAGTTTGATGGTTTGAATCCTGATGGAGTTGGATCATTGAATAATCTTTTGGAGTTTCATAGTGACAATAATAAGCATTCTAGTAGGATCCCTGATAGTATTATCAAGTTGACACAGTTGGGGCTTCTTGATCAGAGTTACAATAAACTTTATGGTGAAATCCTGGTTAGATTCATGGTTGGACTAAGCTCAATGAGCATAATATGGTTAATAATAGGTTTGATGGTAACATTCCAATGGAACCGGGAAAGTTGTCTAAGCTTATCTTGATCTCTCTAGAAACCAAATTTTGGGTAAGATTCCACCAGAACTACAAAATTTGAAGCTCAATTTTTTCATTTTGTTATACAATCAATTTTTTGGGGATGTTCCTCCCCTTTAAGATAATGAGAATTATAGGATGAGGTTTATTGGAAATCCTAGACTTTGTGTAAATGAATTTGGGGTTGTCATGGCTCAGGAGAGAGTAGGCACCAGAGGTATGTGTGGATTTTTAGGTCCTTGTTTATGCTTGCTGGGGTTGTGCTCATCTTTGTATTGGCCTGGTTCTACTTGAAATATAGGAACACCATGAAGATGAAGAAGGATCTCAAGGTTTCAAAGTGGAAGTCATTTCAAAAGCTTGGCTTTAATGAGCGTGAGGTTGTAAAATTGATGAGTGAAGACAACGTGATAGGGAGCGGAGCATCAAGGAACGTCTACAAGTTTGTAGTGTGTTGTGGTGAGGTTGTGGTAGTAAAGAAATTGTGGGGAGCAGCTAAGAGTGTAAATTGAACTAAAATTGAACAATTATTTATGCAAAGGATGAATTTGATGTTGAAATAGAAACATTGGGAAAAATTAGGCACAAGAATGTTGTAAGGTTGTGGTGTTGTTGCAACATTGGTGATACTAGGCTCTTGGTTTATGAACATATGCCATATAGGAACTTGGCTGATATGTTGAAAAGTAGCAAAAGAAGCTTGTTAGATTGGCTAACAAGATACAAAATTGCAATTGATGCTGAAGAAGGGCTTGCTTATTTGCATCACGATTGTGTCCTATCCATTGTTCATAGGGACGTAAAATCTAACAATATAGTGCTAGATGGAAAGTTTGGAGCCAAAGTTGCGAATTTTGGAGTTGATAAAATTGTTAGGGGAGCTAGTCAAGAACATGCCTGTAATTACGGGATCTTACAGTTACATTTCACCAGGTTTGTAAAATTTAGTTAACAATTGACTATAATTTTAATTCTCAATCTATATTTTGAAATTTTGATTCCTATGTTCTATTTTTTTGTTTTGATCAATTGATGTTATATTCTTAGATTTCATGTTACCCAAATCTATTAGCTTGTTTTGTGTTTATTTTCTTTACATCTTTGCTTCATTTAATTTTGTTCATATGAATATATTTCAATGATAAGCACATAAAGAAATAGATTTTTTTTTGTAGCAATAAAATAAAAAAATTGGAAATCTTGAAATAAAAAAACTCAAAATGTGTCCTATTTTTATTGTATATAAGTAGTATAAGGGTGAATCAAATTAAAATTTGCACATAAATTGCACAAGGATGGCACGACCTATGCATGCATCGTTGGACACCTACAATGCATAAGTCATACACGGGTGGCACGACTTATGTGCAGTTTTATTTGTATATAAGTCTCATCACCCTGGATTGACCTATGTGTTGTTTTGCCTAGAAAATAAGATCTCATTTAATTTGTGTCCAATATCCCATTCAGTGGTGGATAAAACTATGTCAGCTTAGTATCCTACAAATTGTGAGTATAAATAGCATACCCATAAGTGAATACCAGAGTACAATTATGTCGAAACAAGATAATTATATTTGGGTCTATTTGATTTAGATTTTGATAAATTATTTTAAAAATTATCGAAGTTAAAAGATTTTATTTATGTTTGGAAGTAACATTAAAAAAAGGGTTTTAAAAAATCATACAAATAAGATAAAGAAATTAACATTTTTAGTTTTTTTACAATCAATTTTTTAAGATGATATACATTCTCTTAAAGTAATAATATAGTTAGTCAAAATCATTAATTATAAGAAAGTGCAATAGAAATTTATTCTTAAAAAAATGAAAATATTAAATTTTATGTTTACATTTCACATTAATTCTTTTAAACTTAATTTTTTTAATAACATTTTCAAACATAAATTAATTATTTTAACAGTAGCCTCATTGGGGTGTGCCGAATGATTTGGAGAGTAACTCGCCTTTGCTGGAAATCAACCTTTTAGATAACATTTTTCTGTTGTGATTTTGGAAAGTCTATGCCGGCATGGAAAGTTGCAAGAAATGCTCATGATGGGCATCTCTTTCTTTGGGAAAATCCTGGAAAGCCTAGGAAATTGCATGAGCCTCATGAGGAAAAATAATCTTTCTGGAATGGTACCTGATGCGTTGTGGACTCTTCCCTATACGAATTTGCTTGAGCTCAATGATAATTCTCTGACTAGGCCAATTCCGAATGTGACATCTAGTGCTTATAATATGTCGATTTTGTGAGTTTGGAATAACTAGTTTGATGGTTTGAATCCTGATGGAGTTGGATTGTTGAATAATCTTTTGGAGTTTCATGATGGCAATAATAAGTATTCTGGTAGCAAAATTTGATGCAGGTTGTTGCTGCTCGCAATAAATTTGAAATTATTTACTATCCAGATTACACTAAAAATGTAGTTAGGGTGCAATTCAGGTCGTCTCACAAGGAAGTGTTCAAATTGATTCGAGGAAATTGGGGTTTATGAAATTGTTGAAAGCAAATAAAATTTGGGAAATTATAATAAGAAAATTACCTGCACAAAGACTCCTTCATATTAATGATTGTTCAATCATCGACTTAAAAGATAAATTTGTGGTAGCGGTTGCTTTCATTGATTGTGTTTCCACACAACATTGGTATAATTTTGCTTAACGGTTATACAAATGCACTCTCGCCAAAGGTTTGACTAACATATGAACTAGTAATTCACGAGAGTGATTCTATGATCTTATGCCAGTTTGATTACCAATTATAGCAACCTAACTTCCAATGAAATTAACCCCAATCCCTTATCCAATGGATAAACATCACATAAATGGGCAACTCTTAGAAAAACGATCGCAATAATCATATAACCAATAATTAAAAGCGATGACAAGGGAAGAAGGGGACCTAACCACAAATTGTGATAAAGAACAGTAATCTCATGAACAACCTTAATCTTCGGTCATCCTTGTGCGTGGTAAGAAAATTGCTCCTCCATCGGGGGAGTATCGCAATCACATTCTAAAGAAAAGTGGTGAATTACAATCCAGAATTTGAGATCAAACACTGATTGAGAACCCTAGCCTAGAGAGAGAGGGGGCATTTTAAAATATTTCAAAAACTAAAATCTAAAACTGATGCCTATGTTTTGTTTCTAATCATCCTTTAATATGTCACGTCTCGATTTTTCTGTCTGAGAAGAAAATGACCAAAATGCCTCTGAGGTCATTTTCTGCCTGGAATTCGAGGATGGCCAGCCCGGCAGTCCTCAAAGGGTTAACTCAATGTTTGAAGGGGATTAGATGGCCCTTGAGTGGTTTCGGAGGCGAAAATCTCATTTTCTGCAGTTTCGGGTCAAAATGATCAAAATACCCCTATAGCGTTTTTACGCGGGTAAAGGTGCAGTTGAGCCCGAAACTTTTCTCGAAGGTTTAAAACAATGTTTTCATGTGTTTAAAAGTGTTTGTTCAAGTCCCGAGGGTCCCAGGCAGTTTTTATGCAAAATTATGATTTTGCCCCCAGCATAGTATCATTTGAGCTTAATGATGTAATTAAACAAACCTAAGAAATATTAGGCTCTAATCGAAGATTAATTAATTTTCATAATTAATCCAGAGTCAAAATAAGTTAATAAAATTAATTAGGACCTAAAATTTCTTAGATTAAACCTAAATCTCTTTTTGAAACTCAAGATTCCTAGTCTTGGAATCTTGAATAGTGTTTTTTCTCTCCAATTCCTTAAATTAAGGAATTGTGTCTAGAATTGTTATACCCTAAAATGAATTTCTATCTCCCTAATGAAGTAATACCACTCCTTAATTATGTCTAGACAACCTTAATTACCCATTTCCTTACCTAAACACCTTCCTACAAATTCCTAATCTTAAGCCTAATCTAAGACGCATCTAAACACATCACTAAACCACAATTAATGAGACATTTTCCTCCCTCTTGGATGCTCCAAATGGCACCACCTCACCCTCCAATTCCATCACATGTTGGTTTATGTCTCACTCAAGGAGCCATGCTTGAAGCCATACTCGCCCATACCCAAGACCATACCTCACCATGCTTTAGGCCATACCTCACCATTTCTTGAACCATGCCTTTGAATGACCATTTGAAGAAGATATTTTCCTTCCTTTCCTTCCTCAAAATTTGGCCACCCCTCCATTCTTCCACCATTGGTTTTGTTTTTCTATAAATACATATGCAAATGAGCTTGTGAAATACCTTTAGTTCATTTGCTAAGTTTAGAGCACTCAAAGCTTTTCCTTTTCTCTCAAAGATCAAGAGTTCTTCTTCTTCATCCTCTTCAACATCATTTTACTTGGTAGGGATTTTGTCTTAAATGTTTTAGCCATTAAAGTTTTTGTTTAAGTTATGTGCTTTATAGTTTCTCTTGAATCTTTTAGAACTTCTTTCTTCCTCTTTGTTTCTTCTTCCATTTTCGGCCATGGGCCTTTAGTGAGCTTGGAAATGAGAGCTTGATGATGGGGATTACATGATGATGTTCATCACTTGAGCAACCCCTAAAGCTTGATCTTAGTTCTTGAGGGAAAGGATGCTTTTAGTTTCTTTCTTTTTATCTTGAAAGCTTTACTTTGATGTAGTTCTAAAATAAGTGTATGAACTCAATGATGAGGACACATGATCTTGGTGTTAATACATTATCAAGATCATGGTCTCTAGAGTTTTAAAATGGTTCTTTTCTTGTTCATGGCTTCGGCCCCATTTTCCTTTTTCTTTCTCTAAAAATTCGGCCATCATTGGTGGTTCAACATGGAAGCTTGATGATGAGAGTTTCTAGATGATGACCTTGTGTTCATCACAATGAGACCTCTAGAGCTTGAGTTTTAATAAGAATGTTATTTATGATTTTGCTTCAAGGAATGATATTTGTTTACTTTAACTTATTGTGATAAACTTGGGTTAGGGTTTAAGTTCCTTCAAAGTCTTGTAAGAGCTCTAGTAAAGATATAAAAATGAACTTACATATTTATATTCCTAGCACCTCATATATATATTTCAAGCCCTTGCATCTCATATTTACTTTCCTATATTATCACTAAACTCTAAAGATTAAAGAAAAGGACTTGCATTATCACGTTTTAAGTTTCAAGCCTTGCATTGCATGTTTATGTTTCAAGTCATCACTTAAAGAACTTAAAGATTTAAAACGAGAGCTTGCATATCACCTAATTAATCTCGAAACCTTTCTATTTCGGCTTTAAAGTCGATTGTTGCTGGGCCTAAAGCACTAAAATAAAGAATTGAACTTGCATATTTACTTTCAAGTTTCGCGTATTTACTTTGTGTCTTGCATATTTAATTTCAAGTTCTTGCATTTCATATTTACTTTAAAGCTCTCACTTTACTTTATAATGAAGAATAAAATGGAATGCATAGCACGTTTATATTTTGTCATCACTTAAAGAACCTAAAGCTCAAAGATTTGCCCTCATTATCTCAAGTTAAAGTTTGATTATGGAAACATCCCCAAGGATGTAAATTCAGCCATGTAATGTTGATAAACTCAAAATGAGTTTCATCTAGTTGCAAGGGCCAACAATCTTTGTTCAAAAGTTTTCCTGTGTTTTTAAGAGTTCTATAAGGTCATGATCAACAAGATTTGTGAATTAAACCTCTTCCAAGAGTTTTTTAAAATAGTTGCTGCCCCACGATTATTCTTAGCCTCTTTTATAAGATTAAATGTTTTGCAAAAGGGTTTTCGAAGTCCTAAGATGATTCAAGGAGAAACTAGTAACTCATGCTTGTTAGAAATGAAATTTTATGCAAGATATGTACATGCATGAATTCGGTTCTGCCATGACATGTTTGCTGCTGTATGATGATCTTTTGACATGTTAGAATGTATGAAATTTATATGTGTTGAGGTAGGAATCTTTCTATGCATGTTAGGAAAGAAACTAGTTTAACAGAAAAATCGTAAAGTCAAGTTTTAGCATAGTTTTGACCCATCTATTTTTGGTTTCTACCCAAACTGTTTTAGTCTGATAATAATCAGATTAGGATTGTTTAATTATGAAAAACTTGGTAACATTTGATGTAGGATCGAATTTTAGCACCTATAGAGAAACTAATAACTAGAGAACCATAAAAATGCAATTCTAGAACTCTTAGAACATTTAATTTTCTGATTCTGTACAGCACCCTTATAATGTAGTAAAAATGATTTATAAATAGTTCAAAGGCTTACGAATACCTCATAATTGGTTTAGATTTAATTTATAGCGCCTTAGGCAAAGACAGAACCGAGAAAGGGTCTAGAACGTAAATTCTAGAACCCCATAATCATAAAGATGTGATTATGCCCTTAGAGTATGGTGCTGGCCAGATTTATTAATGAACATGAATGCTAGTAAGAATTATTAGTTGTGAATCATTAGGTTCATAAGAGGTTAATAGAGAACGATAGAGTAGCTACATCTTAAGTTTAAGGCTTGTAAGGGTCAAAGCATAAGATACCATAAGTTCAAGAATATAATGAGTTTTCATGTTACACAAGGATGTATGTTTTATTTGAGAATGATCATGTCAACATATGAAATTATGATTGATGATACATGTTCTATTTGTTTACGTGGCATAAAGCAAATTTGGAGGAAATCCGGCGTGCTGCTGTTATGCTGCTGAATTTCTAACAAATTTGGGGACTTAGAAATGTTTTTGAAAAACCTATGAGATTTTCTTTAAAAGAGATGAGGTACTAAGATGTGTTCTTGGATGACACCGGTTCGGCCGAGCACCTCTAAGAACTCATGTGACATTGGTACTAAGATGCATTCTTGGGTGACACCGGTTTGGCCGAGCACCCCTAAGAAAATGCCCCCTAAGCCCATACTAGAGAGTCAGGATTTATTTATGATACGCTTATCGGTAAGGGATAAGTAAGAACTAGTGACGACCAGTTAGGTATAAGCTTATAACCTAGAGATGTGACACATTCTGGGTGACACCGGTTCGGCCGAGCACCCCCAGAACGAATGTCTTTTAGGGTGGCCCCATGAGAAAGTAATGTATGATGGATATGTCACAAAGTTTTCCGCACCTGTGATTTCAATTGCCGCTTTATGCCACTATTATGATGTTACTTGATGTTGTGATGAATATTCTTGTACTAAGTAGTGCCATGCATACATTCTTTAATATGTTGCAACCATGACATTAAGAATCATTCTAAAATGAACGGACCTTGGCTAACTATGTTTAGAAGCTTAAAATGAACTTGTTGCATGCTCACTTATTTCATACACTAAACCCAAGGTTCCTGAGGATGTAGATGATGACACTTGGGTAGTAGGAGGCCCTACTGAGATTCTTTAGCAAGATTCTCACTCCCTCTATCTTTTCCTTCCGTCACGTCTTCAAATGGCGACATTCGTGATTGTTGTGGACACCCCGACATGGGAAGTGCATCATGATCCGGACCACCGGTCATACCATTTTGTGGGTCACTGTGTCGTTCGTGTATTCATGTTCATTGGACGGCCCTTCAGTCACCCTATACATACTCACTGATTCTCTCCTGCCTCACCATTTAGCTATGACTCCGTGTTTGAGCGCGCACGCCCTCGAGAGGAGCGGATCTGCCGCACCCCACCAACAGCTTCTGCTATCCGGGACTACCCGCAGTATGTGCCCTGCTCCCCTTCATCATTCTCTGAGACAGACCCTTCAAAGGCCTCTGCCACTCAGGTACCTTCCGAGGGATCCTCCCCCACTGTACTGATGGACTTTAGGGAGGGTAGTGAGGCTTCTGTCACTCAGCCGATACGTGGTGGACGGGTGAGGATGATTCCCCGCCGTGGAGCTCATGCCCGGCCGATGCAACGCATAGCTACCCTGGCAGAGATAGCCCAGTGGATCGGATATGTCCTTCCTTTCTAGAGAGGCCCGCAGTAGAAAACGATGGCCGTGCCCGGTGCCCAAGCTCTAACTAGACCAGGATAGCCTCATTTTGCCTTAAGGTTATCTATTTGTAGGCGCACTAGAGTAGGAGAGTTTCTTTTCATGCCTTCTTTTGTACTTTCATTTTCCTTGTATTTCCATTTCAGTTGTATTCGCTTTATGTTGTACTAAACTAAGTCCCGCCATTCTTGGGTGGGCATAATATATATCCACTTATGCAGTTTGTTTTATTATGCTGTGCAATAACATGTTGTATGACCGGATGTTCATGATGTGTTTATTTGGATTTGTGTTTTATTTCTTTCATGCTTCATCATTCACGCGGCTCTCACTTTGCTTTTATAATTCAAAAAAAAAATTTTACCTGTATTTTCCACTAAATATTTTAAAGTAAAGAGGAAACGATGACGTAACAGACTAATGATTAACTTAAATATGTTCTAGAGTATTGGGTTAAAAATTAGGATGTTACATAATACCTTTCATAAATGAGTTAAAATTCAAATATCAAACACAACTGAGATGGGAACGCGACGGAGTGCTGAAGACGGGTTACTTACGACCGCTATAGTGGTATGGGATAGCTGTAGCGGTCTTGCCTCTTGCCTCTCAGGTGCTACATCAATCCCTTCTCTGGTAACCATTATAGCTATTAGGAACCACTATAGATATCCTTGACCATGCTATCCATGGTTTTTTTCTTTAGTTCAAGTTCCCTGAACCTATTTGCTTGCCTTGTAACTAATTGGGGAGTTCCTACTACTTAACAAAGCTCAAACAAAAGGTTAATAGCACAAGCAACTTCCAATTACAATTATTTCCTTTGAAATGGTACCAAATGCCATGAAATTTCTCAACAATAAGCTCTAACTTAACACAACTCAGATGCAAAATATTTAGAGTTAGGGGGTAAAATGGGTGCATAAATGTAACCCATCAATTCCTAATAGTATGGCCAAGTTGACACAGTTGGGGCTTCTTGATTAGAGTTATAATGAACTTGATGGTGAAATCCTGGGTTGGATTTGTGGTTGGACTAAGCTCAATGAGCTTAATTTGGTCAATAATAGGTTTGATGGTAACATTCCAAAGGAATTGGGAAGCTTGTCTGAGCTTACTTATCTTGATCTCTCTAGTAACCAAAATTTTGATGAGATTCCACTAGAGCTACAGAATTTGAAGCTCAGTTTTTTCAATTTGTTATACAATTAGCTTTTTGGGGATATTCCTCCCCTTTATGATAATGAGAATTATACGATGAGGTTTATTGAAAATCCTAGACTTTGTGTAAATGAATTTGGGGTTGTCATGGCTCAGGAAAGAGTAGGCACCAGAGGTATGTATGGATTTTCAGGTCCTAATTTGTGCTCATCTTTGGGTTTGCAAAATTGATGAGTGAAGACAACGTGATAGAGAGTGAAGCATCGAGGAAGGTCTACAAGGTTGTAGTGAGCGGTGGTGAGATTGTGGCAGTGAAGAAATTATGAGGAGTAGCTAAGAGTGTAAATGGAACTAAAACTGGAAGAGTTGTTTATGCAAAGGATGAATTTGATGTTGAAGTAAAAACATTAGAAAAAATTAGGCATAAGAATATTGTAAGGATGTGGTGTTGTTGCAATAGTGGTGATACTAGGCACCTGGTTTATGAACATATGCCAAATGGGAACTTGGCTGATTTGTTGAAGAGTAGAAAAAGAAGCTTGTTAGATTGGCCAACAAGATACAAAATTACAATTGATGCGGCAGCAGGGCTTGCTTATTTGCCTCACGATTGTGTCCCACCCATTGTTCATAGCGACGTAAAATCTAACAAAATATTGCTAGATTGAGAGTTTGGAGCCAAAGTTGCAGATTTTGAAGTTGCTAAAATTGTTAAGGGAGCTAGCCAAGGACATGTCTGTAATTGCAGGATCTTACAGTTACATTTCAACTGGTTTGTAAAATTTAGCTAACAATTTACTATAATTTTAATCTCAATCTGTATGTTGGAATTTGGATTCCTGTGTTCAATTTTGTTTGTTTTGACTAGTTGATGCCATATTCTTAGATTTTAAGTTACAGAAATCTATTAGCTTGTTTCGTGTTCATTTTCTTTACATATTTGCTTCATTTAATTTTGTTCATATGAAGATATTTCAATGATGAGCACATAATTTGTATGAATAAAATAAAAATATTGGAAAACTTGAAATAAAAAACCCAAAATGTGTCCTATTTTTACTATATATAAGTCATACAAGGGTGGCACGACATATGTGCAGTTCTATTTGTATATAAGTCTCACCACCCTGGATTGGCCTATGTGTTGTTTTGCTTAGGAAAAAACATCTCACTTAATCTGGGTCCCATATCCCATTTGATGGTGGATAAAACTCTGTCAGCTTAGTATCCTACAAATTGTGAGTACAAATAGCATTACCAATATGTGAATACCAAAGTACAATTATGTCAAAACAAGATAACTATATTTGAGTCTATTTGATTTAGATTTTGATAAATTATTTTAAAAATTATTGAAGTTAAAAGATTTTATTTATGTTTCGAAATAACATTAAAAAAAGGTTTTAAAAAAACTTACATATAGGATAAAGAAATTAACATTTTTAGTTCTTTTAGAATCAATTTTTTAAGATGATATACATTCTCTTAAAGTAATAATATAGTTAGTCAAAATCATTAATTATAAGAAAGCGCAATAAAAATTTATTCTAAAAAAATGAAAATATTAATTTTTATATTTACATTTCACATTAATTCTTTTAAACTTTATTTTTTTTATAACATTTTCAAACATAAATCAATTTTTTTAACAGCAGCCTCATTGGGTGTTGCCGAGTGATTTGGGAATTAACTCGCCTTTGCTGGAAATTGACCTTTTGGGTAACCATTTTTTTGTTTTATGATTCTGGCATGTCTATGCCGGCATGGAAAGTTGTAGAAGTTGCTCATAATAGGCAACTGTTTCTTCGAGAAAAACCCAGAAAGTCTAGGAATCTACACGAGCCTAATGAGGAAAAATAATCTTTCTAGAATGGTACCTAATGTGTTGTGGGCTCTTCCCTATCCAGATTTGCTTGAGCTCAATGATAATTCTCTAACTAGGCCAATTCTGAATGTGATATCTAGTGCTTATAATCTATCAATTTTGTGAGTTTGGAATTACCAGCTTGATAGTTTGATTCCTGATGGAGCTGGATCGTTGATTAATCTTTTGGAATTCCATGGCGGCAATAATAAGCATTCTAGTGGGATCCCTGATAGTATGGCCAGGTTGACACAGTTGGGGCTTCTTGATCAGAGTTACAATGAACTTTATAGTGAAATCCTAGGTTGGATTCGTGGTTAGACTAAGCTCAATGAACTTAATTTGGTTAATAATAGGTTTGATGGTAACATTCCAAAGGAATTGGTAAGCTTGTCTGAGCTTACTTATCTTGATCTCTCTAGTAACCAACTTTTTAGTAAGATTCCACTAGAGGTACAGAATTTGAAGCTCAATTTTTTCAATTTGTTATACAATCTGCATTTTAGGAATGTTCCTCCCCTTTATGATAATGAGAATTATAGGATGATGATTATTGGAAATCTTGGACTTTGTGTAAATGAATTTGGGGTTGTCATGGCCCAGAAGAGAGTAGGCACTGGAAGTATGTGTGGATTTTCATATCCTTATTTATGCTTGCTAGAGTTGTGCTCATCTTTGGGTTGGCCTAGTTTTAGTTGAAATATAGGAACATCATGAAGATGAAGAAGGGTCTCAAGGTTTCAAAGTAGGAGTTATTTCACAAGCGTGGCTCTATTAAGTTTGAGGTTGTAAAATTGATGAGCTAAGACAACGTGATAGGAAGCAGAGCATCGGGGAAGGTTCACAAGGGTGTTGTAAGCAATGGTGAGAATATGGCAGTGGAGAAATTGTGGAGGGCAGCTTAGAGTGGAAATGAAGCTAGAATTGGAAGAGTTGTTTATACAAAGGATGAATTTGACGTTGAAGTAGAAATATTGGGAAAAATTAGGCACAAGAATATTGTAAGTTGTGGTGTTGTTGCAACAGTGGTGATATTGGCCTCCTAGTTTATGAACATATGCCCAATAGGAACTTGGCTGATATGTTGAAGATTAGCAAGAGAAGCTTGTTGGATTGGCCAAAAAGATTCAAAATTGCAATTGATTCTGCAAAAGGGCTTGCTTATTTGCATGACGAATGTGTCCCACCCATTCTTCATAGGGTCGTAAAATCTAACAAAGTATTGCTAGATGGAGAGTTTGGAGGCAAAGTTGCACATTTTGGAGTTGCTAAAATTGTTAGGGGAGCTACCCAAGGACATGTCTGTAATTGCAGGATCTTACAGTTACATTTCACCAGGTTTGTAAAATTTAGTTAACAATTGACTATAATTTTAATTCTTAATCTGTATTTTGGAATTTGGATTCCTATGTTCAATTTTTTTGTTTTGATTAGATGATGCTATATTCTAAGATTTCAAGTTATGCAAATCTATTAGCTTATTTCGTGTTCATTTTCTTTACATCTTTGCTTCATTTAATTTTGTTCATATGAAGATATTTCAATGATGAGCACATGAAGAAATAGATTTTTTGTAGGAATAAAATAAAAAAATTGGAAAAATTGAAATGATAAACTCGAAATGTGTTCTATTTTTACTGTATATAAGTGGTACAAGGGTGAATAGAATTAAAATTTGCACATAAATCTCACAAGGATGGCAGGAATTACGCACGCATCGTTGGATACCTACAATGCATAAGTCGTACAAGGGTGGTGCAACTTATGTGCAGTTATATTTGTATATAAGTCTCACCACCGTAGACTGACCTATGTGTTGTTTTGCCTAGCAAAAAATAGCTCACTTAATCTGGGTCCTATGACCCATCAATGGTGGATAAAACTGTGTCAGCTTAGTATACTACAAATTGTGAGTACAAATAGCATTATCCATAAGTGAATACCAAAGTACAATTATGTTGAAACAAGATAACTATATTTGAGTCTATTAGATTTAGATTTTGATAAATTATTTTTAAGATTATTGAAGTTAAAAGATTTTATTTATGTTTGGAAATAATGTTTAAAAAAAGTTTTAAAAAAATTAACATATAAGATAAAGAAATTAATATTTTTTGCTTTTTTAGAATCAATTTTTTAAGATGATATACATTCTCTTAAAGTAAAATTATAATCAGTTAAAATCATTAATCATAAGAAAATGCAATAAAAATTTATTGTAAAAAAATGAAAAGTATTAATTTTAATCTTTCTATTTCACATTAATTTTTAAGAACTTAATTTTTTAATAACATTTTCAAACATAAATAAATTATTTTAATAGCAGCCTCGATGAGGTGTTGCCGAGTGATTTGGGGAGTAACTTGCCTATACTAGAAATCGACCTTTTAGATAACCATTTTTCTGTTGTGATTCCGGCATGTCAATGCCGTCATGGAAGTTGCAGGAGCTGCTCATGATGGGCAACTTTTTCTTTGAAAAAACCCTGAAAAGTCTAGGAAACTATACGAGCCTAACAAGGAAAAATAATCTTTCTGGAATGGTACCTAATGCATTATGGGTTCTTCCTCATGTGAATTTACTTGAGCTCAATGATAATTCTCTGACTAGGCCAATTCCGAATGTGATATCTAGTGCTTATAATCTGTTGATTTTGTGAGTGTGGAATATCCAGTTGGTTTGATTCCTGATGGAGTTGGATCGTTGAATAATCTTTTAAAGTTTCATGGTGGCAATAACAAGCATTCTAGTGGGATCCCTGATAGTATGGCCAAGTTGACATAGTTGGGGCTTCTTGATCAGAGTTACAATGAACTTTATAGTGAAATCTGTGGTTGGACTAAGCTTAATGAGCTTAATTTGGTTAATAAGAGGTTTGATGGTAACATTTTAAAGGAATTGGGAAGCTTGTCTGAGCTTACCTATCTTGATCTGTCTAGTAACCAAATTTTTTCAATTTATTATACAATCAGCTTTTTGGGGAAGGTCCTCCCCTTTATGATAATGAGAATTGTAGGATGAGGTTTATTGGAAATACTAGACTTTGTGTGTATGAATTTTGGGTTGTCATGGCTCAAGAGAAAGTAGGCACTGGAGGTATGTGTGGATTTTCATGTCCTTATTTATGCGTGCTAGAATATTGATCATCTCTAAGTTGACTTGGTTTTACTTGAAATATAGGAACATCAAGAAGATGAAGAAGACTCTCAAGGTTTCAAAGTGGAAGTCATTTCACATGCCTGACTTTAATGTATTTGAGGTTGTAAAATTGGCGAGTGAAGACAACGTGATAGGGAGCGGAGCATTGGGGAAGGTCCACAAGGGTGTAGTGAGCAATGAGGAGGTTACGGCAGTGAAAAAATTATGGAGGGCAGCTAAGAGTGGAAATGGAGCTAGAACTGGAAGAGTTGTTTATGCAAAGGATGAATTTGATATTGAAGTAGAAACATTGGGAAAAATTAGGCACAAGAATATTGTAAGGTTATGGTGTTGTTGCAACAATGGTGATATCAAGCTCTTGGTTTATGAACATATGCCGTACAGGAACTTGGCTGATATGTTGAAGATTAGCAAGAGAAGCTTGTTGGATTGGCCAACAAGATTCAAAATTGCAATTGATGCGGCTTACTTATTTGCATGACGATTGTGTCCCACCCATTCTTCATAGGGTCATGAAATTTAACAATATGTATTGCTAGATGGAGAGTTTGGAGCCAAAGTTGCAGATTTTGGAGTTGGTAAAATTGTTAAAGGAGCTAGCCAAGGACACATCGGTAATAGCAGGATCTTACAGTTACATTTCTCCAAGTTTGTAAAATTTACTTAACAATTGACTATAATTTTAATTCTCAATCTGTATTTTGGAATCCTAAATTTTGGAATTTGGATTTCGATGTTCAATTTTTTTGTTTTGATTAGTTGATGCTATATTCTTAGATTTCAAGCTATGGAAATCAATTAGCTTGTTTCGTGTTCAATTTCCTTACATCTTTGCTTCATTTAATCTTGTTCATATGAAGATATTTCAATGATGGGCACATAAAGAAATAGATTTTTTTGTAGGAATAAAATAAAAAACTCAAAATGTACCCTATTTTTACTGTATATAAGTAGTACAAGGGTGAATCTAATTAAAATTTGCATATAAATCGCACAAGGATGGCAGGACTTACTTTCGAACGCATCATTGGATACCTACAATGCATAAATCGTACAAGGGTGACGCGACTTGTGTGCAGTTCTATTTGTATGTAAGTCTCGCCACCCTAGATTAACCTATGGTTGTTTTGTCTAGCAAAAATGAGCTCACTTAATCTGGGTCCCACACCCCTTTCAATGGTGGATAAAACTGTGTCAACGTAGGATCCTACAAATTGTGACTACAAATAGCATTACCCATAAGTGAATACCAAAGTACAATTATGTCGAAACAAGATAACTATATCTGAGTCAAATAGATCTAGATTTTGATAAATTATTTTAAAAATTATTGAAGTTAAAAGATTTTATCTATGTTTGGAAATAACATTACAAGAAAGTTTAAAAAACATTAACATTTAGATAAAGAAATTATCATTTTTTGTTTTTTTAGAATCAATTTTTTAAGATGGTATACATTCTCTTAAAGTAAAAATATAATCAGTTAAAATCATTAATTATAAGAAAATGCAATAAAAATTTATTCTAAAAAAATGAAAAATATTAATTTTAATATTTTCATTTCACATTAATTCTTTAAAACTTAATTTTTTTAACAGCAGTTTCAAACAGAAATCAATTATTTTAACAGCAGTCTCAATGGGGTGTTGCCAAGTGATTTGGGGAGTAACTCACCTTGGCTAGAAATCGACCTTCTAGATAACCATTTTTCTGTTGCGATTTTGGCAAGTCTATGTCGGCATGGAAAGTTGTAGGAGCTGCTCATGATGGGCAACTCTTTCTCTGGGGAAGTTTAGGAAATTGCATGATCCTAACGAGGAAAAATAATCTTTCTGGAATGCTACCTGATGAGTTGTGGGCTTTTCCCCATGTGAATTTGCTTGAGCTCAATGATAATTCTTCGACTAGACCAATTTCGAATGTGATATCTAGTACTTATAATCTGTCAATTTTGTGAGTATGGAATAACTAGTTTGTTGGTTTGATTCCTGATGGAGTTGGATCGTTGAATAACTTATTGGAGTTTTATGGTGGCAATAATAAGCATTCTAGTGGGATCCTTGATAGTATGGCCAAGTTAACACGGTTGAGGGCTTCTTGATCAAAGTTACAATGAGCTTTATAGTGAAATCCTGGGTTGGATAAGTGGTTGGACTAAGCTCAATGAGCTTAATTTGGTTAATAAGAGGTTTGATGGTAACATTCTAATGGAATCGGGAAGGTTGTCTGAGCTTACTTATCTTGATCTCTCTAGTAACCAAATTTTTGGTGAGATTCTGTTGGGTTGTTGCTCTTTCACTAAAGCCCAATAGGGGCTAGTGTGTAAGAAGAGCCCAAGAAACCTAGAGCCCGTTTCATCTAAGGGTTAGGTTTCTTGGAACCCATATATATACTACACTTAACCCTCCTTGTAAAACAGGAGAGTAGTCACAGCCGTAGAGGCAAGGTCATCTCCTGATAGAGAGATAGTGCCCACACACCATCTCCTTCCTCCTTGAGAGATAGTCTGGAAGGTCTGCCATCAACCGACTACAAGGAAAACACTCCGAGAGGTAATATTTCTTCTGTGTTTCTGAAACAATGATGATTCGGTAAGCATACCAATGTACTAGGTCCTTAAATCGCTTCCGCATAAATCCAATAGTTCCTACAATTGGTATCAGAGCCTGGCTATACATTGGTATGTGAATCTAGTTTCACTATTCATGTAATTAGTTTGCTTCATGAAATATGGCACCTAGGATTCTATATTTGTTGATTATATGTGTTGTATGTTTATCTTTATAATTCTTTATTTGTTTTTCAACTTTAATCCATGGTAGAGATTTGAATGTATTTTCTTGGGTTGTAACAAGGAGGCTAATCCCATATGATTAGGTTTCCTCCTTGATTTTTTTTTTATTTCAATTCTTGTATATATAGATATTTTTTTTTTGATTGTATACAAAAATTGTAATAAAAGAAGATCAAGAAGATACACAAAGAAGGACGTTCGTCACTGTTTGGACATGTTCGTGGACCTCTGGATCTCCGATTTGGACATATCATATATTGTTGGAAAGAGGACGGAAAGATGAACAAAATGGTGGGTGGATCGCGGCCAGGGGAGCCTGCATGCGCCGCCACGCGCCGCTACAAGCGGCTGAGAGTGGCCTTCAAGCGCCGGCAGAGGAGTCGCGCGTGAAGGTGCGTGATGACACATTTTCTGGTGGTTCTGGCGGTCGTGTTCTCATCTCCTCATGGCGGTCCTTCCTCTGGATTTTCGTGCTGAGACGAATTCGGATGACAGCATGGCAATCCTGACAGCTAGGGTTCCTCTTTCGTGTCCTAGGGTTTTCTCGCCAAGGATTGGGTTTTTTGGGCTTTTGGGCCCATGGATACCCTAAAAGGGCTTGAGGCAGATACTGTGGGCTGGATCAAAGAGAAATTCCAAAGTTGTAATTTTTTTTTTTTAGGAAACCATGGATTAAAGTCCTTTTTTTATTTAAATTAGTTATTTTATGAATGGATGAATTATATGATTGATAACATGCTTATTGTGATAACATGTCATATAGAATAGGAGGTGCCATATTGTTGCATAACTTGATAATTACATGAGCATAATAGCTACTTTGGTCATGATATGACTAGTATATAGTTATTATGCACGATTATTTAGATTTTAAACTGTCCATTAGATTAATTATCAATTATTATGATTTTCCGTTATAAATCAAGATTAATAATGGAATTAATTAATTGTGGAATTAAAATCTAGACAAACAATCCAATTTTCTTTTCCTAAGAGAATTGTTTTACATTGCGAGTATTTTGTGGGTCTTCTGAAATGGTCATGTGTCAACACACGCTGCATACCATAATCATGTATCATGATTGTGTGGAGCACACGCTGCCTATCATGACCGGATTTTAGGACCTTAATGTTTTCAAAATTCCAATAAGCTAAGCTTGCATGTTCATCGGCTTGTGGGTGCTTACATAGTTTTTGAAAACAAACAAAGAATACTCGAATTTAAACAATTCTTGAAAATTGAAAAATTCTAATTGTTTTTTTTAAATATTGAATGGGTGAAGGTTTTTAATTAAGTAATTAATTTAAAACCTACGGGCTCCAATTGTGGGTTTATTAGTGAAATGGTTATCGCTGAAGCCCCATCGGATAAGGATAATCGGATTTCGCTAGATTAAACCTTAATATTTTCAAAATTTTAGTAAAGTTTTGTACGGCCCATCGTCGGCAACACTTAGACACTAAAGATAATTTTGAAAGTAAACAATGGTTAAATACATTCAACTTTGGTAAAGTTGTTAACCCTCCCATCGAGGCTCTGGCAATGGAACTGAAGGCCCAAAATAAACAAGATTAGTTTTACAAGTATCTTGCCCATCGTAAGCCTTGTAAAGATAACTAATGGATTGTTGAACTATAAACGAGTAGTAGTTAGAATCTACTAGCGCTATTTCCATTTGTTGTTATTCTTGTTTGTAAATAGTGTGTTTTTCCTTGTTTTCAGAAAAAAAATGACTTCATTCTATCCTTTAGCTACTATCTTGAGCCAAAAACCTATGGATGGTACAAACTACAAACAATGGAAAACTAATTTGGATATTGTTCTTCAATATGAAAAACTCAACTTTGTTCTGACTACCCTTATGCCAGCGCAGCTTGCTGAAGATGCGCCTGAGGCAACAAAGACACGTTTTGACCAGGAAAAGGAAAGATGGGAGAAGGCAAATGTGGCAGTTCGCTGCTATATTTTAGCCAATCTCGCCAGTCACCTTCAGGAGCAAGTGAGCATGATTGAGAGTGGAGCAAAGATGCTCCAGACTCTTGATGGCATGTTTGCTACGTCTACGAGCTCTGCTAGGCAGAATGCAGTCACCAAGACAGTCATGTCTGGAGGAAGTGTGCGGGATCATTGTCTGACAATGATAGCAAACTTCAAGAAGGCTGAAGACCATGGGGTCAAATTTGAACAAGAAGTAAAAGTTGACCTTCTCTTGCAATCACTACCTGAATACTTCAATCAGTTCAAGATGAATTATAATATGAATAAGATGAATCTTGACCTAACTCAGCTGATGCACGAGCTTGAGAGTCTTTGAGCGATCTCTAGTCAAGCGAGGCGTGCATTTTTTTGGTGAGAGTTCTGTGAAACCTAAGGGGAAACCCAAGGGAAGGAACAAAAATAAGAAAAAGAAATCAGGTGTTCCAATTGCCAAACCAGTTGCAATGAAGCAGCCAAAAGGCAAGTGCTTCAAGTGCGGACAAAAGGGGCATTGGAAGAAAAATTGCCCACGTATGAAAAAACCAGGTATGGGTAATTTACATGTAATTGAGGCTTGTTTAGTGGAGAATTACAATGATAAATGGATCATTGATTCAGGAGCCACTAACCATGTTTGTTACTCTTTGCAGTGGTTCAAACATAGCTTGCCTTTAAGTGAAGGACAATGAGTTTTGAAGCTTGGAAATGGGGAGCTTGTGTCTGCACTAGCAGTGGGACAAGTTGTTTTATCTTTTGATAATTGTAGAACTTTGGTTTTAGAAGACTGTTTATTTATTCCGATTTTAAGAGGAATTTAATTTCATTAGTTGTTTGGTTAAACATTGTTTGTGATTCAGCTTTAATTCCTCGTTCAATAAGAAGTTCATATTCTTTTATTTGTTCCGGTGTAATGTTTAATGGTCTTTATTTCCTTAGTCCTGTGCCCTGTGAAGTTAATCATGTTGAAATAGGAGATGTTGAGCATGTTCATTCATCAAAGAAAAGAAAAGTTTCCAATGAAACTTATCTTTGGCATTTGAGATTGGGTCATATTAATTCTAACAGGATACAAGGTTTGGTCAATAGTGGGATTTTAAAATCCCTGAACTTTGAACCAATACCAGTTTGTGAATCTTGTTTAGAAGGTAAAATGACTAAGAGATCTTTCAAGGCCAAAGGAAATCGTGCCACACTTCAGCTGGAATTGGTACATACTGATGTATGTGGACCAATGAATGTCCAGGCCAGAGGAGGGTATTAGTATTTTATCACATTTACTGATGATTACTCTAGATTTGGACATGTGTACCTGATGCGTCACAAGTCTGAAGCTTTTGGGAAATTCCAGGAGTTCAAGGCTGAGGCAAAAAAGCATCTTGGAGTTCAAATTAAGACTCTTCGATCTGACCGAGGGGGTGAATACCTATCTGGAGAGTTCAGGTCTTACCTGACCAAAGAGGGGATAGTTTCACAATTATCTTCTCCAGGGACACCCCAGTAGAATGGAGTTGCTGAAAGGAGAAATAGAACCCTTTTAGAAATGGCAAAATCTATGCTCAGTTATTCATCTCTTTCTGATTCATTCTGGGGATATGCCTTAGAAACTGCTATGTACCTATTGAACTTAGCTCCATCCAAGTCGGTTTCAAAGACACCAATAGAATTATGGAAAAAGTGTAAGCCCTCCTTGAATCATATTCGGATTTGGGGTGCTCCAGCACATGTCTTACAAAAAAAACCAGATAAGATGGACTCACGTATAGAAGTATGCATGTTTATAGGCTATCCTAAAGGAACCAGAGGTTGGTTATTTTATAGTCCAAAAGAAAAGAAGGTCATAGTGAGTACACACGTGACTTTCTTAGAGGAGGACTATATGGCAAATTATAAGCCAAGGAGTAAGGTTATTCTTGATGAGCTAGTCTCAGATCAAGTTTTACCTCAACCTTAGGCAGTTCCAGCTTTTGTTCCTATGGTTATTCAAAGAGGGGAAAATATACCTGATGTTGAACACACACAGGAACCAGAAATAGAACCAGAAGTTCAGCATGATGATCAACAAGTGGAACCTGTAGAGGTGCAGTTACCGCTTGAGGAAGAACAACAAAATCATGAATTGGTTAATCCACTTAATGAGGGTCCTCATCTAGAATTGGATCCCCCTGTAGATGCACAACAACAAGTGCGGCAAACTCGTAGTTGGAGATTGATTCGTAAACCTGCAAGATTTCTCTTGTTGGACGAATCGTCTCAGGATGTCATCATTGAAGAAGATGATGATCCCACGAGTTATCAAGAGGCACTAGGAGATGTTGATGCTTAGGAATGGCTTGAGGCTATGAATCGTGAAATGGATTCTTTATATTCAAACTCAGTTTGGTCTCTTGTAGATGCACCAAAAGGGGTAAGACCCATTGGGTGTAAATGGATCTACAAGAGAAAGAGAGGATCGAACGGGAGGGTTGAAACCTTCAAAGCTAGATTGGTGGCGAAAGGATACACACAAATAGAAGGTGTGGATTATGAAGAAACCTTTTCGCCGGTTGCCATGCTCAAGTCCATCCGGATTCTCTTAGCTGTTGCAGCAAATCTTGATTATGAGATTTGGCAAATGGATGTCAAAACTGCTTTTCTAAATGGAAATTTGGAAGAGGATATCTACATGCAGCAACCAAAAGGGTTCATAGTCAAAGGGCAAGAAAACATGGTATGCAAGTTGCAAAGATCCATTTATGGACTTAAGCAAGCGTCCAGATCATGGAACATCAGGTTTGATCAAGCCATTAAGTCTTATGGTTTTGAGAAAAGTCCTGATGAACCGTGTGTGTATAAAAGGATCCAAGGTAACGCAGTATCTTTTCTTGTACTTTATGTAGATGATATACTCCTTATCGGAAATGATACGGAGGTATTGTTAGGCATAAAGACCTGGCTAAGCAAGCATTTTGATATGAAGGACCTGGGGGAAGCCAATTATATTCTTGGTATTAAACTATTGCGAGACCGAAAGAATAGGGTATTGGCATTATCTCAGGCTAATTACATCGACAAAATACTTGCCAGGTTCAGCATGGAGAATTCCAAGAAGGGAATTATACCCTTTAGGCATGGGATTCATCTTTCTAAGGAGCATTCTCCTAAAACTCCTGAGCAGAGAGAATGCATGAGTAGGACACCTTATGCTTCAGCAGTAGGTAGCCTTATGTATGCTATGCTGTGCACCAGACCAGATATCTGTTATGCAGTGGGAGTAGTAAGTCGATACCAATCTAATCCTGGAGAGGAACACTGGATAGCGGTTAAACATATACTCAAGTACCTTAGGAGAACGAGAGATTATATGTTGGTCTATTCTAGTGGGAGTCTTGAAACCATTGGTTATACAGACTCAGATTTCCAAGGAGACATTGACTCAAGAAAATCCACCTCTGGGTATGTGTTCACTCTTAATGGCGGGGCCATTTGTTGGAGGAGTGTCAAACAATCATGTGTGGCTGACTCTACCACAGAGGCGGAGTATGTAGCTGCTTCTGAGGCTGCAAAGGAAGCCGCATGGTTAAAGAAGTTCTTAATGGATCTTCAGGTGATACCAGGTGTTAGTCGTCCCATCACACTTTACTGTGACAACAGTGGGGCAGTAGCACAGTCCAAGGAACCAAGGTGTCACAAAAGACAAAAGCACATAGAGAGGAATTACCACTTGATCCGAGATATAATTCAAAGAGGAGATACAGTGGTAGTCAAGATAGCATCGGACGAGAACCTTGCTGACCCTTTTACTAAGAGTTTTCCTGAACGTGTGTTCGAGAGGCATGTTACATCTATGGGTCTTAGGAGGAGTCCAGATTTGCTATAGCTTTAGGAAGTTGTTATTTCACTTTGTTGTTTTGTGCCTTTTAAGCAAGACATTATGACATTATATTTTTTTGAATGTTATAAATGAGGTATTATTCTTTTATTCCACACACTATTTACAAACACTAAGGTCCGGATCAATTGTGAAGTATATGATCATATGGATACGTTCATGGAAGACATGATCACAGGTTCTCATAATTGATGAACAGATTCATAGCTGTTAAACAAAGTTGGGCACTTTATTTAGGCTGCAATATTTTATGAAATGGTTTTGTCCGAATCATTGTAAAATATTGGTGTGAATTAACATTCACATTGAAAGGATCAAGGAGAGATTTGATTAAGGGTGTTTTTCTGTCATAAGGTATCAAATCTCCAGATAACTATAGTTATAAGATTGCTCTTAATTCTGAGTTTATTATAAATAGATAATCAAATAGTTTTCATTCTTTGATTTACCGACGGGTGAGGTGCGATCCATTGACAGCCAATAACTCGGTATTTTGGGAGTGAGATTGTTTGATTATCAGTATTTATGAGATAAACAATATGAAATTTGTAGGAAATGTCCCCTTGATATGTTTTAGTACTTGGATATTGAAGACACTGGCCAGTGCATGTAATCCATTAGAGAAACTATCATAGTCAAGGGAATAAATAATTGATTGGATTACAGAAAACTAGTCAATCAATTATAGACGTTCTACAAAGGGGTGATATATATACATGTTATATATGTTATTAATCTTGGAGTTCAAGTTCGGGCTTTTAGTGGAGTAGCACCGAATTAGATAATCATCTGTTGATTATTAGGAGCCTTGATTAGCAACAGCTGGTAGATCCCCAAGCTAGCTCAAGATAAGGGATGGGGAAATTTCAGTTGATGACGACTAGTGAGTTACATGGTCTTGGGCTTTAGGCTCAAGTTTGTACTCAAGAGCAAGTGGGAGATTGTTGGGTTTTTGCTCTTTCACTAAAGCCCAATAGGGGCTAGTGTGTAAGAAGAGCCCAAGAAACCTAGGGCCCGTTTCATCTAAGGGTTAGGTTTCTTGGAACCCATATATATACTACACTTAACCCTTCCTGTAAAACAGGAGAGTAGTCACAGCCGTAGAGGCAAGGTCATCTCCTGATAGAGAGAAAGTGCCCACACACCATCTCCTTCCTCCTTGAGAGATAGTCTGGAAGGTCTGCCATCAACCGACTACAAGGAAAACACTTCGAGAGGTAATATTTCTTCTGTGTTTATGAAACAATGATGATTCGGTAAGCATACCAATGTACTAGGTCCTTAAATCGCTTCCGCATAAATCCAATAGTTCCTACAGATTCCACCAGAGCTACAGGATTTGAAGCTCAATTTTTTCAATTTGTTATACAGTCAGCTTTTTGGGGATGTTCCTCCCCATTATGATAATGAGAATTATAGGATGAGCTTTATTGGAAATAGTAGACTTTGTGTATATGAATTTTGGGTTGTCATGGTTCAAGAAAGAGTAAGCACCGGAGGTATGTGTGGATTTTCAGGTCCTTATTTATGCATGCTAGAGTTGTGTTCATTTTTGGGTTAGTCTGGTTTTACTTGAAATATAGGAACATCATGAAGATGAAGAAGGGTCTCAAGGTTTCAAAGTGGAAGTCATTTCACAGGCATGGCTTTAATGAGTTTAAGGTTGTAAATTTGGCGAGTGAAGACAACGCGATAGGGAACAGAGCATCGGGGAAGGTCTACATGGGTGTAGTGACCAGTGATGAGGTTGTGGCAATGAAGAAATTATGGCAAGAAGCTAAGAGTGGAAATGGAACTAGAACTGGAAGAGTTATTTATGCAAAGGATGAATTTGGTGTTGAAGTAGATACATTGGGAAAAATTAGGCACAAGAATATTGTAAGGTTGTCATGTTGTTGCAACAATGGTGATACTAGGCTCTGGTTTATGAACATATGCCGAACAGGAACTTAGTTGATATGTTAAAGATTAGCGAGAGAAGCTTATTGGATTGGCCAATAAGATTCAAAATTGCAATTGATGTTGTAGAAGAGCTTGCTTATTTGCATGACGATTGTGTCCCACCCATTCTTCATAGGGTCATAAAATCTAACAATATATTGCTAGATGAGAGTTTGGAGCCAAATTTGGAGATTTTGGAGTTGCTAAACTTGTCAGGGGAGCTAGCCAAGGACATGTCTGTAATTACAGGATCTTACAGTTACATTTCACCAGGTTTGTAAAATTTAGTTAACAATTGACTATAATTTTTAATTCTCAATCTGTATTTTGGAATTTGGATTCCTATGTTCAATTTTTTTTGTTTTGATTAGTTGATGCTATATTCTTAGATTTCAAGTTATGCAAATCTATTAGCTTGTTTCATGTTCACTTTCTTTACATCTTTGCTTCATTTAATTTTGTTCATATGAAGATATTTCAATGACGAGAACATAAAGAAATAGATTTTTTTTGTAGGAATAAAATAAAAAATTGGAAATCTTGAAATAAAAAACTCGAAATTTGCCCTATTTTTACTGCATATAAGTGGTACAAGGGTAAATTGAGTTAAAATTTGCACATAAATCGCACAAGGATGGTTGGAGTTACACACGCTTCGTTGGATACCTACAATGCATAAATCGTACAAGGGTGGCGCGACTTGTGTGCAATTCTATTTATATATAAGTCTTGCCACCCTGGGCTAACCTATGTGTTGCTTTGCCTAGCAAAAAAGAGCTCACTTAATCTAGCTCCCACACCCCATTCAATGGTGGATAATACTGTGTCAGCATAGGATCCTGCAAATTGTGAGTACAAACAGGATTACTCATAGGTGAATACCAAAGTACAATTATGTCGAAACAAGATAACTATATTTGAGTCCATTAGATTTAGATTTTGATAAATTATTTTTAAAATTATTGAAGTTAAAAGATTTTATTTATGTTTGGAAATAACATTAGAAAAAGTTTTAAAAAAAGTTAACATGCAAGATAAAGAAATTACCATTTTTATTTTTTTTAAATCAATTTTTTAGGTGACATACATTCTCTTCAAGTAAAAATATAATCAGTCAAAATCATTAATTATAAGAAAATGCAATAAAAATTTATTCTAAAAAAGTGAAAATATTAATTTTTATCTTTACATTTCACATTATTTCTTTTAAACTTAATTTTTTTAATAACATTTTCAAACATAAATCAATTATTTTAACACTAGCCTCGTTGGGGTGTTGTCTAGTGATTTAGGGGTATCTCACCTTTGCTGGAAATCGGCCTTCTAGATAACCATTTTCTATTGCGATTTTGGCAAGTCTATGCCAACATGGAAAGTTGTAGGAGCTGCTCATGATGGGCAACTCTTTCTCTAGGGAAGTCTAGGAAATTGCACGATCCTAATGAGTAAAAATAATCTTTCCAGAATGGTACCTAATGAGTTGTGGGTTTTTCCCCATGTGAATTTGCTTGAGCTCAATGATAATTTTTTGACTAGGCCAATTCCGAATGTGATATCTAGTGCTTATAATCTGTCAATTTTGTGAGTTTGGAATAATCAATTTGATGGTTTGAATCCTGATGGAGTTGGATTATTAAATAATCTTTTGGAGTTTCATGGTGGCAATAATAAGCATTTTGGTTGGATCCCTGATAGTATGGCCAAGTTGACATGGTTAGGACTTCTTGATTAGAGTTACTATGAACTTTATGGTGAAATCCTGGGTTGGATTCATGGTTAGATTAAGCTCAATGAGCTTAATTTGGTTAATAATAGGTTTGATGGTAACATTCCAATGGAATTGCGAAGCTTGTCTGAGCTTACTTATCTTGATCTCTCTAGTAACCAAATTTTTGGTGAGATCCCACCAAAGCTATAGAATTTGAAGCTCAATTTTTACAATTTGTTATACAATTAGCTTTTTGGGGATGTTCCTCCCCTTTATGATAATGAAAATTATAGGATGAGGTTTATTGGAAATCCTGGACTCTATGTAAATGAATTTGGGGTTGTCATGGCTTAGGAAAGAGTAGGCACTAGAGGTATGTGTGGATTTTTAGGTCCTTGTTTATGCGTGCTAGAGTTGTGCTCATCTTTGGGTTAGCCTGGTTTTACTGGAAATATAGGAACATCATGAAGATGAAGAAAGGTGTCAAGGTTTCAAAGTGGAAGTCATTTCACAAGCCTGGCTTTAATGTATTTGAGGTTGTAAAATTGATGAGTGAAGACAACGTGATAGGGAGCGGAGCATCAAGGAAGGTCTACAAGGTTGTAGTAAGTAGTGGTGAGGTTGTGGCCGTGAAGAAATTGTGGGGAGCAGCTTAGAGTCGAAATGGAGCTGGAACTGGAAGAGTTGTTTATGCAAAGGATGAGTTTGATGTTGAAGTAGAAACATTAGGAAAAATTAGGCACAAAAATACTATAAGGTTGTGGTGTTGTTGCAACAGTGGTGATACCAGGCTCTTGGTTTATGAACATATGCCAAATAGAAACTTGGCTAATATATTGAAGAGTAGCAAGGGAAGCTTGTTGTATTGGCCAACAAGATACAAAATTGCAATTTATGCTGCAGAAAGGCTTGCTTATTTGCATCACGATTGTGTTCCACCCATATTCATTAGACAAGAAATCTAACAATATATTGCTCGATGGAGAGTTTGGAGCCAAAGTTGCAGATTTTGGAGTTGCTAAAATTGTTAGGGGAGCTAGCCAAGGACATGTCTGTAATTGCAGGATCTTACAGTTACATTTCATCAGGTTTGGAAAATTTAGTTAACAATTGACTATAATTTTCATTCTCAATCTGTTTGGAATTTAGATTCCTATGTTCAATGTTTTTTGTTTTGATTAGTTGATGCTATATTCTTAGATTTCAAGTTATGCAAATCTATTAGCTTGTTTCATGTTCTTTTTCTTTAGATCTTTGCTTCGTTTAATTTTGTTCATATTAAGATATTTCAATGATAAGCACATAAAGAAATAGATCTTTTTTGTCAGAATATAATAAAAAAATTGGAAAACTTGAAATAAAAAACTCAAAATTTGTCCTATTTTTACTGTATATAAGTGGTACAAGGGTGAATCGAATTAAAATTTGTACATAAATCGGACAAGGATTGCACAACTTATGCATGCAACATTGGACACCTACAATGTATAAATCATACAAGGGTGGCATGACTTATGTACAAGTCTCTTTGTGTACAAGTCTCGCCACCTTGGACTAACCTATGTGTTGTTTTGCCTAGCAAAAAATATCTCACTTAATCTGGGTCCGCATCCCATTCAGTGGTGGATAAAACTATGCCAGCTTCGTATCCTACAAATTGTGAGAACAAATAGCATTGCTGATAAGTGAATACCAATTTACAATTATGTTGAAACAAGATAGCTATATTTGAGTCTATTTGATTTAGATTTTGGTAAATTATTTTTAAAATTATGGAAGTTAAAGATTTTATTTATGTTTGGAAATAACATTAAAAAAAGTTTTAAAAAATTAACATATAAGATAAAGAAATTAACATTTTTAGTATTTTTAGAATCATTTTTTTAAGGTGATACACATTCTCTTAGGCTATGTTCATGAGTTTGAAGGGAATGGCATGGAAAGGCATTAAAGGAAAATAAAAGGAAGTAGGAACGGTTTTAAAGGGTTAAAACCAATCATGTTCGCAAGTTTAAAATTGACGAGGGAAAGGAAATGGAGGGACTATAATATATTCTTACAATTTTACCCTTAACTTAAATAGATTCAAAATAGTTAATTTTTTATACTTAATATGTTTTATATTATTTTTAAAAATTCTAGAAACAATTTTACGTCTTATAAATTTTAAGAATATTTTTTTTAAAAAAAATTTAACCTGAAAATTGCGTATATTTAAAAATAATTTTCTTTTTATTTTTAGAAATGTCTCAATGTATATGTCAATGTTTTTTGCCAAAAAATAGAAATTTTTGTTTCATATGAAAAATTGTCTTTTCATTTGTTAAACATTTTATTAATTATGATCACAAGTTAAATTTATAAGAACTAAATTAAAAAGTATATCAATTAAAAATGAATCATAAAAACATATATAAATATATTGGAGAAATGACTATTCACAACAAAAATAAAGTCTAATAAATAATCATCCTCAACAAAAGTCATATAATTCATGAGTAAAAATTATGAAATGTTTGAATACCATCTAATAAAAATAAAAATAATTTATTATATCTAGATCTTAATGAAAAATAACAACCCAAAAAATAATCTAAGCATCTTCAAGTGAAAATTTAATATGATAAAAAACAATCCAAGCAAGATGGACAAGATAACCAAATCTTCAAGATCAACTGTAGATGTTTGAAGCAAAACCCCACTGATAGATTCAGACTCGTGTGAACTAAAATCTACCACAAAAAAATTAATAATAATAAAGTTAGAAATGGTATTGCTATATTAGAACATACAGGTGTGTTAAAGTATAGTTTCATAAATTACCTTGAGGGGTTAACAAGACTGAACACCATCTCAAGTAGCAACTCCTTGCGCTTGTCCTCGAGAACACCAATGACTGCTCCAATCCTCTCAAGATAATCAAAAAGATACGGATAAGCATGAGTAAACAAGTGATTCTCAATCTTTAAATCTTCTAACAACTTCCAAATTTCAGCTTGAGAAATTGGAAGTTTTTGCTGAACTTTCTCATATACAGCAATGCTTTCTCTAATAGTTGTGTTTCCTTTTTTAAGAGCTCCGACAATATCTAAAAGCGCTACCTTTATCCCTTTAATTTCACTTTCATCCTTAATATTTTTAGATCTCTTAGCTTTGGTCCCTTGATTACGAGCTAAGTGTTCTTTTGGAGATGAGACATCGTTGTCATTACCCATATTAAGAATGTCTTCAAAACTCTCTAGGTTGACATCATTAATTTCAATAGATTCGGTTTCTCCAGCGGGTGACCTTTTGTTTTTAATATCCCTTGCAGTCTCAGCATGTTGCCTGGTAACTCTATCATCTCTACACAATATCATCATTTTATTATAAGTTGCAATAGGCTTTCTTATCCACTCCTCAGCTTCAGGCTTTGTCTATCAAATAAAAATTATTGAAATCAATAACAAAATTATTAAGAATCAAAATAAAATAAATAGTGTTAAATAACCTTCACTAATATACCTCAATTAGCTTTTGCCAAACTTTAGGTTCAGCACACCAACGCTCTGTAATTGGATCCCAAGAAAATCCACTCAAGCTATTTTTGAACAAATGACAACATTTAGAAAAAAAATTTCTTTATTAACTTCCAGCGTCCTCTTACCTTTTCCTTTACAAAAGTTCTTTCAAATTTCTCTTGCAATTCTTGAGTTATGACTTCATAAGCCTTTGAAGTAAAGCTTCCACCCACTTTGTTTCCCAAGTTTTGTTGATTAAGAAATGCATCAGTTAGAGCATTATCCATCTTAGGTGTCCATATCTCTCTTTTAGGCTTGGACATGATCCCTAATAGATATGAAGAGCTTAAACATTATGATAGATTCACAATATAAATGAAAAAATAGCATATTTACTTCTCATCAATATAAATATAATGATCAAGTTGAAACAAGAGAAAACTTCATTAGTTCACATCACAAAAATTATCAAGTCCTAAGATATAATTTCATCTTAAAAATAAGAAAGAAACAATTTATGAATTATAATCCCTAAACATAGCACTAGCTATAGAATTTCTAAAGTTCTCTACTAAACGAGTATGGTCTACATCTTCATATTGTACTAGATTATTAACATGTTGAGGTGCAGCTTGATTATTAATTTCTTCATCAACCTCAGCAACTAAATCTTTATTAGGATCTACCATCATCAAGTAATTATGCAAAATGAAGTTAGTTCAATTCCACTTGCAATGATAGGAAATCTTTTTTTTCAAAACTCCAAAAGCCCTTTCAATAACATTACGCAAGGATGAATGTCGATGATTGAATAATTCTTGAGGTGTTCAAGGTGGATTTCTTAGGGAAAATTCTTTCAGATGATAGCATGTTGCTCTATAAAGTGTAATTAGTCCCTTTCTCAACATGAATCCAGCATCAAGAACATAATATTTACCTATTTAAAAGAAAAAAAACTAATTACTATAATAAATCTAATTGAACCAAAAAAGTGAAAATATTATATTAACTACCTCTAGGTATTTTAAGATTGCTTGTGCTGCATAATGGATCTTTTAATATCCTTGAGTCAGATGCAATGCCCTCCTATCTAGGTAGAACATATGTAAATTTTAGATCAAATGAGCATGCATTTTGTGTTAGAAAATCTTTCCTTCCATGATACTTGGGAGCTTCAGCAGATGAGACTTTTACACGGACATGTGTACAATCAATTGCCCCAACACAATCCTATCATTACTATTTTTCATCAATATTGTTTTTAATTATACTACATCTAAACTCAATATAAAATAAAATTTACCTTGAAAATGGATTAAATTGACTGCTTTTAAGAATTTCTACTAGAATTTGTGAGCCATCTGGTTGTTTGAAATACTTATGTTCAAGCTCAATAATTGATCGAAGCACACGATGAAAATGACAACTAGTGGATCCAATAGAGTGTCGAAACCAAAGTTGAACCTCCCGATTTCTAACATTATGTGTTAGAATGTATAGTGTTTTGGCAACTTGTTCCTCTAAAGTTACTTGTTGTGTTGATTGGAGACCACCCTCCCGTTTTACGATTTAACATAAATCTAAAAAAGTTTTAGCTCCCATTCTTATTATCTTACGACCTTCACTACTACCAATTTGTTTCATTATCTTTGCTCGTACCCTCTCCTTCTCTAAAGTTAAAGTACATTCAATCACTTTACTTTGAGAATGTTTTCTAATTATGCAATAGTAAACTACAAGACATATGACATGAACTATGGTCATTTGACGACATTCTCTCCATCTCAATAATGCAAGGTTTCCTTTGTCTCCTGGATCATTCATCTATGTAGGAATGCAAATATAAATTTGTGCTAGTTAATTAAAGAAATTAAGCACCAATTATTTTGTAATTGAAACAACTAAAATCTCATATCCATCTTCAAAATATCAAGCCATCATCAAGAGTATAAGCACAAATTGAAATTGAGTCAAGGTATTGAATTTAAGATAAGACAAAATTCTAAAATAGAGAAAGCCACAACAGTACTTCAAATGCCATGAATTGATATAATAAGGCTGGAAAAAATTGAATGGTTCACATTTGCAATTATGTGGCACAAGGGACAAAACAGTGAATTGATGATAAGCAATATAATATATATTTAATTGGCCTATTTTTGTTCATGTTACTCATTGTCAATTTGTGGATCTCACCATTAATAAAATGCAAAAGTGTATTTGGTTTCATTTGTTAAAGATACACAGCACCGACAAACAAACAAAAGGAAAAAAAAAGAAAAAAGGCAAATAGTAGATGATTAGCTTCAAGCAAAGTGAATATGGAAGATTGTCACAGAAAGCATTGCTGCCTCTTGGGTAGGATGCTGGATTAGAAGAGAGCTTACAGCTAGCAGTGCAACAATGACTCTAGTTGTTTAGCAAGAAGTGAAAGGGGGATTTCTAAAAAAATTATAATCGAGTATGATTTTGTTTGGAAGTGATAAATTTGAAATTTTTAATTTTGTTAGGAAGGAGATAGGGCGGGTGACTAATTTTCACAGAAGATCAAAGAGAGATTTAGAGGGAAATAATAAAAAGATGAAATTGAAATTGATTAATTAAAATGGTATTTTATTTTTTTTAGTAAGGATAATAATGTAATTTACATTATAATTACTCTTAAATCCCCTAATTTGGGGGAACTATAAAATAGGGGTTTTGGAGGGTTTTGAGGGGTTAATGAAAGCTCTCAAAAACCTTTTCCTTCTAAAAAATAAAACTCATGAATGCAAAAAAACTCCAAAAACCTCTCCCTTCCTTCCCCTTCCCTCCAAACTTAAACTTGTGAACATAGCCTTAAAGTAATAATATAATCAGTCAAAATCATTAATTATAACAAAGTGCAATAACAATTTATTCTAAAAAATAAAAATTTTAATTTTAATCTTTACATTTCACAATAATTCTTTTAAATTTAATTTTTTTATAACATTTTCAAACATAAATCAATTATTTTAACAGCAGCTTCGTTGGGGTGTTGCTGAATGATTTGGGGAGTAACTCGCCTTTGCTGGAATTCCACCTTTCAGATAACCATTTTTCTGTTGTGATTCCGGCAAGTCTATGCCCGCATGGAAAGTTGCAGGAGTTGCTCATGATGGGCAACTCTTTCTTCAGGAAAATCCCGGAAAGTCTAGAAAACTACACGAGCCTAACGTGGAATGGTACTTGATGTGTTGTGGGCTCTTCTCCATGAGAATTTTCTTGAGCTCAATGATAATTTTCTGACTAGGCCAATTCCGAATGCGATATCTAGTGCTTATAATTTGTTGATTTTGTGAGTTTGGAATAACTAGTTTGATGGTTTGAATCCAGATGGAGTTGGATCATTGAATAATCTTTTGGAGTTTCATGGTGGCAATAATAAGCATTCTGTTGGGATCCCTGATAGTATGGCCAAGTTGACACTGTTGGGGCTTCTTGATCAGAGTTACAATGAACTTTATGGTGAAATCTTGGGTTGGATTCATGGTTGGACTAAGCTTAATAAGCTTAATTTGGTTAATAATAGGTTTGATGGCAATATTCCATAGGAATTGGGAAGCTTGTCTGACCTTTCTTATCTTGATCTCTCCAGCAACCAAATTTTTGGTGAGATTCCACCAGAGCTATAGAATTTGAACTCAATTTTTTCAATTTGTTATACAATCAGCTTTTTGCGGAAGTTCCTCCCCTTTATGATAATGAGAATTATAGGATGGGGTTTATTGGAAATCTTGGACTTTGTGCAAATGAATTTGGGGTTGTCATGGCTCAAGAGAGAGTAGGCACCGAAGGTATGTGTGGGTTTTCAGGTCCTTATTTATGCTTGTTAGAGTTGTGCTCATCTTTGGGTTAGCCTAGTTTTACTTGAAATATAGGAATATCATGAAAATGAAGAAGGGTCTCAAGGTTTCAAAGTGGAAGTCATTTCACAAGCTTAGCTTTAATGAGTTTGAGGTTGTAAAAGTCATGAGTGGAGACAACGTGATAGGCAATGGAGAATCGGCAAAGGTTTACAAGATTGTATTAAGCAATGGTAAGGTTGTGGTTGCGAAGAAATTGTGGAGAGCAGCTAAGAGTGGAAATGCAACTGGAACTGGAAGAGTTGTTTATGCAAAGGATGAATTTGATGTTGAAGTAGAAACATTGGAAAAAATTAGGCATAAGAATATTGTAAGGTTATGGTGTTGTTGCAATGGTGGTGATACCAGGCTCTTGGTTTATGAACATATGCCAAACGGGAACTTGGCTGATATGTTGAAGAGTAGCAAAAGAAGCTTGTTGGATTGGCCAACAACATACAAAATTGCAATTGATACTGTAGAAGGCTTGCTTATTTGCATCATATTGTGTCCCGCCCATTTTCATAGGACGTAAAATCTAACAATATGTTGCTAGATGGAGAGTTTGGAGTCAAAATTGCATATTTTGGAGTTACTAAATTTGTTAGAGGAGCTAACCAAGGACACGTCTATAATTGCAAGATCGTACAGTTACATTTCACCAGGTTTGTAAAATTTAGTTAACAATTAACTATAATGTTAATTCTCAATCTGTATTTTGGAATTTGGATTCAAATGTTCAATTTTTTTGTTTTGATTTGTTGATGCTATATTCTTAGGTTTCAAGTTATGCAAATCTATTAGCTTGTTTTGTGTTCATTTTCTTTACATCTTTGCTTCATTTAATTTTGTTCATATAAAGATATTTCAATGATAAGCACATAAAGAAATATATTTTTTTGTAGAAATAAAATAAAAAATTGGAAAACTTGAAATAAAAATCTCAAAATGTGTCCTATTTTTACTGTATCTAAGTGGTACAAGGATGAATCAAATTAAAATTTTCACATAAATTGCACAAGGGTTACACGACTTATGCATGCATCATTGGACACGTACAATGCATATGTCATACAAGGGCGACATGGCTTATGTGTAGTTCTATAAGTCTCACCACCCTAGATTGACCTACATGTTGTTTTGCTTAGCAAAAAGATCTCACTTAATCTGGGTCCCACATTCCATTCAGTGGTGGATAAAACTATGTCAGCTTAATATCCTACAAATTATGAGTACAAATAACATTACCCATAAGTGAAAACCAAATTACAATTATGTCGAAACAAGATAACTATATTTGAGTCTATTTGATTTAGAATTTGATAAATTATTTTTAAAATTATTGAAGTTAAAATATTTTGTTTATGTTTGGAAATAACATTAAAAAAATGTTTTAAAATAATAACATATAAGATAAAGAAGTTAACATTTTTAGTTTTTTCCGAATCAATTTTTTAAGATGATATACATCGTTTTAAAGTAATAATATAATTAGTCAAACTCATTAATTATAAGAAAGTGCAATAAAAATTTATTCTAAAAAAATGAAAATATTAATTTTTATCTTTACATTTCACATTAATTCTTTTAAACTTAATTTTTTTAATAATATTTTCAAACATAAATCAATTATTTTAACAGTAGCCTCGTTGGGGTGTTGTCGAGTGATTTAGGGAGTAACTCGCCTTTGCTGGAAATCGACCTTTCGGATAACCATTTTTTTGTTGCGATTCCAGCAAGTCATGCCGGCATGGAAAGTTGCAGAAGTTGCTCATGATGGGCAACTCCTTTTTCGGGAAGATCCCGGAAAGTCTAAGAAATTGCACAAGCTTAACGAGGAAAAATAATCATTCTAGAATGGTACCTGATGCATTGTGGGCTCTTCCCATGTGAATTTGCTTGAGCTCAATGATAATTCTTTGACTAGGTCAATTTCGAATGCGATAGTTAGTGCTTATAATCTATCAATTTTGTGAGTTTGGAATAACCAGTTTCATGGTTTGAATCCTGATGGGGTTGGATTGTTGAATAATCTTTTGGAGTTACAAGATGGCAATAATAAGCATTCTAGTGGAATCCCTAATAGTATGGCCAAGTTGACACAGTTGGAGCTTCTTGATCAGAGTTACAATGAACTTTATGGTGTAATCCTAGGTTGGATTCGTGGTTGGACTAAGCTCAATGAGCTTAATTTGGTTAATATAAGGTTTGATGGTAATATTCCAAAGGAACTGGGAAGCTTGTCTAAGCTTACTTTTCTTGATCTCTCTAGTAACCAACTTTTTGGTGAGATTCCACTAGAGCTACAGAATTTGAAGCTCAATTTTTTCAATTTGTTACACAATCAGCTTTTTGGGGATGTTCCTCCCTTTTATGATAATGATAATTATAGGATGAGGTTTATTGGAAGTCCTGGACTTTGTGTAAAGGAATTTGGGGTTTTCATGCCTCAAGAAAGAGTAGGCATTAGAGGTATGTATGGATTTTTAGGTCCTTATTTATGCTTGCTTGAGCTGTCTCATCTTTGGGTTGGCCTAGTTTTACTTGAAATATAGGAACATCATGAAGATAATGAAAGGTCTCAAGGTTTCAAAGTGGAAGTCATTTCATAAGCTTGAATTTAATGAGTTTGAGGTTGTAAAATTGATGAGCGAAGACAATGTGACAAGGAATGGAGCATCAAGGAAGGTCTACAAAGTTGTACTCAGCAATGGTGAGGTTATGGCAGTGAAGAAATTGTGGGGAGCAGCTAAGAGAGGAAATGGAACTGAAACTGGAAGCGTTGTTTATGCAAAGGATGAATTTGATGTTGAAGTAGAAACAATGGGAAAAATAGGCACAAGGTTGTGGTATTGTTGCAATAGTGGTGATACGAACCTCCTGGTTTATGAACATATGCCAAATGGGAACTTGGCTAATATGTAGAAGAGTTGCAAGAGAAGCTTGTTGGATTAGCCAACAAGATACGAAATTGCAATTGATTCTGCCAAAGGGCTTGCTTATTTGCATCACGATTGTGTCCCACCCATTGTTCATAGGATGTAAAATCTAACAATATATTGCTAGATTGAGAGTTTGGAGCCAAAGTTGTAGATTTTGGAGTTTCTAAAATTGTTAGGGGAGCTAGCCAAGGACATGTCTGTAATTGTAGGATCTTACAGTTACATTTCACCAAATTTGTAAAATTTAGTTAACAATTGACTATAATTTTAATTCTCATTCTGTATTTTGGAATTTGGATTCCTATGTTCAATCTTTTTGTTTTGATTAGTTGATGCTATATTCTTAGATTTCATGTTACACAAATCTATTAGCTTGTTTTGTGTTCATTTTCTTTACATCTTTCCTTCATTTAATTTTGTTCATTTGAAGATATTTCAATGATGACCATATAAAGAAATAGATTTTTTTGTAGGAATAAAAAAAAAGAATTGGAAAACTTGAAATAAAATACTCGAAATGTGCCTTATTTTTACTGTATGTAAGTAGTACAAGGCTGAATCGAATTAAAATTCGCACATCAATAGCACAAGCATAGCACGACTTATGCACGCATCATTGTACACCTATAATGCATAAGTCATAGAAGGGTGGCATGACTTATGTGCAGTTCTATTTGTATATAAGTCTCATTACCCTGGATCGACCTATGTATTATTTTCCCTAGAAAAAAAATATCTCACTCATTCTGGGTCCCACATCCCATCCAATTGCGATAAAAGTGTGTCAGCTTAGTATCCTACAAATTGTGAGTATAAATAGAATTAATCATAAGTGAATGTCAAAGTACACTTACGTCGAAACAAGATAACTATTTTTCAGTCTATTTGGTTTAGATTTTGATAAATTATTTTTAAAATTATTGAAGTTAAAAGATTTTATTTATGTTTGGAAATAACATTAAAATTTTTTTAAAAAAAATTAACATTTAAAATAAAGAAATTAACATTTTTAGTTTTTTTCAAAATCAATTTATTAAGATGATACACATTCTGTTAAAGTAATAATATAATCAGTCAAAATCATTAATTATAAGAAAGAGCAATAAAATTTATTCTAAAAAAATGAAAATATTAATTTTTGTCTTTACATTTCACATTAATTCTTTTAAACTTGTTTTTTTAATATAATTTTCAAACATAAATCAATTATTTTAACAGTAGCCTGGTTAGGCTATTGCCAAGTGATTTGGGGAGGGACTCGCCTTTGCTGGAAATCAACCTTTTATATAACCATTTTTTTGTTGTGATTCTGGCAAATTTGTGCCGGCATGAAAAGTTGTTGGAGTTGCTCATGATGGGCAACTCTTTCTTCGGGAAAATTTGGGAAACTACACGAGCCTAACGAGGGTTAGACTTAAGAACAATAATCTTTCTGGAATGGTACCTGATGCGTTGTGGGCTCTCTCCCCATGTGAATTTGCTTGAGCTCAATAATAATTCTTTGACTAGGCCAATTCCGAATGTGATATCTGGTGCTTATAATCTGTTGATTTTGTGGGTTTGGAATAACTGGTTTGATGGTTCGATTCCTGATAGAGTTTGATTGTTGAATAATCTTTTGGAGTTTCATGGTGGCAATAATAGGCATTCTGGTGGGATCCCTGAAGTATGGCCAAGTTGACACAATTGGGGGTTTTGATCTGAGTTACAATGAACTTTCTAGTGAAATCCTAGGTTGGATTCATGGCTGGACTATGCTCAATGAGCTTAATTTGGGTTATAATAGGTTTGATGTTAACATTCCAATGGAATTGTGAAGCTTGTCTGAGGTTACTTATCTTGATCTCTCTAGTATCCAACTTTTTAGTGAGATTCCACCAGAGCTACAAAATTTAAAGCTCAATTTTTTCAATTTGTCATACAATCAGCTTTTTGGGGATGTTCCTCCCCTCTATAATAATGAGAATTATAGGATGAGGTTTATTGGAAATCCTGGACTTTGTGTAAATGAATCTGGGGTTGTCATGGCTCAGAAGAGAGTAGGCACTGGTGGTATGTGTGGATTTTTAGGTCCTTATTTATGCTTACTGGAGTTATGCTCATCTTTGGGCTGGCTTAGCTTTACTTGAAATATAGGAACATCATAAAGATGAAGGGTCTCAAGGTTTCAAAGTGGAAGTCATTTTGTAAGCTTAGCTTTAATGAGTTTAATGTTGTAAAATTGATGAGTGAAGACAACGTGATGGGTAGTGGAGCATCGGCGAAGGTTTACAAGGTTGTACTGTGCAGTGGCCAGGTTGTGGCAATGAAAAAATGTGGGGAGCAGCTAAGAGTGGAAATGGAACTAGAACTGGAAGAGTTGTTTATGCAAAGGATGAATTTGATGTTGAAGTAGAAACATTGGCATAAATTAGGCACAGGAATATTGTAAGGTTGTGGTATTGTTGCAACACAGTAGTGATACTAGGCTTCTGGTTTATGAACATATGCCAAATGGGAACTTGGCTAATATGCTGAAAAATAGCAAAAGAAGCTTGTTGGATTGGTCAACAAGATACAAAATTGCAATTGATGCTGCAGAACATCTTATTTTCAACACGATTGTATCCCACCTATTGTTCATAGGGATGGAAAATTTAACAATATATTGCTAGATGGAGAGTTTGGCACCAAAGTTGTAGATTTTGGAGTTGCTAAAATTGTTAGAGGAGCTAGCCAAGGACATGTCTATAATTATAGGATCTTACGGTTACATTTCATTAGGTTTGTGAAATTTAGTTAACAATTTACTATAACTTTAATTCTTAATCTGTATTTTGGAATTTGGATTCCTATGTTCAATTTTTTTTTTTGATTAGTTGATTCTATATTCTTAGATTTCATGTTTGGTAAATCTATTAGCATGTTTCATTTTACATCATTGCTTCATTTAATTTTGTTTGTATGAAGATATTTCAATGATAGGCACATTAAGAAATAGATTTTTTTTTTTGTAGGAATAAAATAATAAAATTGGGAAACTTGAAATATGTTCTATTCTGAAGAAAAAAAAAGTCGAAATGCGTCACATTTTTACTGTATATAAGTCGTATCAGGGAATTGAATTAAAATTTATACATAAGCCGCATGAGAGTTGTACGACTTTTGCATGCATCGCTGGACACGTACAATGCATAAATTGTACAAGGGTGGCACGACTAATGTGTAGTTCTTTTACCACCCTAGATTAATTAACTTATGTGCAAATAGAAATGCATATAAGTCTCACCACCCAAGATTGACTTATATGTTGTTTTACCTATAAAAAAAAATATCTCACTTAATCTAGGTCCTACATCCAATTGAATAGTGGATAAAAGTGTGTCAGCTTAGTGTCTCATAAATTGTGAGTACAAATAGCATTACTCATAAGTGAATATCAAAGTACACTTATATTGAAACAAAATAACTATATTTGAGTCTGTTTGGTTTAGATTTTGATAAATTGTTTTTGAAATTAGTGAAGTTAAAAGAATTGATTTATGTTTGGAAATAATATTAAGAAAATTTTTTAAAAAAATTAACATATAAGATAAAAAAAATTAACATTTTTAGTATTTTTAGAATGAATTTTATTAAGATGATATACTTTCTCTTATAGTAAAATATAATCAGTTAGAATCATTAATAATAAGAATGTGCAATAAAGATTTATTCTAAAAAGATAAAAATATTAAATTTTACTTTTACATTTCATATTAATTCTTTTAAACTTAATTTTTTAATATCATTTTCAAACATAAATCAATTATTCTAACAACAAACTAGTTGGGGTGTTGTCGACTGATTTGGGGAGTAACTAGCCTTTGCTGGAGATTGTCCTTTCGGATAACCATTTTTTTGTTGAGATTCCAGCAAGTTTGTGCTTGCATTGAAAGTTGCAGGAGCTACTCATGATGGGCAACTCTTTCTTTGGGAAAATCTTAAAAAGGCAGGGAAACTACACGAGCCTAATGAGGGTTAGACTTAAGAACAATAATTATTCTGAATTGGTGCCTAATGCATTGTAGGCTCTTCCTAATGTGAACTTTCTTGAGCTCAATGATAATTCTCTAACTAGGCCAATTTTGAATGCGATATCTGGTGCTTTTAATCTCTCCATTTTGTGGGTTTGGAATAACTAGTTTGATGGGTTAATTCCTGATGGAGTTTGATTATTGAATAATCTTTTGGAGTTTCATGGTGGCAATATTAAGCATTCTGGTGGGATCCCTAATAGTATGGCCAAGTTCACACAATTGGGGCTTCTTGATCTGAGTTACAATGAATTTTCTAGTGAAATCCTGGGTTTGATTTATGGTTGGACTAAACTCAATGAGCTTAATTTGGGTGATAATAGATTTGGTGGTAACATTCCAAAGGAATTGAGAAGCTTGTCTGGATTTACTTATCTTGTTCTTTTTAGTAACCAACTTTTTTGTGAGATTCCACCAAAGCTACAAAATTTAAAGCTCAATTTTTTCAATTTGTCATACAATCAGCTTTTTGGGGATATTCCTCCCCTTTATGATAATAAGAATTATAGGATGAGGTTTATTGAAAATCCTAGACTTTGTGTAAATGTGTCTAGGGTTTGTCATGGCTCAGGGGAAAGTAGGCACTAGAGGTATTTGTGGATTTTCAGGTCCTTATTTATGGTTGCTCGAGTTGTGCTCATTTTCGATTGACCTGATTTTCAGGTCCTTATTTATGAAGATAAAGAAGGTTCTCAATGTTTCAAAGTGGAAGTCATTTCATAAGCTTGGTTTTAATAAGTTTGAGGTTGTGAAATTAATGAGTGAAGGCAATGTTATAAGGAGCGGAGCATCGGGGAAGGTCTACAAGGTTGTGCTGAGCAGTGGTGAGGTTGTGGCAGTTAAGAAATTGTGGGGAGCAGCTAATAGAGGAAATGGAATTGGAACTACAAATGTGGGTTATGCAAAGGATGAATTTGATGTTAAAGTAGAAATATTAGGAAAAATTAGGCACAAGAATATTGCAAGGTTGTGGTGTTGTTGTAAGAGTAGTGATACCAGGCTCTAGGTTTATGAACATATGCCAAATGGGAACTTGCCTAATATGTTGAAGAGTAGCAAGAAAAGCTTGTTGGATTGACCTACAAGATACAAAATTGCAATTGATACTGCAGAAGGGCTTGCTTTGTGTCATACCCATTGTTCATAGGGATGTAAAATCTAAACAATATATTGCTGGATGGAGAGTTTGGAGCTAAAGTTGCAAATTTTGGAGTTGCTAAAATTGTTAAGGAAGCTAGCTAAGGACATGTCTGTAATTGCAAGATCTTCTAGTAACATTTCACCAGGTTTGTGAAATTTAGTTAACAATGGAATATAATTTTAATTCTGAATATGTATTTTGGTTCCTATGTTCAATTTTTTTGTTTTGATCAGTTGATGCTATATTCTTAAATTTCAAGTTCAGTAAATCTATTAGCTTGTTTCGTGTTCATTTTCTTTACACCTTTGCTTGATTTAATTTTGTTCATATGAAGATATTCCAATGATGAACACATAAAGAAATAGATTTTTTTTAAGGAATAAAATAAAAAAAATTGGGAAACTTGAAATATGTCCTATTCTGAAAAAAAAACTTGAAATATGTCCTATTTTTACTATATATAAGTTGTAATAGGATGAAACAAATTATAATTTGCACATAAGTCACACAAGAAAGGTACAACTTATGCATGCATCATTGGACACTTTCTATTGGACCGTTAAGTTTGTTAGTTAGTTAGTAGTATAGTTAATAGACAATTAATGAATCATTCTGGTAATCATTAACCATTTGTTAACTATACTACTAACTAACTAACAAACATAACAGTCCAATACCTATAATGCATAAGTTGTACAAGTGTGGCATGACTTATGTGTAGTTCTATTTATACATAAGTCTCACCATCCTAGATTGGCTTATATGTTATTTTGCCTATAAAAAAAGTTCTCAATATGGGTTCCACATCTTATTCAATGATAGATGCTATTATGTCAACTCAATATCTCACAAATTGTGAATACAAATAACATTACTCATTAGTAAATATCAAAGTACACTTAGGTCAAAAAATGATAACTATATTTGTGTCTATTTGGTTTAGATATTGATAAATTTTTTTTGAAATGATTGAAGTTAAAAGAATTAATTTTGAAAGAACTGATTTTAAAATAATTGATTTTTGTTTGGAAATTATATTAAAAAATTAAGTTTAAAAGAATTAATATGAAATGTAAAAATAAAAATTAATATTTTTATTTTTGTTGGAACAAATTTTAATTGCACTTTCTTATAAATAATGATTTTAATTGATTATATTTTTATTTTAAGAGAAAGTATATCATCTTAATAAAATTGATTCTAAAAATACTAAAAATGTTAATTTTTTTATCTTATATGTTAATTTTTGTAAAACTTATTTTTTTAATACTATTTTCAAATATATATCAATTCCTTTAACCTCAATAATTTTAAAAACAATTTTTCAAAATCTAAATCAAATAGACTCAAATATATTTATCTCGTTTCAACATAAGTGTACTTTGATATTCACTTATAAGTAATGCTATTTGTACTCACAATTTGTGGGACACTAAGGTGACATACTTTTATGCACTATTCAATGGGATGTAAGACCTAGATTAAATGAGATAATTTTTTATAGGTAAAACAACATATAAGTCAATCTTGGGTGGTGAAACTTATGTGCATTTCTATTTGCACATAAGTTAATTAATCCAGGGTGGTGAAAATTATATACAAATAAAACTGCATATAATTCATGCCACGCTTGTACAACTTACACATTGTACATGTCCAACGATACATGCATAAGTCGTACAACCCTTGTGCGACTTGTGTAAATTTTAATTCGATTCACTAATGACTTATATACAGTGAAATAGGACACATTTCGAGTTTTTTTTGTCAAATAGGACATATTTCAAGTTTCCCAATTTTTTTATTTTATTTGTACAAAAAATCATACACAAAGATGTTGTTTTATTTTTATGATTTTACTTTTGAACTAAATTACAGTTGCTGTCCTATAATTTTGTCCATATGATGATATTTAAATGATAAGCGCAAAGAAATTCAATGATGTGCACATAAAGAAAGCTCTTTAGTACGAAAGCAACATGTAGGAAAGTTGTAAGACTGACCTAGGATTTTCTCTTGTCTATCTCTTCCTGATTTCTATTATTCAGACTAGGAAATAAAATAACCTATAGGCATACACTCGTATTCATTTTATTTATGCAGTTTTACTTTTGAACTAAATTGTTGTTGCTGTTATATAATTTTGTCCATATGATGATATTTCAATGATGAGCACATAAAGAAAAAAGCTCTTTAGCACAAAAGCAACTCATAGGAAAGCTATACGACTAACCTAGGATTTTCTCTCATCCACCTCTTCTTGATTTCTATTATTTAGATTGAGAAATGAAGTCATGTATACGCATACACAAATACGTTGTTTCACTTTTATGATTTTGCTGTTGAACTAAACTGTAGTGCCATTACATAATTATGTTCATAAAATTTTAATTTGGTTGACTAAATTTTGTATCTTGTGCAAAATATGCTTATACCCTTTGAGTGAATGAAGAAGGTGATATTTATAGCTTCAGAGTGGTCATTTTGGAGTCAATAATTGGAACACCCCCTATTGATGCATATTATGGGGAAAATGATCTGGTAAAATGGGTTTCTTCCATATTGGAACAAAAAAGATGGGATTAAGTGATTGGTCCAACCCTTGATTTGAAATACAGGGAAGAACTTAGCACGGTGCTTAGTATGGGGCTTCTTTACACAGGCACTCTCCCTAAAAATTGCTTGCAATGAGAAGGGTGGTGAAAATGCTTCAGGAAGTAATAATAGTTGTAACACCCCGATTTTTCCTACTGTGTAAAATGACCAAAATACCCCTGAGGTCATTTTTGCACGAGAATCGAGGGTGGCCAGTCCAGACCATCCTCAATGGGTAACTTAATATTAGGATGAGGTTATATGAGGTTTGGATAGCAATCCGTGCTAAAATCGCAATTCTCGATTTTTCTTATGTACAAATGACCAAAATATCTCTGAGGTAATTTCTGCTTGCAAATCGAGGACAGCCGGTCCAGGCTATCCTCAAGGGTTAGTTTAGTGCTTGAAGGGGATTAGATATGTTATGGATGATATTAGAGGTGAAAACCTCAATTCCTGGTTTTCCCTGTGGCCGAAATTACCAAAATACCTTTGAGGTAATCTAACATGGGATTTAGTGATGACTGATCCCAGTCATCACCCTGGGGTTTGAAATGTTAATTATAAGTGTTGCATGATATCTAAAAAAGTCCAGGTGGTTTCGGAGAGTTTTTGTATAAAATTACCTTTTTTCCCCTAGTTTGAGCTAAATGAACATAGTTACGTAATTAAGAAAAAATAGGCAATATTAGGCTCTAATTAAAAATAAATTAATTTTATTTATTAATCTTGAGTCAAAATAATTATCTGGGGTTAATTAAGGCCTAAGATTGTTTGGGGAAGTTCAAATATCTTTCTTAATCAAAAGAGCCCATAAGGCTTTATGTCAAAATCAAAAAGAAAATAGTATTTTCTCTCTCTTTTCCTTAAAATTAAGAAATATGTTGTAGTTTGAATTTCAAACTAATTGAGTTTAACTCAACTAAGTGTGTAAAACGACTCATTGATCATGTCTTGAAAGCTTTAAACACTTTGTTACTAACCCAAACACCTAATTACCAATCCCTAACCCTTTACCTAATCAAATCTATCTCTAATCCATGTCCTAACCTACATGAAAAAAAGAAAATTTTCCCCCAAAGAAGCCATAGCGGCCATGGACTCCTTCCTCTTTTTTCACCCTCATATTTAATTTTTCTAACACAAAGGAACTCTCACTTTATCATTTGCTTTTTTGTTGCTTTCTTGTTCAAAAAGTTTGGCAAAAAAAACTCTCTTCTCTCTTAACTCAAGAGCTTTCTTCTTCTTCTTCTTCTTCTTCTTCCACCTTCAAGAAACCTCCATCCTCATCCTTTTCTCAACCTCAAACCACCATACCTTCACCTTAGATCAACTCCCAAACACATAACCTTTCTATTCCTAAACACAAAATCACAAGAAAAATCCTCCTCCCACTTTGTTCCCTCTTGGGTAAATCCATTCTTGCCCTAAGAGAAGATTTCTTCTTCTCATTTCCTTGCGAAAGATCAAGTTTCCTCTTGCAAAAAGAAAACACACTTGGTAGGGATTTTATTTTACGTGCTTTCTCTTATTCTTTCTTTTCTTTTTTCAATTTTGATGTTGCTTGTTGGTCAAGACCATAGCTTGATGATGAGGGTTTTTTATGTTGGTTATGTTGCCATTATATATTTGACCTCTAGACCTCAAGGCTTGATTTTTAGTTTCAAAAGAATATGAGAAATGAAATATTTGTTGGTTTTCTTTTGAGCTTGATGATGAGTCCAAGAAATGAGATTCTTGGAACCATGGTGTTGATGAGCTCTAAAGCTCACTTCTATTTTGTAAGATTGATTAGGGTTAAAAAAGTTTTTTTCTTTAAAAAGTTTTGAGTTGGAGGTTAATAAGATATAAAAATGGGTTGCATTCATGTTTATATTTTAAGCTATTGCATTTCATGTTTAGATTCTAAGTCTTGCATATCATGTTTATATTTCAAGTTATCACCTTAAATCTTAAAGATAAGGAAATGGACTTGCATTTTCATGCTTATATTTCAAGTCTTGTATGTTTATATTTCAAGTTATCACCAAAACCTCAAAGACTTAGAATGAACTTGCATTCTCATGTTTATATTTCAAGTCTTGCACATCATATTTATATTTTCAAGTCCTCACCTTAAATGATAAAGATTAAAATGAGACTTGTATAACATGTTTATGATTTTAGTCATCACCTAAATCTCTACTTGTGTATATATATATATATATATATATATATATATATATATATATATCTATATATATATACACATATGTTTTGGCCATATAAGGATTTGAGTATTGAAGCTGGTTTTATTTTATTTTGAGACTTGAATCTTGTTTTTATGATGTACAAAGAAGATTTGACTTGAAAGTACCTAATTGTTTTCAATGGGGAATTTGTTTTGAGTTGAGAAAATATGAGTATGATTTCAAAGGAAATGATGGAATGATGTTTCAAAATGGTTTTAGAATGAAAGGGCAACTTTAAGTGTGTCAAAACTTTAGTTTTTCAATCCTTGGAGTTTTTGGTAATCGATTACCAAGTATACTGTAATTGATTACCAGGGTGTTCTTTGTGCCCAAAATGTGTTTTTGACACTGGTAATCTATTACATATGTTATTTGTTTTGAATGTTATTTGTTTTGAAAATTTGAACTGTGCAATCGATTACTAGCTCATGTAATTGATTACTAGACCCAGAAATGTGTAAATGAGTGTGTTTTAAATAGATACATCCTTTCAGATCAATCCGTAACGATCTATATGAAATAATATGAATTGATGACTATACATGCTTGATTTTTTAATTATGTAAATGAAGATATCTAGTATGTTGTATATATCCTGTTGAGTATAGCATATGCATTAGCTGAGTTTGGTTCTTGATTTTCGGTATACAGGGTACGAGCATGTTTACTGCTATGAGATATTGATTAATGACATGTTTATGGATATATACAAAGAATATGATGCATGCTTATGAAATCAATTACATAATGAATTGCGACATGTTATGATTCTGCTTGAATAATTGAGGTGTATAACCTAAGTGTTTTATGAGCATGAAATGTTAAATGGCAAGTTATGATGTGTTGATGTATTGCATATCTAAATAGCATGCTAAGGTTAAAGGTAATATAAAACAAATGGAAATGACCATCTAGACTTCCCGAATTAAAGGTTAGGAGAGGTGATCCAATAAGGTGATCTTTTAGATTCCCCAAATTAAAAGTTATGAAAGGTGATCCTATGCTATGAGCATAAAATGTTAAATGATAAGTTATGATATGTTCATTTATTTCATTTCTAAATAACGTGCTAATATTAAACGTGAGATAAGACATACAGAGATGATAATTCAGACTCCAAGAATTAATGGTTAAGGAAGGTGATCCAAGAAAGTTGCATGCTCATGATAAGAAAGTTAAGTTAAGGCAAGAAAGTGATGTGTTTCCCCTTCTATTACCCCATATTAAATCTAGCGGTGGCTAGTTAGGTTGAGCTCATACTAGACAGTCAGTGAGGTAAAGTTTTGGTGATGATTGTAAAATCATCGAGAAAGATGAGAGGGTTGGTTTAGGATGGTACGTAAGAGGGTGGTTGTTAAGAAAGGAACTTGAGATTTCAATTATGAGAAAATAAATTATCATGCGGTCTTCTGCCTTCCCATGCATGATAAATGATTTTCAACTCATCATGTTTGTCCTATCATACATTCATTTACTTGCCACTGCTTTAGTTCTCTAGCTTATCTCATGCTTATATACATAGCCTTATCTTGTGTTTTGGACTTGAATGTTACAAATCCATATTGTAAGTATGCTTATGTTATTTGCATGTATTACTTATGCACTAGAGGCATTGGCATGCATACATATGATACCTGCTGCATTCATGACATTAAGACCCATGTTAAAAGACACCCACTTCGGATAAATAGTTTTGAGAAATTTAAAACTGAACCTTATGCCCATACCCCTCCTTCATAATGAAAACCGAAGTGGCTGGGGACGACGATGATGACACTTGTGTTAGAGTCAGGAAGCCCTACTAAGAATCTTGGATAAGTTTCTCATCCCTCTTCTCTCTTCCATGTTGTCTCCAGACGAAGATGATGGTGTAGTTCGTGGTCTTCTTTGAGACGAGGATGAAGGAGTTGCGCTACAAACTAAATCAGGAGGGTCACAGTGGAAGCACAGAGAGGTTTTCCTTTGGACATTAGCTTTAGGGTGGTCATACCCATTATACCTGCTTGTATTCTAGTCTTTTGATGGATATCTACTGGTGACTAGTTTGGCTATGCTATAATTTTCTTTAGCTTTGGACTATTATATGTTCAACCTTTATTGGTAGACTTAGTACCTTAGGATGTCCTTTATGTTTATAGGATGTCACTATTATAATATGGTTATCATATATTAATCTAGTTTGTGTCATGTTATGCCATGGTTTTCACATATATTACGTTTTGGTTTATATGATCACTATTATTAAGTGTGTATTAACCACTATCTATGCGCACACGTGGCTCGCATTTTAGAATTAAAGTTAAGAAAAAAAATTACCTGTATTTTTATTAAAGTATTTCCAAGAGTTTAGACTAAGAATTGGGATAAAAGGGTGTTACAATAGTTTTGAGATCCAGAAGTGTGAAGGAGGTACAACTTTCCCCTTATTACCATGAGCAGACTTCTAATCATCAGGGAAGCGTGGTTTGAGCTTTTAAGCTGGTTTCAACTTTCTCTCTATGTTGTCACTCAATTTCTCTGTGAGAAGGGTGCGATTTTGAAGATGAGGCATTGTATCTGCATTGACATCAACAACAATAATGTAGTAGGCGATGGAGGTGGAGGAGGTCTCTCCACCCTTTTTGTTTGTTTTGTTTCCTTTTTTCCTACAAACAGCAATAATGTGGCCATTCAAGATCAAACCCTCAAATCTTTCAGATCCCTAATATGTGTTTGGTTTACTTTTACTTTTTTTCCTTTTATTTAATAATATATATAATATCAAAGGAGGGATCTAAAAGTAAGTATGCTATACCTAGTCCATCAAATATTTTTTTTAACATATTTTATTAATCTAATTGTTATATAGTGTGATATTATCTTGATGATTAAACATACTAAAACTATATTGTACATCCAATAAAAATGGATGATGAAGTATCAAATTATTTTGAAATTTTATATACTTGATCTATATAGGGGGAGCTTTTAATTCAATAGCTATATTGATAAAATTCAATGTATATAAAAAATTATTCAATAGAGTAACTATAGCAAGACTTACTTTCGAGTAAACGGATACCTCATGATCGTAGTAGTAATAATAATAATAATAATAAGCTAATGTTTGTCTTGGGTTGATTGTTTGTTTCGGGCTTGTCTCCTTTCTTTCTATCCTTTAATAAATTATTTATTTACAGGTTATTTTTGGTCAGAAATAGCAAATTAATTGAAAGTGGCGCACAGCCAACTTGCTGCAGGCCCAAGGTATAGAAGAAGCAAAAGCCCATAAGTTGGAGCCAAACAAATAAATACAGACACATGCACCTTACAACATGGTCTCTTTCTGGGAACTCTGACACTCCAATCGCTTGTGTTAATACAGTCTCTATGATTTGCTAGGCTATGTACATTTGTTGTAACCATATATCTAATCTTGTGATGGAGGTGGCTGATGGCATGATCCGTAGCTGCGAGCCAGCCCAGACTGCAGTGGTCCAAGGGCAGAGTAAGAATGGATGTTCGACTTTCTCCTCCAAGGCTTGTTGATTTAACCACTAAGGCATTCTGAGTTTTACGGAGCTTCCATAGGGAGAGTTTATTTTCCAAGGTATGCTGATTCCTAGAAAATGTACTTCCATAGGCTTGCTTTTGATGAGGAACTTACAGTTTGTTTGGGCTGAGTCTGTTTTTCCTGCTAAAATGCGATTTTTGGGCCATTGTTTTTTCCCCTGAAACTTGGATTTTGGGGCTTGATTTGGGCTGCTTTTTTAATCTTCTGTGTAGAAACTCTTCTTTTGCTAGGTTGATTCTTTTGCTTGAAAAAAAAAAAAGAGTTTTGACCTTCAGGTTTAGACAAGAGACTTTATGACATTTTTTTTTATTAATTTGCTTTAAATCACTTGAATGAAATTAAATAAATTAGTTAAGGAGTGATTTAGCTATTTATCTGATTTTGAGTTTTTGTGCTAAAAAGCTTTTAAAATAAAACATAGAAAGAAAATAATGACAGATGAAAAGAAAAGAAAATGGTAGTTAGGAGTCTTGATGTTCTTTTATTTTGTTGTGATTATTTTACTTGTTTGTGTTCGTCTCAGATTAATTGTATGTAAGTTTTTTGTTTATGAATTTACTTTGTTCCATTCATGTTGAAATTAGTGATTATCATAAAAAAAAATTGGTTTATAAATGGTGATTAAATGGTGATTCAGTAACAAGTGTTACCTCAATCCTTATCTGAATCACAAAACCTTTATTGAGTAGTCTATTGCCAACTTGAATCATGTGTAAAAGAGAATTTTGTGTCATACCTCTTTTTTGAATTTATTTATGGAATTGAATGTATACTATTTATAATTTATTTAATTTCTGATCAATGATCATCTGTAAATTTCGTTAATACAAATGGAGATTGAACTTCACCTTATGCATAGCCAGGAATACATTATTGTGTTATTGAAGAATAGTATGCGCATTACAAGTCCTTTACATCATCGTTTAGTGCCTATGCTAGAGACATCTTGTCCATGATCAGAGCCAATGATGTGGGGAAGTAATGTCTTCATCCCTTCTGTAAATTGATGTCGAACACTTGTCTTAACTGTTTGAATAATCAGTAAGAAGATTCATTTGAGTTGTTTATTGGGTTGGAAAAAGTAGCATTTTTTATATTAAAACCAGATATGAGAATAGTAGTAGTGATAATAATAATAATAATAACAGTAATAATAAAATAACAATAACAATTAAAGCTCACCACATTATAAAAAAAAATAAAAATATACTTGAAGAACATTTCTTATAATTCTTTTTACATCTTATAACAGTAAGCAAGATAAGAGAACTTTTTGGAAATAAGGACATATGTGATTTATTTTTTCCATTATTTCTTTGTGTCAACTTATCCTCCATCCTAGAAATAGCAAAAGCAATATGGATATATTATAATTAGAATTTATGTAATAATATTTGTCAATTATTACACTTAATAAGCTTTTACTTGCTTCTCTCGTATGAGCACTAAGGTTTCGTAAATATCTCTAAAATAAATCTAATTATAATAAATTAACCGTCACATTATCACAAAAAACTCTCACCCGTGCTATTCATTCAAAACATCGACGCCCAAACTGGTCGAGTCTACACTTTAACTCCCCCAGAAAAGAAGTCTCTGGCATTTCTAGAGCTAATTAAGTTATCATGGTAAAAGTTGACTCCAATCACGAAAAGAAAGATCTGGTTTGGACTCAAAACATTTAGTACTTTGTAATCAACTCAATAACATACTGTTTCGTGATATTGGGAAAAATAAATAAATCAACTTCTATACATAAATAATTGTTACTAATTAACTCACTTTGGCACTAATTCTTCATTAATGATATCCAAAAAATTGTGTCAGATCAGGACGATGGTCAAAATATTTCCTCGACTTCAGAAACTCTTTAATTGTTTCACCAAAGTGGTTGTAGTCATCCTTTACTGAATCAAGTTTGTTGGACATTGGGTCAAATAATCTCCTTCTCTTGTTAGAATCAGTGACAAGAGTGGTGAGATTGATTCTCCCATAACAGACATCTTTTTCACTGAGCTCTTTCAACCCTTTGGGCCAATCCATTGTACAAGATAAAATAAATAAAATAATTTTAGAATTAAATGGGACAATTATATAAATATATAGGATTGATATTACAAGCTGTTAGAAAATAATATTATAAATAAGCCAAATAAGTGAATTTGTCTAATAATAAAGTTCATTGCATCAAATGGACAATAATAAAAAGAAAGAAATAACATAAAATAATGTTCTTATGTATATATACATTCAGAAATTTGTGATTGACTACACCAGACTTCAGCAAGTCATTTTTAAAAGAATCTTCCGATGTCTTTTCAAAGGCGTAAAAGATAGTGTCAACAATTTACCCATCAATGTACATAACATGTTGCTTGGATGTTTCAACAAATTTACAAAATAATTTCGGCCCTGGAGTAGTTGTTCTGATACTTTTCACAATTACTGACATTTTGGTGGAGCCCAAGATTATTTTGTGGATTTATTGAAACATTCAAGCAACTTGTTTTTGAAATGTCAGCACTAGATGGTGGAACATTCTACACACATGGAGAAAAGATAATGCATTGATTTTTTAAGTAAACAAAACTAGAGTTTTCTAGAAAAATGTTTCAGTAATTAAAGATGAGTAGAAATGTGAAATTCTAGAGTAATCTAGCAAGCTAAGCCACCACCATATGAAGCCTATAAATAAACATTTGTACCAAGTGATTCTGTGTGCTTCAGTAAGTGAGTGATCAAGTGCACTTGTGTGCACAAGGTGAGGTGCAAAACCGTGGAGTGAATCATTATTAGTGTGGCAGAGAGTTGGTAAGCAATATACTAGTGAGTCTTAGTGTGTGCATAGCATGGTAAGGTGTAACCATAGTCCATAGCTTTGTAAACAAGTGTTTGTGTTCATACACTTATCTCAAGTAATAGAAGCAACTTATCTTTTTAGTGCCTTCCTTACTCAACAATTATAGAGATTTGGCATGCTTGACTGTAAGCCAATATCCACATCGATAGAGATGAATGCCAAACTTTGTGCCTATGAAGGGAAAGATCTAGAAGCTGCAACCATGTACCTACAACTGGTGGGAAGTCTCATCTACTTGACATTGACAAGGCTGGACGTTGCGTACGCTGTTAGAGTGGTGAGCAAATACATGCAAAATCCAAAGAAACCACATCTTGAAGCTGCTCATTTTAGCTTCAGAACCCTTCAGAAAGCTTTAAGGCAATATGTTTTGAATGACAACATAACTAATTTAAAGAAAAGTTTCTGAAGAATGACTAATGTCTTCCTTGAGTTTCTTGACATAGCTTACAGGTATAACCAGATTGCATAACATGCACTTGACGCGAGAATAATTTCACTTAGCATGTATTAACATGATTTATCTCATATAACGAGATTGAACCAAATAGAAGTGAATATTATATCATGCAAAGTATGCATACATGCCATACAGATTAAAGAAAATCATATTAAGAATAAGAAACCAAGGCACAAGTCTTCAAAAAGTAGCACTGAACATCAAAATTTATGTTTACAATAATGAAGATATTAAGAAAACTCTGAGAACCTAGTGTTACACTATCTTCAATCAGCATGATCGTAATCCTTTCATCATCATAAAGCTTGGATTGAAGACCAGAAGATCAAAGAATCATCAAAGAACTGATATCGTACGTCAGAAAGCTCACTTCTATGTGGAGCGCTGAACGGTACTGGAAAAGGAGGGAAATTTAAATTTTTGAAATTCAAATTTAAAGTCAAACCCATTGTCAGAACTGGCGTGTCATCTCTTCTACCAATAGGATCAACTACTCCAGTTTCTAGAAGAAAGAGTTCAAAAATCATGTTCAGAAAGTAAGAGCAGTTTCTAAAGGGACATCAAAAACCTCAACGCCATAATGGCTTCTCTAACAGATCTAACAAACTATTAACCTCTTCTAGATTGCTTTTCCAAGACACGAATAGATGATCAACACGTGTCACTTGGAGATTTGATCAAGGGCAACAGTCACAAGGAAGACCATCTATAAATAGAGATGCTATGCTAAAACAAACCAGAGATTTGATGCTGCTCAAGAGACGAAACTTTGTGAAAATCTCTTTTCACATCCAGTAAGGTTCATATCATTATGTAATCGGATTCCTTACTTGTAAAAATCTTCTTTCTACGTTCTTGAATATATATATATATATATATATGTTCTTCCTAGGAAGAAATGATAGAAAGAAGTCATTCAAGTTTTCCTAGGTTATTCTTGTATATTTTAAGTAAACTTGAGTGTAGGTTAGTTTGAATGACAACCCAAACACAAAACCTTTGTATCCTCAATCCGGTAGCGATCGATGTGAGATAACTTGGAGAGGCTAATGTAAAAATACTTGCAACACAACAATGAGGTGTTTTTACTGGTCACGATTTAACTTGGAGAGGCTAGTCAAAGATTATTTTCAACGGGATAGTAATAGTTGGTTTACTTGTCATGGGTTTCGCTTGAAGAGGTTGGTGAATAGCTACTTGGTTCAACTTGGAGATACCGGTGAACAACTATTCAAGTTTGTGACAGTAAGGGTTTCTATTGGTCATAGGTGTTAACTTGAAGAGGCTAATACAAGACTACTCAAGGTTCAGCTTGAAGAGACTGGTGAATAACTACTTGGTTCAACTTGGAAAGGTTGGTGAATAACTACTAAGGTTTGTGGCATTAGGGGTTGTCTACTGGTCACAGATATTACCTTGAAAAGGCTAGTACAAGACTACTCAAGGTTCAGCTTGGAGAGGCTGGTGAATAACTACTCAATTTGTGACAGTAGGGGTTGTCTGCTTGTCACAAATGTGAGTTTGGAAAGGCTAATGTAAAGACTATCCATTTTTTCTTTCTCAGTTTGAGAAAAATGTTTAGTGGAACCTCAACGTGTGTTGAGTACTGGATGTAGGTAGGTTTGGCTGAACTAGTATAAAATCTCTTGTGTCTCATCTTCTTTCCCTGATCTCTTTTATTTTTCTTTGTTATGCTTTACAGATTAAGTTTTGTTGTTATATCAGTTTACCAATTCTATTATTTATTTTGTACTTTAGAAATTTACTTTTTGAAATAACTAATCTTACTTTCTGCTGCACTTCAGGCTTTATGCTTGATAGTTTTCTGTTAAATATTTCAAATTGGTTCAAAGAAGCAAAGCACGATTGGTGTACTTTTATTAAGTGGTATCAGAGTAAGGCCTCTGAGGAGTTGAGTAATCCAATGATTGCAGAGGATAAAGATCAAAGGGATAGAATGACATAAATCCACATTGTAGAAGATCAATCTATCAATTGACCATCTTTCACCAACGAGTTTCTAGTACCTGTCAAGCTCACTCAATGATTGAAGGAGTCCCAAAGGGTAGGTGGACAAGAACAACAAAAAGAAAGAGTTCAGTTGAACTCCAAAGCCAAGCTCCTGCTCATATGTGCACTAAGCAGAGATGAATATGACATATGTATTGCTTGTGACGTATGAAAGGAAATATAGGATAGATCGTGCATGTTGTTTAAAGATCTTAAATCATCTTAAAAGCCTTTGACCCTAAAGTTATCATATCAAAAGCAGTGCAAAGCTAAAGCAATGAAAGTTGCTGAAACCTCAAATGAAAACGAAAGATCTGATGTATAATCTGAGATTGATAATGGAGATGAGATCTCTATGTCTGTTGAAAGTGTCAAAAGTCTAAAAAGGCTAAACAAAAAAAAGAAGAGACATTAATCTCAAGAAAAACAAAAAAGGCAAAGAAAATCTTGAAAGATCAATTTGCTAACCGCAGTAAGAAAGAACATCTTGAGTCAAGAGTTCTAAGCCCAGAGCATTACAGATATGTCCCAACCTCAAGAAGAAGAGCGTGATGACTACCTGGAGTATCTCTGAAGATGAAAAGAATGGATCATAAAGTCATGATGAGCTAGAAAATGCTACAAACATATGAATCATGATTTGGGTATGGTTCAACAAGAGATTGTATGATAAGAGTATCTAAACTCAATCTTTTATGTTACTTAGCGATTGCATTATATGATGAGTTGCTAGAAGTTTCTCAAGCTCATTTCTCAAAACATCTCAAACAAGTCAAGAGAACTAATGGGTTGCATTTATACACTCGTTTTCCTCCATAACTTCAGGCATATTGCATCATTTGGGTGATTAATTTGTTGACATTTGGTATATTCATATTTAATCCTCATTGGGTATCATTGAATAAAATCATGGTTCTTTGCACCGTTTTGATAAATAAATATTCCTGTACTTTTAATCCTCTTTTGTGAGTGTTATTTGCTTGCAGGGACTTCCTATGTTGGTGTACGAAGACCATAGAAGTGCTGGAGTTTGTAGCAATGTTCAATTTGGGAGAATTTGGGGAGCTGAATAGTAAAGTTATGGAGCTCATTTATAGGAAGTATTGTAATGGAAACTTTATATCTCTTTTTACAAGTGATTTGTAACCTAGTTTAGTTTTAGTCATGAGAACTCTCTTCCTCTCTCTCTAGGTTTTAAGAGTTCCTAATCTTTGTTTTGGCTCCCGTTCGGGATTGTAATTTACAGTGTTCTTTCAACAACGATTGTGACACTCCCCCTATGGAGGAGTAATCTCTTTATCGTGCACAGGGATAACTAAGGATTAAGTTTGTTCTTGAGGTTCCCAATTTTAATGGCAATTCATGGTTGGTTTTTCTTCCCCGTTTGCTTTCTCTTTTGCTATTGTAATTGTCCTTTTAAGAGTTATTGGTTGTGTATTCATTCGCGTACATAATCTAGATACCATTAGGGTATTAGGTCGATTGATTTAGTTACATCCAATTGGTAAGAGATTGGAATTAACTCTGTTAGGAATTAGGTTGCTGTAATTGGTAATCAAACTAGCATAGGTTCATAGAATCACAATCGTGAATTACTAGTTCATGTGTTGGCCAAACCTTTAGCGGGAATGCGATTGTATGATTGCTAAGTAGAATTGCATCATTGTATTGTGATAGCATCACTAATGAAAGGAACCACCACCATGAATTTATCTTTTCAACCAAAGATTGAACAACTCTTAATTTGAGAAAATCCTTGTACAAGTAATTTTTCCTATTATATTCTCTCAATTTAATTTTGTTATTGATCGATTTCTCAAACCTCTAATTTTCCCAAATCAAGTAGAACACTTCCACGTGAGATAACCTGTATTGCACTCTAGCTACATTTTTGGTGTAACTCAGTAACTTTAATAATTTTTAATTTGTTGCAGGTAGTGACAGCTTGCATCAAGAACTCAGAAGGTTGCTTTGAAACTCGAGAAGATCAAGCCTGAAGCTGAAAAGCTTAAGCTTAAGTGAAAAATTTTTCAAGGAGTTTTTCTTTCTTTCTCAAGTTCATTGCCTACAAAACTGAAGCCTCCAAAAGAAATGTAAAAGATGGGAGAAAGTTATTTCTGATCTTGAGAAGACTTCACAGCTTCTAAGACCTGACTTGGTACATTTGATATATAGTTCAAAAACCTTCTTTTTATGCTAAAGGTTAGAGTCCATTGTTTTAGAAAACAAGTTTAGGATATGAAAAGGAAATAAGGGAAAAAAAGCTATGCAATCTCATCTATGATCTAACTCTTATTTCTTGCACTCTCTACCACAAGAAGGGACACCCACCTGAAAAAATGGTTCTTGAGAAAGAATTCCATTAGAAAAGTTGGAAAATCTGTTCCTTTGAAACTAACCAAAAGGACCTGAGAAACTCTGGGTACCAAAACCAAAACTGATCTTGTTGCAGGTATGTCTAAAAAGATTCAGGGGCTCGAGTATCAAGGAACAAATAGATGATGATCATTCCAGACACCAATCTTGAATCTGAGAGTTAATCAAGAGCCTGAAGGACAAGAACTCAAAATCTCTCAAGTACGTTGATGAAAAAGCTTAAAGAAGATCTTGTCGATAATCTCAATGATCTTGTGGAAAGTCATGAGAAAATGAATCTCAAGGAAGTTCTAGAAAAGTAAGTAGATGAAAGCCAAACCATTAGAAAGTGAGCTCTAGATCATTAACTCTTTAGAAAGCATGCTCAGAACTCCTAAGCTATCAGAAAGTAACTTTTCTGGAGTCGAAGATGAGCAATCTGAAGATGGAAGAGAAACTGAGAATTCTCAATGATATAGGAACTACAAAGGGAGTTTCTGATTCAAAGACAACATCTCAAAACAAAGTTCATGGAGACACTTCCAGGGGCATGAGAACTAGGTCATCTCTTAGAAATATATCAAACTGTGTTTTCATCTTCACCTTTGAACCTAAATACGCTAAAGAAGCTTTTAGATATCAAAGTTTGGGCAAATGCTATGTAAAAAGAGCTAACCAACTTTGAGAAAGGCAAAGTCTGAATGGCATATTGAAAAATCATCATCAATACAAAGTAGATATTCAAGAACAATCTAGAGGAAATTGACATCATCACACAAAACAAAGCAAGTTTGGTTGCATAAGGTCATAATCAACAAAAGGGAATTGATTATGATGAAACCTTTGCACTAGTAGCTAGGCTTGAAGCTACCAAAATGCTACTTGCTGTTGCTGCCTTCAAGGAATTCACTCTCTACCAAATGGACATGTAGTCTGTATTTCTAAATGGATTCCTTTATGAGGAAGTATATGTAAAGTAGCCTCATGATTTTGAGAGTGAACAACTTCCCAACCATGTCTTCATGCTAATAAAGGCTCTCTATGGTCTGAAACAAGCTTCTCAAGCTTAGTATGATAGACTGAGCATCTTCTTGCCAAAGAATAGGTTCAAAAGAGGATATTGTGATGCTGACTTTACTAGAGATAGAGCTGAAAGAAAAAACACCAGTGGCTGATGCTGCTTCTTTTTAAAAAGCCTGATCACATGGTCATGCAAAAAGCATAATATAATTTCTTTCTTCTGCTAAAACTAAACATGTAGCTGCTGTAATTTGTTGCACCTAGATGTTGTAGATAAGGAACAAGCTGGAAGACTATTTCTTGAGGTATTTCATAATTCCTATCTACTGAAACAATAGTAGTGCTACTTATCTTATTAAGAATCCTTTCAGCACTCTAAAATCCAAGCTCTTGTTATATAATATGTTTTATTCAAGATCATGTTCAAACAAAGAAGATGTTGAGTTAATAGATGTGAGTACTGAAGACCAAGTGTCAGATATATTCACAATATCTTTTGCTAAAGATCACTTATGTGTTTCTTTTTTAAAAAAAGATTTTCTTTTAATAGGTTTTATATCTACATAAGCATTCATGCATAAAAGATCTCTAGGCATTCTCTGTTCATAGCTCCCAACTAAAGTCCCAGCAAAGCCATCAGTTTGCAAGAACAGCAAAAATTCAATTTACAAGATTAACTGATTAGTTAGTGGATCAGAAAATCAGATTGAAAAATCAAAAGTGCTGTTTGCAAGCTCAAAAAGAAGACGGGTTGATCATAAAGAAGAGAAAAAAAGTCAGAAAATAGAATATGTTTGACCTAATAAAGCTTAGAATATAAAGACGAATGTATGGGAAAAACATGGTAAGACTCCTATGGATTAGAAAGTGAAGTTCAGAAAGTGACTCCTTCAGAAAATGATCTCAAGCATAAAAAATCTTTCTTTCTAAAAGAAGGATGAAAAGGGGGGATTATTCCCATTCTTTTGTGTTTCTTTCTCCTACGTTGCTTTGCCTTTAGTTAGTCATGTCACATTACTTAAAAAGCCCCACTCCTCACACATCACCTTTTTACGTTCGTCTTTAACCTCAAACACGCTACTTCAACTATTTTCTCTCCTTTCATATCTCTTGTCTTTGTAACTACAACCTTCTTCTCTCAAACCCTCATCCCTGCAATCGAAACCTCAAATCTTCTTACAAACTTTCTCAAGATTCAATCTTTTACCTTATCTTTTTATCTTTTCTTCACCCATATACCTCATCAATGGCTAAAGGAAAAAGTGTGGCTCAACCTGCTGCTGAGAAAGCCTCTTTTCATATGTACGATGATCCTAGCATGCAGGATCACTATGAAAAATTCTTCACATCCAGAAAGATGGTACCTGGAAAGTCTCTAAGGAAAGATCTTTGTGAAGAAATCTCTATTTTGGTGAAGTCTTTACTTTTGAGAAATGAGAAGAATACCTAGAGATCAATGAACTAGTCTTCCCACGATTAGTTACTGCCTTCTACTCACATCTGGAGAGATCCTCAACCTTATCTGTCAGAACAATGATCAGACATTGTGCCATCAAAATCATTGCCTCAGGACTCGCCAAGATCATCAAAGCACCAAATGATGGAATTGTAACACCCTAATATATAACTCGACGTGCCTAGGACGCATTTAAGTTAACTATTATTACTCTTTTGTTCCAATTTTTAACTCAAAACTTCTTGAAAATACCTTAGTGAAAATATGGGTAATTTTTTTTTTGAACTTAAATACCAAAACATGAGCCGCACATACTAAGTATCTAACGTCATTCATCTTGCCTATGTAAGAGAGATGTTAAAAACAAATAATAGGTAAATACATAATAAAACCATGGCATAACATAACTTAAATAATAATAACATATCAATAACAGTATCATAATAGTGATGTCCTATAAAAATAAAGGATATCAATATATATCGATCAATAGAATACAAACTGATGAATGAGATATGATTACTCTAAAGGCAAATATCCACGGGAAAAACTATCTCCGTTGAATCTCTTGTTTACAACGTAGCTCCCTCATCCACTACTCAAGGAAAGTCACGAATTACACCCTCATCCTTGTTTGGAGATGACACAAAAAAGAAGAGGGATAAGAAACTTATACAAGAATCTTAGTAGGGCTTCCCAACTCTAACACTGTCATCATCATCTTCCCCAGTAACCTTGGGTTTTTTTATGAAAATATGGACATGTACAGGGTTCATTTATTAAGTTCTAAATACCATTAGCCAAGGCCCATATCTTTTAGCATGAATCTTAATGTTATGAATGCAACATACTATATTATGAATGTATGTAAATACGATATGCAAGATATAACAAAATTTACAACAATTAAGTATTCATAAAGAACATATGCATATGGTTCATTCTTAGGTGACTTAAACATCTTATTCTCTTTTCCTTGGGGGCCGCCCTATATCTTCTTTCCTCTTGAGAGTTCTAGGTTATGAGCTCATACCTCACTCTTCGTCACTAGCGTAATATTATCCCTTTTGACAAGTTAAGTTCCCAACTTTTAAGGTACGAGATAGAAGGCATTAGGATCACCTTTTATAACCTTTAATTCGCAGAGTCCAACGGATCACTTCCTATTTGGATCACCTCTCATAACCTTTAATTCAACGAGTCTACAAGATTATTTCCATGTATCTTATGTCACCTTTAATTGTGGCATGTTATATAGAGATGCAAACATGAATAATTCATCATTTCAACATTTCATGCTCATAAACTTCATGAAATCATACATCTCAATTTGTCAAGCATAATTATAACATACCATAATTTAAATCACATAAACATGCATCATATTTCATTGCATATATCCATAAGCCATATAAATTTCAACATATGAACATAGCTTTCACAAAACATCATTTACATTTATCTTATCAAAATTATCAATATTTACGCTTAAGCCCTAAAGGGGTCAAATCATAATTTCTCAAAGATTACTGGTCAAAATATAAATACTCCTTTTTAATGCATTCTTATAAAATAAAGATCCTTAACATTAACCAATACCTTCAAGAGACTTACAATCATTAGAAATCATTTGAAACTCATCATAAAAACCTGTTAGGGCTATAGATCAAATTTTAACATACTTTAGGGGTCAAATTGTAAAGTTGCTCATTTTTAACTCCTAACAAATGCCAACACTTCTAAAACTTTTTTCTAAACATTATACATGGTATTTCAAACACATGGACATATTAGATGTCATTACTACTCTAACTAAAATCCTTTGACCAAAAATTACATAATTGGTAGTTTAAAACACAACTTTTTGCATTTTACAAAATGATCAAAACTAACACTTATAATTATTCTTTTATACCTCCAAGATGCCCAAAACAATTTTTACACCAAATATTAACCATTCTTATGTATGTAAATAGCAAGATCAGTATCAAAATAGTAAGTAATTATTCCAGAAAATTGATTCTCTAAAGCTTCATAAAATTACAGTTTTGATCATTTCTAGTTACTAGTTCATCCCAAAAATGCTAAAAATAATTTTTACATCAATTATAAGTAATTTATACACATTCAAACCTTTTAAATCAGTATTCTAACCATTTTATTTAAATCAGGTCAGTAACTTAAATCTTTCATCCCAAAAGCTTGAAAAAGTATAATCTTTAACTTCTTTGAATTTCTAATTCTAACAAAAGTTCTTTGAGTAATTTAAAGACAAGATCAAAGCCTTAAAAAATAAAATAAACCAACTTCAATACCAAGAACATCAAGAGGCTGAAAATAACATAATTTAAATATATCCATAACAAAAATTCCTATTTAAGATTAAAGAGGTAAGTTTTGAGCTTTAGAGATTTAGGTGATAGCAAGAATCACAAACATGCTATGCAATCCCATTTTTAATATTTATCATTATAAGGTAATAACTTGGAAATATAAACATAACATGCAATACTTGAAATATAAATATGAAGATGCAACTTCATTCTTAGGTTTTTGGGATTTAGGTGATAACTTGAAATATAAATATGAATATGCAAGTCCATATTATTATCTTCAAGAATTAAAGTGATAACTTGAAATATAACATGATTATGCAAAGTTTGAAATATAAACATGATGTGCAAGAACTTATAACATAAATATAGATGCAAGTTCATTTTTATGTCTTATTAAGCTTAAAACTCAAGACTTAGCAATTATTTTATTAATCTTTTGACATCAAGAATTAAACCTTAAGCTTTAGAAGTCATTTAATTGATGGATCCACAACCACCATCGTGATTCCTCATAATCAAGCCATGGTCATTATCAAGTCATAAAACCGAAAATATAAAGGAAGAACAAGAGAAAGAACATGAAATAAAATCCCTACCAAGTTGTTTCTTATTAACAAAAGATAATGCTTGATCTTTAGAGAAGCTAGAAGAAGAAAATATGTCCTTGATGAGTCTTTTCAATTCAGCCAAGATGAGAACAAATGGAGGAAGGATTTTTCTTATGTTTTGTGTTTGATAATGGAAATGTTATGTGTTTAGGAGTTGATTTATGGTTAAAATGTGTATGCTTGAAGTTTAGAGCTTGATTAGAAGTTGAGAATGGAGTTTCATGAATGTGAATGAGGAAAAAGGAGAAAGCTTGAAGTCTTGAGATAATTATAAAACTTTGAGCAAATTTTGAGTAAGGAACCTATCAAGTAAGCAAGTGCTAAGGCTAAGAGTGTTTGTGTGAACATTTTGGCAATGGAAGAGCTCATATTTATAAGACAAATGGAGGGAGTAGCCGTGTGATATAAGGCTAGAAATGGAAGGATTTTATTTATTTATTTATTTTTTTGATTAAAGTAAACTTAGAAAAGAAAGCATAATGTGTAGTAATGATTTGTACATGTATTATTGTTTGAAAAATAAATAAAATATAGAGGTAATGGAAGCATAATGTCTGCAAGTTTCTATGGTTGATTTGGAAGAAGTTTTTGAATAATTTTTAATGCAAAACAACTCAAAATAAGAGCAAATGGAATGACAATGATGTGACATGTGTACTATTGATGTAAAACAAATAAAGTATGAGGTATTGGAGTGTCATAGGTGCACAGTTTCTATGGCCATCATGGAAGGAATTTTTCTTGATTAGAAACAACTTAAAAGAAAGCATGAGTAATGATGATGATGTTTGATGTGTATTATTTGTTGAAAACAAATAAAATATGGAGGTAAAAGAGCTAGTTGGTTATGAACTTCTATGGCTTGAATAGAAAGAATTCTTTTGAATAAAAACAATGTAAAAAAAAGAAAAAGAAAGCAAATGACATAATGATGTAGCATATGTATCTTTGTTGAAAAAAATTAAAATATGTGGTATGGAGACGATATCACTGTGAGCTTTACAAGGCAAAGTGGAAGACAATTTCTTGTTTTTGATAAATGGTAGGACATGTAGGAAAACATATTTAATTAGGTAGTAGTTTTAGGAATTGATGGATTAATGTAAATGGTAAAAGATCAAGTGTTTAGGACAAACCAAGACAAGGTAAAAAGAGTAATCTTATACTAGTAAATGAAGTTAATTTCAAATGAGTTAAAATCAATTTGTAACATAAGTTCTAAACTTAGGATAAGAAAATGTAAATCTACTAGATTTTACCTAAACTGAAATCTTAACTTTAATCTCAACATCATTAATTTTTATGAGTCCTTGTAATTAAGCAATGGTAATTTAATTTTACCTTAAGCAATCTCAGGCTCTAATTACCCCAAGTAGTTATTTTTGGTTCAAGGTTAATGAATGCAATCAATTTGAGTTCAATTAGAGCTTAATATTGCCTTAATTACATAAGTAAACTCATTTAGCACAATTAGGGGTGAAAAGGTAATTTCACGTAAAAACTTCTTGGAATTATTGGACATACTCAAATTACATTTGAACTAGACATTTTGAACTTTTGAGTGAAAATTGGATTCAAAGATTGCATAATTTCATGTTAAATTACCACAGGGGTAAAACGGTAATTTTTCGTACAGTAAAAACTGAGGAGTGAGATTTTTATCTCCAAGGCTCATACAATCCCCATCAATCATTAAACTAACCCTTCAAAGATAATCTAGATTGGTTATCTTTGATTTTCTAGGTAAAAATGACCTCAGAGGCATTTTGATCATTTTACACGTACAGAAAAAAATCGGGATTTGTGACTTTCGCATGAATTGCTAATCAAGCCTCCCATAATGTTTCTCTAATGTTATATTCCTTTATTGAGGATTATTTGGTCTCGAATTATGTGCAAAAGTTATCTAAGGGTATTTTGGTGATTTTATACAGCAGTAAAAATTGGGGCGTTACAGGAATCATCTGTAGTTCCTTACCAAACTGAGCTAAATCTCTAGGAATAAATGAAGGAGATGTGTTCAAGTATCTAACTGATTCCATTCTTCATAAGCCCAATGAAATCACCACTGCTATGTTAAGTGCTAGGGCTAGGAAGGTATATACGGTGGTTTAATAATTCTCTATCTTACCGCGTATAGTAAGCACAAATGCACTTGTTGACAAGGACTGCATGCTTCTCCTTTGCCATCCTACCAACACTCATTCTAGAGTATATGACTAGTGCAACCATGAGAGAAAAATGGAGAACTGCCACTATTCCATATGGAATGTTGTTGACTAGGCTTCTCCAACATATACACTTCCCCCTTCTCACTGAGATATATGAGCTTTTATAAGGCACCTCTTTCATACCTTCTTCTTTCAAAACTTCAAGCAAAGATCCATCCTCCAAATTTCTGAACCAAAAAGGTAGGGTCCCAGAACAAGAGGTGATCAAGCTAGAAAAGCCTCCCAAATGGCTGAGTCTTAATGAAAGAAAGCTAAAGGAAATGAAAAGGAAAAATGAAAGCTAGTGCTCATACAAAGTGAGCTAGAGAACTCGGAGAAGGAAGAGGAGGAATCCACTCTGCTTCAATAATTTGAAGAAAAAAAGACAAAAGGAAAACAAGAGTTTGCTCCTCAAAAAACTCAGATGGCAGACAAACCAGTGAAAGTCACTAGTAGAAAAGAAGTTTGGCTCAAGAATCTCTATACTGAAGAAGGAAATCACAAAGTATGAATGCCTATGTATAAGTCAAGAATCTCTATATTGAAGAAGGAAACAAATGCCTATGTATGAGTCAAGAATCTTTATACTAAAGAAGGAAATCACAAAGTATGAACAGGCTGGTTACAAAGTCATTATTGGTGACTCTGAAGATGATGAAGAAGAGGACGAAGAAGAAGAACAAGCAGGAGCATCATCATCATCATCATCATCATTTGAAAAAGAAAAAGAAAGCCTTCTTAATAAAGAAAAGGCTAGATTGAGTGCCACAATCAATTCTAGGCCCACGATAGAGAAGTCTCGAATAGAGTCCATCATTGAAGAACCTGATGAAGAGGACCACGAACCTAACACTACTATCATTATAATGCTGCCTCAACCTCCTTCTTCTATCCACATTATTCCAATAAAGGAAGAAAAGGATAGGACATTAGAAGTGACTTCAGCTGAAGAAGCTGCTGCTTCTGCATCAGTTCAAGCTGTTTCTACTCTTACTGCTCCAGCTCAAGAAGCTATTGCTTCTTCCTTAACTCAGATGCTTGAGATTGTTGTTGCTATCCCTGAGCCCATTCCTGCTCCTACTACCTCTGATAATGTCACATCATCCTCTCTACCTCTTACTAATACACATGCTGAAACTTAGGCTGAATCGCCTAAGTCAGGAGAGATTGTACCCCTAGACATTCGTAAGTTATCTCCTAGAACTGCTCCTGCACCCATTAACTTGCTGCCTCCATCCTTAACTGAGCCTTCAACAAGCTCTCATTTTCATAAATCATCCTGCAACATCTGAGAGAGATTGCCTCCAGACAGGAGAGGCTTAAAGCAACAATTATAGAGCATGGTGCCTAACTCAGACAAGTTAAAGAACTGCAGCTTCAGATTCTATAATGCTAGGACTAAAGATGGTGTTTCTAATTCCACGCATACCCTTTTTTTGCTGATGTTAAAGGGGGGAGAAGAAAAGACTTGAAGAAAATCAAGTGCTATGAAATTCAGGGGGAGTCATGCTAAGGAATTCAGGGGGAGCTGTCGCTACCTGCAACAAATTAAAAATAGTTTCAGTTATTGAATTGCACCAAAAATGTAGCAAGGGTGCGATCTAGGTCGTCTCACATGGAAGCATTGTAATTGATTCTAGAAAATTGGGGGTTTTCAAAATTGTTGAAAGCATATTAAATCAAGAATAATTCTGATAGGAAAAATTACCTGCATAAAGGTTTCTTCGGATTAAAATTGTTCAGTTATTGATTCGAAAGGTAAAATCATGATGGTGGGTGCTTTTATTAAAATGTTAACACGTAACAATGGCATAATTCTACTCAACAGATATACAAACGCACTCCCACTAAGGGTTTGGCTAACATATGAACTAGTAATTCACCAATGTGATTCTATGAACCTATGCCAGTTTGACTACCAATTATAGCAACCTAATTCCCTAAGAAATTAATTCTAATCCCTTACCCAATGGATAAGCATCACATCAAAGGATGATTCTAAACAATACAATTGCAATAATCCACACAATCAATATTTAAAAGAATTGACAAAAGGAAAAGAAAACCAACCATAATTTGCGATAAAAGCACAAGAATCTCATGAACAATTTCAATCTTCAGTTACCCTTGTGCACGGTAAGGGGATTACTCCTCCATAGGGGGAGTTTCACAATTGATGTTGAAGAAGAGTAATAAATTACAACCCTACAAGTACCAAAATCCAACAATGATTAAGAACCCTAAATCTAGAGAAAGAGTGAAAGAGAATTCTAATCAGAGAAAATTCAAATTTTAAAAGCCTGAAAACCTCAACAAAAAAGCTACGTTACAGAATGATGTCTTTTCACTAAAAACCCTAATTATATCGAAAATGACTTCATGCAGCTGAATAAAGTCGTGTGGGAATGCAGAAACGCATTCACTTATGACCACTATAGCTGTTGGAGACTGCTATAGCGGTCCAGCCTTCAGCGCTTAACACTGCACCCAAAATCGATCCTCTGGTGACCATTATAGTAGTTGGAGACCGCTATAGTGGTCCTGTCTAGGCCCCTTTCCTTGCCTTGCCATCAAAATAGGAGGTCCTTACCATTCACAAAGCTCACCCGAAAGGTCAAAAGCACAAGCAATTCTCAAGAGCAATCATTCACTCCCAAATGGTGTTAAAATTCATGAAATTACTCAATAATATAAATAAGGACGAGGTCTAAATTCACTAATTAAATACCACTTAAGCACAGTTTAAATACAAAATATTCAAAGTTAGGATATAAAATGGGTGCATGAATGAAACCCATCAAATCTCCCCACACTTAAATAATTGCATGCCCTCATGCATGGAACTCATATGCAAAAGCAAAGATGAAAATACAGGATGCTACTAAGCCTAATGATGCAAGATGCATGACAAACACATGGTATGCTAGAACCTAATCATACGGGGGTTAGCTAGAGATGGTCAAACAGCAGCCAGTGCACCCAGAAAAGCTAAAATCCAATGGCATTCACTGGTTCAATCAAGACATCACATGGCAAGAATGAAACAAAGAACAAGTATGACAGAGTTAACCTCATAGGGAAGATGTGTTTCACTCTTCACTCAAGCTCATAAGTCTTATAACACACTCTAGCATAAGTCAAACACATGTCTGGGCATATTTCAAGAGGTTTTTTTCAAGCCTGTAACTGCGCTTAGGTACAGGTGGGATAGATGAGAGATGGGCTAAACTTAGTTCTTGCAAGAGCAAAGTACAACACAAGAATTCATATGAGAGAAGTCAATACCCCCAATTGCCTTTCCTGTCTTGTTGCTTTAATGAAGTTTCTTAATTTGAATCCAATTGAATGCTTGCAAGGAGAGATTAGTGGAAATTTTTTTTCATATTTATTTACATTTTTCTTTTTCTATTTTTTTTTGAAGGGGTTCCACCAATCCACACCTTTTCTTTCATAGGCTTGCAGTTCTTTTCCTTTCTACCTCAGGCAATGGTTTCCCCATACTTAGATTGTTGCACATACTAGTTTGCACCAAGCTTTTACAAGTCCTAAGTTGGGTATTGCACATTGTTTTCCACTTGGCTTGTATTGTGCTAATCAACAAAAATAGGAGAATAAGCTCAAGCGGGGGTAGCGAAAGTGTAAATGCATGCAGGGTAGGCTCTATGTCTAACTGTGTGAAAAGAATGAATGCCCCAATCATCAACATTCCAGACAATGTGAAAAAACTGTTTTAACCAAGAATTAGGCAAGTTCTAGAATCCATTCCAAGAGAGTGAACACACATCAAGTTAAGTGATTATAGCAGTAAAAATCAAACTTAAGTCTAAAAGCTCATAGGTAAAAATAATTAACCAGTCAAACAAGTTAAATTCCATTACATTGCTCATGTGACCATCAGATTAACAAGTGCACTATGGAAATCAAAACAAAGAATAGTTATAAAGTGCAAGCATTATTCAACCATCAACTAACTAGCTCTAATTTTTTTTTAATGAGATGCAACAATATAATGCAAGACATAAGGGAAAACAAAATAAAAAGTACAAAGAAAATGAAAAGAGAATCCATGAGTAACGGGTAGAAGAGTAAACCAAAGACCCACAGAATAACCCTCCCCACACTTACAAACAGGCATTGTCCTCAATGTCTAGGCAAGTGCAACCAATCAAATGGTGGGAAGGCAAGCTCAGTAATCCTCATCATCAGAGGCCTCTTCCTTAGAAATCTTAACGTCAGGATCGTCCTCCCTAGAATCTGAGTCAAGATCCACATGGGGCTCAGTGCACCGGATAGGTAGGGGTAGAGCCTGCTCTTCAGCCGTATCCTCTGCAGTGGGCTCAATGCCCTGAATCCGCAACTCTAGGCGGGCTATCCTCCTCATAATCCACTTTTCTGAGGTAGTCACATGAGCTATGATCTACGGTAGCAAGGGCTGCCTCAAATGGGTGGGTTGAGCTAGTCCTTGTCTCTCCTCTCTAAGACTTTTTCTTGGCCTTGGAGTCCTTGGGGAGCAAATTTTTTACAACAACAGGCTTGTTCGGCTCCACCAGGACATCATCAGGGAAGGTAAAGATAGCGGTGGACATGGCCATCCTAGTGGCATCGTCTTCTGAAGACGTAATGGAAAAAGAAGATAGAGGGAGTAAGATGCCATCCTCAGGAACCTTAGGTTTATTGTAAAAAGGTGTACATGCATAGAGTTCATTATTAGATTTTCGAACATAATTATCCAAGGCTCGTTCATTTTAGGATGAATCTTAATGTCATGAATGCAACATAGCAAGGCATGAATGCATGTACATACATTATACAAGAAAGCAATAGAACATAATCATCAAGGAACATCATATCAGTGGCATATAACTTTTCACGTGAAACTTTCTTTTTCTCAATTGTGTGACATTAAACTTCATACTTTCATCATAGGGACCACCCTAAAAACAACTCTAGGTTATGAGCTCATACCTAACTAGTTGTCACTAGTTCTTACTTATCCCTTTTCATAAGCGTAACATAATAATCCCGACTTCTAGAGTATGGGCTAGGGGGCACAAGGATCACTTATCATAACCTTTAATTCGGGGAGTCCATAGGAATATTTCCTTCTTTGAAACACAATTACTGGTAACTAGTACTTAGTTATTTGTCCGCTCTAGCAAGCCCAATGTCAATACCTTCACAGTTTTGTTTCTAGGGGTGCTCGGCCAAACTGGTGTCACTCAGAATGCGTCTCAGTACATGTTACATCTATTCTGAGGGTGCTCGGCCGGATCGATGTCACCCAGAACGTATCACATCTATCCTGGGGGTGCTTGGCCAAAACGGTGTCACCCAGGAGTTTTTGAAAACTTTTCTCAAGTCCTCAAGTTTGACGGAAATTCGGCAGCGTAACTGCAGTACACCGAATTTCCTTTAAACTTGCTTCATGCCATAAGAACTCATAGAGTATGTACAATTAATCATAATTCCATATTCAGGATAAGTCATCAAGGCCATATAAACATGCACTTCATAACATATGCATCAATACGTCATAACTTGAGTTAATGAATTTATGTTACTCATAAAATAAACATGCTCATGATCCAAGATTAGTCGTTCATATGTCATCAATTTATATCATGTAAACTTCATAGATTCATGGTAAACAAGATCATAGGTTCATATCATACAAAATTATAAATCCAAGTAGCATAAGATCACAGCTTTATGTCATTCAAGTAAGGAAAGTGTTTACCGCATTCATTAGGTTCTGATAATCAATTACATGAGCCTTGTAATCGATTACACAGCTTTGGGTTTTCAAACAGAAGAGTTAAGGGCTCTATTAATCGATTACCATTGTTGCATTCTTGGGCCCTAAGAACATCTGAGTAATCAATTACATGAGATGATAATCGATTACTAGAGTCCAGAATATGTAATTGATTACATTATGTTGTAATCGATTACTCAGGGCAAAAGTTCATATCCGAGTGCATCAAAGCTCTCTGGTAATCAATTACATGGGCTCTGTAATCGATTACCAGTACCTTCAAAATACGAAAAACCAAGTTTAAAACACATATGAGTTATTCCTTCCTTCAGAACCATTTTAAACCTCTTTTCATTATTTCCTTTGAAATCAAAACACTTTTACAAGATAAAAGCCCATAGCTTTCAAGATTTAGTTGAAAGAGAATCTTTGAACCTTAGGTCTTTAGGTGATAGATATAAACATGTTAATGTAAGTTCCCTTTTAATCTTAGCGTTATAGAGTGATGGCAAGGAAAAGTAAAGATGCAAGGGTTGAAAATAAATATGAGAATGCAAGTTCATTCTTAATCTTTAAGTTTATGTGATGGTTTGAAACATAAACATGCTAGACAAGAAATCTAAACATGAATGCAAGTCCATTTCTTATCTTTGGGCTTTAGGTGATGACTTAGAAAAAATAAATATGATATGCAAGTTCAATTCTTTATTTTAGTGCTTTAGGCCCCTTAGAGTTTTCACTCTAAATCAACAATCAACTTTAAGGTTGAAATAGGTAGGCTTTGAGATTAGTTATTAAGGTGATAGCAAGGAAAACAAACATGAATGCAACCATTTCTTATCTATTTGAATCTTAGGCTCAAGATTACTTTTCACAACAACATAGTTTCTTTGTGTTAAAAACCTTTTCAAAAGTGAAACCTTCAAGCTTTAGATGTCAAACAAATGATGGTTTTGCAACCAACACTCAAGATCCTCATCATTAAGCCATGGTTTCTTCCAATATAGGCCATATGGCTGAAAATCAAGGGAAGGAAAAAGGATGGATAAGAACCAAAAAGAAAGAAAGTGGAGAAGAAAGAAACACCAACATTGTATCTTCACAAGTCAAGAGATAAACAACAAAAGAAAAGAATACAACTCCCTACCTTGGATGTGCTTCTTGATTGAGAGGGAGGGCTTGGCCTTGAAAGGAGTAGAGGAAGAAGAAGAAGAGCTCCTTAAGATGAGAGAAAGAGAACTTGGGAGGTGTAAGAGAAAAGAACAAATGAGCTCTTGGAGGGCTCCTTCTATTTATAGAGAAATGAAACGCATGGAGGGTGAGAAGGAGGGAAGGGTGGCCTGCCATTTAGGAGGGAAAATGAGGGAAAATATCTCTTGTGTGTGTCATTTCAAAGTGTGGCTAGGTATGGTTGAAGGTATGGTTCTTTGAGTGTGAAATGTTATTAAAATAAATCAACATGTGATGGAATTTAGAGGGGGAGTGGCTGTGGGTTTCTAATGGCCATGGGGGAGGGAAATTATTTCATTTCCTTTGTGTTATGATGTGGTTTAGAGGATAGGTTTGATTAGGTATTTGATTAGGAGTTTGTGATTAAGTGTTTGAATGGAAAAATGGGTAATTAAGGGCTTCTCAAGACAAGTTTAGGAGTGGTCTTGGTTATTAGTGGAGTCAAACATCCTCTAATCAAGATTCTCAATCACATCCATTGTTTCCTTGATTTAAGGAAATTGATAGGAAGAACACTATTCTTGGATATATGACATAATGTCTTGATTTTGAAAAAGGATTTTGAGCTTCTCTAAGCAATCTTAGGTTCTAATTAATTCCAATTGATTATTTTGATTCTAGATTAATTATGAAAATTAATTAATTTTCAATTAGAGCCTAATATCACTTAGGTTTGCTTAATCGTATGATTAAGCTCATTAGGTGCTTAATCTGGGGCAAAATCGTAATTTTGTAAAAAAACTGCCTAGGGCCACCAAGACTTAAACAAACCTGCCTAGACTCATAAAAACATCATTTAAAACCTTTGGGTGAAGTTCGGGCTCAATCGGCTCACTAATTAGGGTCAAACAGCTACAAGGGCATTTTGGTCATTTTGTGCATCAAAACTCGAAAATGAGATTCTTCTGCTCTATTAGCACACATACCACACATAATCCCTTTTTAACATTTAGTTGACCCTTCGAGGACCGTTGGATCGGCTGTCCTCGAATTCTGGGTGAAAAATGACCTTAGAGGCATTTTGGTCATTTTCGCTCAAATAGAAAAATCGAGGTGTTACAAAACCATCATTTGTTTGACCTCTAAAGCTTGAAGTTTCATTATTTAGTTTTAATAGTTCCTAGCAAATGGAATAATATGTTTGTGTCATCACTTAATTTTCTTAAGTTCAAGACTTATCCCTTTTAACTTAAGGTTGATCGGTGTTTTAGAGTTGTTACTCTAAATAGGAGTTTTGAACTTAAACCTTAAAGAAGTAAATGAAAATGTTATTTGGTTTTCTTTGATGGTTTTCTTTTTCTTTTAAGCTTGATGGTGAGTCTAGGGAGGCAAGGTTCTTGGAACCATAATAATGAGAGACTCTAAAACTCATGTCTATTTTGTAAGATTGATCGGTGTTTTAGAGTTGTTACTCTAAATAAGAGTCTTGAACCTAGGACCTAAAGAAATAACAAACAAAAATTCATTCATATTTATATTTCAAGTCTTTGTATTTCATATTTGTATTTGGGCCTTGCATATCATATTTATTTCCAAATCATCACCTAAATCTTGAAGATAAGAAAATAAACTTGCATTTCATGTTTATATTTCTTGTCTAGCATGTTTATGTTTTAAGCCATCACTTAAAGAGTAAAAATGAGCATGTATTCTCATGTTTATATTCAAGCCTTGTATATCATATTTACATTTCCATTGCCATCACCTTATAATGCCAAAGATAAAAATGAGGCTTGCATTTGCACGTTTAAGTTTATGCCACCACCTAAATAATCTAGAGTTCAAGACTTACCCCTTGCATCTTACATAGGAATTTCTGTTCTATAGGCATTTTTATTTACAAATATGTTTTGTTTTCAAAGGAATAAAATTTTAAGGTTTGGTGTATTATTACCTTGAGGTTTCAAAAACTTGTGTCTTGCAATTTTCTTTTGAGAAAAATATTAATTCCTAAAGTGTTAAAACATGATTTACAAAATCAAAATCTTACTATTGAATCCTCTAATTTTGATACCGATCTAAGGACATTTACTTGTGTTTCCAAAGAGATAAAATAATTACAAGAGTGTTCCTTGACCTAGAATTAATTCTAAGAAAAACTAGTTACTAGAAATGCTTATTATTGCAATTTTGCATGCTTTTGGAAATTCAAATTTTGGATTCTTCCTTAGCATTTCCAGATCTGATGTATGCTGTTTGGAGTGGTTTAGATGTGTGAAAATTACTATTAATTATTGTAATAGTCATTCTTGGCACTTTAGGCAAGTCTAGTAACTAAAAAGGATAAAAAAAATATGACTTCTAAAGCTTTCTAAAAATTGAAATTGTAGTTTCTGTTTTAGTATGTTTAAAAATGGTAGAGATGTGTTATATTAGGTGTATATGTGTAAGAATCACTAATAAATGGTTTAGGAATTAATTCTAGCATATTAGGAAAAGTCGGTAATGAGAAAGGGTCAAAAACATAAACACTGAAATTGCTCAATTTTCAATTCTGTGCAAATCTATCCAGCATTGTGTAATGATGTTCTTGAGGTCATTAATTAGTGGAAGTCATTGGAATTAACCCCTTAGATGCATAAAAGAATAAATACAAAAGTTAGGTTTACCTAATTTAGAGGTTTAACCGTTTAAGGGATAATGAAAGTGCTTATTTTATGAGATGATGGATTCATGATATAAATGAGAATTGATGTGATGATAATGTTGCATATTTGGCTATCAATTTATATGATTTATTGTGGCATGTTATGGCTACACTTGGAATATTTGAGGTGCACATGATAAGTGAAATATAAACATGTGATATTATATGATATGATTGTGCCTTTGCATCTCAAAACAACATGCTAAGTTTAAGGTGACATAAGACACATGGAAATGATCCTCTAGACTCTCTGAATTAAAGATTATGAGAGGTGATCCAAGTAAGTTACATATTCATAATAAGAAAGGTAAGGAAGTGATGTGTTTCTCCCCCTCTATTACCCCATGTTAAATCTAGTGCCGAGTAGTTAGGTTGAGCTCATTCTAGGCGATCGGTATGTTGGTTGGTTTTGGTGATGATTTTAAAAATCATTAGGGAAGGCATGTTAGTTGGTTTTAGTGATGACGTAAGAGGGTGGAATTGATAAAAAAGGGACTTGAGAATTCATTCATGAGAAAGTAAATTACCATGGGTTCTCCTGCCTTCCCATGCATGTTACATGATGTATAACACATAGCATTGCCCTATCATGCATCTATTTACTTGCCACTATTTTAGTTTTCTAGCTTATCTCCTACTCATGTGCTTAGTCTTATCTTGTGTTTTGAACTTACACATTGTTGATTTGTGTTGCATGTACTGAGGCATTGCCATGCATACATGAGATACCCGTTGCATTCATGCATTAAGATTCATGCTAAAATATACAGGCCTCGGTTAATGGTATTTGAAAACTTAACAAATGAATCTTATTTATGCCCACTACTTTCATAATTAAACCCGAGGTTCCTGAGGACGATGATGATGACACGTGTGTGGAGAGGGAAACCCTACTAAGATTCTTGTATAAGTTTCTCACTTTCTCTATCTTTCTTTCCATTTTCATCTTCAGACAAGGTTGATGGCGGTGCTGGTGGACTCCCTCGAGATGCTGGCATAGGAGTTGCACTACGGACTAGATCAGAGTGGCGCAGTGGAAGTGGGGATGTAGTCTTTCATTTTCACAACCATAAGAGTTGTCTCGCCCTCTTACAAGTTCGCAATTTAGTCACGAAGGGTTTAGCTATATCATAGTTATGTTTAGTTTTTGAATTGTTGTATGCTCAACCTCTATAGGTGGGCTCAGTATATTTGATGTGGTATTATTGTTATAGTACGGTTGTGGAATATTCCTATAACATCACTATTATTATTATTTGTCTTAATACTTGAAGTTAATGTTATGGTATGACGATGTGCTCAGTTTATGGTAGACTCTGTTGTGTTTTGTACGTATGATATATGATGAATAGTTATACGCTATAATTTATACGCGAACGGCTCATAGTTTGATCTTTCAAAAAAATGGGTCGTATTTTCCATAGACTTATTTTCAAAGGCCTTAAAATTAAGTAAAATTCTAAGATGAAGGAATAACAACTAACGATTAACCATAATACGTTCTAGGTATAAGGTGTTCAAAGTTAGGGTGTTACAGTAACCATAACAAAGATCCACAACTAACCACAACAAATAACAACAGTGCACCACCAGCAGCAAAGAAGGGAGAAGTAGAGAAAGAGAAAGAGGGGGCAGTCGCTGGCGGATCTAGTAGTCTGGTCACAACAGTCTTCTCCGGTCCAACACATGCAGGTGACCGTTCGCACGAGGGGGTGTAGTGTCATAGTGTGTGCAAGGCCGAGATCTGGTCCATTGGGTTTGTGTTTGTTTTCTCCTACAGGTCATACTGGTTGTGTGCAGGCTCATGGGGGGCCGGGATCTGGTGCGAGGTAGCGCCAGTGCTGTGCTTTTGGTCTTGTGTGAGGTAGTGATGCTCGCGGTGGTGCTGCTCGGGATGGTCCTAATCGCAGTGGTCGATCGGTCCTACTTGTGGTGGCCCCAGAGCTGGCCACTGTGGCTCTGGTCAGTTGCGAGTGCCGGCGGAGCTCTGTTGCGCTGAAGGAGTTGCACTGAAAGATTGGGAAAAGGTGGGAGGAGGGTGGGTGTATGGGTGAAGAAATCCAAGAACAATAAAATTGTTTCTGAAAACATCTAAAATCAGTTTTTTGTTTTTAAAACTCATTTTGTGTTTTTTTGTTTTTAAAACCAACATCCCAAAAACTAGTTGCCAAACAAGTTTTTTTGCTCTTTTATTTTTTAAAACTGAAAACTATTTTTAAAAACAATTGCCAAATAGGCCCTATATATTTTAAAATATATATATGTATAAGCTTTGTTCTCAACATTATAATACAATATGTTTGAACCTAGAAAATAAATAATTCTATGAGTTGATTAAGTTCTTTTGTGGTAGAAAGAAAAAGTGTGCATTTATTTCTATATAAATACGTAGTTTAGAGTTGAAACTATGCATGTGAATAGTCAGTAAATTCAAATAATCCATTTTGCTACAAAATGGGCACATTAGATTTCTTGGCTCGTTAACCATAGGGCTCTCATGTTTTGGTCCATGATGAACCCCTTAGTTTTTAGTAGGTAAAGGAGGTTTTTTAAAATATTTGTTCAATTCCTTCAGTTTTTTTCAATCACATTTGCACACCTCATTCATCAGCCATAATAATAAATCAAAATTTATGTTTGTTGGCCCAACACAGTTATCGCTTTCATTTCTGTTGTTTGTCCAAAACTCATGATTTTTAATAGTTTTGGTGCTGCTTGTATCCATTCCATTTGTTGACTTGCCGAGGTGATTTTTGCTCTAGTTTCCTGCTTCAGGTTTTATACAAATCATCTATAAATAGGAATGTGTTTGAGGGTGCTTATTTGGCTGAAACTGAAGTGTACTTGGGTGAAGCTTGAAATTAGTGCATCCATTGAGACGAATGGCAACTGCATAAATTCATAGTTACCTTTTCTTTTTCAATTCAGCCTCAATACCCCCTGTAATGGGGAGATGAAGAGAACTAATTATGACAATAGCCTCAAAACACGAGCATAGTCGAAGATGAAGAGGAGACAGAGACTTTGTCATTATTTACATACACCAATGTTACCTCTCTCTATTTCCAAATGGGGATTACTTCTTCTACTCAACTACATTATTGCAATGTTAAATTATACTAAGAACTCTACATGTTGCTAAGAACTGGGATGAGGGGTTTATGCTGTTAGCAGGGAGCAAAGAGAAAGCACGAACGATGTAATGTCAAAATTTTTAAATAAAATTAGAGGCGGGGTTGCTTGAAAATTTTTCCAAATGTATTAATTTAACTGGCATAATCAGTATTCAGTCATTAATAATGACATATCCTCGAATTTGCTGCCAATCCAACGGCTTCATATAGAGGGTTTTTCATGTTCCCGTGTTTAGGAGGCCCAACAAATATTCCGCCAATTTTCTTTCCTTCTCCTTTTCTTTTCTTGTTTATTTAAAAGAGGTAATATTTATAGTACACAAGTTCTTGCATATGAATAATTTGCCGTCAAGTTTCATGTCAAAAAGGAAAACAATGACAGGATATCCTGAATTATCTTTTGGACAAACTAAGCAATCTCAATGGTTAGTTATGATCAGAAGGTGATTCCTATGTAAGTTTGTTTTTAAAACCAAAGACAAAAAGCTGGAGATTGGTTTTTGGATGTGTTTATAGCATAATTTGACACTTATATGTCAACAACAAATAATTGATAATTTCTTGTACATGAGGCCAAATTGCTCTAAACTAGGCGTTGATTGACAAACTTAAGAGTTTGGATGACAACCTTTGCTTTTCAAGATCTCAATTTGTGATGTGAATAGCTACTACTCTTAGGTTTTTCACCAAAAGAATTGAGTGTCAAACTATTTTTGATGAAATGAGGATGGGATGGAATGCGAATATGAGTTGTGTTGTGATTGTATGGATGTTATGTTTGACAAATTAAAGAAGAAAAAGAATTGAACTTGCAGAATATAAATTGATTGACAAATGTAAATGAATACAGAAATTGTGAAGGAATTAAAGGAAGAAATTAAAGACAAACTAATTCTATGAAAGCAGGAAAGTGGGTTAAGAACTATTACTCAGTGAACTCAGGGCTTTTTTAGTCATTGGAGACGTTTTAAGAGTGGGTGTGTGAATAAAAATTCCAACCCTTACAATTTATATAGAACTGATATTTATAGACAACCTAGGACTGTAGAATTTTGACACTTATCCCAAGCTACCTCTACATATTGTCCACATGGCTTTGTTAGTTTCTTGATTTGTTATTCGTTCTTGTCATTGAGAAGTTATCACCTTGTAATGCCTCCACTAAGCATCTATTAATAACCTTTGGAAACCATCAATAACTGTCAATCGATGAACACTTGCCACAGAGTCACTATGACAGCCTCCTCAAAACCTTCAGAATTTTCTAAGTCTTCAAGTGACAAATTTGGATTTTAACTTGTCAAACTTCAAGTATATAAACCTTGCCAATGTTAACTTGCTAAGTTAGGTATTCAAACTTTATCACACATAACTTCCATAGGGTACATTATGATGAATAACCAACTAGAGGCTGTCGGCTTTGTCAAGCCTCTTAGCTTATGCCAGTTTGTCACATATTGACTTTGGTCAGTTTGTCATGTCGAACATTCATCATAAAACCTGCTCATTTTGCTATACCTCTGACTACCCTTAAAACTTGTCAAGGTCAAGTCACCACTTCAACAATCTGACACTTAGTAAAAATTTGGTGCCAACAAGAGGAGGGAAAATGGAGAAATTCCTATAGGTCATAAGGGAAAGGAAGAGTTCCTCACAGAAAATGATATCTAGTCACATGCTCTAAGTAAAATTAAAAAGGAAATAAATGCCTTCATTTATCCATTTCTTTCCATGCCATGGTCATTCTCCTAACTGAAATTCTCTTTAAGGCAACATACTTCAAGCAGCCAACTAATAACATGCTTAGGATCTCTTTGGTTCCAAAGAGCAATCTCAATTTTTGTTTTTTGTTTTCCATCAATTTTCTATTTTTGGAATTTTGTGAAGTAAATAGGATAAATTGTAAATAAAAACTGCAAATTGAAATCTATAGTTCTTATTATTTCTTTCATAAAATTATGAAAAATAGTAAATTAATTGAAAACAGAAAATTGTCCTATGAAACCAAACAGAACCTTGATTTTCCTTTTACAAGATCATTCCATGGTTTGGCTGAAAGCTACCATAATTTGACGGTTACAAACAAAAATCCAAACATGCATAAAACATATGCCATAGAAATCCACCCAAAAACAAACAAAATAAATAAGAATGTCCCACATGCTAATAGGAGGGGTAATGTCACAAAAACATTAGTAAATTTGTGCAACACTGGGGTAATATCTCTAGTTAGCATATCTATTCCTTTGTCGACTTCATATATTTCTTTCAAATATTTTTATTGAAAATATTTTTTAAAAAAAATTAATAAACCCATGTAATGTATAAGGACTATCTCCCATGCCAATTATTAAACTCTATATGTATGTAGGGTTTCTCTGGTGCCTCTATAAAATTCAAGGGTACTAGTACCTTTTAGTTATTTATGGCTAATAATGAACTACTATCCTACTAACCCAAGTTTTTGAAATATGTCAAATTAAAGATCATATCACAACTGTTAATTATACAAGGGTACTGGTATCCCATGATCACCAAAGTTAAAAAACATCTGCATAACATTTGCATTGGCAACCACTTCATGCAACATATATTCAAAAGTAGCATGGTTGTAAATATAATCTTTTTTCTTTTATTTGGCTAATAACAATATAGTGATCGGACAAACATAGAAATTTTAATGTGAAGCCAAGTGGGCTAGTTTGTATGGATTCATGGATTGAAATGGACCAATCAACTATGTACTATTATCTTTTGTTTTTATGGATCACCATTATCATGTTTTTACATGTATTTCTTAAAAAAAATGCTTATTAACCCTTTCTAATTCCAATTTCTACAACCTATGGGTAAACATTAAAATCAAGAAGGTGCCAACATGTGACCCTAAAACCAAATGAAAGCCAAATTAAAATTTAACAAAAACTCATGGAAATGATTATTTATATGGTGAATGAGGCGTTAAGTGAAAAAAGCAAAACATAAGAAAAGCATGTTAATGTTACTATTAGAGCGGAAAGGAAGAATAGCATTCTTGTACTAGTGGAGCAAGTCGAGAGCATGCAAAGACTTTGAAAATAAAGGAGAACAAGGGCTTCTACTTCATGAAGATGAACAAGTACAGAAAAAACCTACCTGAGAACATATAAGTGACAGAGCAAGTGGGTGTGGGAGAGAAGGTGGGAAAAGAGAGAATGTACAGTTAAAAGGTTATTTGTCCATTAATTGTAGTCGGGTAGATTTACAGTTTTATCCCAGTAATAGATGTGATTCATTTTAAAGAATATTGACTTTTTGGTTCGAAATAAAATAAGGAGGATACTAACCTATATATGAAGATATGGAAGTTAGCAATCCTATATACATATATATATATGACAAGCTTAAATAAAAAATTAAGAGCCTAAGTTATTTTTGTTTCAAGTTTTATAGAATTATTCCTAGATATAAATTATTCTAAGAAAATAAATTTAACCTTTTGAGCATATTTCATTTCCATGATAGATGACAAGAATAAAAGATTTCTATAATTTGGAAATGATAATTATGTAATAAAAATATGTAAGATATCCTTCCATTATTTTATTTATTCCTATATTTACGATACCATTAAATATATTAGGAATATTTTAGAAATTATGCTATATATTCTCATAATTACATATTATTTTTTTACCTGTAAATATCTATTATAAAACAAACAAATTTTAAATTTATTCACACGAATCTTGAAACAAGAGTGCAGTTGGATTGACTTTTAAAAAAAGTACTTTTTATTTAACTTTTTTTAGTGGATTTTTTTTTTAGAAAAAGCTATTTTGTGTTTGGATAGACAATCTGACAAGTTCTTTTAATTATTAAAAGTACTTATAAATGTGTTTGAATAAACAAACATAAAAGCATTTTTTTAAAAACCAAATTACATAAAAGGGCAAGAATAAAAGTCTAATGATAGTAAAAATACTAATACTGCATTTTGTGTAGTTATTGACCACTTATATTATTCCTTAATTGTTCCATTACTTTTACATCTTCTTGAGTTGGTTGCTCTCATTTAACTTGAGTTTCATGCTTATTATCATGCTTGCTGTTTCTTTTAATACCTTCTAGCTCAGAAATATTCCCAAATTGTTGAAGGATGCTCATGTCATTTGAGTCCATTCTTCTTATATAATTGTGTAGAGCAAAACAAGCCCATTTACTTTGAATTGCAAACTCCAAAAGTTCTCTCTATAACACTCCTTGGACTTGAATTATTATAATAACTAAAATTGAGTGTACTTTAAAAAAATGAAGCTCGAGATAGATTTGGAGTATAGGCTTATGAGATATGTGTGAGTGTGAGGAGATACGAGGTGTATGTAACTGTGAAGGAGTGAGAATAAAGAAGTCTTTTTAAGGGTTTGACAAGGAAGAGGGTTGTAATTATAAATAATAGTGAGAGATAGTTTTGGGAGGTAATTTTATTAGTGAAAGTTATGATCCATTTATTATAGCCAAAAATGCTAGACAAGTCTATTATATGTCTTATCCTAGGAAAAGTAGGTCACAGTGGAGGGTTGTGAACAAGACAAAACCAAGAAGTAGGATTGAAATAGAGGAAGGTACTATTGAAGATGCTTATCAAGTGGACGATCCACTCCCTTCAAGGGCAGTAATCGATGTAGACAATCCTGAAAATCCTCTTCTATTGACAACTAGGAAAGTTGACATAATTTAATGTAAAGTAACCACCAAATGAGAAATCATGAAAATGAAATAAGTGATAGTAGTGGTGATGATTTAGATAATGATCAACAACAAAGTGATGATGAAAACAGCCCTAAACTTTCAGATTAACTAAGGTGTTCAATATTATATGCAATACTGTTATGAAATTATTTGAAATTTCTCAACGTAATTTTTTTTTGTGGCATTTTTCATTATTTTAGTATAGCTGGTAGAGGCAGAAGACGACCTCTGAAGGTCGGTTAATCCACCACCCACCCCACCACTGCTCATCCCACTACTTTCGCCACCTCTTTTCCCACAACCTCTGGTACTGCTTTTTCCACTACCTTCACTTCCATTCCTGACACCACCGCCTTCCCTTTAGGATGATGCCCACTCTTGGGTATGTTGGCCCCCCACCTCCCCATTATTCCCGGTCATAGCTTATCCTCAGTAGTAATCCCCTCTAGCCTTACCACTACCCTAACTCCTAGCCCCGTATCTCACCATAATCCTACATTCTCAGGTGACTCACAGACCCGAGAACTGAATGAGAGACCTCTCAAGCTAAATGGTTGGCTACTTAGGCCTAATGGTAGACCACTCCAATAGATTAGGCTGGATGGTAAAGACAGGTAAGTTATTATACAAGTTTTCTATTATATTCTAATTTTGCATTGTATATGATATTTAAAATGTTTTCATTTTTTTTAACAGTTTTGACCCATTTGCTGAGGGTTACCAAAGGATCATGGAGGTTATACAGATGTTGTATAACCATGTGTGGCCCACATAGACTGACATCCTGCTTGATGTCAAGGAGCTGTGGTGGCTGGAATGGAAGGTAATTTTATAATTTATTCACCTTTGTTAAAATATATATTTATATTATTAAATTATATAATTATGATTACTTATGTGTTGCTTCGTTTGTGCATGCAGAGGATATTTTATATTCAGCCTGAGCATGAGCCTGCTGTTAAGAGGGCTTAGAGGATTAGGTCCTCCAAGCGCTTGCGAGACATGTTCCATGTTGTTCACAAGGGGCACATGAACCACTTGTGGCTGAGTGATGCCACCCTTAGTATGTTACAGTGCCATTGGGCCTCTGACCCGACCTTCAAGGACAGGTAAGATAAAGGGAGGACCAATCGGGCCTCCTAGAAAGGCAAGTTGTTGTATACTGGTGGGTCGAGCACCCAGGAGGGTACTCAAAAGGGTCTAGTAAGCCTTTAATCGCTTTACATTTAATATACTATTAAATGTTAGTTTACTACATTTGAAATTGGAAAATACTATATTTTTATGACTTTCTTGTGCATATCTATACAGTTGAGGGAGCTAAACCACCCTCTGACCTAGGGAGAGCTCTTTTGGGAAACCTACACCCAAAAGGGTGCAGTGTGAGCAAAGTAAGGAGAGGTCTAGGTAGATCCTTACTTCAAGGCCACTTATGTAAGTTTCAATTCAAACATCTTTTTACTTAATTTTTATTACTTTTCCCATTTATGTCATAATTATTGCTTATAATGTGTTTTATCTTTTATCTTTTGTAGTGTAAGTTCACAAACCTGTGAGAGTAGGTGCAGACCGAGGTAGCTAATGCTAGGCCTGATGCTGATGTCCCTTCTCCTCCAAATAAATAGGATGTCTGAGCCTAGATGGTCGGTGGCCTATACAAGGGTCGCATATACAAGATGGGGTACTGCCCTGACAGTAGATCCCCATCCTCTGCCACTGGGTTTGCTACTAGGGATATGCTCTGAGGGAGCGAGTGCATGCCCTAAACCATGAGCTGCAGCAGTAAACACAACTAATCCAGTAGAAGCAGAAGCAGCAGGCATAGCTCCTTCAGCAGCTCCAGGTGTAAGCAGCTGGTTGAGCAGTAGTGGAGTAGGAACTCAAGGAGATTTGACAGCTTAAGCTATCTATAGAGCAGCAACAACAGAAGAAGGCCAGAAAAGAAAAGATTAAGTTCAAGAAGATGCAGCAGAAGGTCACTACTGATGTTATGGCCTTCTTCAGGGATATGAAGGATTCAGGATCCTTTCGCTCCTTTAAGATGCTCCCCTAGATATCTCTCCCCTCCATTTTTGAGGCCTCCTTTCCCCTCAATGCCACAGATGAATCTGCTAAGTCCGATGATGATGATGGCGCTGATGACGCTAACGACCAGCAAGACTTTAGCTAGGTTTTTATTTTGATATTTTATTCATTTATCACACTTGGTATATATTTTTGAAATTTTATTCATTTTTTATATTTTATTACGATACTTTGTTTAGTTATTATATCAAGTTTTTTTACTATTATTTTATTATTTTTCACTTAACATCACTTCAATTGGTAATTGAATTATTATATAAAAAATAATTAAATACGATCCATAATTTATATAGGTGAGTTATAAAAGCACAATGGCATAAGCAAAAAAAATTATTAAAATATTATCAACGGGCGCACCTGTCGGTAAATAATTTATTCAATAAGTTAAAAATTATTAATAAATTTTTTTTTACCTATGGGTACACCCGTCAGTAATTATTAATAAAAATTATTATTATTTCAAATTTCCCGTTGGTACTATTAATTACCTGACGCCATTTGTGATGCCTGTAATCTAATTGTACTAACTGATTTTCATTTTTAATACCCGTTGGTAAACACGTCGAAAATTACTGACATGTTATAACCAGTTGATAATATTCCATCGACGGCAAAAAAATCGATGGCCTATACTCGTCGGTATAACTACAACCCGTTGGTAATCCGGTCAGTTTCCCGCGCTTTTCTTGTATATGATGTGTTTATGTTCACGATTCTGTTGTAGTGTGGATTTCATGTGTGTACGCATAAATATTATTGTTCCTTCTACATAAGGCAAACAAGAGGTTCGATTTAGTATGCACAGCTCACGTTTTGTTTTCAAGTTCAAAACAAAAAAAAATTTACCGGTATTTTCACTAAGTATTTTCAAAGTTTTAAAGTTAAGAACTGAAACAAAAGAGTAATATCTAATAATTAACTTAAATGCGTCCTAGGCTTATTGGGTTACATATTAGGGTGTTACATTGGTAATTTTACATGCTAGTAAAAATAAGGGTGTTACACCAAGAGCTTAGTATGATAGACTTAATACCTTTTTGCTTAAGAATGATTCAAAAGGGGTAATATTGATACTACTCTCTTTACTTTTTGATGGTGCAAATTTATGTTGATAATATTATTTTTGGTGTTACTAATCATTCTTTGTGCAAGAAGTTTTTGAACTTATGCAAAGTGAATTTGAGATGAGTATAATGGGAGAATTGAAGTTCTTTCTTGGACTTTAGATCAAACAACAAAAATAGGGAATCTTGATCTATCAAGAAAAATACATAAAGTAATTGCCCAAAAAATTCAACATGGATCAAGCAAAGCCAATGAACACTCCCATGCATCCTTATCAAGTCATAGATGTTGATGAGAATGGTGAGAAAGTATTAGAAAGTTCATATAGAGGTACAATTAGATCATTATTTTATCTTACTGCTACTGCTAGTAGACCTGACATTCAATTTGTAACACCCAAAGTTATTCCAAAATTTATTTGGACTTTATTAATGAGAAGTTCAAAATTTTGATAGATTTAGCGCTAATAAGAAACAACTCAATGGTTGAAAAAATATGAATAGTAACTTTACAGGCCCGTTGGTGCAATAGTAGCTTTGGAACCGGGACTAGGAGATGCCAGGGCTGAGAGAAGATAGGACAAAGGTTAGGAATCGGGTTTTAGACCCGAAATTTAATTTCAAACAATATCTTGTTTTCTTGAGTACGGTATGTTACCCATTAGGTAAAATTTCGATGCACAGTTTCTTACACCACATGAAACTTAGAGAGTAAGTTTCTCTACTACACTACACTTGACAAGTGCATGATAAGGGAATGGCCATATCTCTTCTTTTTATTAAGATCACATAATAACCATATAAAAATCTTATTATATTTTTATTACAAAGTTATAATTTTTATGATAGAAAATTTTAACACGTCTTATATTAATAACATAAATCACAATTTCTCACTTCCTTTACCTAAAAAGTTCGGCTGGCCCCCCTTTTTAGGTTCTTCACTTTTCTTCTCTATTAAAGCATCATGAACTAGCTTGAAACTTCATGTTACAACATTAAAAATCATCGACCTAGACACAAAAACCTAATCTACCTCTTGAAATCTTCATATCTAACTCCAACAAAGAATTTTCATCTCACTTTACCGTAAAAGAAAAGTTATTATACTATGCTTACAATTGGAAAAGTCTTTTAGCTAAGGGTAGGGTTTCTTTGTAGCCTTTTTTTCCAAAATTGTTTCTAAAAGTTATTGAATGTTTGAGCTTGATATTTTTGGTTTTATTGTATGGTTACACATAGATATTTATGTGATTGCATCGGTGGAGTAGTTTGATGTTGTTTGAGAATCATTTTTGTCAAAACAAGGTTGGAACTTGGTTGCTGGAAACTCGAATTTTTCACTGGCAGTAAGTATTTTATAATTTTTCTTAAGTAGTTGTAGACATGTTTTTGAGCTAAAATTTTTATATGGTGGAGCTAACTCTATGATTTTTCTTGAGTCCATTTGAAGAATTTTACTACTTTTGGAAAATAAAAAAATCGAGGCATTAGGTTTGCTGTCTAAATAGCCAGTTCTGAAACTCTGAGTTTGTCTAACTTTGTTACTGTATTTGAATTTTCCTTTGAAATTTTTCCAGGGTGTTGTAAACAGCTTAAGGTTTAACCCTAAATTTTTATAGAATTCATTGAATTCATTTGATATAGTAATAAAATTAGGAATTCTGACTATTGATTGAAATCAACTGGTCACTGACCATCGAATTTGTACAATTTTGTTAATATAGTTAAAGACCTATTTTTGCCCTAAAATTTTTACAGGACCTTGTGGACACAATGAGGTGTCTTAATTTTTCTAACCTTATTTTACACAGTTTAATATGTGAAGTAAATGCATTATTGAGATATGAAATCTGCTTATTATGCTGAAAGTGTGCAAGTACCTCTAATTGATTATATAATGGTATTTGGCTCAAGTGTGATGTGTATTAATGCATTCTAAAGAATTTAAAGATTGATTTATGAGGCATGATTGGAATTACTTGTAAATAGATGCTTGTATGTGACCAATGCATGTATTTGGAAAAAGAAAAGAATATGAGCATGCACGTGACAAAAGAGAATATATAAACTTCAATTGGGCATATGAAATAGAGTATGAAACATGAGTTGTTAAAGTATTTTAGAATGAATAAGAGATCTTTTTCGACACTAAATCCGGAAAAGTAAACTTGGCTAGGAATGATACTGTGCAAAGGTCAAAGAAAGTAAATCTTATAGTTATGTATAGGAATGAGCTCAGTCTCGATAAGCAATCTATTACGCTGGAGTGGCCAAGGCCATTTATGTCAAGGGCATGTAAATTTGAGAAAGATATTTATGAGATCACTTTTGGCATGTCAAGGGCACGTGAAGTTGAGAAAGCTACCAAAGTAAAGAAAGTCATTGCATACTCATATTATATGGAATTATTTGCCTATGATGATTTACTATGAGCTTGAGCATTATGCTATATGTGAATTAAGTGATTGAATACTAAAAGAAACCCATTTCGAAAGGATGATTTTGAACTTTAAAATGAATCTTTGTTATGTATGTATGATCACATTTTTTTTAATAAACCGAAGTGGCTGGGACAATGATAATGACATTGATTATTGTGTACTTGGGGATACCCTACTACGAATTTCATAATTCTCACCCCTCTATTTCTGTGTTCCCTTAGGTAGCATATGATTTGGGAGACAGGACACAAAATACAAGGATAGTGGAGGACATAAAAACATAAAATTTCTTTACCTCCAGAAAGTAAGGACAGAATACAGAGATAGAAATTTAATATTTTTTTCCAATAATACCCTTTTACATTTTTTTTGTCTCCGTCTCCATGGTCTCTACTGTCCCTATATTTTTTTCATTATCCCTCTACCAAACACTACTTTGTTGTCTCCAGATTGCTCAAGAGAACAATGAAACTGCCATCATGGAAGTACCTAATTTATAGAAGCTTGATGGCCGAAGTTCACTATCATTCTTCTTTTTAGTGTATATGTGTGTATGTGTATGTAACTGTTTAAGAAGACATGTATATTTAGGGCTCATACAAGAGCTTTTTCATGTATTTGATCACATATTCTTTGACTACCACTACTAGGAAAAAGTACTTTTGTAGTGGTTGTTTTACCCTTAGCGATAATTTTAACCGCCACCAAATACCACTAGCGGCGATTCCAAAACCGCCGCCATATCAACTATTGCTAACCCATATTGTAGTAGTCTGAGCCAACTGCTGGAATAACCCCCGCAAAAGACCTTGTGCCTTTAGCGGCAGTTCAAAACTGTCACAAAAAACCTAGTGGAAAAATGATAGAGATGATGGTGGCGATTACGAACTGCCACAAAATAATATATTTGTGTGTCCAAAATTTATGGAGGCGGTTGCAAACCGTCGCAAAGAACTCACTTATAATTATGTCAAAAATCTTGCAATAGTTCTAAACCACCACTAAGTATAAAATAGATAAAAAAAAATTCAAATTTTTTAATTCTTTGTCATTATTCTGATTGAGTAACAATTACCTCTAAACATTGAAAAAGTTCAAATATAAAGAGAATGTTAAAATAACAAGAACTCATTACTTATAATAATAAAAAAGCCTCAAAATAGAAAATAAAACTTAATATCTTACATGTTTTAAACATTTAAACTTCTTACAAAGTCATAGAATAAAATGAACAAAATAAGCAAGTCTTTATAATCTTACAAACCATTTTAACCGTAGAATTGATTAAAAATAAAAATAAAAGCAAAAGGCTATATAATAATCATCTGGCCATGACTAACTAATTATTTAAAAGGTCAACCATGTTTTTCCAACTTAAAATCTTAGATGAAGCCTAAGGGTGGTTCCTATTCTTATACACACAAAAAATATACAAAAACTATATATTTAGCTTTAGAAACTAGACCTCAAGGATCAGATAGGTTCGCTTTAGAGAAAGACAAGTATAATACTTCACTTTTATTCACTATGTGATGGTATTTTGACTTCCCTCTACCTGTGATTTAAGAAATTAATACATGCTTATACTTAACCAATTCAATTCAAAGAACATATGAAGCATGTTATGTCATAAATAATGTTCCCTAGTTTAAGAGGCCACATTGACAATACATTTTCAAGAAAACATAATGTACTGAGTTCTCCTAATTGATCATAAAACACAAACAAAACATTCTTAACACTGCCTGCTTTGAAAAGGAGGAACCATAGGGTAAGGGAAGAGACAATCATTTAAACATGTGAATAGTTTCAACAGAGGGCAAAAGTGGATGCTCAGACCCAATACTATCCTAGAGAGCAAAATTCATTCCAATCCAAATTGAAAGAAAAGGAAATCATATTTAACATTTTTAGACTGATAATAACTTTGGCCTTATAATTTCACTTGGGCTATTTGGCATAGAATGTTTTCAAAATGAATTGTATTCAAAGTCCAACAACATATCAAAGAAGAAAGAAGAAAGCACCTCTGCATCAATCAAACGAACATCCTTCACTTCATATTCAGCAGCTTCATTGATTTCCTCTCCTCGCATGAGTAAGAACAATGAGAAAAATGTAAGAGTAAGATACACATTTTTCTCCAAACAAATCAACTGGGGAGAGAAAATGCATAGTTAGATCCTTAGGTTACATCAAAACATTCTGAGTGTAGTTATAGTTCTACTATTGTACTTATTTTTATGTTAAATTAAAGTAATTAGCCAACAAAGAAGACAACACATGGTTTCACTAAGTGCCAACCTTGCAGGGTACATAACAATAATAAAAAGAATCAACAGTAATTGCCATTGTATAAACTCTGCAAGAGAAGCTATGGTGTAAAAGAAAAATTCCACTTTCTTCTAACACTAATTTTCAATCATCAAATTGAACCAAAATAGAGTGGAGAAGAGAGAAGCGGAGGGCCAACATTATAGCCTTTTTAACATACAACGTTTCTAAAAAATTCAATGGCAACAAAATTGGACAAGTCCATTGGCTAATACTCCTAAACATTAGATGCGATTAAGCCCAACAAGTTAAACAAGAAGAATTATTCAAAACTTGAGTAGTCGTTATTAAAAAAAAAGAAAAGAGTACAGCATTGCTGACTCCATTCTTGACCAAAATTCTTAAGAGATCACAATGCTGAGATGTTGATGAAGAAATTCTTTCTAAATCTCAATGCAAATGATAGAAAGGAAGGAAATAATGCAATTAGAACAACCATATTTCTAGACATATAAAGGACAAAATAGGGACCAATCAGAACAAAAGCAAAAAAAACTGAAATAATCTTTTTAAGCTACACAGTGGTAATAAGAACAATAAAGATAACCAACATTAGACCAAGTGAAACTACTTACCTACCATGTTCAAATCAAGTCCCAAAAGACGAGGAATTTGCTTGATGACAGCATCAAAAGCTAGAAAAGCATGGTACATCTTGGCAAGCTTCTTTACAAGTTTCTTGTTGTTGTTAAGCCTTTTCAGTGCTTCCACATCCATGTAGTCCAGCCTAATTTTTTCTGCCTATGGTTAATACATGACATCAAGACCATGTAAATAAAAAAAAAAAATTATATAGTACTCAAGATAAAACAAACCTATATCAAAGCAATCCTAATATTTGGAGGATTGCACTAGTAGTAAAACATGTTCGTCCTTTAAAGTAGTAAAAATAGGACTAGCAAATTATAGACCAAGCAATCAGAATATTTGGATGACTACACGAGTTTGTATTTTTCAACAATAATCCTCATTAACCAAACCTATATCAAATTATGAAGATTAGAAACCACTTGCCATGTGACAAAAATACAAACAACCCTATTAGAGGAGAAACAAAAGCTAAACCAAAATATACCCATAAATGCTAGAAAAATTAAAGTGATGATACAATATTTTTCTACTTTAAACAGTACATTAAACAACTAAATAGATACAATATCACTCACATAGTATAGTCTCTTCTAAAAGCACAAAACAATTCAGTCAAATAATGTGAAAAAAAAGCAAATAAGAAGTATTGAATACATGAAGGTATTCTCTTGAGCTTTAAAGAAAAGGAAAAAAATGCATGAAGGATAATAGATTCAACAAATTGGGGTTTTTGGTTTGTGCAATTTGAGATTCATCAAATAAGGCGCAAGTTGAGAAAAATATTACTGTTATTTGAAAAATCCATGGAAATCATTAGACATGGGGTAATCAGGTATAAATAATTGGTAATTAAAGTTGCATTTTATATGAATATATGTCCATAAGAAAAAGTCATGGATTAATAATTGTGTCATGCCAGTTATGTGTTTGAAAGGAATTTGCATCCATCACTAGTTACACCCAACACTCACAATGGGAAAGAGAACTTGCATCCATCATTACCTACATCATCAAACTCACCATAAATGTAACTAAAATCTCATATCTATACATTTATCCCAAATGATGTCTAGAGTAGGTAGAATTTTCTTTTCTTAAAAACAATACTACAACATATATTCCAATTAGATTAAAGATGCAACAGAAAGAAAATCCAAGTTTTTGAGGATAATTTAACAGATACAATGTAGTTACAAGAGAAAACTTATACCAAGTTCTTAATATCTATTTCAACTACTTCTCAAGGGAAAAAACTTTATTAGATAAATTCATCGTATCCTTGACATTTGATTTTGAAATCAAAAAGTGACAAATGGACAATTTTGAAATCAATGGAAGTTGGTTTGGTTGCTCATTCTTAACAGTAATAGGAGATCATAATAAGGGTTTCTGGTTTCTGCATATTCAGAAAATAAGAGAGAAAAAGGAAAAGGGGGAAAAATTCCAAAATAGAGGAAAGACAAACTTGATTCCACCTTAGAGCGAGTGGTGACCTTGGAGTAAATGGCGACCTTGGAGTAAATGGCGACCTTGGAGCCTCGCGTGAGAGAAAGCAATGACCTTGGAGCATATTTGACCTTGGAGCAGTGACTAGGTGAGAGAAAGCAGCAACTTTGGGGCGAAGCCATGACCTTTAGTGAGAGAGAGCAGCAACCAACCTTGGTTCGAAGATTGGGTTGCGAGAGAAAAAAAGAGAGAGAGACAGACAGAGAAAGCAATAGCACAAAAGAGAGACAGGGATTGACATGGGAGAGCAATGCAAAAGTGAGAGAGCTTAGCACGCAAATTCATAGAATGCAGGAGAGCAAGCGGTGGCAGTTCCTCCAACCGCAGGGAAATACTTGCTTTTATGATCACCAATGACCATTCTTCAAAACTGCCATAAGTAGAGTGACACATATTCCCTTATTTGTAGTAGTGTATTGTGTTTTCTTTTTATATATATCTAAGTAGAACTACGATATAGTTACTGTGTGACTTGATCGAATATGCTATAGATGCTTAAGCAAAGTCCGCTAATTTATAAGTAACAACTCCCAAGTCTGATGTCATGACTTAAAGATGATGTTATACTTGGAAGGGTGTTACATATTTGAGTGTGGAAATTTGTGCTAGATTTCAATCTAACCAAAAGTAATTACACTTAAATGTTGTTAACAGAATTTTAAGATATTTAGTAAGTACTACTAATCTTAGCCTTTCATATGAGAAAGGTATTTTTAGTAATATCGTAGGATATTATGATGCTAATTTTGCTAAATATAAACGGATAGGAAAAGTACAAGTAGTTGTTGTTACTTCTTTGGAGATTGCTTAATAACTTGATCTTGCAAGAAACAAAATACAATTGCTTTCTCAATAGTAGAAGCTGAATATGTAGCTGCTACAAATTGTTGCACCAAATGCTTTGGATCAAAAACTAACTTGAAGGTTATCACTTGAGGCGTACCAAAATCCTTAGCTTATGTGATAACACTAGTGCTATAAACCTTGCCAAAAATCTTATTCAACACTTTAGATCTAAGCATATAGATATAAAACACCATTTCATAAGGGATCATATGCAGAAAGGAGATACTGAGCTAAAATTTATGAACACATAAGAGCAAGTTTATGATATATTCACTAAACCATTAGCCGAAGGTCATTTCATAACATTCATTACACTTTTTGCAGTCCACCCATGACTCTTGTCTGAGGCCTTTCTTTAATTATCAATCTACAAGTTCAGAAATTACTTTCAAAGGGTAGAAAGTACTTCATCTCCTTTGGAAATCTCTTTATAAAGTTCAAGACAAGTTCAAAATGTCAAGTGCTTCATTTGATGAGATCAGAAATCTTGAGAAAGTTTCCAAATCTTTGAAGTTCATAAAAGGATTTAGAAAGTACATCAATTTTTGAAGGTCAGAAACCTATGTAAAAAGTATTTTTCACTTTTTGGTATGCATTTAACAGCCAAAATAGTTTCTAAACCTTTTCCATAATTTGATAGTTACCAAATCCTCTTTTCCTTCTTCCTAAAAAACTCTCACAAACATTGTAACCTCCATTCTACAACCTTAAACACATCCTTTACCTCCATTCATAACCTTAAATGCATCTATAACCTTTTTTTCACAACCTTAAACTCTCTAACTTTTAAAACAAATTTCTAATCCCCAAACACTTTTTTGATTCTCAAAATCAAACCTTCTTCACCTTTTTATACAAAAAAAAAAAAAATTCCTTCATCATAGGACACAAGTTGAAACTCACAGACAAGAAAACTTGTTCAACATGTATGATGAACTAAATGTAGGTGGAAATGTGCACGAGAAAGGGGTTGGGTCATGCTTTGTTTCATTTTACATATTTGAAACATTTAAAACAAATACTATCAAGTATGAAACTAGTAGTGCAGTGAAAACTCAGTTAGTAGTTTCAGAAAGTAGATTTCTCAAGTAGGATGAATAACATAAAAGCATAAAACATTATATCTACATAAGTTCAATTATTAAATCATAACAGAATGATTATAGATCTTGAAACAACAGGTAGAGAACTGTAACGAGTAAAAGAGAAAAAGATAAAAGCGATCAAAGAGAAGGAAGATGGGTAGACATAAAAAAATTTATACGGGTTTGACCAAAACTGCTTACATCTAGTACTTAACAAATGTTGAGGTTTCACTAAAACATCTTTCTCAATCTATGAAAGAACAAATGGATAGTCTTTACATTAGCCTCCCTAAACTCTCATTTGTGACCAACAAACAACCGCTGCTGCCACAAATTGAATAGTTCTTTGCAGCCTCTCCAAGTTGAATCATGACTAGTTCACATGTTACTGTCATGTTGAAAGTAATCTTTGACTAGCCTCGCCAAGCTAAACCGTGACCAGCAAGAACACCTCACTATCATGTTGTAAGTAGTTTTACATTAGTCTCTCTAAGCTATCTCACATTGATCACTACCAGATCAAGGATATAGAGATTTTGTATTTGGGTTGCCACTCAAACTAACTTACACTCAAGTTTCCTTAAAATATACATAAAAAGATCCTAGAAAAACTTGAATAACATCCTTCTATCATTTCTTCCTAGGAAGAACATAGATCTATTTAAGAACATAGAAGGAAGATTTTTACAAGTAAGGAATTTGATTACATAATGATATGAACCTTACTGGAGATGAGGAGAAATTTTTGCAGAGTTTTCTCTTTATGCATGGAGTCTCTCACCTATTGTTTGAGCATAACATCTCATATATATAGAACGTCTTCTTTATGACCATTGTCTTTGATTAGATCTTCTAAGGACATGTGTTGATCTTCTATTTATGTCTTAGAAATATAGTCTAAAAGAATACCTGTTTGTCTGTTAGAACAGTTTGTAGAAACCATTGTGGAATAGAGGTTTCTGATGCCCTTCAGAAAACTGCTCTTACTTTCTGAACCATGGTTTTTGAAATTTTTCTTGTAGGACTATGGATGGTTGATTTCAAAGAAAAAAGAGATGATTAACTAGTTCTGACGCCGAGATTTGACTCTTTCAAATTCAAATTTGAAATTCAAATTTCCCTCTATTTCCAGTAACGTTCAGTGCTTCACAGTAAAGTAAGCTTTCTAACATGCGGTGACAGATCCTTGATGATTTCTTTACTTTCCGATCTTCAATCCAAGCTTTATGATGATGATTGATTTGTGATTGAGCTGATTGAAGATAGTAAAACATCTGGTCTTAAGAGATTGCTTGATAACTTCAATGTAAGCGTACTTTCTGATGTCTAATGCTATTTTCTGAAGTCTTGAAACTTGGTTTCTTGTAGCGTTGGTGTCTTCTTTAAATCGTTAGCTATCTTACACTTGAATAAGGATACAATTTCACTTCTTTTTCAGTTCCTATATCTCAACAAGAGATAAACATATTTACACATACAGAGTGAATTTTATCCTTGTTTGAGTAAGCCTTGCTCTTGCTAAACAATAGAATCCTGTTATAATCTTACAAGAAACTCATGACAACCATTGGTCATTTTTCAAAGCATTTTTTTTAAATTGGCTTTGCTGTCATTCAAAACTAATTAGCGCATCTTGATAGGGTTTTAGAGCTAACACTACATATGCAAAAGCACTACACTGTGTATTTCTCTTTAAGTTGCTCTTGGAAAGACCTTGAAGCCTAAGTTGCTTGTGCAAGTGCCAATTCATAAAGAAGCTTTCTCTACTCAAGGTTAGAAAGATTTTCTTGCTTTTTCAGAAAGAGTGTTCCTTAGGATGGTGACAACTTTCTATTCTTAACTTCAAGGAATATATGGTGCTCTTATTTCCTCAATCATCAGAAAGCATGCTCTGGTCATTGCACCTTTTGACATGGTTGAGATCATCCAAGCACCATATGATGGCATGGCTTGCTTATTGTACAATGGATGGTGGCTTAAAATTAGAGTCAATGAAGGTGTTGTTTCAAAGACCCTTACCAATTCTAGAGTTAACAAAGTAATGGAAATTACCACTGCATGTTAAATTCCAAGGCTAAGGTAGTATTCTCTATAGTTCTATTCACAATACTGCTTAGAATAGGAAGTATTGATGTGCTAATTGGGATGGATTCTATGCTGTTGTTCTATTTTCTATCCAAAAGAAATTTTAATCTCCCTAGGTTATTATGGATTATATGCTAAATGTTGTCACATAGGAGAAAAGAAAAACTACTGTTGTTCTATATGGAATGTTGCAACAAGGGTTTTCCAATATCTTGGATACTCTTTGGAGAATGAGTGGTATAAATATATGGTTAGGACTGACTTCACCATCAACTCTTTCAAGTTATTAGCAAAAGGTTAGAAAAAGAGCCCTTAGAAAAAGAAGGAAAAAAAAGAAGAAGGAAGAAAAGAAAGAAAATATCCATAAAAGGATGAGAAAGTTAGTTCTCTATTCACAAAGTGACTCTAAAAAAACATAATATGAGGAAGAACCAAAGAGAATAAGTAGAAAGACTATGAAAAATGAAGATAAAAAGATAAAAAGCAAGAAACTGAGTTAGAAATTGAAGAAATCAAAGATGAACCTCAGGGAAGACTTGATAAGCTGCCCATTAGAAGAAAGGAGTTCCTCACAAGAGCTTCATAATTCTAAATGAGCAATTGTTTACAAAAAGGGCTGGCATTGTACAAGAAAAAGACTTTGGATTCTCAGAGGATGAAGAAATTGAACAAGTCCTTAAAGAAAGTAAATTGCTTCAATAGATAAAGAAAATGGACGAATCTCTGAAACTACATATGGCAAAGGGCATTCAAAGCTCAAGCAAAGGACAAGCCATTGTAATTTATGAACCTTTTGTGGTGATCCATAAGCTAGCACTAAGAACAACTTCTTAATAATTTGGATACACTAGCTTTCCACTTTTTATATCCCCACTTACTTTGGAACCTGCTCCAATAATTGAGAAGGCCATAGCAGAATAAGGAACCCTTGTAAAAGTGAATTCTGATCATGATGATCAAGTACCTCTACGCCAACTTCTTCAATCTATTTGTAAGGACTTGGAAGAAGAAAATTCTAGTGTTGAGGGGGAGAGAACTGAAGACTTAAATTAGTTCATGGTTGAGTTCTCAAATATTTTGTATCCAATCATTGAAGGACCTAAAAACCCCTCTACTAATATCATCCTCAGAAGATAACCTTAGAATGATCCTCCCATCAGAATCGTATCATTAGAGGCTGAGGCATTAGAAACTAGCCATATCCCTAATGACAAAATTCAAAAAGAGTTTTCTACGCACATACATGGATCTAGTGACACTATGCCTCTACCTCTTTCTGATATTCATCATGACTTAGAAAATAAGGCTGCTAACACCTTTACTTTATTCTCTGAGACTTAACTTCTCCTACACAACTAGAGAGAACTTACTACAAGGATAAGCAAAGTTGAATTAACCAATAAAAGACCTTGGAGCATAGGAGGAGGCATGAGAACCTTTTGTTCTAGATTTTAGATGTAATCAAGGATCTCAAGAAGGGTGGTCAGTGATGGTGAAGACTTGCACAAAATCTAGAGTCATGGTTTGAGGGAGGCACAAAAAGAGCTTTGAAGACATTTCCTACATCTACATTTCATTTTATTTTGAACATTTTGTTTTGTTATATATATATAAAGCCTTTATCATATGTTCATTGTACTTGATTCCATTTACATCTTGAACAATGAATATGATGTTTTTGTTTCTGTTTTCATCTTTATTCTTGGATTAAATGTGTAAACACATCTTTTGATGAGGATCTTCATTTGAGTTCTTCCTCTTTTTCCTTGTCATTTTCAGTTTTAAGTTTCTTCCCCTTTTTTCTTTGTTCTTTGCTTGGTTGATGTTAGATGGTTTGATAACCATGGCTTGATGATGAGGATCCTTGATGTTGGTTGAAAAAGTTTGACCTCTAAAGCTTAAGGTTCCATTATTTGGTTTTAAGCGTTTCTAGTAAATGAAATAATATGATTTTGTCATCACTTGATTTTTATAAGTTCAAGACTTACCCCTTTCGACTTAAGGTTGATCGGTGTTTTATAGTTTATACTCTAAATAAGAGTCTTGAGCTTAAACCTTAAAGAAATAAATGAAAATATTATTAGGTTTTTCTTTGATGGTTTTCTTTTGAGCTTGATGATGAGTCTAAGGAGACAAGGTTCTTGGAACCATAATAATAAGAGACTCTAAAGCTCATGTCCATTGAGTAAGACTGATTGGTGTTTTAGAGTTATTACTCTAAATAGGAGACTTAAGCCTAGGACCTAAAGAATTAATAAATGAAAGTGCATTCATGCTTTATCTTCCAAGTCCTTGCATTTCATATTTATATTTGAGCCTTGCAAATTATATTTATTTTCAAGTCACTACTTAAATCTTGAAGATAAGAAAATAAACTTGCATTTCATGTCTATATTTCTTGTCTAGCATATTTATGTTTCAAGCCACCACCTAAATCTTAAGATTGAAAATGAGTTGCATTCTCATATTTATATTTAAGGTATAACGCCCCGATTTTTCTGTCTGAGAAGAAAATGACCAAAATGCCCCTGAGGTCATTTTCTGCCCGGAATTCGAGGATGGTCGGCCCGGCAGTCCTCGAAGGGCCAACTCAATGTTTGAAGGGGATTGGATGGCTGTTGAATGGTTTTGGAGGCGAAAATCTTATTTTCTGCAGCTTCGGGTCAAAATGATCAAAATACCCTTACAGTGTTTCTACGCAGTTAAAGGTGTTGTTTGAGCCCGAAACTTTCTCCGAAAGTCTAAAACAATGTTTTTACATGTTTAAAAGCGTCTGTTTAAGTCCCGGTGGTCCCGGGCAGTTTTAATGTAAAATTATGATTTTGCCCCTAGAATAGTATTTTTGAGCTTAATGACGTAATTAAGCAAACCTAAGCAATATTAGGCTCTAATCGAATATTAATTAATTTCTATAATTAATATAGAGTCAAAATAAGCTATTAAAATTAATTAGAATCTAAAATTGCTTAGATTAAACTTAAATCTCTTTTTAAAACTCAAGATTCCAATCTTGGAATCTTGAATAGTATTTTCTCTTTCCAATTCCTCAAATCATGGAATTGTGTCAAGAATTATTTATGACCTAAAATGAATTTATAACTCACTAATGATGCAAGGCCACTCCTTAAACATGTCTTGACGATCTTGATTACTCATTTTCTCACCTAAACACTTTCTTACAAATTCCTAATCTTAATCCTATTCAAAGATACACCTAAACACAACTCTAAACCACAATTAAAATGCAAGAAACCCTCCCCCATGGCTGATGCATTTTCGGCCACTCCTCCCCCATTTGCATCACATGTTGATTTGTTTCTCACTCAAAGAACCATGCTTGACCCATACTTGCACCCATACTTGAACCCATACCTAGCCATGCTTTCCACCATGCCTTGAACCATACCTTGGAGAAGATATTTTCTCTCCTCCTTCGCTGTAAATGGCTGAAGCCTCCCTCCCTATTTACACCTCTCATTTTGTTTCATTTCTCTATAAATAGCATGATTGGATGAACTTGTATCATTTTGGGTTCATTTGCTAAGTGTAAGTTTTCAAAGAGCACTTCAAAGTTTTCTTTTTCTCTCAAAGTTCAAGTGTCCAAGTTTTTCAAGTTTTTCATTCTCTTTACTCATCTCAACCTCCAATCACTTGGTAGGAATTTGTTTTATTAAATTTCTTTATCCTTTAAATTCTTGTTTAAAATGAGTTTTGTTGGTTTCTCTTGGCTTCTTGGAACTTCTCTTCTCTTTATGCTTCGACCTTGGAGCCTGTCTTCAAAGAAAAATATTGGCTTGATGATGAGGGTTCAAGGGGTTGATCATGAGAATCACCACTTGTGTAACCTCTAAAGCTTGAAGACTTGGTTTTTGAACCAAGAAGCATTTCGGTTTTTCCTTTCCTTTTCTTTGGTTCTAATTTTGGTTCTGAAGACTTGTTTTGGTTGGAAAATGACTCAAGGATGAGAGCACATGATGTTGGTGTTGATGTATCATCAAGATCATGGCCTCTAGAGTTTCAAAGTTTCATCCTTCCTTCTTCATGGTTTCGGCCATGGTTTCCTTTTCTTTGATATTTTGGTTTTGTCACCAAAGACATGGTGAGATGGTTTCTAAAACTCAAAGCTTGGTTTTCTAACTTGATCCATTTTTGGTTCTTTAAATAATATTAATTTTTAATTTGTTTCTTTAAGTCCATTTCCTTGAGCTTGATGATGATGTTCAAACCATAAGGTTTCCTTGTAACCTTGGTACAAGAACTCTAAAGCTTGCTTTACCTTATTAAGATAAGTTGGGGTTGAGGTTTATGCCCCTTTAAAGTCTTGTGAGAGCTCTAGTAAAGATATAAAAATGAACTTGCATATTTATATTTCAAGCTTTTGCATCGCATATTTACTTTCCTATGTCATCACTAAATTCTAAAGATTAAAGAAAAGGACTTGCATTATCACGTTTAAGTTCAAGCCTTGCATTGCATGTTTACATTTCAAGTAATCACTTAAAGAACTTAAAGATTTAAAACAAGAACTTGCATATCACCTAATTAAATCTCGAAGCCTTTCTATTTCGACCTTAAAGTCGATTGTTGCTGGGCCTAGAGCACTAAAATAAAGAATTGAACTTGCATATTTACTTTTCAAGTCTTGCATATTTATTTTCAATTTTCAAATATTTACTTTAAGCCTTGCATATTTAATTTCAAGTTCTTGCATTTTATATTTACTTTAAAGATCTCACTTTACTTTATAATGAAGAATAAAATGGAATGGATAGCACGTTTATATTTTTGTCATCACTTAAAGAACCTAAAGCTCAAAGACTTGCCCTTTTTATCTCAAGATGAAGGTGGTTGTGGAAACATCCTCATGGATGCATATTTCGGCCATGTGATGACGATGAGCTTGGTGTGAGTCTCATCTAGTCACAAGAGCCAACAACCTACATTCTAAGCTTTTCTTTAGACCTCAAGAGTTTTATAAAATTATTACCAATGAGATTTATGAATTAAACCTCTCCTAGGAATGTTTTAAACTAGCTACTGCCCTATGGCCATTCTTAGTCCCTTTTGTGAAAAAAATGGTTTTCAAAGAGTTTTAGAAATCCTAAAACGATGTCAAGAGAAACTAGCAATTTATGTGTCTTGAAAGTGTGAGATTATGTGTTCTATGGAATCTATGCTTTTTGATTCTGCCATGGTGTATTTACTGCTGTATGATGATGTTTTGACAAGTTAGAATGTGCAAAGATTATATATGTTGAGGTAGGAATACTTCTATGCATGTTAGGGGAGAAACTAGCTTCATAGAAAAATCGTAAAGTTAGAATTTAACGCGTGTTTAACCCATTTAATCTTAATCAATACCAAAACTATTTTAGTATGATAACAATCAGTTTAGGATTGAATAATCACAAAAAATTTGGTTACATTTGATGAAGGATTGATTTTTAGAGCCTATAGAGAAACTAGCGATTAGAAAACCGTAAAAAATGCAATTCTAGAACTCTTAGAACATTTAATTTCCTGATTCTGTACAGCACCCCTATAAAGTAGTAAACATGATTTATAAATAGTTCAAAGGCTTAGGAATACCTCATAATTGGTTTAGATTTAATATATAGTGCCTTAGGCGAAGATGGAACCAAGAAAGGGTCTAAAACATAAGTTCTAGAACCCCGTAATCATGAAGAGGTAATTCTGCCCTTAGAGTATGATGCTGTCCAGATTTATTAATGAACATAAATGCTAGTAAGAATTATTAGTTGTGAACCCTTAGGTGCATAAGAGGTTGATAGAGAATAATAGAATAATCATATCTCACGTCTAAGACTCGTAAGGGTCAAAGCATAAGACACCGTAGGTTCGAGAGCTTAATGAGTTATAATGTTACATGAGAATGTATGTTTAATTATGAGAATGACTTGATGTCTTATGGTGATGTTGAATGGCTATGCATGTTCTATATGTTTCGTGGCATAAAGCAAATTTGAAGGAAAACCGGTGTACGCCGTTACGCTGCCGAATTTCCCATCAAACTTGAGAATTTGAGAAAAGTTTGTGAAAACTCCTGGGTGACACCGGTTCAGCCGAGCACCCCCAGGAAAGGTTCTGGGTGACACCAGTTCGGTCGAGCACCCCCAGAACAGATGTGACGTAACACTGAGATGCATTCCTCCTGCTACGGTGGGGAGGAAACAAATCCGTGAGGGTATTGACATTGAGCTTGCCAAAGTAGACAATTCGCTGTTACTAGATACCAGTAGATCATTTCAAAGAAGAAAATGATCCTAAGATAGGTGATCCAAGAAAGTTTTGTATACCCCCTCTATTAGCCCATATCAAATCTAGTGACGACTAGTTAGGATTGAGCTCATTCCTAAGCGATAGGTGAGATGTAGTTTGGTGACCAGATTATCGCCGGGCCAGTGAGTCGGTTGGATTTTTGGTGGATATGTTAAGAGGGTGGTCTTAAAGAAAAAGAACTCAAGAGTTTAACTTATGAGAAAGATGTCACATGAAAAGTACTATGTCTTTTATGTCACGTATATGATTTATGTTTCTTTACGTTGAACCTAATAGCAATGATTTTTATGTTAATGTGCATATGGTATTGTCATGCATTCATCAAATATCTATTGCATTCATGCCATTAAGACTCATACTAAAAGACACCCACTTCGGATAAATAGATTTGGAAAGCTTAAAACCGAACCTTATGCATGTACACCTTCTTCATAATTAAAACCGAGGTGGCTGGGGACGATGACGATGACACTCGTGTTAGAGTCGGGAATCCCTATTGAGAATCTTGAATGAGTTTCTCATCCCTTTCTCTTCTTCCGTGTCGTCTCTAGACGAGGGTTACAACGAGGTTCGTGACTTCTTCTAAGGCTCGTGCTTAAGGGTCACGCTAGCAAACGAAGCGGAGGGTCGCTGCGGGAGCATAGATAGCTTAGCTTTTGGGTAGACACTTATCCAACCTCATAGGTGGATAAGGATCACTTCACATACATATCGGCATGTTTTGATGTAAATGAAGTTACAAGGATACTAGTAAATTATGTATCTATGAAGATGTAATGATATTATGATTGTTATGTATAATACTATGTTTCATGATTATGAATGGTGTGATTGCTTTCCTTGCATGTTATGGTTACGACGAACGTTAGGATAGCGTGCGGCTCGCCTTTTACTTTCAAGTTTCAAAAAGAAAAATTTATTCATATTTTCCAAAAGGTTTTAAAGAATGAGACTAAAAGAGTAATAGACTAATGGTTAACCTAAATACGTTCTAAGAGTATTGGGTTAAAAATTAGGATGTTATATAAGGCTTTGCATATCATATTTATAATTTTATTGTCGTCACCTTATAACATCAAGACTAAAATGAGGCTTGCATTAGCATGTTTAAGTTTTATGTCATCACCTGAACATCTAGAGCTCAAGACTCACCCTTTCAACTTACTTAGGAATTTTGGTTCCATGGGCATTCACCTTTGCAAAGATGTTTGGATTTCAAGGTGAAAATGGAATAAGGTTTAAAATGATTTTTAGAAGGGAGGAGTAACTTAAGGAATGTTTAAAACTTGAATTTTCGTGCTTTGAAGTTATTGGTAATCGATTACCAAGGGAATGTAATCGATTACTAGAGTGGTTTGCAATACCTGAATAAGAACTTTTGGCCTGAGTAATCGATTACAATATCATGTAATTGATCAAACAATGTTCTGAGAAACCCAGAACATATTCTTGGACTCTAGTAATCGATTACTTTTCTATGTAATCGATTACTTAGATGTTCTTGAGGCCCAGAATGCATGTTCAACAGTGGTAATCGATTACAAGGCTCATGTAATCGATTACTAGAGCCTCAAACTCTCCTGTTTTGAAAATTCATGTGATGTAATCGATTACAAGGCTCATGTAATCGATTACCAGAACCTAAAATATGTGAATGAGTATTTTCCCTACTTGTATAACAAGAGTTGATGGCCATGATATGAATTGATGATCTTAACATGAATTGACAACTATGTTTAACATGAATTTATGATCTTGTATGACTATTCTTGGATCATGAGCATATTTATTTGAATTAAAAATTTATTAAAAGACATTTACAATAAATGTGATCATGCTTATGTGTTTGATTGAGGTGCATAACTATAAGCAATGACATGTTGAGAAATAAGTTATGAATTACCGTGCATCTCTATATAATATGTCAAGATTAAAGGTGACGTAAAACACATAGAAATGATCCTAAGAGCATAATGAGTTTCAATGTTACGTGTGAACGTATGTTTTATTTGAGAAAGATTATGTAAACGTATGGAATTATGATTGAAGGTGCATGTTTTATGTGTTTATGTGGCATAAAGTAAATTTGGAAGAAATCCGGCATGCTGCTGTAATGCTGCCGAATTTCTGACAAATTTGGGGACTTAGAAAGTTTTTGAAAAGCCTATGAGATTTTATTTATGAGGTACTAAGATGAGTTCTCGGATGACACCGGTTCGGCCGAGCACCTCCAGAGAACTCATGTGACATCAGTACCAAGATGTATTCTTGGGTGACACCGGTTCGGCCAAGCACCCCCAAGAAATACCCCCTAGCCCGTACTGGATAAGTCGGGATTATGATTATGATTATGATACACTTATCGGGATGGATAAGTAAGAACTAGTGACGACTAGTTAAGGTATGAGCTCATAACCTAGAGATGTGACACGTTCTGGGTGACACCGGTTCGGCCGAGCACCCCCAGAACGATTGTCTTTTAGGGTGGCCTATGAGGAAGTAAAGTATGATGATTATGTCATATAGTTTTCCCATCTGAGAATTCAATTGCCACTTTATGCCACTACTATGATATTCTTAATGTTATGATTATTATTCTTGCATTAGGTAGAGCCATGCATACATTCTTTAATATGTTGCATCCATGACATTAAGAATCATACTAAAATGAATGGACCTTGGCTAACTATGTTTCAAAAGCTTAAAAATAGACTTAATGCATGCTCACTTATTTTGTATACTAAACCCAAGGTTCCTGAGGACGTAGATGATGACACCTAGGTAGTAGGAGGCCCTTTTGAGATTTTATAGCAAGATTCTCACTCCCTCTATCTTTTCTTTCCGTCACGTCTTCAGATGGCGACGTTCGTAGTTTTTGTGGACACCCCGACGTAGGAGGTCCACTATGATCCGGAGCACGGATCATACCATTTTGAGGGACAGTGCACGGTGCGAGTCTTTATGTTCATTGGACGTCCCTTTGCTCACCCCGTACATACCCATCGCTTCTCTCCGATAGCACCCTACGGTGACGACGAGCTGGTTTTTGAGCGCGTACGTACGCACAATGAGAGAGTGCTTCGTATGCACACCGCCGCCTCAGCCATGTGTGACTATCCCCACTACGTGCCCCAGACATACTTCTCGGAGACCGACTCGTCGGAGGACCCGCCTACCCATCCATACAGCGAGAGCTCTACCCTCACTCCGCCACTGATAAGGGAGGGCAGTGAGGATACTGTGACTCAGCCTCGGTTAGCACGACAACCGGAGATGCGGCCACATTGTGGGGGTCATTCTCGATCCCTACTTCACCTTTACATATCGGAGGAGCTCGCCCAGTTTGCCGGGTATGTGCCTCGCTCGCGGGACGGACATCAATAGGAGGTGGCGGATGACCGATGGAGTACCCAGGTAGTGCACACACCACTTAGATGAGGATAAACCTTCTTTTGTTTAGAGGTTATCCCTTAGTTGCACTTGGGCAGGGGAGTTTGCTTTTATGCTTTCCGTCGCACTTTCCTTGTATTTCCTTTTTGATGTATTCATTTCCTATTGTACTAAACTAAGTCCCACTCTTCATAAGTGGGCATATCATATTATATAAATATGCAATTCAGTTTTATCGTGATGTTGCTTTACTTACTTTATGTTATGATGTTATGAGATACTTGCTTTATTTCCTTTCATGCTTTATTGTTCACCAAGTTGTGCGGCTCTCACTTTGCTTTTATAATTCAAAAAAAAATTTACCAGTATTTTTCACTAAGTATTTTAAAGAAAGAAGGAAACTATGACGTAATAGACTAATGATTAACCTGAATATGTTCTAGAGTATTGGGTTAAAAATTAGGATATTACAAAAGACATGGAAATAAAATATGTTGGGTTTTCTTTTTTTCCAAAGCTCATGAGTAGTTTTCTTGAGGATTGGCCTTAGAAAAATTCTATTTTGAATATAGCAAGAGGTATTGACAGCTTCTTCTTTAAAGCCATTAAAAAGATTACCTTCTAAGAGCATTATTTTGGCCATTTCTTATAAGCTTCTATTTTTCCTTTCAGTTACCCTATTTTGTTAGGGAGTTCTAGGAGCAGAAAACTTATGAGAAATACCATGATTTTCACAAAGGTTTTCAAAAACATGATTTTCAAATTCTCCTCCATGATCAGATCTAATAGAAGTGATTTGAGAATCCTTTTCATTAAGAACCTTTTTTTTTTCAAAAGCTTTGAATTTCTTAGGACCCTCATCCTTAGAAGCTAGGAAAATAACCCATGTAAATTTTTAGAAATCATCCACGATGACAAGGCTATATCTTTTCCCAGCAAGACTTGCAGTCTTGGTTGGCCTAAAAAGATCAATATGCAAAAGTTCTAGCGGGCTTGTAGTTGAAACCATATTCTTGTTGTGGAAAGGAGCCTTAGTATGCTTGCCTTTTTCACAGAACTCACAAGTTGAATCCTTGTCATATCTTATCCCTGGAAGGCCTTTAACAAGCTCTTTCTGAGATAACCTAGAAATTAGCTTCATATGAGTATGCCCAAGTTTCTTGTGCCATAGCCCCTTATCATCCATAAAGGATGTAAGACATTTTATATCTTGATCTATAAGGTCATCTAACACATAAGTGTTATCAAGTCTATTGCTAGATAAAATGACTTGTCTAGATGTAGGATTTATCACATGACATGCTTTGGCATTGAACCAAACATTGAAGCCTTGGTTACAAAATTGGTTGATGCTCAATAAATTATGAGCCATACCATTAATAAACAAAACATTAGGGATTTGGTGAGAATCATCCTTATCAATATTTTCCAATGCTTGTGATCTTGGCTTTACCTTCATTAGCAAATTTTATAGAACTTGAGGTCTTTGGCCTGAAGTTTCTGAACTATTTCTTGCTTCCTGACATATGTCTGGAGTAGCCACTATCCATGTACCATTTGTTGTCTTTCTCAACATGTGTTCTCAGACACACCTACAACAAAAATGGTTTTACTTTAGGTACTCATACTTTATTAGGTCCACTTGGGTTAGTTGCCTTTGGGGGAGGTTTTTCTAGGATGTTTTACTGCTTTCTTTTTCATAAAGCATTTATCAAATGGATGACACTTATTGTGACCAAAATTATAGGATATTTACTCTTATGTATGTTAGATGAGCTTGCTTTACCCTTTTCATCCATTTCATTCTCATATCATAATCCTATTTTCTGAAAGTATGGTCATTGACCACCAAGCATCACATTCAGATTCTTGGAGCCATTCACCATTTTTTTTATATCAGGTTTGAGAAGCTTTGAAGTTTTCTCGAGTTCATAAAGTACTTTCTGAGCTTGTTGATCTGTGTTAGAAACTTCATCTTCCAAGGACTTGAGTTTAACATTCAAAAACCTGTTTTCTCTTGTATTTCCTCTTTCTTAAGCCCCAAGTTGTCAAAATCAGTTTTCATTTTGTCAAGCTATAGGTTAACATTTTAATGATTCTTCGTAGGAGAAAGATAGTGAGAAGTCAAGATTTGAGAGTTCTTAAGCAACTCATCATATAATGCTAAGAGATCATCATAAGAAAGATCAGTTTCTGAAAGTTTAGTTACCTCAATTTCTCCTTTAGAAGTGTAGTCAGCCATGAAATATAGATTGGCTACATCTTTAAGCTCGTCTTGGCTTTCTAATCCTTCCTTTTCTTCCTTTGAATCGTTCTAGTTGTTAAGCATCCTCTTTTTCTTTGAAGCAAGCTTCTTTTGTCAACCCCTAAGCTTGGGACAATATGTCTTGAAATGTCCTTTCTTGCCACAATTATAGCAGCTTATGTTCTCTATCTTCCCTTTGCCTTTCTTGTCCTTTTTGAGGTTAAAATCCTTCCTCTTCTTGATTTTATTCTTCTAAGCTTTGGACATTTTTCTCATAAGCATGGAGATCTCATCTCCATCTTTTTCCTCAAATTCATCCTCTGAATCTTCTTTTTCTTCTAAGGTCTTAACAACTTTCATTGCTTTACCCTTGATCTACTTCTTGTGAGAGGACTTCACGGCCATAGATTTAGTCTTCTTCATGGCTTCATCATGAATTTTAGAGAGTATAACTTCATAGGTTTTAAGAAACCCAATGAGTGCATCAAAGGTAAAGGTTAGAAAATCCTTAGCTTCAGTCATGGCTATGACCTTGGGAAGCTATTTGGAGGGATAACTTCTCAAGATTTCCTAACCATCTTAATGTTTGAGTATTTCTTAGCAAGACCCTTGAATTGATTCATAATCTGCATGAACCTGATGGTCATGTCATCAATAGTCTATTGTTTTGTCATCTTGAACATTTCGTATTAATAAACCAGCATGCTTATCCTAGTCTCTTTGACCTAGTCCATTCCGTTATGCAACATATATAGTCTATCCCAAGTCTCCTTAGGTGTGTCACAAGTAATGATTTTATCATATTCTGCTTTGCATAATATAGAGATGAGTTGATATTTACCTTTAGAGTTTAGCTGAACTCTTGCTTTATGTCACTCTATCTATCTACTCTTGGGAATCTCTCTTGAGGTGGAAAGTGCATCTCTAGCACGTGAAACTTCCTTCATAAGAGTATGATCTCTTTCTTGTATAATGTCCTACAAGCCAAGGCTTGTGTAATTAATAAACAACACCATCCTGTCTCTCCAGTCGGTATAGTCTCCACCATCAAAGAATAAAGCTCTATTTATGGAGTGCCCTTCGGCAATGCGTATGTTTTGTGCCATTTATCCTCAAGATCTTAACCTTTGCAATGGTTTGAGTGCTCAACCCCTTAGAGGCCTAAGCTCTGATACCAATTGTAGGTTGAAAATAGCATGAGAATGAGAGTAGAATCTTGCTTTAACTTCATCTATAGATTCTAAAAAACATAAACAAATTCTATCAAGTTCACACTTAAAGGCAGCATAAATCTTTGTTATTAAGGTTTAGAAGGTTACTTTCTGAATTGAGTGAAGACACATAGATTGTTCAAAAATGTTTTGCAGCAATATATAACACAAATGTAGAATATAAAAGAGATAAGAAGAGATAGAGAGATACTGCATAGTGATTTTCATACTGGTTCGACCAACCCTACCTATATCCAGTCCCTAACAAGAAGGCATTTAGTCGAAGCTGAGGACTAGATATAGGTAGGGTTGGCCGAACCAGTATGAAAATCACTATATAGTATCTTTCTATCTATTCTTATTTCTTTTATATTCTATATTTATGATTTACTGTGTTATATATTGCTACAAAACATTTTTGAGCAGTCTCTGTATCTTCACTCAATTCAGAAAGTAACCTTTTAAACCTTACTAACAAAGATTTCCATTGCCTTTACATGTGACCTTGATAGACTTTGGTTTTGTTTTTCAGAATCTATAAAATAAGTTAAAGCACGATTCAACCCTCTTCTTGTGCTATTTTTAACCTACAATTAGTATCAGAGCTTAGGCCTCTAAGGGGTAGAGTGTTAGCTCTAGAACCCTATGTGCTTATTTGTTTTGAATGATAACAAAGTCAATTTAAAGAAAATACTTTGAAGAATGACTAATATCTTCCTTCAATTTCTTGACAAAGTATAACAGGTATTTCTGGATTACATAATATGCACTTGAAACCAGAATAACTTGATTTTACATGTGCAAACATGATTTATCTCATAAAAAGAGATTAAGCCTAATAGGAAGTAAATATTATATTGTACAAAGTAGGCATACATGCCTCACAGATGAAAGAAAAATCAAATCAAGAATAAGAAATCAAGGTAGGGGTCTTCAGAAAGAGACTTCAGAAAGCACGCTTAAAAGGAAGATATCAAATAATCTATGGAGCCAAAGTGATCTACTATCTTCAATCATGACTTTCGTAAAGTTTGAAGCATCAACGAGCAATGTTTGAAGACACGAAGATTCATTCTTCATCAAGGAAATGATACCGAAGTTTAGAAAGCTTACTCTCAAGAAGACAATGTTTTCAACAAGAAGAATGAGGCAAAATTTGAAATTTGAATTTACATTTGAGAAAGTCAAATTCTGGTGTCAAAACCGATCAATCATCTCTCTTGCCTTAGAAGTCAACTATTAAAATGTTCTAGAAGAAAGAGCTCAGAAACCATGTTTCAGAAAGTAGGAAGTTGTTTATGAAGTCATCAAAAACCTCCTTTTTCATAATGGCTTCTACAAACTGATCTGATAAGTGGGCAAGCTACACTTCTAGAATATCTTTCCAAGACACAAATGGATGATCAACATGTGTCCTTAGAAGATCTGATTCAAGGCAACGATCTCATGGAATACCTCTATAAATAGAGATACTATGCTCTTCAAATGATATGATTTTGACGCTGAAAATAGAACAGAAACGCTGCCAAGTTTCCCTTTCATCTCTTTGTAATATTCTTCTCTATTTGTAAATCATTTCCTTGTGTACAAAAATCTTCTTTCTACACTTTATAGATCATATATTTTCAAAAGAAGAAAATCTAGAAAGAAGTCATTCACGTTTTTCAAGTTCTTTTCATTGTATATCCAAAGAAATCTTGAGTGTAGGTTAGTTTGAGTGGCAACCCAAACATATAACCTTTGTATCCATGAACTGAAAGTGATCAGTGTGAGATAGGTTGAAGAGGCTTATTAAAGACTACTTGCAACATGGCTGTAAAAGAGTTCTTTATTGCTCACGATTTTAGCTTGGAGAGGTTAGCATAATACTACTTGGTTCAGCTTGAAGAGGTTGTTGAATAACTACTTGGTGTGTGACAGTAGGGGTTGTCTACTAGTCACTGGACATAGCTTGAGAAGGCTACTGAAAAGACTATATTTGTTCTTTCCCTGGTTAGAGAGAGAGTTAGTGAAACTCAACGATTGTTGAAAACTGGATGTAGGTAGGTTTGGTTGAACCAGTATAAAATTCCTTGTGTTGGTTCTTCTTCTTCTTTATCTCTTATTTTCATATCTATTCTTGTTTCAGTATTCATTTTAAAAAGGCTATTATATGTTTTTCTTTATTTGTTAAGTTCAGAATTCATTTTTTGAAGTCTTTAACGCTATTTTCCATTGTGCTACAAGTTCACAACTTGATAGCTTTTTGTTAAAGTTTTTCAAATCCTCATGACGAAAGAAAAGTACAAACACGATTCAACTCCCCTTTCTTGTGTGCTTTTCAACCTACAAGTGGCATTAGAGCTTGGCCTCTAAGGGATTGAGCAATCTAATGATTGCAAAGGAAAAAGATTTGAGGAACATATGGCACAAAATATTCATATTGATGAGACGACTTCAATGCTATGGACTTGCTTTTTTTTACTATATGCACCATGCATTTCAGAAAGCACAAATTCATGAGTTTTAAGTGACCCAATAAGCGTATCCAAGCCAAAATTTTAAAGATCCTTTGCTTCAGTGATGATTGTGACCTTGGGTAGCCATTTGGCAGGAAGACTTCTCAAGATTTTTCTAACTATTTCTTAGTTAGAATATCTTTTGCCAAGACCCTTTATTTAGTTCACACTATGCATAAACCTTGTGGTCATTTTATCAATATTTTCTTGGTCTGTCATTTTAAATGTAACATCCTAATTTTTAACCCAATACTCCTAGAACGTATTTAGGTTAATCATTAGTCTATTACTCTTTTAGCCTCATTCTTTAGAACCCTTCTTTAAAATACTTAGCGGAAAATATGGGTAGAAATTTTCTTTTTTGAAAACATAGACAAAACGTGAGTCGCGCGTAACGTAAAAGGTCATTAACGTAAAGCATAAACTTAGATAGAATAACATAAATATAATCAGCAAATAGGCTCCATAGAAAGGACATCCATCAGCACATCATCATATAACATTAACATCAAATCTCAAATCAAATATTAATAGTATTAATAATATAGGAACATTCCACAATAACATCACATCAAATATATTGGGCCCACCCGTGAAGGTTAAGTATACAACAATTCAAAACTACACACAACTATGATGTGAAAAAGTTAAGACTACGTCCCCGTTTCCGCTGTGCTACTCTAATTTCGACCACCAAGCTACTTCCGTGTCGGCACCTCAGGGCGATCCTCGAACGTCGTTGTTAACTTTGTCTGAAGACGAAGATGGAAAACAAAGATAGGGGGAGTGAGAAACTTATACAAGAATCTTAGTAGGGCTTCTCTATTCACACACGTGTCATCATCAACGTCCTCAGGAACCTCGGGTTTGTAACGCCCCAATTTTCTATCTGAGAGAAAATGACCAAAATGCCCTTGAGACCATTTTCTGCCCGGAATTCGAGGATAGCCGGCCCGGCAGTCCTCGAAGGGTCAACTCAATGTTTGAAGGGGAATGGATGGTCCTTGAGTGATTTCGGAAACAAAAATTGTGTTTTCTGCAGTTTCAGGTCAAAATGACCAAAATACCCCTATAGCGTTTTGCATGGGTAGAGGTGCTGTTCGAGCCCAGAACTTCCCCCAAAGATTTAAAATGACGTTTTCATGTGTTTAAAAATATCTGTTTAAGTCCCGGTGGTCTCAGACAGTTTTTGTGCAAAATTACTATTTTGCCCCTAGCATAGTGTCATTTGAGCTTAATGATGTAATTAAGCAAACCTAAGTAATATTAGGCTCTAATTGAAGATTAATTAATTTTTATAATTAATCTAGAGTCAAAATAAGTTATTAAAATTAATTAGAGCCTAAGATTTCTTAGATTAAACTCAAAACCCCCTTTTTCTTTTAAAAATTCAAGTTCCCAAGACATAGAATCTTAAATAGTGTTTTTACTATTCACTCTCCATACTCCAAGAAGCCTAGGTAGAGTAGGATTTTGACCCCACTAATGGGCTAGAGTGCTCACTAATCATGCCTTAAAATAGCCTTGATTACCTATCCTTTTACTTACACACTTACTTACAAGTTCCTAATCCTAAACCTAATCAAAGCTACACCTAAACACACCTCTAAACCACAATTAAATGGGAGATTTTCCTCCCCCATTCCATAGAGAAGATGGCACCACATCACCCTCCAATATCCACCATATGTTTGAATTCTTTCATTCAAAGAACCATGCCTACACCATACTTGAACCCACACTTGGCCATACCTTTGAATGACCACCACCATACCTTAAAAAAGATATTTTTCTTCCTTTTCCCTCCATGTAAATTTGGCCACTCCCTCCATTCCTTCATCCTTGATTTGTTTTTCTATAAATACACATGTAAATGACCTTGTGAGAACCTTTAGTTCATTTGCTAAGTTTTAGTTTTCGAGAAGCATCTTAAAGCCTTTTTTTTTCTCTCAAGTCCAAGAGTTCTCCTTCTTCAACCTCTTCATCTTCTTCACTATTCTCAACCTCCAATCACTTGGTAGGGATTTTATTTCAAGTGTTTCTTTCATTTAAAGTTCTTACTAGTTATGTGTTTTATAGCTTCTCTTGAATCTTTTAGAACTTCTTTCTTCCTCTTTGTTTCTTTTTCATTTTTCGGCTAAGAGCCTTTGGGGACTTGGAAATGAGAGCTTGATGATGAGGATCTCATGATGATAGTTATCACTTGAGCAACCTCTAAATCTTGATCTTGGTTCTTGAGTAAAAGATTATTTTGGTTTCTTTCTTTCTTGATCTTGGGAACTTAGTTTTGATAATACTCTAAAATGGATGTATGAACTCAATAATGAGGACTCATGATGTTGGTGTTAATACATCATCAAGAGCATGGTCTCTAGAGTTTCAAAATGGTTTCTTTTCTTGTTCATGGTATCGGTTCTTTTCCTTTTCTTCCCTTTGAGTTTTCAGCCATTAGGTTGAATGGCTCAACATGATAGCTTGATGATGAGAGTTCTAGATGATGACTTCTTGTTCATCATAATGAAATCTCTAAAGCTTGAGTTTTCATAAAGATGTTATATGGCTCTCTTATGGTTTTATTTTTAAGGAATGTTGTTTTGTGTTCTAGGAACTCTAATGTTCACTTTATCTTGTCATGATGAGTTTGGATTAAGGCTTATGTCCCTTTAAACTCTTGTAAGAGCTCTAGTAAAGATGTAAAAATGAACTTGCATATTTATATTTCAGGTTCTTGCATCCCATATTTACTTTTCTATGTCATCACTAAACTCTAAACATCTAAGAAAAGAACTTGCATTATCACATTTAAGTTTCAAGCTTTGCATCTCACGTTTATATTTCAAGTCATCACCTAAGAACTCAAAGATTAAAACAAGAATTTGCATATCACCTAAATAATCTCAAAGCCTTTCTATTTCAGCCTTAAAGTCAATTGTTGCTGGCCCTAGAGCACTAAAATAAAGAATTGAACTTGCATATTTACTTGAGCCTTGCATATTTACTTTCAAGCCTTGCATATTTAATTTCAAATTATTGCATTTCATATTTACTTTGAAGCTCTCACTTTACTTTCTAATGAGGAATAAAATGGAATGCATAGCACGTTTATATTTTGTCATCACTTAAAGATCCTAGAGCTCGAAGACTTGCCCTTTTATCTCAAGCTAAAGTTTGGTTATGGAAGCATTCCCTTGAATGCACAATTCGGCCATGTGATGATGATGAACTTAATATGAGTTTCATCTAGTTGCAAGGGCCAACAATCTATGTTGAAAGAGTTTTCCTGTGTTTTAAGAATTTTATAAGGCCATTACCAACAAGATTTGTAAATTAAACCTCTTCCAAGAGTGTTTTAAATTAGTTACTACCCTATGATTGTTCTTAGTCCCTTTTACAAGATAAATGTTTTGCAAAAGAGTTCTAGAAGTCCTAAAACGATTCAAAGAGAAACTAGTAACTCATGCTTGTTGAAAATGAAATTTTATGTACGATACATACATATATGAATTCAGTTCTGCGATGGTGTGCTTGGTGCTATATGATGTTATCTTGATATGCTAGAATGTGTAAAAATTATATGTGTTGAGGTAGGAACCCTTCTATGCAAGTTAGGAAAGAAACTAGTCTTATAGAAAAATCGTAAAGTCAAGTTTTAGCGTGGTTTTGACCCATTTATTTTTAGACACTGATCAAACTCTTTTAGTGGGATAATAATCAGATTAGGATTGTTTAAATATGAACAACTTGGTAACATTTGATGTAGGATTGATTTTTAGCACCTACGGAGAACTAGTAACTAGAAAACCGTAAAAGTGCGATTCTAGGACACTTAGATTAATTAGTTTTCTGTTTCTATTCCAGCACCTTTGAATGATTGTAAAACCATGTTATGCCATGTTTACTTGAGTGAGAATGATCCGTAAGTGGTTTAGGAATTGATTCTAGTATCATAAGAAAAGCCAGTAACGAGAAAAGGGCATAAAACGCAACTTCTAGAACACCTTAAATCATGGAAATTCATGTACTACCTATGCTATCCAACTTTGATTGACGATGTTCTTGAGGTTAATAATTAGTGGTAATGATGATGATTAGTCTCTTAGATGCATAAGAAAATAATTTGACAATTTGAGTTGCCTAATTTAAGTATTTGGCCATTTAAGGGAATGTTTATGTGATGATGATTTGAGATGATGCATTCATGTGATATTTGATGTTATGTGAGGTATTGGCATAGAATCCATCATTTGCATGTTACAGTTTCATTTGAAACATTAGAGATGCATATGTTAGAAATATACGAAGAATTATGACATTTATGAGATATGTATTGCATCTTATTATAACATGCCAAGACTTAAGGTGACTTAAAGTATAAGAAAATGATCCTTTGGACTCATCAAACGATAGGTGATGAAAAGGTGATTCTTGCTTCAGTTATCTAAAACATGAGAAAATGATCCTTTGGACTTATCAAACTATAGGTGATGAAAAGGTGAGTCTTGCCCCCTAACCCGTACTTATCAAGTCGGGACTTCAACTTATCAAAAGGGAATAAGTTTATGTTAGTGACGACTAGTGAGGTATGAGCTCATAACCTAGAAGTACTCTCAAAAGGGAAGAGTAATAGGGTGGCCCCAAGAATGAAAAGAGACTTAAGTCACCTAAGGAAAACAAGGAATGTCATTTATGAACCACGTTTTATGCACATCATGTTTGCTATAAAGTTAGATATATGCTTTAAAGTTAATGTTGCATAAAGTATTGACATGCATATCATAAAGAAGTATGATGCATTCATTACAAGACTCATGATAAAATGAACGGGCCTTGGTAATGGATATTTTAGAACTTAATAAATGAATCTTTGCATGCTCACTATTTCATAGTTAAACCCGAGGTTCCTGAGGATGATGATGATGACACGTGCATGAAAAGGGAAGCCGTATTGAGATTCTTGTATAAGTTTCTCACTCCCTCTATCTTTCTTTTCCATTTTCGTCTTCAGACAAGGTTGATAACGACTCTCATGGATTGCCCTGAGGTGTCGACATGGAAGTAGCTAGATGGTCGAGGATCAGAGTGGCGTAGCGAAAGCGGGGATATAGTCTTAGCCTTTTCACATCGTAGTCGTGTGTAGTTTTGAATTGTTGTATGCTCAACCTTCATGGGTGGGCCTAATATATTTAATATGATTGTGGGAACCTATATCACTAATACTATTAATGTTTGACTTGATATTTGACGTTAATGTTATAGGATGATGTGTTGATGGTTGTTCCTTCCATGAAGCCTCTCTGGTGTTTCTATTCATGCTATTCCTTTTAGGTTTACGCTTCACGGTATGCAAGGCTCGCATTGGTTTATGTTTCAAAAAAAAAAATTTACCTATATTTTCCGCTAAGTATTTTAAAGCAAAAAGGAAACTATGACATAACAGACTAATGATTAACCTAAATGTGTTCTAGAGTATTGGGTTAAAAATTAGGATGTTACAGGGTTTAATTATGAAATAGTGGCCATAGATAAGATTCATTTGTAAGTTTTCAAATACCATTAGCCAAGGCCCGTATCTTTTAGCATGAATCTGAATGCATGAATACAACAAGTATCTCATGTATGCATGGCAATACCTTAGTGCATGCAACATAAATCAACAACGTGTAATTTCAAAACACAAGGCAAGGCTAAGCACAAGAACAGGGGATAACCTATAAAACGAAAATAGTGGCACATAGATGAATGCATGATAGAGTAATGTAATGAGTTCTCATATATTTTTCATATTGTTCCACCCCCTTTTATCATCACCAAAAACCCAACCAACATGTTAGCCCCAACAATTTTACAATTGCCACCAGAACCAACCACCCTAATCGATTGCCTAGGATGAGCTCAACCTAACTAGCCATCGCTAGATTTCATATGGGATAATAGAGGGGGTAACACATCATTTCTTCTTCTTCAAAACATAACTACTGGCATCCAGTGCACAGTAATATTATCCGCTTTGATAAGCTCAATGTCAATACCCTCACGGTTTTGCTCCTGGGGGTGCTTGGTTGAACCGGTGTCACCCAGGACGCATCTCGGTACTATATCACATCTGTTTTGGGGGTGCTCGGCCGAACCGGTGTCACCCAGAATGTAACACCCTGATTTTCTCTAAGCGTAAAAATGACCAAAATGCCCCTGAGGTCATTTTTACCTGAAAATCAAGGACGGCCGACCTCGGCCATCCTCATAGGGCTATTGTAATGTTTGAAGGGGATTATATGTGATGGCGTGTTTAATAGAGCAGAAGAATCTCATTTTTGAGGTTTCTGCGTGTAAATGACCAAAATACCCTTACAGTAATTTAAGGCAGATTTAAGTTCCGTTTTGACCCGGACTTTGCCCGGAGGTTCAAAACAATGATTTTAAGGTATGAACTATGTTTGTTTAAGGTTTGTTTAAGTCTAGGTGGTCCCGGGCAGTTTTTGAGTAAAATTACAATTTTACCCATGCTTAGTGCATTTTGGGCTTAATGAGTTATCTAACTCAGAACCTAGGCGATTTTAGGCTTTAATTGAAGGTTAATTAATTTCCATAATTAATCTAGAGCCAAATCATTATTTAAAACTAATTGGAACCTAGAATTGTTTAAGGAAATTTAGAACTCTTTTCTAAATTCTTTTCTTTTTTTTAAAAGAAAATGCAACTATGAATAGTGTTTTCACTATTCACACTCTCTTTCCCAATGACACTCTCTTTTCCAAGAAAGTTGTCACTCTCAAATAATCATGATCACATTTGAAAGATATATGTCATTCAAAATTCAAAAGAATAAATTGTTTATATTGTCACTCAAAGCTTTCAATCAAGCTTCATAATCAATCATACCTTCCATACTTTCTTCCATACCTTTGAATGACAACACATATAGATATTTTATCTTATGACCATGAAATTTTCTCTCCCTTGGCCCTATAATTTTCAGCCACTTCCCCCAAGAATTCAAAAGAATTTTATTTTATGTAGTCAATCAAGTTGTCTTTCAAGCTACCCTATGACCTATGCCTACTACCCATGGTTTCAATCACACCAAGAATGACCACACAAGAAGATATTTCTCTCTTCCTTCTTCAAGAAGCTTCAACCAACTCCCCCTTCACTCCTTCATTTGCCTATAAATACACCACACTCCACAACTCCATCACTTTTGCATCCTTCTCCAAAGTCTCAAACTCTCTCATTTCCTTCTCTCAAGCTTTCTCACTTTTCTCTCAAACTCTCAAAGAGTTCCTCAACCTCAAGTTCTCTCCTTCATTTTCAAGACACAAGGTAGGGAACTCTTTCTAAACATGTCTTTGATTCTTATGCTTGAATCTTGATTGGGAGTTGATGAATGGTTGAACCTCTATGTTGCTTTCTTTTGGTTTCTTCCTTTTCTTCCCCTTAGTTTTCGGCCTCAAGGCCTTGAATATGATGGCTTGATGATGAGTGTTCTCTAGATGTGACCATGAGTCCATCTCTCATGAGACCTCTAAAGCTTGAGTTTTCTTAAAGAAAGTTTCATTCTTTACAAGTTTAGTTAAAAGAGTTTATGTTTCTCTTGAACATTTTGGATCTTCTTCCTTTTTCTCCTCATGTTTTCGGCCATGGAGCCTTTTTACATGGGAAAAATGTAAGCTTGATGATGAGAGCTTCATGTTGATGCTTGTCACATGAACAAACTCTAAAGCTTGCAACTTTGGCCCTAAACCAAGCATGGTTTTGGTTTTGCTTTCTTCTTTATCATGAGCTTTGTTTTAAATATTTGTTTTGAAGGAAGCTATGTACTCAATGATGAGGACCTAGGATGTTGATGCTTGGATCATCAAGATCTTGGTCCCTAGAGATTTAAAAATGGTTCCTTTCTTTTGTTAAGATTCGACCACTTTCATGATTCTTGAAGTTAAGTTTTCTTTTGATGCCTTAGTACTAATGGTTTTTCTTTTCTTGTGAAGATGAGTTTTGGGTTGAGACTATGTTCCTTCTTAAAGCCTTGTAAGAGCTCTAGACAAGATATAAAAGTAACTTGCATTCACATTTATGTTTATGCTTTGCATGGCACGTTTATTTTCTATGCCCTCACTAAATCCCAAGATAAAGAATGAACTTGCATTATGCACGTTTAAATTCCAAGCTTTGCATCTCATTTTATATTTCAAGTCCTCACTAAACTCAAAGAATGAAAATGGATATGCACCTCATATTTACTTTGAGCTATCACTTTACTTTCTAAAGGACTCTAAAATGAAGTGCATAGCACGTTTATTTTATGTCATCACCTAAGATACTAGAGCTCAAAGACTTGCCCATTTCATCTTGAGAAGAGGTTAACTATGAAACATTCTTGGAATGTACATTTTTGCCATGTGATGATGATGGCTCCAAGATGAGTTTTCATTAGTCACAAGAGCCTATAGCTCATGTTTTAAGTCTTTTTAAAACACAGGTTGTACTCAAAAGCATTTTGAGTATGTTCTTATATTTATGAGGGTTTTGACAAGTTAAAATGATTGCTAAGATGTTTTTGAAGTTCAAAATTGTTCCAAGAGAAACTGGCCACCATAAGCATTTCAAAGGAATGACTCAGATATGTTCAGACCTGATTTTTTTCGTGTTTTTAAGATCTTTGTGTCGATTACACAGCCTATGTAATCGATTACGTAAAGCTTCGGATGAGCTCAAACATAAACTTTTGCCCAAAGTAATCGATTACTATATAGTGTAATCGATTACACATTCTGGACTCTAGTAATCGATTACCGAATCATGTAATCGACTACCCAGATGTTCTAGGGGCCCAGCAGAGTGTTTTTAAACAAAGTAATCGATTACAAGTTCCATGTAATCGATTACCAGAACCTTTATCTTCCATGTTTTGAAATCTCGAAGCTGTGTAATCGATTACGATACTTATGTAATCGATTACCAGAACCCAAGTTTACAAACAAAATGCTTTCCTGATTTAATGACTTGAAGCTATGACCTTACATTGCTTGAATCTAGGAATTGTTGTGACATGAGTTTATGCCTTTGCCTACTATGAATATATGATCTTATATGCTAGATATCAAGCATGATCAAGTTAAACGGCTTATTGCTCTTGTTTACTATATGATGATTTTTGCTCCATGTTTCAAGTGTGATGATGCTATGTGAGTTATTGCTCTTAAATGATGATTGTATCATTTGCATGTTATGGTACCCTTTAGAACCTTAAAGATGCTTATGTTAGAATTACACGATATATGTGACATGCATGGAATATGTAGCATCTTACTATGACTTGAACTATGAGAAAATGATCATTTAGAACCATCAAACTATAGGTGGGGATGAGGTGATTCATATGTAACATGCATGAACTATGGGCATCTTGTCCTAACATGCTAAGACTTAAGGTGACATTGAACTATGAGAAAATGATCCTTTGGAACCATCAAACTATAGGTGGGGATGGGGTGATTCTATGCCCCCTAGACCCGTACTTTAAGTCGGGATTTTTAACTTATCACAATGTGATAAGTCCAGATGCTAGTGACGACTAGCGTAGTATGAGCTCATAACCTAGAGATTTCTCAAAAGGGAGAAATATTAGGGTGGCCCCCAGGAAGAAAAGGATAATATGTCAACGTCACCTAAGTAACCAAGTTAAGCTACCATGCACCATGTTTTAAGTAACCAAGTTAAGCTACCATGCACCATGTTTTAAGTACCAAGATCTACATTCCATGATTCATGTTTTATGTACCATGCACTATGTATCAAGTTCCATGTTCTATGTTTTATGATCTATGATTTTACGACCCACGTATCATGCACTATATCTATGAATGCTATACTTGTTAAAAAGCTAGTACTGTTTGCATAGAGTATTGACATGCATATCATAAAGAAGCATGATGCATTCATTACAAGACTCATGATAAAATGAACGGGCCTCGGTAATGGATGTTTAGAACTTAATAAATGAATCTTTGCATGTTCACGATTTCATAATTAAACCCGAGGTTCCTGAGGACGATGATGATGACACGTGTGTGAAAAGGGGATCCCTACTGAGATTCTTGTATAAGATTCTCACCCGCGTATCTTCCTTTTCCATCTTCGTCTTCAGACAAGGTTGATACGACGCCCGCGGATTGCTCTTAAGTGCCGACGTGGAAGTGCTTGAAGGTCAAGATCGAAGGAGTGTAGCGGAAACGAGGACATAGTCTAAGTATACCATAAGTTATGCGTGGTTTTTGAGTTGTTGCATGCCCAACCTTTAAAGGTGGGCACGATATGTTTAATGTGGCATTATGGTGGGATGTCCCTATGTCACTAATACTATTAATGTTTGACTCGATATTTAATGTTAATGTTACGTGATGATGTGTCGATGGTTGTTCCTTCTATGAAAGCTTAATTGGTGTTTCTATTCGTGTTATTCTTTCATGTTTACGCTTCACGGTACGCAAGGCTCATGTTTTGTTTATGTTTTCAAAAAAAAAAATTTTCTACCCATATTTTCCACTAAGTATTTTAAAGAAAGGTCTTAAAGAATGAGGCTAGAAGAGTAATGGACTAATGGTTAACCTAAATACGTCCTAGGAGTATTGGGTTAAAAATTAGGATGTTACACAGAACGTATCTCAGCATGCTATACATGAATGCAACATAAACACATGTTCTCTTCAGAGATGCAATACAATCATAAATCATCATTTATCTTATCATGCTTATAAACTCATAAAATCATGTATCACGATCAATGATAATCATTCATGCAATTTATCATGCAAGCATGCCTTCACTTTCATTTCATATATATATATCTTCACCAAACTATAAATCATCATGTCCATAATCCAAGAATAGGCATGCAAGATCATCAATTCATATTTATATAAAGGAAGAAACACCTATCTACACATTTTAGATACTGGTAATCAATTGCATGGGTCTTGTAATCGATTACTTGGCTTAATTTTCTAAAATAGGGAAGTTTGAGGTCCTGGTAATCGATTACATGGGCCTTGTAATTGGTTACCTCGGTTGAAAATGCATTTTGGGTCTCAAGAACACCTGAGTAATCGATTACATGGAGTGGTAATCGATGGCTAGGGTCCAAAAACATGTTCTGGGTTTCCCAGAACATTGTGTAATCAATTACATCATCTTGTAATCGATTACACAGGCCAAAAACTTATATCCGGGTGTGCAAGGCACTCTGGTAATCGATTACATAAGCCCTGTAATCGATTATCAGTAACCCAAAATGGTGAAAAACTCAAGTTTTGACATTCATAAAATTACCTATTCATTCTAAAAACCTTATAACATCATTCCATCATCTTTCTTAAAATCAAACACACATTTAATCCCTTTGAGGCCTACAATCTTTCAAAACTTTTTACACATCACAAAAACAAGATTTATCATCAACAAGGCCTTTTTCAAAATCTCCAACTCCTTAAACGGAAACACCTATTTATAAAGGTAAAAGCACATGGAACCGAAATTCATTTATGAGTTAAGAGGAGGAAATCTTGAGCCTTAGATATTTAGGTGATAACATGATCATAAACGTGCTAATGCAAGCTTTGTTTTAATCTTGATATTATATGGTGATAACAACGGAAACTTAAATATGAGGTGCAAGGCTCGAATATAAACATGGGATGCAAAGACTTGAAATATAAACGTGCTAGGCAAAAATGTAAACATGGAATCCAAGTTTATTTCTTTATTTTAGTGCTCTAGGCCCCTCAGAGTATTTCACTCTAAATCAATAATCAACTTTAAGGTTGAAATAGGTAGGCTTTGAGTTAATTAATTGGTGATGGCAAGGAAATATAAACATGAATGCAAAGCTTAACAAAAACATAAAATGCAAGAACTTGAAAAGTAAACATGAATGCAACCCATTTATTATCTTTTTGAGTCTTAGGCTCAAGTTCACCACTTAAACTCTTTGAAAACACCATACTTCCTTTTTTTGATAAAACCATTTGGAAGAGTGAAACCTTCAAGCTCTAGAGGTCAACAAAGTGGTGGCTTTTCAACCAATACCCAAGATCCTCATCAACAAACCATGGTTCCTTCCAATGTAGGCCATCATGAAATCAAGAGAAGAAGAAAGAAGTCCAAGAACCAAAAAGAAAAGAAAAAGAAAAAGAAAGAAAACCAACACTTTGTCATTTCAAACCACAAACTAGACAAGGAAAAGAATAACATTCTCTACATAACTCCCTACCTTTGGTTTTGCTTCTTGATTGAGGGAGAGCTTGCTCTTGGAAAATTGGAGAAGAAGAAGAAGAACTTCCTTGGAATTGAGAGAAAGAAAGTCTTTAGAGGTGTATAAGAAATGAGCAAACAGGTCCTTTGAGGAGGCTTCTCTTATTTATAGAGAATTTTCATTGTAACATCCTCCCAAGTGCAACGTCATCCTTAAGTCATGACATCAGACTCAAGAGTTGTCACTTCTAAATTAGCAGACCTTTCTTAAATATCTATAGCCATTTTGATTGATTCGCGAGATAACTAGGTCATAATTCTACTAAAATACATAGCAATGAAACCAAAATATTTATTTAGTGCAAAGTTCAATACATAAAGAAAGCTCTTTCATGAGCTTTAACACACCTTTGTCCTCTAACATATTTACATATATATCCATTCCACTAAATACAACATAATAAAAGCATTAACTACTACACTATTGCACTTCTGAGTTATTTGGCATAGCAGTCTCTCAATTTCCAACGTCAACCTGGAGACGACACGGGAACACAAAAACATAGGGGTGAGAATTATACAATTCTCAGTGGGGTAACTTCCCCAAACACAATTATAATGTCATTGTCATCGCCCCAGCCACTTCGGTTTATTAAGAAAAAGTGGTCATGCATTATATAATAACAGTTTATTTTTTTTAAGTTCCAAATCATACTTCCGAAGTGGGTTACTTTTAATATTCAATCACTTAATATTCCCACATATACCATACTACTTAACATCATATACTACTAACTTTCCACTTAAATATATTGGTCTCAATATCAATACTAAACTTCTTCACTTGGCATATAAGACAAATGATTTCTTAGAAAATTTACTTCTTAAACTTGCCTTGCCCTTGACTAATGCTATCACGTCTGGGCATTACGTATCACCATCCCCAGCGTGGCAATAATGGGTAATAGACTGCTTTTCAGGACTGAGCTCATTCCTATACATGATCATCAGATTTACTTTCTCCAATTCTCACACAGACCTACTCCTAGCTAGGTTTACTTTTCCCGACTCAATTTAAGGGTAGTCAAGTTTACTTTCCCTGACAGACCGGATTTACTTTCTCTAGCCCAAAGATTGTAAATCTTATGCTTTTCTTGGTAGTTAGGTTTACTTTCCCTAACAAACTGGATTTACTTTCCCCAGTCCAAGAAACCTAATCTTATGCTTTTCTTTCACATATAAGCAATTGTAATAATCATTCATATCTAGGTGTACCTAACCTCATCAATAAGTTCACATGCTCAATTATTCATCCTCATATTCAGGTACTCAGGTCACACTAGAACCAAAATACCATTACATTATCAATTCAAGTCTTTGGTTCATTTCCAGCAAGTGGGCAGATTTCACACCATTGTAGCACAAATTTATTTGCACATCAAACAATCAATTTAGAGGCTATAAAAATTATTCAAGACACTTCAATGTATCCCCAAGGTTTTATAAAAATTTCAGAGTAAAAAGAGTTCTCTAACTATGTTAACAAAATTAGACAAATTTGGTAGTCAGAAACCACTCAACCTCAGCTCAAGAACCAAAATTCATAATTTTTAACCCTAGCAATTGAACCCAAAAAATTTGAAATAAAAATCCTGGTAAAACCTAAATATGTCTCTAATACCCTGTAAAAATTCCAAGTGATAATTCCATCATTTGATATGGTAACAAAATTAGCAAAATTTATAGCTTTTGTTCCAACACTTTAGGCAGCATATGCTTAATTTCAGTTCTTGATTTTTCTAAGGCAGTTTGACTAAAAATCAAAACCCAAGAAAATTCATGGGACTAGCTCAAGATGTTAGCTCCAACATATATTTTTTCCAGCTCACGAAAATGTCCACAACAAGCCTAGAAAATTCATGAACAAATACTGCCTGTACAAAAATCGAAATTCCAGCAACATGGTGCAAAATCTCTTTTGATAAAAATGACTTTTCCACAACCCCAAACACTCCACCAAATTAAAAACATCAATATCTATCTATAATCAATCAATACATCCAGAATTTCCAGCCAAACCAATCAGAGAAATTAAAAACAAATTTTGAAAGAAAAGAAAACAAATAAAGCCCTATTTTTGGTGTCTTTTAGATCCTTGGCTCCAAGGTGCTCCAAGGTTGATTCCTTCCACTTCAAAGCTCCTAAACCCACACCAAACCCTTCCTTAGGCAAAGGAGTATAAGATATCAAAGTGAGGAATTGAAATTTCAATCGGTTAGAATGGTAGATATTGATGTGTAGAACAAGTTTTATGAAGGAAACTCATGGATTCAACAAGTCTAGGCTTAGGAATTTGAGGTTGGAAACAAGGTTTCAAGATTTTTGTGAAGAGAAAAATGGTTTTCTCTACCTTTTCCTTGCTGGCCGAGACTAGAGGTAAGGAATTAATGAAATTAGGTGAGTTGTGTTTATCTTATAAGGTGATAAAATCATTATTCTAATATAAAGCCTAACCTTTTAATAAAAAGAAAGTAATATGGATGGCTAAGATTGGATCTTGTTACTCAAGATTGAATCTTAGCCATTCCTTTAATTGAAATGGATAAGCATTCTCTTTTTGTAAAGGTCAAACTAGCATTCGGTGTTAGAAATCACATACCGAAATTTTACCAAACGGGTAAAACAGTGTACCCGAGTAACCAAACATTGCCCGAAAATTAATTTCGGGTATAAAATTTTTATTTCTAACTATTTCTAACCTTATTTCCATGTTTTCCCAATTTCCGACACTTTCGAGTCCTAAATCAGGGGTTTCGACTGTCCCGGTGGGCCTGTGGGGCCCGCAAGTTACTATTCATATTTCTTTTTTTTTACAAATATGTTGGATCGTCCTCATTATTGTTCAAACTATCAAACTTTTGAAATTATGATTGATAAAGTTCAAATTAATTTTCAGATAATTTTTTAGGGTGTTACATTCATTATAAGAGGAGTGAGGGGAGGAGGCTAGGTGGCGCCATTTTGGTGGAGGATGGGAAGGAAAATATCTCTTGGTTGTGTCATTTCAAGGTAAGGTTGTAGGTATGGGCTAGGTATGGTGTAGCATGCTTCTTTGAGTGTTTAAATGAACAAACATGTGATGCATTGAGGGGGTGAGGTGGTGCCATTTTTAGGGCATCCAAGGGGGAGGAAAATGTCTCATTAATTGTGGGTTAGTGATGTGTTTAAATGTATCTTTGATTAGGCTTAAGATTAGGAGTTTGTAGTGAAGTATTTAAGTGAAAGGATGAGTATTTAAGGCTATTTAAGGCATGATTAGTGAGTATTCTTGCCCATTAGTAGAGTCAAACCCTACTCAATCAAGGTTATCAATCACATCCTAGGTTCCTTGACGTATGGGAAGTGAATAGTGGAAACACTCTTTAAGATCCCATGCCTTGGAGTCTTGACTTAGAAAGAGCTTTAAGTTTAATCTAAGTAAATTTTAGGTTCTAATTAACTTTAATAAATCATTTTGGCTCTAGATTAATCATGGAAATTAATTAATCTTCGATTAGAGTCTAATATTGCTTAAGTTTGCTTAATTAGGTCATGAAGCTCAAAATTACTATTTTAGGGGCAAAATCATAATTTTGCACAAAATCTGCCCGGGACCTAAACAGACATGCCCAAACTCATAAAAACATCATTTTAACCCTTTCAGGAAAATTCCCGAGCTCAAATAGCCCTTATACCTTGTGTAAAAATGCTATAGGGGTATTTTGGTCATTTTGACCTGAGAGCTCAGAAAAAGAGATTTTTCTGCTCTATTAACATCCATTCACATACAATCCCCTTCGAACATTGAGTTGACCCTTCGAAGACTGCCGGATCGGCCATCGTTGAATTTCAGGTGAAAAATGACCTTAGGGGCATTTTGGTCATTTTTGCTCAGACAGAAAAATCGGGGTGTTACATTAAACAGTTCATATTGATAGACTAACATACTAATCTTAGTTTCTTTTACTTGATCAGTTCCTTCATGCAGCATATGTAGTCTATCTGATATGTTGCATTTATGCACTCATTTTCCATCCTAACTATGAATATGTTGCATTTGAGTTGTGCTTAATTGATGTTTAATTAACGAAATTAGACTTTATCGTCATCATGCATCATTGAGTAATTTCATAGCTACAAACTTTGTTTTTGGTGCATAATCATTTCTTAGAAGTGCTTTGTGTTTTTGACCTCTTTGTAGGAGTGTTGTTTGGTAAGAGGGACTTCCAAGTTGGTGCATTAGAGCAGAAGAAGGATTGAGGAACACTGCTGAGCTTCTGATGCTATCTAGTTTGACCTTTTGTTAGTATTTTTCTAATATCTCGAGGTACAAATATCTGATTAAGGTGATTATTATGGCATTGGAAAGCTTATTCAAATTGCTACAACTTCTATTTCTATGGTGAAGAGCTAATTCGAACATTTTGGACCTCAAAATAGGCTTGTAAGCATACTATTCATCGCCTAGGCGGTAAATGACTGCCGAGACGGTGAACAGAAGAGCACAATTTTGGGAGCGCTTCACAGGAGACTGCCTAGACGATCATATGTTTATGGCCCGGCCTCATTTTGCATTTCTAGAAGGGCCATTTGGAAAGAAAAGAAATGAAGTGGAGGCAACGACCCGGCTTTTTTTTTCGTTCAGCTCTCAGTTATTGATGCCATTTTTTTAATTTCTCTCTCTCTCTCAAAAACTCTCTCACTCTCTCTCTAGGTTTAGGGTTCTTCATGATTGTTGGATTTTGGTTCTTGTTAGATTGTAATTTGGCTTTTCCCTTTAACAATGATTGTGAAACTCCCTCTGCGGATGAGTAATCTCTTTACCGTGCATAGGGATAATTGAAGATTGAGATTATTCTTGAGGTTCCTATTATTTTAATTGCAATTCATGGTTGGTTTTTTTTTCTCTATTTGCTTCCTCTTTTGATATTAATTATGATGATTATTGTAATTGTGTTTTTAAGAGTTATCTGATTGTGCATTCGTTCGTATACATAATCTAGGTGCCATTGGCATATTGGGTCGATAGATTTAATTACATACAATTGGTAAGGGATTGAAATTAACTTCGTTAGGAATTAGGTTGCTGTAATTGGTAATCAAATTGGCATAGGTTCATAGAATCACGATCATGAATTACTAGTTCATATGTTAGCCAAACCCTTTGTAACTCCCTAATGTTTAACCTAATACGCCTAGGATGCATTTAAGTTAATTATTAGTTATTACTCTTTTATTCCAGTCATTAACTTAAGCTTTTGAAAATTACTTTAGTAAAAGTACAGGTAATTTTTTTAAAAAAACTTAAATACCAAAACTTGAGCCACACATGCTAAGTAACTAATGTCATTCGCCTTACCTATAAATAAGAAAGGATAAAGACAAGTCACAAAAACTTACAACATCACAATATATATATATATATAAACCATAACATGACACAAACAATATTATTACATTAGATTTATATCATATTAGTGACATCCTCTAAACATAAAGGACATTAATACATATCCATCAATATAATACAAACTGATAAATGGGATGTGATCACTCTAAAGGCAATTATCCAAAGGAAAACTATCTCTGTTAAATCTCTTGTTTATAACATAGCTCCCTTGTACGTCTCAAAGAAAATCACAAACTATACCATCATCCTTGTCTGGAGATGACATGGAAAAGAAAAAGGATGAGAAACTTATATAAGAATCTCAGTAGTGCTTCCCGACTCTAACACAAGTGTCATCGTCATCGTCCCCAGGAACCTTGGGTTTCATTATGAAAATGGTGGACATATATATAAGGTTCATTTATTAAGTTCTAAATACCATTAGCCGAGGCCCATATCTTTTAGCATGAATCTTAATGTCATGAATGCAATATACTAATCATAAATGCATGTCAATATCATATACAAAATATCATTTATAAAACAATACATATAATATAAAAAACATAAAATCATGATCATTATTTTTATAGGTGACTTAAACTTCTTATTCTCTTTTCCTTGGGGGCCGCCCCATACTCTCTCTTTTCTCGAGAGTTCTAGGTCATGAGCTCATACCTCACTAGTCATCACTAGCATAATCTTATCCCTTTTGATAAGTTAGATTCCCAACTCTTAAGGTATAGGATAAGAGGCATTAAGATCACCTTTCATAACCTTTAATTTGGAAGTGTCCAAAGGATCACTTCTTATTTGGATCACCTCTCATAACCTTTAATTCGGGGAGTCTAAATAATCATTTCCATATGTCTTATGTCACCTTTAATCTTGGCATATCATGTAGTGATGCAAACATGAGCATATAATCATGAAATATATATTCACAAGCATGTCCTTAGTCAATAGCTTATAACAATAACATGCTCCTACCCAGTATACCAGAATTCAAGGACTAGACTCAGCTAAGGCATATGCTGTGCTCAATAGGACATGCACAGTATACTAGAGATCATCACTTAACGTATACATGTCTTACTACTCAACATCATAATAATTCATTCTCCAAAGAAATGAAAATAAAATAAAATTAAGGAAAGAAGAATCAAGTAATAATAATAACAATAATAAAAGGAGAGTAAAATTTTAGGAAAAATTAATTTTGGCTTGATAGCTGTTAGCTACACCGACGTATCCCCTGGTGTAATGAGGAACTCAAAGCCACGTTGTTCTAAAAAAAATACTCTTTGGTTGATTGATTTTATTCCCTTTGAAATGGAATTAAGAATATCAAACTATTGGCAAGAATATTAACCATTAATAGAAAGCAATTTGTATCAGCATTATAGAATACATGTAGGCCTATAACATTATTATAATTATAGACAAAGATAGCATATATAATATTCAATCATACAACTTTTAATCATAACAAACGATTTACAATATAACATTGTCATCATATATAACACTTAGTGTAAAAATATATATACAGGCTAAAATAATAAAACAATCAATTCTTAACTATATATCCTTTAAAGAATGCTACAATTAAAATATGCCAACATAATACAATAAAGCTATCACCATAAATAGATATGTAACAACACAAGATCAATTAAGGAGTTAAATAAGCACAGAACAATTTGAGAACCAATGAAAATTATTAAAAATTGAATTGAGCCTAAAAATTAAACAATCATTCAATTATCTTTATTTTCTTGTTTGAATACTTTTATTTTTATTTTTTTTTATTATTATTATTATTATTATTATTTAAGATTATGCTCCTAGCCCAAAAATAGCATGGCCCAAACTGAACAAAAACTTTAGCCCAACAACCCAGATTACATGCTAATCTAAAAAATGAATAGCCCAAATACCATCAACATCCAATTTTACTCTGAGATAGCCCAAAAATTAAATGACCAAGAGTTTTATGCCTATAAAGAAAAATAAAAAAAAATCATCAGCTTAACATTTTAAACGGGCCTAAGTCTAGTCATTTTATTTTTGAATTAGGATAATGAGCATAAAGGAGCATTGTCTTGGTTTCTTTCAAAAATCAAATAGAGGCACGAGTTGCATCTCTTAGAGTGACATCGAGTGAGAGAGGAATCTAGAGATTTTAAGTTGGGTTTCCTTTGCATACACATACAAACTAATGCACCTATACACGCATTAACATAGCTCTCTCTATCTCTCTCACATGCACACACAAAGTATAACACACTCTCTCTGTCTCACACACACACACATACATCTAAAGAAAGAGAGGAAAACAGAGAGAAGGTGAACACAAGAAAAGAAGAGGCGGAGAAGAGAGGGAGCTCGCATGGGGGAAGCTGTGGCACCGCGGGGCAGGGAGGAAGGACCGAGGACAAGGCACGGCTAAGCAGAGCGCGGCGTTTCCTAGGATGGCTTTTGCACTCAGTGGTTTGTGAGGTCGTGGCCAGTAGGAGCTGCCAGCGGCAAGATCGGGGGGATGCCGAGGCAGGACAGTGAAGGGTGGCTTGCAAAGATGATTATGGTCATGGGTGCATGCAAGGAAGGGAGGCCGAGGTGTTACAAAGCTTCTCCCTTTCTTTGCCATTCACGATGGTCTGGAGATGGAAGCCGGAGGGAGAGGGTTCAGTGGTGATGGCTGAGTTCACAGAGGATCTCTGCGTTCACCTTGGCTTCAGGGACGTAGTGTTCTAGAAAGGAGATACGCCGGATCTATGTTGCCAGTGGTGGCACAAAGGGCTCCAAGATGGAATGCAGGAGTGGCGGTTTTGAGGGGGAAGCTGCAGTAGTCAGCAGTAGCACAGAGGCAAAGCCGTGGAATCCCACGGTGGTGGTGTTAGCAATTTCAGAGAGGGGGAGAGTGATCATGATGTAGGTAATCTTGCCTCTCTTTCTATTTTCCCTTTTCTTTCTTTTTGTGCATTGAGGTTTGTAAAAAAAATGGTCTGATGCTGTATTGTTCTTGAATCGGTGAACTGTATGGATAATGTTAGTGTTTATGACAATTATGTTTGGTGTTTGATCTGTGTTTGGTCATGGTTTGGTTCAGGTGGTTATGTGGTGATGGAAAGGAGGAGAAGGCGCGGCATAACAGCAGAACACAAGGAGCTCATGGCGGCATGGCTGCCATGGGGAAGACCACCACCCGCTCCTCCTATTTCTCTATTTTCCTTTGTTTTATTTGTATATGGGTTGTTTGGACTGAAAAAAATTGACTAGGAACAATTGTTTTTGAATTTCTCTTTTTGGCTTGTGTTTCCTTATGTTTGAACCAAAATGATGTTGCTCAGTTTATGTTTTGTTTGGGTTGCTTGCTGTGATTTGAGAATAGGAGATCTATGGTGTATGTACGTGCAGGTGTGATTTGTGATATCAGAATAGAGGAACATAAAAAAAATTAGACAATAAAAAAATAGGGGAGCACACAGCTTCTTACTTCTATTTTTCTTCCCTAGAATCTTACTCTTTTTCTCTGTTTTGTTTATTACAATGCCTACATTCTTTGCTCCTGCAGTTTCTCTTTTTAAAGCGAATGTGGTAATGAATGATTTTGATAAACAATAATTTCTTTTTCCCCTGCCTTAATCTTGCCCATCTTCTTTGATTCATGGTCTTGGCAGGATGGAATCTTGCCTATCATTACAGGTAGAGTGGGGGCAGAGGGCGTGAAAGAGATATGGCATTGCGGCCATATATTCTTTAGGGCAAGCAAACACAGGGGTATCACAGAAAAAAATGTTGCACTGTCACAGGAGCAGGGAATGTTTCCTTTTCTTTGAAAAAGAATCAAACACAAAGCATTTCTTGTAATTTGCAAAGTGAGATTTGGCTTTTAATATTGTCTATTTCTTTTGCCCAAGACATGGACACGTACTGAGAGAATGACTCACATGTAGGGAAAATGACATGTATAGACGGAATGACTCACATAAAGGTTTGAATGAAAATTTGTTGTCCACAAAACACGATAGAATTTCTTCATATAGATATAAAAGAAACAAAACGAAATTTCCATTCAATGAATAAACAATAGCAAGTATAGTAACCAAACTGATGCACTTGAATATAATTTATATTCAAGGATAGTAAAGAATGTCACTAATAACTACAGCTTAAATAATCTTTCCTTCCAATACATTTGTAAGGTTAACAATAAAACAATAAGCATAGTAAAGAATAGAGTTATTTGCTTTTCACCATCACTTTAAAATTTGTGAAAGATGGATTTATCTTCTAAGATGGATATATGGATTTAATACACACATGATGCATTCCTTCACCATGTTCATGATATTTTCATAGAATTCTATTATTTGAAATATTATTTACAAGCAAGTAGCTTGATATGTTAACTTTATCATATAAAATTTTCATATCAAAATTGCATGGTTTAAACTAATGAAATCAATTATTTGCGGTATCCAGGAATTTCAATTTTTCAGCACTTTGTTTCCGTATTAGATTACCTTAGGGATGTTTTGGTCATTTTTCACAACCACAAAATTTGGGGTGTTATATTTCTCCCCTTCTTAAAAAGAATTTCATCCTCGAAATTTGTTACCTGTGAATAGCTCTGGGTATCGTGATTTCATCTCCGACTCTAACTCCCACGTTGACTTTTCTGTTCTCCCTTGTCCCCAAGTCACTTTAACCAAAGGCACAACTTTGCTTCTCAGTTGCTTGACTCCTTTGTCTATGATTCTCGTAGGTGGTAAGTTAAACATCAAGTCTTCCCTTAATTGTACTCGCTCTGGCTGAGTTGCAAGGCCCAAGAGGTATAATAAGTTGGAATTGGAAAAAGACCTCTTGGAAACTTTTCAAAAGGTAGAGGTCAATATTCCTCTGTTGGACATGATCAGGCAAATCCCCAAATATGCCAAATTTCTTAAGGATTTGTCCACTAACAGGAGGAGACGACAGGGCAATGAGATGGAGAAAGTGACTATGGGGGGTGATTACCTCCTCCCTCATCAAGCCAAGAAACCTGCCACCCAAATGTAAGGATCCAGGCATGTTCAATGTTCCCTGCACCATTGGCAACCTACAAATCAAGCAAGCCATGGCTGATCTCGGGGTCGATATTAATGTTATTCCAAAATTACTCTACAGATCCTTACATTTTAGGGAGCACAAGCCCACCGAGTTGACAATCTAGCTTGCCAACCACAGTATCACGAAGCCAAAAGGGGTATTAGAAGATGCCCTGGTAAAAGTAAATAATTTAATATTCCCTGCTGATTTTTATGTGCTTGAAATGGAGAATGACACTGATGCCAACCAGCATACATTAATCTTGGGTAGATCTTTTTTGAAAACTACTAGAACCAAGATTGATGTTTATGTCGGTACATTATCCATGGAGTATGGGGACTTGAAAGCCCAATTTTGTTTGTCTGATGCCATGAAATTCCCCCTTGAGGAACACTCTATGTTTGGCATTGATGTCATTGACTCTTTAGTGGAAGATGCATGTGATACTTTACTTGGCAAGGAAGAACAACCCCCCATTTCATATTTTTTTTCTTCCCCCATGAGATGTGATGAATCTACTGTGGTAGAGTTTTCTAAGCTTACATATACAGGTACCCCATTTGGGCAGTAGGCATCAGTTTCAGAGGAGCCCCATGACCAACCTACTCTAGGAAAACAACCTCATATGGGGCAACAGATTTTGCTGCATGAGCCCTAAGCAAAATTTATGACTGGAAAGTCAAAGTCCAGGTGGAAAGGACCATTCTTGCTCACTTGTGCACACCCTTGTGGTGCAGTTGAGTTAGAAAACCCAAGGTCTAAGATTCCTTGTAAAGTTGGTGGGCACCAACTGAAACACCTCTATGAAGCCCCTAAGGATTTTAGGGCTGAGATAGGAGTTTTATGGATTGAAGCTACACACCCTCTATGAAGGTTTTGACCGTCCAACTTAGGGATGTTAAAGCAAAATGCTAGGTAGGGGACAACCCATCGTGAGGTTTTTTCTTACCCTTTTCTTTTAGTTTTTGCATTTTATTTTTTTTCATATTAGTTTTGAGTCTTGTATCATATTTATTTTTATTTGCATTTTCACCATCCTTTTGGCACCATAGAGATTACATACATAGGCTCACACCACATACACTATATTGGCATTGACTTTACTTTGTATTGCATGTTTGGTGGATTCATTGTGTTATTTAGATTGAGTACATGTACTTTTTGTAATACACTAAAAAAAAATTATCTAAAAATTAATTTGAGCTTTATCAATCATAATTTCAAAAATTTGATAGTTTGAACAATGATGAGGACGACCCAACGGATTTATAAAATATATATATATATGTGTGTGTGTGTGTGTGTGTGAATAGTGTTTTGCGGGCCTTGTAGGCCCACTGGAACAGCCGAAACCCTAGAATTGGGACCCGGAGATGCCCGAAATTGAGAAATTATATGATTATGGTTAGAAATAGGTAGAAATAAAGATTTTATATCCGAAATTATTTTTCGGGCAATGTTTGATTATCCGAGTACACTGTTTTACCCGTTCGGTAGAATTTCGGTGTGCGGTTTCTAACACCGTAAAAGCTACTTAGTGGCTAAGTAAGCTTTATCAACCACTTTATGCCAAGTGGATGACAAAGATTGAAAATTGAAAAACAAGTTTTAATCATGACCTTTGATTTATTATATTTTACTCGGGTGCCAATAACTCATCCGTTCAGTGGAATTTCGGTATGCAATTTTAACACCGAAAAAGCTACTCGTTCACCAAGTTAATATGAGCCACTTATCTTGAGCCAAGTGGATGGCCAAGATTCATTCTTTGACCAAGAAACCAAATCTTAGCCATCCATTTCATTATTTCATTTTAAAAAAAGAATAAATACCCATTTTGACTAGTTTTATTCCTAGATAATGATAAATCACCAACCTTATCACTCCAACACCATCAATTTCGGCCAAGAGCTCCAAATACATCAGACTTCATCTCCTTTCTCTCATTCCACCATTAACAAACTTGAAACTTCATAAACCCTAGCCTAAACTTGACAAAACACCAAGATCCTTTCACAAAATTTGTTCTACTCCTCATAATCTATCATTATCTGAACTCTAAGCTATCATTATCTACTGTTTAAGGAAGGGTTAGGTGCTGTTTGGAAGGCTTGAAGTGAAGAAAAATCATTTTTGAAAGATCCCTTGGAGTTAGAAGCCTTAAAGCTTCACAAGTAGGGTTTTCTTTGGTCTTTTCTTTCCAATTTTATGATGGACTTTTCTGATTGTGTTTGGTCCGAAATTTCTGATATATTGGTTGATAATATGTTGATATTGATGTGTGAATTTTTATGGAGTGTTTGGATGATGTTAAAAATCATTTTTGCTCAAGAGAAATTGAAATTTGCATACTGGATTTTCGGTTCTGTTCTAGGCAGCAGATAATCACGAATTTTCTGGGTTAATTGTGGGTGTTTTCATGAGCTATAAAAATTATATGTTGAAGGTAACATCCTAGGATAGTTCCATGAATTTTCTTGAGCTCTGGTTTTGATTCCTAATGCCTTGAAAAATTCAAGAACCAAAGTTGTAACTATGCTGCCTGAAATGTTGAATCTGAAGCTGTGAACTTGTCAAATTTTATTAACCTAGTAAATGATTGAATTATGAGCTGAAAGCTTTACAGGATATTAAGGACATATTGAAGTCCAACCATGAAATTTTATATGATTTGATATGATCATTTGGTAGGGTAATAAAATTGGAAACTATGGCTGTTGGCTGTAAATAGGGGGTTTCTAACCTCCGAATTTGTCTAATTTTTTTGAAATATTTAGAGAATTCTTTTTGTTATGAAAATTTTATGGAACCATGTGGACACATTGAGGTGTCATTGAGAATTTTTATAGCATTTTAATTGATCATTTGGCATGAGAAATAAATTGTGCTACTTGAGTGAAAAATCTGTCAATGTGCTGAAGTTGTGATGATGCCTTGAATTAATGACCTAATGGCATTTGGTTCAAGTTGATGTGTATGAATGCATGCCATGAACTTCCAAGATTATGTTATGAGGAATAAATGAATAATATATATAGGTTTGAAGTATTATGAGATCAGAGAATTATGTTCATGCATATAGAAATGTGATGCATGTATATGTGAGCTTGAGGATGATGTATGTGCTAAGTGAACAATGAAGTCCCCTTTAGTATAAAAAGGGCACGAAGAGGTCCCCAGTAGGGCACAAAGAGGTCCCCAATAGGGCACGAAGAGGTCCCCATTAGGGCACGGAAAAGTCCCATTTATTATGTCAAGGGCACGAAAAGATCATTATAATTGCCATATGTATATGTATATCTTGTTAAATTATTGGTCTTGAAGGAATTCCTATGATGTTGAATGTTATGAAATACATGTTTTAAGTGACTGAATAATAAAAGTAACCCACTTCGGAAGTATGATTTGGAACTTTAAAAATAAACTGTTATTATTTAATGCATGACCACCTTTTCTGAATAAATCAAAGTGGCTGGGGCGATGACGATGACATTATGATTGTGTAATTAGAGAGTTACCCTACTGAGAATTTTAGAATTCTCACCCCTATGTGTTTGTGTTCCTGTGTCGTCTCCAGGTTGATCCCAAGAACAAGGAGGTTACTTTATGAAGGGAAGTCGGATTTACAGTAATTTACAGCTGAAGTTTGTACAGACTGTACTTAGTTATATGCTTATCTCTGTATTTATAATAGAGACCGAATGTGTATTAAAGCTCATAAAAGAGCTTCCCTTATGTACTTAACTCTGTATTAAATAAATAGTTTGGTTTTATTGCTATATATTTTAGTATAATTATGACCTAGTATCTCGCGAACCAACCAAACTGGCTATGGATATTTAAAAAAGGTCTGCAAACTTAGAAGTAACAACTCTCGAGTACGACGCCATAACTTAAGGATGAGGTTGTACTTGGGAGGGTGTTACACTTTTTACCTGTGAGATTTTGAGCCTCTTTATTGTTTTCGACTACCATGTGTCCTCCTTGTTTGTTCATATGTGTTTCCCTCATTGGATTTGCATTCTAGAACTTGCTTAGGGTTTTGTTTGAAAATATGTTCCCATGTGTATACTTGAAGATGATTGAGAAATTTTTCTTATTTCTAGCCACTTGACTATATAGCCAACCTTTGCATATTACCATCATTTAGCCCCTTTTAAGCCTTATTGCGCCTTATTTTGTTTTAGCTCATTCCTAGCCAAAAGTGAAAAACCATGAAAATTCCCAACCTTTTAGGCTTAGGAGAGCATTTGTGCAATTTTTATATATTTGTGTTTTGAGCATAAGTATGGGGGAGAGCAGGAGGACATGCGCTAGTTTAAGTGTGGGGGAGGCAATATGTATTTGTGAATGGCCTCAAAAAAAAAATTAGCACACAAAAAAAATTGTAAAAGTTTGGATGAAGGTGTGTTACATTGCAAATTAAAAGCCTGTGAATGGTTAAGTTGGACAAAATGTACCCTTAGGCACTTGTGCTCTTGGTGTATGCATTTGCTCTCCTTTGACTAGAAGTTTAGCTCTATTGGCCTTTATATTTTTCCACGTTCACCTTAGCCCCATCACAACCAAAAGAAAGTCCTCTTGATTCAATATGTATGTGAGTGTAACGAATGGAGAATGAGACCCTTGCCAAGCCTATGGTAATGCATTTTCTTTTGAGGAGATTTGAGTGTACATCGTATTCCAACACACTTGAGTGAATGAGTGGCAAACACTAACCTTGGGAGGATTTTTGTACTTGATTCATTCACATGTGTGTTGATTCTACCATGTGTGCTATGTTCTTCCTCATGCCTTGCTTGTTGAGATCCTCTTTGATTGTTGGTGTGAAAGCCCATTGCTTATATCTCTAAGTCCATTGGATTTGTGTATTGTTATTTTCCATGCATCATGCAGTTTTAGAGTTAGTAGAGTTAGGAGTCCAATCACTTTGCTACATCCATTTGAGTATCTTGCATGAGGACATGAAATTGTTTAAGTGTAGGGGAGTTAAAATTTCATATGAGTGTCGCTGCCTGCAACCAATTAAAAAGAATTTGTATTATTGAGTTACACCAAAAATACAGTTAGGGTGTAATCCAATTTGTTTTAGTGTTCTAATTGATTCAAGAGATTTAGGGGTTTTTGGAATTATTGAAGGCAAATTTACATTGAGAAAATGTTATGGGAAGAATTACCTGCACAAGGAGTTCTTTGGATTAAGAATTGTTCAATCATTGATTTAACGGATTAATTCATGGCAATGGTTACTTTCATTAGTCATGCTATCATACAACAATCATGCAATTCTACTTAATGGTCATATAATCGCACTCCCACTAAGGGTTTGGCTAATATATGAACTAGAATTCACGATCATCATTCTATGAACCTATGCCAGTTTGATTACCAATTACAATAACCTAATTCCTAACGGAGTTAATTTCAATCCCTTACCAATTGGATGTAATTAAATCTATCAACCCAATACCCCAATGGTACCTAGATTATGCACGTGAACGAATGTACAATCAGACAACTCTTAAAAACACAATTACAATAATCATCGCAATTAATATCAAAAGAGAAAGCAAATGGGGAAGAAAAACCAACCATGAATTGCAATTAAAATAATAGGAACCTCAAGAACAATCTCAATCTTTAATTATCCCTATGCACGGTAAAGAGATTACTCCTCTATAGGGAGAGTTTCACAATCGTTGTTGAAAGGAAAAGGAAAATTAGAATCCAGTAAGAACCAAAATCCAACAATGATGAAGAACCTTAAACCTAGAGAAAGAGTAGGAGAGTTTTTGAGAGAGAGAGAGAAATTAAAAAAAATGGCATCAATAACTGAGAGCTGAATGAAAAAAAAGCTAGGTTGTCGCCTCCACTTCGTTCTTTTTCTTTTGTTTGCTTTCCAAATGGCCTTTCCAGAGATGCAAAATGAGGCCGGCCCATAAACATATGACAGCCTAGGTAGTCATTTACCGCTTGGATGGTGAACAATATGCTTACAAGCCTATTTTGAGGTCCAAAATGTTCGAATTAGCTCTTCAGCCTAGAAATAAAAGTTGTAGCTATTTGAATAACCTTTCCAATGCCATAATAATAACCTCAATCATACATTTGTACCTCAAGATATTGGAAAAATATTGACCAAATGTCAAACTGGATAGTATCAGAAGCTCAGCAGTGTTCCTCAATCCTTCTCTGCTCTAATGCACCAACCTGGAAGTCCCTATTATCAAATAACACTCCTACAAAGAGGTCAAAAACACAAAGCACTTCCAAGAAATGATTATGCACCAAAAACAATGTTTGTAGCTATGAAATTACTCAATGATGCATGAAGAGGGCAAAGTCTAATTTTGTTAATTAAACATCAATTAAACACAACTCAAATGAAACATATTCATAGTTAGGATGGAAAATGGGTGCATAAATGCAACCTATCAGATAGATTACATATGCTGCATGAAGGATTTGATCAAGCAAAAGAAACTAAGATCAGTATGTTAGTCCATCAATATGAACTGTTTTAAATGGCAGACCAAGAAAATATTGATGAAATGACTACAAGGTTTATGCATATTGTAAACTAACTAAAGGGTCTTGGCAAAAGATATTCTAACTTAGAAATAGTTAGAGAAATCTTGAGAAGTCTTCCAGCCAAATGGCTGCCCAAGGTCACAATCGTCACTGAAGCAAAGGATCTTCAAACTCTTGGCCTGGATGTACTTATTAGGTCACTTAAAACTCATGAATTTGTGCTTTCTAAAATGCATGGTGAATCTAGTAAAAAGAGCAAGTCTATAGCATTGAAGTCGTCTCATCAAAAAACATATAAAGCTAAGGCAATGAAAGTTGCTAAAGTCTCTGATGAGGAGGATGAGATTGATGATGAATCAGATGAAGAAGATGGAAACGAGCTTTCCATGCTTGTAAGGAAAATGTACAAGGTCTGAAGAGGAAAAACAAAGAAAAGAAGAAATATCAACTTTAGAAAGGACAGAAAAGGAAAGCCAAAGTTTGAAGATTCCATCTGCTATCAATGTAGGGAGAAAGGTCATCTCAAATCAGACTATCCCAAACTTAAAGGCCCACAAAAAAGATTTGCATCTAAGAAAAAGGACATGCTGGCCACCTGGAGCGAATCAGAGGAAGGTAAGGAGGAATCAGAAGATCAAGAGGAGATGGATATTGCCAATCTATGTTTCATGGCAGGATATTCATCAGAAAGTGATTCAAAGGTAAATAACATTGACTTAGATCTTTCCTATGATGAGCTCTTATCTCTCTATGAAGAGTTGCTTGAAGACTCTCAAACTCTTTCTTCATATTATCTCAGTATGAAAAAGGAACAGAAAAAAACTATTTTAGAACTCAAAATGGTCAAGTTAGAAGTTGAGAATCTAAGGTTTGAAAAGGAAGTTATGAATGTAGAAAATAATGCTTTAAATGTAAAACTTATTGCCTTAGAATCTGAAGTTGAAAATAAAAATGAAAATACTCATAAAGTCATTTATGAGCTTGAAAGAACTTCAAAGCTTCTTAAAACTGACCTTGAAAATATGATAAATGGATCAAGGAATCTTGATCTAATGCTTGAGGGTCAAAGACCATACTTTCAAAAGATTTGATTAGGATATGAAGAAGAGTTTGATGAAAAAGGAAAATCAAGCTTCCTCAAGAAAATTAAAAGAAAAACTTCATGTAATCTGTTTTAAGAAAGGACATCCACCTGAAAAATGCTTCATGAAAAGGAAGTATGTCAAAAAGGTTAGACAACCTTACCCTCAAACTAACTCAACAGGACCCAAGAAGATATGGGTACCTAAAGTAAAAAATGTGCTCATTGCAGGTCTACCTAAGGATGCATGTGGAACCTGAAAACAAATGGTACATGGACAGTGGCTATTCAAGGCTCATGCTCGGATCAAGAAAATGGTTCAAAACTCTATGACCTAAGAACTCAGGATTAGTAAGATTCGCATATGCAGGTAAAGCTAAGGTCACAGTCACAGGGGATGTTGGTAAGGATGATTTTCACTAAATTTCTGATGTCTTGTTAGTTGATAGACTGGCTTACAACTTATTAAATATGAGTCAGTTTTGTGACCAAGGTTTCAATGTTATATTTGATGCTCTTTCTTGCAAAGAAGTAAATCCCATTTCTGAACAAGTACTTCTATCTAGAAAGAGGCATGATAACATATATGTGTTATCCTTAGATGATCTGTGAGATCAAAATGTAAAATGTCTTGTATCTTTCACAGATGATAAGTGGTTATGGCATAAGAAACTTGAGCATGCCCATATGAAGCTTATTTCTGAGCTCTCTCAAAAAGAGCTTGTTAAAGGCCTACCAAAGATCACATTTGAGAAAGACTCAACTTGAGATTTTTATGAGAAAGAAAAGCAAACCAAAGCTTCTTTCCATAATAAGCATGTGGTTTCAACCTCTAAACCACTTGAGCTTTTATATATGGATCTCTTTGGTCCTACCAAGACTGCAAACCTAACTGGAAAGAGATATTGCCTTATTATAGTGGATGATTACTCTAGATTTACATGGGTTATCTTTCTAGCTTCTAAGGATGAGGTCTTTGAAAAATTCAAAGTATTTGCAAAATGTGTTTGTATTGAAAAAGATTCTCAAATCAATATTATCAGATCTGATCATGGAGGAGAATTTGAGAATCATGTTTTTAATGAGTTTTGTGAAAATCATGGCATTCTTCATGAGTTTTCTGCACCTAGAACTCCCAACAAAATGGGATAGCTGAAAGGAAAAATAGAAGCTTGCAAGAAATGGCTAGAAAAATGCTTTTAGAAAGTAGATTGTCAAAAGGTTTTTGGGCAGAGGCTATAAACACCTCTTGTTATATTCAAAACAGAATCTTTCTTAGATCAATCCTCAAGACAACTGCTTATGAGCTTTGGAAGATTAGAAAGCCCAACCTATCATATTTTCATATCTTCGGCTCATCATGTTTTATTGTTAACACTAAGGACAAACTCACAAAGTTTGATCCAAAGTCTGATGATGGTATCTTCCTAGGATACTCTTCTGTGTCTAGAACCTACTGTTAGCTCCAGAACTTTTGCACTCATATATTTTGAATGACAACAAAACCAATTCAAAGAAAATATTTTGAAGAACGACTGATGTCTCTATTGAGTTTCTTGTAAGATTACAACAGGTATCTATAATTTAGCAAGAGCAAGGCTTACTCAAATGAGTATATATATTTCGCTATGCATTTGTAAACATGTTACAAGATTTGCACTATTAAAGAAGTGAAATTATATTCTTATCTAGGCTTTTGATAGCTAATGATCAGAGGAAGGTAGCAATGCTATAAGAAACCAAGGAAAAAGGTTTCAAAAAGTAGCACAGGACATTAGAAAGTACTCTCAAGAAGAAGATATCACAATATGTCCATTTACAACGTGGTACTTAATCTTTAATCATCACAATCGCAAAGAAATCATCATCAAGAAGATTTGATTGAAGATCTAAAAGTAAGATAACTCTTCAAAGGCTGATTGCATATTTTAGAAAGCTCACCTATGAGTAGAGCAAAGAATGCTACAGGAAAAGGAGAGAAATTTGAAATTTGAATTTCAAATTATCAAGTCAAACCCAGTTTAAAAATTGATATGTCATCTCTTGGCTAACCTGATCAACTAACCTGGCTTCACAAGGAAGGAGTTCAGAAAGCTTGCTCAGAAAGTAGAAAAGTAGTTTCTGATGGGAAATCAAAAAACTCATATTTACAACGGCTTCTGTAACTGATGTGACAATTCTGTCAACCTTTCTTCTAGCTATTTTTTCAAGACACAACTGATGTTCAACACATGTCACTTGAAAAATTGATCTATGGCAATGGTCACAAAGAAAGACTAGTATATAAAGAGTTGCTAAGCTTGAAAAACTGAGAGAAAGATTTGAAGATTCAAGAGACGAAAATCTGCAAAAATCTCTTCCCACTTCCTGGAATATTCAATCCTTATCATGTAATCAGTTTCATCCTTGAAGTGTAAAGAAAATCTTCCTTCTATATTCTTAGCTAGATTTATGTTCTTCTTATGGAAGAAATAGAAGAAGGAAGTCATTCAAGTTTTTCCAAGAAACTTATTAAATGTATCGTCTTTAAGGAAACTTGAGTGTAGATTAGTTTGAGTAGCAACCCAAACACTTAACCTTTGTATCCTTGATTCGTTAGTGATCAGTGTGAGACATAGCTTGGAGAGGCTAAGGTAAAACTACTAGCAACGCGATAGTAAGATAATCTTGCTTATCACGGTTTAGCTTGAAGAGGCTAGTCAAAGACTACTTGCAGCTTGGAGAGGCTGGGGAAAGACTACTTGCAAATTGGAAAGGCTGGGCAAGACTACTTTCAACGTGTCAGTAGAGGTTGCTACTACACACAATTAGGCTTAGAGAGACCGGAGTCAAGACCACTTAATTAGGCTTGGAGAGGCCAGTGTCAAGACTACTCGTAGCTTAGAGAGGCTGGGGAAATACTACTAACAACATGCTAAAGTAGTTGCCTGTTAGTCATGGGTTGGCTTCGAGAAGCCAGAGTCAAGACTACTCATGTTAGCTTGGAGAGGCTAGTACAGAATCACTCAAAATCCTTGGTTACAAGTGATTTTTGAAATCCTTGGATGATAGCTTCGAAAGACTAATGAAAAGACTATCCATCTTTACTTTCTCAGGTTGAGAAAGTTATTGTTATAGTAAAACCTCAACAGCTATTGAGTACTAGATGTAGGCATGTTGGGTGAACCAGTATAAAATTCTGTGTACTTTCTTTTTTACTATGATCTCTCTTATTTACCTTTATTGCTTCGTTACCTTACCATCAGTCTTATATATACCCTGCTTTTTATATTATCTCTTTTAATATTGAGGGTTTTATTTAATAATGTTCAGAAAATAACTTTCTAAAGCCTCTAACTATGTTTTCTGTTGTATTTCATGTTTTATACTTGATAGTAATCTTTTTCAGAAGCTTTAGAAAATGAAAAAGGATCAATGCACGATTCAACCCCCCTTTTCATGCACATTTTCACCTATACCTACAGGGTGTACAACATGAGAACACTATGCATAGAAGAGACTATTCATATCAAGTTTAAAGAACTCATAAAGGACTTTGCTGATGATCTTGAAGATCTAGAAGAAAGCTTTGTGGCAGCGAATCTAAAAGGCACTTCTGATAGCAAGATGATGAAAGACATAAGGTCAAAAAGTATGCTTCAGAACACAAGTATCTCAGAAAGCTTACTAAGTTTCCCAAAACATCAGAAAATGATATTTCTTATTATCAAGAAGAGTAATCTAAATATGAAGGAGAAGCTGAAAAACTTCAAAGTTACAGAAACTACAAAGGAGTTTTTGATCTTAAGGCAGTTTCTCAAAACAAAGTTCTTGGAGATATCTCTAAGGGTGTGAGAACTAAATCATCCCTTAGAAATACATCAAATTGTGGTTTCATCTCCACTATTGAACTTTAGTGCATTGAAGAGGATTTGAGTGATCAAAGTTGGGTGGATGCTATGCAAGAAGAATTAGATCAATTTGAGAAAAGCAAAGTTTGGACTATTGTTGAAAAACCAAAGGGAAAAACCATCATTGGCACAAAATGGGTGTTTAGAAATAAGCTAGATGAAGCAAGCAAAGTCACAAAAAATAAAGCAAGATTGGTTGCATAAGGTTATAATCAACAAGAGGGAATTGATTATGATGAAACTTTTACACCAGTAGCTCGGCTTGAAGCCATCAGAATGCTACTTGCATTTGCTGCTTATAAGGGATTCATACTCTACCAAATGGATGTTAAGTTTGTGTTTTTAAATGGATTCCTTTTCAAGGAAGTATATGTGAAGCAGCCTCCTGGTTTTGAGAGTGAAAACCTTCCTAACCATGTCTTCAAGTTAACAAAGGCTCTCTATGGCCTAAAACAAGCCCCATAAGTTAGTATGATAGACTGAGCACCTTCTTACTTAAGAATAGGTTCAAGATAGGTAATGTTGACACTACTCTTTTTACTCTCGAACATGATAATAACTTTGTGGTAGTTCAGATATATGTTGATAACATTATATTTGGTGCCTCTGTTCATTCTCTCTGTGAAAAGTTTTCAAAATTAATGCAGAGTGAATTTGAGATGAGAATGATGAGTGAACTCAAGTTCTTTCTGGGCTTACAAATAAAACAACAGAAGGAAAGGATCCTAATCCATCAAGAAAAGTACACAAAACAGTTATTAAAAAGGTTTAATATGAATCAAGCAAAACCAATGAGCACCCCCATGCATCCATCTCAAATCGTAGACACTAATGAGAATAGTGAGAAAGTATCAGAAAGTAATTATCATGTAATAATCGATTCACTACTGTATTTTACAACCAGTAGACCAAACATTCAATTAAGTGTGGGTATTTGTGCTAGATTTCAATATAATCCAAAATAATTACATTTAAATGCTGTCAAAAGAATTTTTTGATATCTATCAGGTACTACTAATCTTGGTTTGTGGTACATGAAAGGTGCTTTTTTTGATATTGTAGGATTCTATGATGTTGACTTTGCTGGTGATAGAGTTGAAAGGAAAAACACAAGCAGTTGCTGTTGCATCTTTGGAGAAAGCTTGATCACATGGTCATGCAAAAAGCAAAACACAATTGCTCTCTCTACTGCTGATGCTGAATATGTAGCTGTTGTAAACTGTTGTACTTAAATGAAGTGTGTAAACAATCAGCTAAAAGATTATCACTTGAGGGATTCTAAAATTCCTATCTTTTGTGATAATACAAGTGCCATAAATCTTGTAAAGAATCCTATTTAGCATTCTAGATCCAAGTGTATTGATATTAAACATCATTTCATGCAAGATTATGTACAAAAAGGAGATGTTCAGTTAATGTTTGTCAATATTGAAGACCAAGTATCAGATATTTCCACAAAGCCATTAGCTAAAGATTGCTTTTGTTTTTTGCTAAGGATTTTAAACTTAACTATTTTCAAAACTGCATAATCATTCATGCATAAACCATCTCTAGGTACTCTCTCCCTCTCTTTATCTCTCAAAATTGAAGCCCAAAAATGAAAGATCTCAGTTTGTAAGATCAGGTATAATTCTTGAAGATCAGAAAGTATATCTGAAAGATGTTGGGTACCTCAAACAGTACATGGGTTTATCAAAAAGAAGATATGAGAACAAAAAGCTTGGGTTTTGTATGAGAAAAGGTTTCAGCATAAGAAGATAAGCTTGCCAATGGGTCAGAAAGTGAGAAGTGAAGCTCAGAAAGAAAGTCCTTCAGAAAGTGCACTCAAGAATCAAAAACCTTTCTTTATGAAAAGAGGATAATAAAGCGGGACAATTCCCTTTCTTTTTAAGTTTCTATCTCCCACGTCACTTCATCTTCAGTCAGTTACATCACATCACTTAAATAACCACCATATCTCACATGTTACCTCTTTATTTACCATCTGGCTTCCATCTAAAACCCTAAGCCTCAAACCACTTTATCTACTCATAAACTTCTGTTTCTCATAACATCTCTTTGCTTCGAAGCTTCAACCTTTGATATTATATCACACTCATTATCTAGAGATGGCTAAAGGAAATCTTTGTTCATGTCGCATCGCTATAATGGGAACACTTGAAATGTTCACCGAATTGATGCATCAAGATCACTATGAGGAAAACTTGTCGACTTGTAGCCCGAGGAAAAAGATTATCGCCGATGCCGATGGCTTAGGTTCTCATCCTTCTGGAAGTCATTTCCTTTTAGGGATGAGAAGGATTTCTTGACCTTTCTCTGACAGAGTCTTGTAACACCCCGATTTTTCTGTCTGAGCGAAAATGACCAAAATGCCCTTGAGGTCATTTTTCACCCGGAATTCGAAGATAGCCGACCCGGCAGTCCTTGAAGGGTCAACTCAATGTTCGAAGGGGCTTGTATGTGAATGGATGTTAATAGAGCAGAAAAATCTCTTTTTTTGAGCTTTCGGGTCAAAATGACCAAAATACCCCTACAGCGTTTTTGCACGGGTATAGGTGTCATTTGAGCTCGGAATTTTCCTAAAAGGTTTAAAATGATGTTTTTATGAGTTTGGGCATGTCTGGTTAAGTCCTGATGGTCTGGTGTAGTTTTTATGCAAAATTACAATTTTGCCCCTATAATAGTGATTTTGAGCTTAATGACCTAATTAAACAAACCTAACCAATATTAGGCTCTAATCGAAGATTAATTAATTTTCATAATTAATCTAAAGTCAAAATGATTTATTAAAGTTAATTACAATAAAAAATTACTTAAATTAAACTTAGATCTCTTTTACACTCAAGATTCCAAACCATGAAATCTTGAATAGTGTTTTTTCTATTCCAATCCCATGATTTAAGGAACCTAGGATCTGATTGAAAATCTTGATTGAATATGGTTTGACTCCACTAATGGGTAAGAATGCTTATTAATCATACCTTAAATAGCCTTAATTATTCATCCTTTCACTCAAACACTTAACTACAAACTCCTAATCTTAAGCCTAATCAAAGATACATCTAAACCATCCTAACCCACAATTAAGAAGCAACTTGTCCCCCAAGTTCTTCTAGAAAGGCATGGCCACCCATACCTTCCTCATGGCCACCCATACCTTCCTTATGGCCACCCATACCTCACCATGTCTTGAGTCATGCCTAGGACTATGCCTTGAACCATACCTACACCATGCCATGATATGATGCCTTTGAATGAGATATTTTTCCTCCCTCTCTTCCTCCAAATGGCACCACCTCCTCCTCCCCTCACTCCTCTCATGTTGAAAATCCTCTAAAAAAAAGAAAAGCCTCCCCAAAGAATCCCTTTGCTTATTTCTCTTACACCTCCAAAAGCTTTCTTTCTCTCAACTTCAAAGGGCTCTTCTCCTTCCTCTTCATTCTCCTAAGAGCAAACTCCTTCTCTCAATCAAGAAAACACATCCAAGGTAGAGATTTTATGTTGAGTTGTTCTTCCTCTCCTTGTTCTTTCTCTTTTTCAGTTTTGAGCTTCTTCTACTTGTTCTTGTTCTTGTTAAATGTTTGAAAACCATGGCTTGATGATGAGGATCTTTGATGTTGGTTGTAAAACTATCATTTTCTTGACCTCTAAAGCTCAAGGTTTCACTTCTAAGAGTTTTTAACAAATAAAGTTGTTATGTGATTTTTAAGAGTTAAGATGGGATCTTGAGCCTAGGTCTTAAAGGATTAATAAATGGATTGCATCCATATTTATATTTCAAGTCCTTGCATTGCATATTTACATTTGAGCCTTGCATTCATATTTATATTTCTTTGCTATCACCTAATAAGTAAATACGGCAATGGATTTGCATTACATGTTTACATCCAAGCTTTAATCTCGTATTTACTTTTCCATTGCCGTCACTTCATAATAACAAGATTAAAATAAGGTTTGAATTTTCACGTTTAAATTTATGCCATCACCTAAATAATCCTAGGGCTCCAGATGTACTCCTCTTAACTCACAAATGAATTTCGGTCTCATACCTTCATAAATGGGTGTTTCCATTTAAGGAGTTAGAGATTTTGAAAAAGGCCTTGTTGATGATGAATCTTGTTTTTGTGATGTGTAAAAAGTTTTGAAAGATTATAGGCCCCAAAAGGAATAAATGTGTGTTTGATTTTAACAAAGATGATGGAATGATGCTAAAAGGTTTTTAGAATGAATGGGTAGTTTTAAGAATGTCAAAACTTGAGTTTTTCACCATTTTGGGTTACTAGTAATCGATTACAGGGCTTATGTAATCGATTACCGGAGTGTCTTGCACACTCGATATAAGTTTTTAGCCTGTACAATTGATTACAAGATGATGTAATCAATTACACGATGTTCTGGGAAACCCAGAAGATGTTTCTGGACTCTAGTAATCGATTACCACTCCATGTAATCAATTACTCAGGTATTCTTGAGACCCAAAATGCATTTTCAACTGAGGTAATCGATTACAAGGCTCATGTAATCGATTACCAGGACCTCAAACTTCCCTGTTTTAGAAAATTGAGCCAAGTAATCGATTACAAGGCTCATGTAATCGATTACCATTATCTAAAATGTGTAGATAAGTGTTCCTTCCTTCATTTGAATATGAGTCGATGATCTTGCATGCTTATTCTCGGATTATGAACATGACGGTTAGTTTGGTGAATGTATATATATATATATATATGAAATGAAGGTGAAGGCATAGTTGCATGATAAATTGCATGAATGATTATCATTGATCAAGATGCATGATTTATGAGTTTATGAGCATGATAAGTCAAATGATGATTTATGATTGTATTGCATCTCTGAAGACAACATGTGTTTATGTTGCATTCATGCATAGCACACTGAGATACGTTCTGGGTGACATCGGTTTAGCTGAGCACACCCAAGAACAAATGTGATATAGTACTGAGATGCATCCTGGGTGACACCGGTTCAGCCGTGTACCCCCAAGAATAAAACCGTGAGGGTATTGACATTGAGCTTGCCAAAGCGAACAATATCACTATGCACAGGATGCCAGTAAATGCTTTTCAAAGAAGAAATGATGTGTTAGGTTGAGCTCATATGAAATCTAGCAATGACTAGTTAGGTTGAGCTCATCCTAGGCGATCGGTTAGGGTGGTTGGTTCTGGTGGCAATTGTAAAATCGCCGGGGCTAGCATGTTGGTTGGATTTTTGGTGATGACAAAAGAAAGTGGAACAATATTAAAGAAATATGAGACTTCATTCATGAGAAAGTAAACTACCATGGGTTTGCCTGCCCATGCATGTTATATGATGTTTTACTCATTACATTGCCCTATCATGTACTCATCTATTTGCCACTGTTTTAGTTTTATAGATTATCCCCTGATCTAGCGCTTAGCCCTGCCTTGTGTTCTGAATTTACACATTGTTGATTTATGTCACATGCATTGAGGTATTGCCATGCATACATGAGATACTTGTTGTATTCATGCATTAAGATTCATGCTAAAAGATACGGGCCTCGGCTAATAGTATTTGAAAATTTAATGAATGAATCTTATCTATGCCCACTACTTTCATAATCAAACTCGAGGTTCCTAAGGACGATGATGATGACACGTGTGTGAATAGGGAAGCCCTACTAAGATTCTTGTATAAGTTTCTCACTCCCCTTATCTTTCTTTTCCATCTTTGTCTTTAAATAAGGGTGACAACGACGTTCGTGGATTGCCCTAAGATGCCGATATGGAAGTAGCTTGATGGTCGAGAACAGAGTGGAACAGCGGAAGCAAGGACATAGTCTTAGCTTATATACATCATCGTTATGTGTAGTTTTGAATTGTTGCATGCTCAACCTTTATAGGTGGGCTTAATATATTTGATGTGGTATTATTGTGGAATATTTCTATATCATTAAATACTATCAACATTTGACTTGATATTTGATGTTAATGTTATATGATGATGTGCTGATGGATGTCCTTTCTATGGAGCCTATCTACTGATTCCGTTTATGTTATTCTTTTTATGTTTACGCTTTACGTTACGCGAGGCTCACATTTTGTCTATGTTTTCAAAAAGAAAAAAATTCTACCCATATTTTCCGCTAAGTATTTTAAAGAAAGGCTTTATAGAATGAGACTAAAAGAGTAATAGACTAATGGTTAACCTAAATACGTTCTAGGAGTATTGGGTTAAAAATTAGGATGTTACATTTCATGTAATGCCCGAGGATTGCAAAGTCGAGGAGTGATCGCCAATACAAGGAGGCATGGACAAGGAGCGGCTCCTGGCAGACTTCGAAAGCGGAGGGGTAGATGAATGAACCGATTACACACTCGAATGAAAGGGATCCTAAGACTGTATAGGTATGGGACTATACAGTAAGGAGGGCTTATATGAATTAATTTGTACTACCTATACCAACAAGATGCATCTTCTTCTCGGTAGTCCAAACTGAAAGAACTCCACAGTTAAGTGTACTTGACTTGGAGCAATTTTGGGATGGGTGACCTCCAGGAAAGTTTTCCAAGGAAGCATATGAGTAAGGACAAAGCACGCTGAAAAGACCCGTGTTAGTTTGTGGGGATAGTCATCAATCCATAAAGCAGTAGGGGATGTCAGAAATGGTATCAAAGCCTGCACTTCTCCCAGTACGGTATGGTTCGGGGACGAACCAAGCGAAAGTTGGTGGGCATGTAACGCCTGGGCATTGTGAAGTCGGGGAGTGATTGCTGGTGCAAGAAGGCACAGATAAAGAGTAGCTCCTAGTAGACTTCGAAAGCGGAGGGGTACATGAATGAACTGATTACACACTCGAATGAGAGGGATCCTAAGACTGTATAGGTATGGGACTATACAGTAAGGATGGCTTATATGAAATGATTTGTACTACCTATACCAACAAGATGCATCTTCTTTTTGGTAGCCCAAACTGAAAGAACTCCACTGTTAAGCGTGCTTGACTTGGACTAATTTTGGGATGGGTGACCTCCTCGGAAGTTTTCTCAAGAAGTATGCGAGTGAGGACAAAGCACGCTGAAAAGACCCGTGTTGGTTTGTGAGGATAGTCGTCAATTTATAAAGCAGTAGGGGATGTTACAAATGGTATCAGAGCCTACACCTCTCCCAGTATGGTGTGGTTCAGGGACAAACCAAGTAGAAGCCGGTGGGCATGTAATGCTCGAGGATTGCGAAGTCGGGGAGTGATTGTCGGTGCAAGGAGGCATGGACAAGGAGCGGCTCCTAGCAGACTTCGAAAGTAGAGGGGTACATGAATGAACTGATTATACACTCGAATGAGAGGGATCCTAAGACTGTAAAGGTACGGGACCATACAGTAAGGAGGGCTTATTTGAATTGATTTGTACTACCTATACCAGCAAGAAGAATTTTCTTTTCGGTAGCCCAAACTGAAAGAACTCCATAGTTAAGCATGCTTGACTTGGAGCAATTTTGGGATAGGTGACTTTTAGGAAGTTTTCCCAGGAAGCATGTAAGTGAGGATAAAGCACGCTGAAAAGACCAGTGTTAGTTTGTAAGGATAGTCATCAATCCATAAAGTAGCAGGGAATGTTACATGTCTTCTCTGGGATGGTTACTGCCTTCTCCTCTCAACTGGTTCAGGTGACTGACTTTGTGCTAACCTCCTGCTTCAACCATTCCTAATCCTACTCCTGTCCAAGGTGCTAATTCTTCATCAAGCCAACCGCCACCAGCAGCAGGGCCAAACTGCTCTGAGGTTCAACTGATGTTGCTTAAACAACACCTCATCAACAATCGTCTAGATAACTTAGAAGCCATGTCTCGTAGATAGGAGGCACAACTTTTGGAATTACTTTGTACTGTAAGGCGTTAGGGCCGATGATGGTGTTATTGGTTTCCAGCACACTCCACTTTGTCGATGACAAAAGGTGGAGAAGAATATTGTTGAAGAAAATACTTTGTGCTGAGAAATACAGGTGGAGATTGTGTTGAGGGGGAGCATATTCAGATTTTTTGCATGTTTTTGAACATTTCCTTTCTTTTCTGTTTTTGCTCTAATACTTTTCTCTTTACAAAATTTATATATATTTCTTTTGCTTATATTTGTGCTTTGATTTATATTATGCATGCTCTATCTACTTCGTTTTCAAGTCATATGTGTTACATCCATTTTTCTGAAAAGTATGGTTTGTCTAAGACATGCTAAAAATGGATCTAATCAAGATAAGATATCACAAGTATTATTTGTTAAGTTTTCAAGCATCAAGATGTTCATAAAGTTTCCTTCTTTTGATAAATGATCAAGTTTGTTATCCAAATCTTAAATGTATTTCTCTTTGACATCTACTCTGATAATGCTTAGAAAGTACGTTCAGCATGTTCTATGTTTCAAAAGTAATAACAACAGCTTTGATTAATCGTCACTTAAGGCTAAAAATACTTATACTTGATCCACATCATGCCTTAAGAAAAAGAACTTGTTGAAAATCACTTTCAGTGATAGAATTGAAAGAATATTATATATCATGCTTGCATTTCCATAATATTTCTTTCAATTATCTCTTCAAAATATTTTCTTCAAATAGGTTTGTCATCATCAAAAAGGGAGAGATTGTTAGCTCTAGAACTCTATGTATTTATTTCTTGACAAAGTATAACAGGTATTTTTGATTACATAATATGCACTTGAAACGAGAATAACTTCACTTTACATAGGCAAACATGATTTATCTCATGAAAAGATATTGAGCCTAATAGAAAGTGAATATTATATCATACAAAGTAGGCATACATGCCTCACGGATGAAAGAAAATCAAATCAAGAATAAGAAATCAAGGTAGGGATCTTCAGAAAGTAGCACTGAACTTCAGAAAGCACTCTTGAAAGGAAGATGTCAAATAATCTATGGAGCCAAAGTGATCTACAATCTTCAATCATCACTTTTGTAAAGTTTGAAAACAATGTTTAAAGGCACAAAGATTCATTCTTCATTAAAGAAATGATACCGAAGTTCAGAAAGCTTACTCTCAAGAAGACATTGTTTTCAACAAGAAGAATGAGGGAAAATTTGAAATTTGAATTTGTGTATGAAAAATGAAATCCTGGTGTCAGAACCAATCAATCATCTCTTTTGTTTTAGAAGTCAACTATCAAAATATTCTAGAAGAAAGAGCTCAGAAACCATGTTTCAAAAAGAAAGAAGTTGTTTCTGAAGTCATCAGAAACCTCCTTTTCCACAATGGCTTTTGCAAACTAATCTGACAAGCGAGCAAGCTATGCTTCTAGAATATCTTTCCAAGACATAAATGGATGATCAACATGTATCCCTGGAAGATCTAATTCAAGGCAATGGTCTAATGGAAGATCTCTATAAATAGAGATACTGTGCTCTTCAAATGATATGATTTTGACGCTGAAAAATAGAACAGAAATGCTGTCAAGTTTTCCCTTCATTTCTTTGTAAAATTCTTCTCTATTTGTAAATCATTTCCTTGTGTACAAAAATCTTCTTTCTACACTTTATAGATCATACGTTCTTCTAAGAAAGAAAATCTAGAAAGAAGTTTTTCAAGTTTTTTTCATTATATATCCAAAGAAATCTTGAGTGTAGGTTAGTTTGAGTGGCAACCGAAACATATAACCTTTTTATCCTTGATTCGAAAGTGATTAATGTGAGATAGCTTGAAGAGACTTATTAAAGACTACTTGCAACGTGACTGTAAAAGAGTTCTTTATTGCTCACGATTTTATTAGCTTGGAGAGGCTAGTACAATACTACTTGGTTCAGCTTGAAGAGGCTGTTGAATAACTACTTAGTGTGTGACAGTAGGGGTTGTCTACTGGTCACTGGACATAGCTTGAGAAAGCTACTGAAAAGACTATCTTTGTTCTTTCCCCAGTTGGAGAACGAGTTAGTGAAACTCAACGATTGTTGGTTAGTGAAACTCAATGATTATTGAGAACTGGATGTAGGCAGGTTTGGCTGAACTAGTATAAAATGCCTTGTGTTGGTTGTTCTTCTTCATTTATCTCTTATCTTTATATCTGTTCTTGTTTCAATATTCATTTTAAAAGGCTATCATATGTTTTTCTTTATTTACTTAAGTTCAGAAAGCTCATTTTTTGATGTCTTTAACGATGTTTTCCATTGTGCTACAAGTTCACAACTTGATAGCTTTTTGTTAAAGTTTTTCAGATCCGCAGTGACAAAAGAAAAAGTACAAACATGATTCAACCCCCCTTCTCGTGTACTTTTCGACCTATAATGAGCACTCAAACGATTGTAGAGGTTAAGATCTTGAGAATATATGGCACAAAACATACACATTGTAGAATACCACTCCATAAATAGAGCTTCATTCTTTGATGATGGAGACTATACTACTGGAGAGACAAGATGGTGTTGTTTATTAAATACACAAGCCTTGACTTGTGAGACATTATACAAGAAGGAGATTATACTCCTATGAAGGAAGTCCCATGAGTTGGAGATACACTTTCCACCTTAAGAGAGATTCCCAAGAATAGATAGACAGAGCAACATAAAGAAAGAGAAGAATAGAGAAGAAGATATAGAGAGATGTAAAGAGACAGATAAAAAGAGAATTCTAGCTGCTACTAATTAGAATGAAAAACTAGGAAAAAGTCTATATCATTCCTTTAAATATTGCTATCTAAAATAGCCCAAAGTGGGGCCCAAAAATAGATTAATTATCTGTAATCCCATCAGCACACAAGTGCTGCAACGCTAAATAAGCGCTACAGTGCTCACCAGAACGTTAAGCTCGATTAATTCTAATGATGCCTTTGCCAAGTGCCGTAACACTACAGTGCTCACCCAACAGTGAGCTTTCGTGACTTTGCTCCTTTTTATAACCCCTTAGCTCCAAGCTCCTTCTATGGAGTTTCCAGTCTTGTTCTTGACATTTTGCACTTAATCCAAAGCTCCTATATACAAAATCATACTCAAAGAGATAGGTTAAGCAACAGGCTGTAATTCAAGAATTATTCCAAAACCAGTATAATAGTCAATAATTCTCTCAAAAATGCACAATGAAGACTAAGTCAAAATTCTAATTATTTATACCAATAACACAGTTAAACTCATGCAAAAAACTAAGGTTTAAAAACAAGATAAGCGGTATAAATGCCCCTTATCAACAACACCACAAAGGCAGAAGTTGTGAGCAAGCTATAGTGGCAGGGTATGCTGTTGACCCGAGGTACTTGAAGAAGGCAAAGGCTGCAAAGGGTGAGATGATGAAGGTGAAGAATAGGGAGAAGGAAAGGGAGAAGAAGAAGATAAACTTAGATCTAACCATTGTTCCTTTTTTTTTGTCAAAGGTTTTTTTTTTTTTGAATAGACTTACAAACTGTAACCATTGTTTTAAATTCTTTGTTTCAAGGTTAGGATAATATTGGATGGAAGAAAGGGAGAGGAAGAGGATGATCTCTGGCCAAGAAGGGTTGACTTACCTTGCCCTGTATTTGGGATGAGCTCTGGTAGGTCAGGACAAGTTAATCCATTTGCCATCCCTAATTATGGATTTTGCGTCGATTTGTGATAGTCTTCTTGTGTGTAGTACAAGCATAGGATTTTTATCTCTACGAAGTTTTTTTATTCTGATTTATATTCTAGTTGCTTTTTTTTCATTTGCTATAGTTTAATTGGAGATTAACATTCTCACTTAGTCTCATTTCTTATCAGTATTTGGTCTTTACGATGAATGTCACAACACTTTTTCCTACTTTTCCTTCTTATTCCTTACTTTGAAGGGAAAATGTTACGTTGTAACAAGTATTCCAATCGTTAAATATGAGCTAGTATTGTATTTTTTTTTCCTATCTTAATCTATGCCAACATGGATAGACATATTTCTCTATATCTTGACATGGAACCATTTCAGTTGTTTGTCTTATTAGGTAAATTTGTTACACCAATCAATTTATGACTTGTAAGCTACTCATATGTGTTCTTTGAGGTGCATAAGGGAAACTTGGTATGTTTTGAGATCTTTACAAGAAAAATTGAGGTTAGACTATGGAGACATATAAAATTTTGAAAGAAGTAATGTAGATTGTATTTTCCCTTTGAGTTTCATGTGGAAGAGACATGATTTATATATTTAGCCACTAGTTTAAAGTAATCACAAAAGTGTTGTAAATCTAGTACAACTTGTATTCTAATTTCTATGGATTTTTGTGAACCAAATGTATGTCTTGTTGTCATGGCATGAATATCACAATTTATGTGAAAGTAAATTTGAGATGAATTAGTATATCTAGCATATCTTCATAAGTGCATTTTAGCCACCATTAATAAATTGAGAAACAAGTATTAGGATAGGTTTTCTTTATTAATAATTAGACATTATGTGCTAATTAATATTATTGAATTCCAATAGACATTGAAGTGCATCTTTTTTTTCTTCTTAATTTATAGTGCGTCTGAAGCAAGGTTCTAAAAACTAAACCGTGTATCAAATTGGATGAGGTGCTGGTTCAGAGATTCAACTAAGAGTTTAATCGAAATATAATAAAATATAGAGTAAACCTCCGAACTAGTCCCTAACAATTTCATCGTTGGACAACATGGTCCCTGACTAAAACAAATAACCTAGTTAGTCCTTGACAATGTCAAATATTTGACACTTGTTGGTCCCTAACATTAAGTTTGATGGTGCTGAATAGTAACTCCTAAATTAGTCCCTAATAATCACCTACCCATTCAAGTCAATCCCTTCCCCAATACCTTCACCACCACCACCACTAGCTCCATTGTCTTTTTTGTTTCCTTACCTTTGACACATCATCATCATCAACCTATTTCAATCTCCTGGTGATTTTAGCCACCACTATTGATGTAGCAAAGCAAAGCTCATGAGCTTTATTTCGATTTCAACCTTCAATCACTTCCTCAAACCCTAACTCTAATTTCTTCTTCTTCTTCATGTATGCATCTTTGTACACCATACACTCTCTCGTTTGCTCCCTCTCTAACACCAACACTCCTTACGCAACCAATCCCCTTAATTCACCACTTGTTGTTCCCAACATTTGTCCACCGAAATGATGTTCACCACCACTGCTGCCAGTGGCTGAAAGGTCAAGGAGTATAGGGAGTAGTGGCGGAGGGCCAGGTTGGCATGGCTCTACAAAGAGCTTCCACATAACAAGGCTACAACTGTGGTTCACATCCTGAATGTGCAAAATGTAACACCCCGATTTTTCTATCTAAGAGAAAAATGACCAAAATACCCCTGAGGTCATTTTCCACTCGAAATTTGAGGATAGCCGACCCGGCAGTCCTTGAAGGGTCAACTCAATGTTTGAAGGGGATTAGATGGTCCTTGAGTGATTTCAGAAACGAAAATCTTGTTTTCTGTAGTTTCGGGTCAAAATGACTAAAATACCCCTATAGCGTTTTACGCGGGTAAAGGTGCCGTTTGAATCCAAAACTTTCCCCAAAGGTTCAAAATGATGTTTTCGTGTGTTTAAAAGTATCTGTTTAAGTCCTGGTGATCCTGGGAAGTTTTTATGCAAAATTACAAGTTTGCCCCTAGAATAGTGTTGTTTAAGCTTAATGATGTAATTAAGCAAATCTAAGCAATATTAGGCTTTAATTGAAGATTATTTAATTTTCATAATTAATCTAGAGTCAAAATAAGTTGTTAATATTAATTAGAACCTAAAATTGCTTAGATTAAACCTAAATTTCTTTTTAAAACTCAAGATTCCTAGTTTTGGAATCTTGAATAGTGTTTTCTCTCTCCAATCTCCCTAAATCAAGGAATTGTGTTGGCATTGGATTCCAAGTTAATGGGATTTGACTTCATTAAGTTAGTAAAACCACCTCCTAAATCTAGTCTTACAAGTCTCTAATTACATCCTTGGTCACCTAAACACTTACTTAGCAATTTCTAATCTTAAGCCTAATCTAAGATGCACCTAAACATATCACTAAAACAAAATTAATGAGACATTTTCCACCCCCTTGGATGCTCCAAATGGCGCCACCTCACCCTCCAATATCCACCACATGTTTGAATTCTTTCATTCAAAGAACCATGCCTACACCATGCTTAAGACCATGCTTGAACCCATACTTGGCCATACCTTTGAATGACCACAACCATACTTTGAAGAAGATATTTTCCTTCCTTTCCTTCCTCAAAATTTTGGCCACCCCCTCCATTCCTTCACCCTTGGTTTGTTTTTCTATAAATACATACTTCGAGAAAACTTGGTCACTTTTAGATCTTTTGCAAAAGTGTAAGCTTTAGGAGTTGTCTCAAATTTCTCTCAAATTCTCTCAAGCTCAAGAACTCTTTTTCTTCCTCATCTTCTTCATCTTCTTCAAGCTCACATAGAGCCACCACACCTCAACCTCATACCACCATCTCTCAACCACACACTATCCTTTAAACACAAAAGCTCAAAACAAACACCTCACATTCCTTTTCTTCCTCCTTTGGCCGAATCTTCTAGCTCACTTGGAAGGAAGTTTTTCTTCTCATTTCACTTCAAGAACCAAGCTTTCCTTTTCATCACTTGGCAGGGATTTTTGCTCTTTAAAGTTTTGTCTTTTAAAGCTTTGTTAAAATGACTTCTTGTTAGTTTCTCTTGGCTTTTGGAACTTCTTTTCCTTCTCTTTGATTTTAGCCTTGGAGCCTTTCTTTTTAAAGAAAATGTTGGCTTGATGATGAGGTTTCAAGATAATGGCCCTATGGTTATCATTTGAGAAACCTTTAAAGCTTGAACCTTAGTTTTGATCTTAACACATTTTTGGTTTTTCCTTCCCTTTTCCTTAAACTTGGTTACGGTTTCCTTGTTTCTTTTCTTTCCTCTTGGCTTCGGCCTTATTTCCTTTTCTTTGATGTTCAAAAGTTTTGTTTAAAGATAGTTGTTGGAAGATTTGATTCCTTTAAGTCTATTTCCTTAGAGCTTGATGATGAAGTTCACACCATATGGTTTCTTTGTAAACCTTGGTACAAGAACTCTAAAGCTTGCTTTATCTTGCTATGATAAGTTTAGGTTGAGGTTTAAGTTCCTTTAAAGTCTTGTAAGAAATCTAGTAAAGAATATAAAATGAACTTGCATTCATATGTACTTTCCTTGCCTAGCATATTTATTTTTGGCCATCACCTAAAACATAAAGATTAAAACAAGAGTTGCATTTCCATATCACCTAAGAATTAATCTCGAAGCTCACTTATTTCGGCCTTAAAGTCAATTGTTGTGGAGCTTAGAGTACTAAAATAAAGAATTGGACTTGCATTCATATTTATGTTTCCTTGTCTAGCATATTTATATTTCAAGTCATCACTTAAATCCTAAGAGATAAAATGAACCTGCATATTTACTTTCAAGTCTTGCATATTTATTTTCAAGTCTTGTATATTTATTTTCAAGTCTCACATATTTATTTTCAAGTCTTGCATATTTATATTCCTAGCACCTCATATTTATATTTCAAGTTCTTGCATCTCATATTTACTTTAAAGTTCTCACTTTACTTTATAATGAAGAATAAAACGGGATGCATAGCATGTTTACGTTTTGTCATCACTTAATGACTCTAGAAGCTCAAAGACTTGCCCTCTTTATCTCAAGTCATAGTTTGGTTATGGAAACATCCCCATGGATGCATATTTCGGCCATGTGATGATGATGAACTCGATGTGAGTTTCATCTAGTCACAAGAGCCAACAATCTATGTTCTAAGATTTTCTTTAGGCCTTAAGAGTTTTTATAAGGTTATTACCAACAAGACTTATGAGTTAAACCTCTTCTAAACATGCCTCGAATTAGCTACTGCCCTATGGTTATTTTTAGTCTCCTTTTATAAAATAAAATGGGTTTCAATGAGTTTCAGAAGTCCTAAAATGATTTCAAGAGATGCTAGTAACTTGTATGTGTTAAGGACATGATTTTTGAATGATGCTTGAGCTTTAATGTTTCAGTTCTGCCTTGGCATGCTTGCTGCTGTATGATGTTGTTTTGGCATTTTAGAATGTGTAAAAATTATATATGTTGAGGTAGGAGCCTTTCTATGCATGTTACGAAAGAAACTAGTCTTACAGAAAAACCATAAAGTTGAGTTTTAACATAGTTTTGACCCATTTGTTTTTAGCCACTACCAAAACTGTTTTAATGGGATAACATTCAGTTTAGGATTGTTTAATTATGAAAAACTTGGTAACATTTGATGTAGGATTGATTCTTAGCACCTATAAAGAAACTAGTAACTAGAAAACTGTAAAAGTACAATTCTAGAACACTTAGATTAATTAATTTTATGTTTCTGTCCAGCAACTTTGTAATATAGTGAACATGGTTTATAATTAGTTCATAGGCATAGAAATGCCCCATAATTGGTTTAGATTTGATTTATAGCGTCTTAGGCGAAGACAGGACGTAGAAAGGGTCTAAAACGTAGTTTCTAGAACCCCGTAATTGCAAGATTTAGAAATTGACAATCGATATGGAGTTGTTCGGTTTTGCTCCTAAACATAGAAATTAATGAAGATAATTAGTTGTGAACCTATAGGTGCATAAAAGGGTAAAAACAGATATTAGCATAATTAGTTTTTAAGATTAAGACCCGTAAGGGTCAAAGCATAAGATACCATAGGTCCTAAGACATAATGAGCTTTATGACTTCAAGTAGATGTATGTTTAATTATGAGAATGACTTGAGCATAGCATATGCATTAGCTGAGCCCGGTCCTCGATTCCGGCAAACTGGTTAGGAGCATGCTATCTTTTAAGAATGTTAAAGTAATGATGTGATGACGTATATGCTATGATGAGTTTGACTATATGACTTGATATCCTATGTTGATGTTGAATGGCCATGCATGCTCTATATACTTCGTGGCATAAAGCAAATTTGAGGAAATTCGGTTTACAGCTGTGATGCTGCCAAATTTCTGTCAAATTTGAGAACCTAGAAAATTTTTTGAAAATTCTATGAGATACATTCTAGGTGATACCGGTTCGACTGAGCACCCCCAAAACAAATGTGACAGAGTACCGAGATGCATTTCTCCTACTACGGTGAGGAGAAAGCAAAACCGTGGGGGGTATGGACATCGAGCCTACCGAAGTGGACAATATTACTGTGCACTGGATGCCAGTAGATGCGTTTCAAAGAAGAAATGATGAATTACCCCCTCTATTACCCATATTAAATCTAGTGACGAATAGTTAGGATTGAGCTCATTCCTAGGCGATAGGAGAGATGTAGTTTGGTGACCAGATTATCGTCGGGGCCGGTGAGTCGGTTGGATTTTTGGTGAATATGTTAAGAAGGTAGTCTTTAAGAAAAGAGAAACTTAAGCGTTTGACTTATGAGAAAGGTGTCACATGAAAAGTACTATGCCTTTTTATCCCACGTAAATGATTTATGTTTCTTTATGTTGGGCCCAAGTACTATGATTTCCATGTTAATGTGCATATGGTATTGTTATGCATTCATCAAATATCTATTGCATTCATGTCATTAAGACTCATACTAAAAGACACCCACTTCAGATAAATAGATTTGAAAAGTGTAAAACCAAACCTTCTGCATGTACACCTTTTTCATAATTAAAATCGAGATGGCTGGGGATGATAATGATGACACTTGTGTTAGAGTCGGGAACCCCTACTAAGAATCTTGAATGAGTTTCTCATCCCTTTCTTTTCTTCCGTGTCGTCTCCAGATGAGGATTACAACGAGGTTCGTGACTTCTTCTAAGGCTCGTGCTCAAGGGTCACACTAGCAAACGGAACAGAGGGTCACCGCGAAAGCATAGATAGTTTAGCTTTGGGTTGATACTTATTCACCCTCGTAGGCGGATAAGGAACACTCCATATATATGTGTATGTTTTGATGTAAATGATGGTACCATGATGCTAGTAAATTATGTATCTATGAAGATGTGATGATATTATGTTGTTATGTATAACACTACATTTCATGATTAAGTATGGTGTACTTACTTTTTCTTGTACATTATGGTTATGACGAACATTAGGTTAGCGCGCAGCTCGCGTTTTTTTTCAAGTTTCAAAAAGAAAAATTTATTCATATTTTTCGCTAAGTATTTTAAAGAAAGGTTTCAAAGAATGGGACTAAAAAAGTAATAGACTAATGTTTAACCTAAATATGTTCTAGGAGTATTGGGTTAAAAATTAGGATGTTATACAAAAGAAGTGGATAAGGCATGAAAATGCCCTACATATGTTGGGGTGAATTGCATGTGCAATGATACCAAGTTTTGGCTATGACTTTTCTAATTTCTCAATGGTGTTTAATTATTTTGTATAGAAAACAAATTGGCATGATTGATATATAAAACTACTAAAGCTTTTAGTAATGTTAGTCAATCTGTTTATGTGCCTAAAAATTTATCAAGTTCATCTGTTTAGGGAATGATCTTGTATGATAGCATGGTTTTTTTCTAATCTTTCTTATACCTTGCAAAGTTTATGGGAGGTAAAGAGATAAAAAAGAAAATAGAGGAAGTGTTGGCAGTGGTGGTGGGAGGTAAGGAGATGAAAAAGATAGAGGCGGTGGTGAATGTGGTAAGGGTGGGGGACTAACTTAGGTGAGTGGGTGATTGTTAAGGACTAATTTGGAGTTATTGTACAACTCTGTCAAACTTAATATCAGGGACCAACAAGTGTTCGATGTTTGACATTGTCAGGGACCAATTAGGTAATTTCTTTTTGTCAGGGACCAAGTTGTTCAGCAATAAACATACATAAAATGACACATATGTCATAAAATAACCAAAAATTAGTAAGTGTTTTTACATGATCCTTTAATGCAAAGGGAACCAATAATCACTTAAATTTGGTTTTGAAAACCAAATCAGACATTGAAGCAGGGAAGATATTGGTTCAAAAGGTTCATTGATCAACCAGAATATAATAAAATATATGTGTATATGTGTGTGTGTATGTGTATATATATATATATAAAGTTTTTTCACAAAGATAAAAAACTATATTAATAATACTGTAATATTTTTTTTTTCAAAAATCATTGTTTTATAAGGTTCATTATTTTTGGATTTTCTAATGAAATTAATTTAATATCAAGTAGTACTGTAATATATTTCTTATTGCATGATCACCGAATTTTCCTTCACCAATGAACTATTGTGTTTGACATGCTATACTCATAAATTGTTCAACTCCCTCGTAAAATTTCAATTTAATCCCCTCTTCCATAGTGTAATCTATCATACATCCATGATCGGTTCTTAAAGAAAACATTGAAGGTGTAGTTTTAATTATTCGAAGAAAACATGGAACAACATCACATTAAATTTTGACCAACCATAATTGAACAAAGTATTGTCTTAGAGAACTATTTTAAATATTTAAAATTTTTGACAAACCTTAAATTAGCACTCTCTTGTTACTTTTGAATTTAACTATATCTTTAAATGTTTTAAAAGTTAACAAAATTTTGACGGAATTTCTGATTAAAAAACTAGGTGTCTCCCTCATAAACTATTTAGTTAATTAAGCAATTAGAGACATTCAATCACAACTTAACCAACATTTAAGTAATGACAAACTTTGACAAACAATTCAAATAATCTTAAAACTCATTCTAGAACCCACCCACATATAACTCCATGACATGCAACCATACATAACTAAACAATTCTAACAAACATGGAAGGAGCTCTACACCTTCCCCCTAGTCACATGCAATCCCAATTTCCTCTAGTTCTATTCTAGAAAACATAAATTTCTATCCTACATATATATAAAAGCATATAAATAACAAAGTTTTATTACTAACCTATATATCAAAAGTGAAAAAATAAGAAAGAAATAAAGGAAAAAATAGATCAATAGCCCACAGCAAGGCCACTCCACGAACATTGAAGTCCTGAATTAAGAAATTAACAAACACATATTTTTCCTTAATTAAAAACTGAAAAAATAATAAAAACAGTAAAAAAAATAATCCAAAATTTCCAACAAAGTCAATGGTTCCTCCAATAGCACTCCCACGTTAACAAAATAGTAATCAAAACTACTTTCAAATGTCCCACAGCTCAAAACTTTGAGCAAAGAAGATAAATGGGAAAATTAAGCTAAATGAAAAAACTAAATTGATTTATTAATTGCTTAGAGATGTACCAAAATCGCAATGGTGGCCTCGATTTTACAAATAGGGGCTCTTGTAATGGCCAACGGTGGTGGTAGTGGCGGTGAAGGGCAAATAGAGAGGAAAAGAGGAGAGAGATAGTGGTTGTAGAAGTAGAGGGAGAGGGCTCTAGTCCTTTCATATTCACGGGTTACCCAGCCTATAGGTTGAGCCCATTCATAAAAATTTAATGAAACAATTTGTTTCATTTTTTCTTAATTACTGACAGGGTCATTAACTAACACGTCAGTAAACTCATCTGGAAATTATGGACCGACATAAATTGAAAGTAAACAATAAATTCTCATCCAAAAGATACTTGGTAACTAACACGTACCATATTGCACTAGTTGGCGCCACATGTTACCAATAGATTTACCAACCGAAAGTAATTAATTATTTCTTTACTATTGATATACCCATCAGTAATGATTGCATTTCGTATGGCTCCAGCTGACGCCATTTGGGCGACACATATTTTTGACTAGTTCACCGACGAGTAGTCAAATAAATTCTAATTTGTGAATGCTATCTTGTAGGTTTTGATGATGAAAATCAATTAACAAAGAGCAGAAGCAAATGATGTGGACTTCATGAAGATGAAAGTGCAAATGATCAAGTCCTTTGGTTAGGATACTTTTAGAACTTAGATTATTTGTTAAAAGGTTTCTCTTTAAGGTTATTTGGCCATCTTAAATATAATCATGTTTTGATCTATAGAGAATTTATTTTGAAACAATTCAAATGTTCCTCTTGAAGAAATTTGTTTTGATTTGTGAAAATACAAGTTTGTTTTGAAAGGAAATATTTCAAAGATGTTTCTGAAATTGTCTAAGAATGACTCGAAGTGTGTTAAACTTTCAATTCTCAAGTTCTGGAATTGATGTAATCGATTACAAAATAGTGTAATCGATTACAATGCTGTTCTTGACCCCAGAACCTGAATTTTCACACATGTAATCAATTACAACCCTAATGTAATCGATTACCAGAGTGCAAATGTGGCCAGCTTCAAAATCTATACATGTGTAATCGATTACTCATCAATTGTAATCGATTACCAGAAGGTGACCGTTGCCTATTTTCGAAAATTTGAACTGTGTAATCGATTACCAATATATGTAATCAATTACCAGACTCAAAAATGCACCAGAAGGTGTGTTTTGAAGAGATACATCTCTTGGGGTTAATCCTTAACGGTCCACATGAACTGTGTTCTATAAATATCACTGTTTAACATCTTTTAACACAAAAAAACATATTACAAAGATCATTTGTACAATCATTATCTTTCATCAATCTTCTTGATTAATACTTAGCCAAAATTGTCTTATTCTTGAGAAACCTCATAGGGCTTCAATTTGTAACATCAACTCTATTCAGAGAGTGATTTCTTGTAATACTTTTTAAAGTTGTGCAAAAGGGTGAGGTATCCCTTTGTAAGAACAAGAGTGAGGCATCTCTTGGTTCTTAGAGACTCAAACACAAGGGTGAGGGATCCCAAGGTGTAGGAGTGCTCTTGGTTGTAAAGGTTGAAGTAATAGTGGAACTCTCAAGTGGGTTACTTGAGAGAACTGGATGTAGGCCACAAGAGGTGACCGAACCAGTATAAACGAAGTTTGCAATCTTTCTTCCCTTATCTTTTTAAGTTTGTTGCAAATTTACTATTCATTATCTTGTCAAATCCTGTTCATAGATATCATTGATTTCTCATATCTCTTGCATCTGTATACATCAAATTAAGTTTTTAAGCAAATTCTTCAAAATTAATTGAAAATTTAATTAGAGTGTGAAATTAAAGAAAAAATTTTTGAACTCAATTCACCCCCTCTCTTGAGTTCATTGAGGCCACTTGGATAACAAGATAATTTTGCATTATTTAAATAAATTCTAATTTTGTATTATTTAAATAACACCAACCCTAAATTAACTTGTTGGTACCATAAGTCAGTATCCTGTGTATTTCTTGTATTTTTTTTTTTTTGAGATTTGGGCCAAAAAAAAGTTGGATTTGATTTCTGATAGTATTTACATTTGCACCACGCTCAAATAATCAAATTCATAATATGCAATCACAAAAACACTCTAAGATCCGAATCCAAATGACAATTAAAATCACAAATTATCACAATCACACATTCAAAATCTCAAAATTCAAATACCAACAATAACTAAACCAACCCCAAAGTACTCTAATCGCTAATTCAACATACCAGCACAATTACACCAATACTATGCATTTTTCCACTCAGGAACATGCATTGAGCTTTGTTTCACTTTCTCATATGAAACCTTAAGATTGTGAATCTAGCATGGGAATTTTGTCTGTATCTTTCATATTCAGCAAATGTCGAACCTACAAATCCAAATCCAAATAACTACAAAGTTCCAGCAAGTATAAGTAGGTTTGAGACAAAAAGCCAAAAACATAAAAAAAAGTTAATGGGCTGCTCATTTATCCATCGGATTGGCCTATTTAACCTGCGGTTTAAACAATCCGAGTTGAAAATGGCTTGATATTATATGGTTAAAATTTTTAGGCCTAATTCACCTCATTCGGGTAAATGGGTTGATCCGATTGATTAGATCCGTTTTGCTGGCCCTACCTTGAGATGTAACCCAAAATTACTAGAGATGGCTACAATCTATTTATGCAATGGTATTAGAGCTGCAATGGATTGCAACAAGACCTTAATACGCCATAACAAGCTGCTCCATTAAATTGAAAACATACAAAATAAAAGAAATCAAATTGCATCGATTCCGATGCACGTCGCAACGGTCTTTTGTCTGCTGTCACAACAACCACAATTGAACCACAATTTAGAACACTTATGCTACCATTCGAATCGTTGTCAAGGCTTCCTAATAACGAGGATATGCGGTTCAATTTATTGTGACGCTTAACAACAGTGAAATGATATCTTCTGGCATTGGAAAGTACAGTGAGGATACACGTACGTTCTCATGGAAATAGAGTTATGCTTGCAAATTAAAATCAGAGCTTTTCAGAGAAAAAGCTCTCGTAGATTCTGTAGTTCAAGACTGTTTAAGGTAAAAGTAATGGTTGCACATATTGATGGTTAGTATTCGCCCACCCATGGATATGCCTTTGACATATATATTTTCATAACACTGTACAAACTACAAAGCATGATGATCTTCTTTACTTCTTTAAACTCTTTCTTCCTCAACGCAGAAGTATCTAGACAGTAGTTTTCTGATGAAGCAACTTCTCTCCTTATTAATGTCAACCAGCTTTTGACCCCTAACTAAGGTAGTTTATTAACTTATTTTATTTTTGGATAAAATATAATTTCAAAAATTCTTGAATAGGGAACAAATCTAACCAGCAACCACTCATCTTTAAACACGCTCACAGTAAAATTGGTGGGATCATGAATAAGGGTATACGCCTTAAATAAAACTAATGAAACCCAATTTTATTGTGAATGTGCTAGATATGAAATGCTAGAATTGTGTCTATGCAAGAATCTCTAGTAAAATTTTAATGTCTCGTTATATTATATCATGATGAGTTTGCAACTTCTATTTAATAGCCTCTCCATCTCTTTTTCATTAATTGCCTCTAACCTTTCATCTTCTTCTCCCCTACTTAGCTTCTTTCAAGGAATGAAAGAAGCCCCATCATGGACAGGAAAATGGGAAACCGCCTGAGGACTGGTTGATCTATGATGGCTCCCTTGATCAAATGATATGAAATTTGAATGGTAGTACTCAACAAAGCCATTATTATTGTTTTTATTATTCATGACCTCATGCATGCTTTGACCCTTCATAAGTTTTGCAGGAACCGATGAGTCTTTCATCAGTGAACCACATTGTCTAGGTTGTGTTTGGTAGAAGACTTTGGACACCACTAACTCCCCTTCTTTCTCTTCTTCATCACTGCCAAGGTGGTACTGGTGCATGACCCAATTTGTTTTCTCTGGCTTTCTTTGCTTTCCATAGTTTGTGTAAAGCACAAGAATCTTCTTGTACCCTTTCAACTTGGCGCTGATATAGACTGGCCTAGTCTTTCCTGTTTTGTGCCAACGGGTCTCACTACCATCCTCATCACAGTGCACCTTCCTCCTTTTCCTTGTTCCTGTCGTGTATGCTTTGGATGGTCGGTGAAAAAAATGGCGGATCAGGCCATCTTTGCTTACTCCTGCAGTATATAATTTAATTTAATGAAGCAATTAGATGTTAATCCACAGAAATAATATAATAAAACTATAACAAAATATATATATATAGTTGCTTCAACAAAACAGCTGCTTATCTTCATGTTACTGAAGTGTGAAGTCTAAAGGAAAGCCACTTCGGACCGAATTCAGGAATTATGTATATTTTCTTGGCGGTCAATATATATATATATATCATAAAATGTGACTTGTTGGACATTCAAGAATGCTGAGATAAATCACTTTCAGAGAGGTATCTTTCATATTTTTTGCGGTGAAATTAGAGTTCAAGCTAAGTGTATAAAAAATACTAGTTTACTCAGAATCAAATCAAATGGCAAGATATATAAAGTGACGTGAATATACAAGTTTGTGTATAGCATTATTATTAGACACATTTTAGAACATTAATATTGAGTAAGAGTGTTGTTATTTAAACATCCTAAAAATAGTATCTGCTGATATGCATTTTATAACTTTGAATATGATGGATGAATAAGTATATGGAATTATCATTATATTCAATAAATATAAAATTGATATCCTAATAAATACTCATTTTTAAGGTATTTAAATAATATTTTTTATGGTAAAATTTTCTCCCTCTAAGATTTTTCTCTCTCTCTTCCTGTATGTTTCTTGCACAAATAACTAATTTCATTGATAGTCGTAATTTTCGTACTGTTCCGCACATTTGGACTTTGTACCGAGTAGCAGTGCTCATTATTATGTGAACATCATTTTCTGGATATTATTTAATTAGACACATAAAATCACTTATAAATAACTAATGATTTAAATTAAATTTTCGGTGAATATGCTTATGAGAAAATATAAGAAATAATGTGTTAATAATTGTAAATTTCAATTATGTTAATAATACATTTTGTGAACAAAAAAAAGAATTGTGCCTATTAATTATGTTACCATATTAATCACATTCAACAAAAACATAATTGAAATGTTAAGAAATTGTTTATACATTAATCCCTAATAGTACAAATAATATCTAAAATTATAGGTTGAAAATATCATTTTCCCTATATTATAAGACTTGTCACTCATTAGGAAACATTAATGTTAAGAAATTGCACTCGATAGATCACACAGGAATTTGAGAGCATGTATTGTGTATTGACCTGGCAACTTCTCTGGATGAGTATAGCAGATTCCATTTTCGCCTTCAAGAGTTGGGATAAACTCATCAATTAGTGGGTGAAGTTTATGAATATCAGAGCGCACCTTCGCTTCCAAATGTTCTAGAATCTCTTGATCTGTGGGATCAAACTTAACTCCGGCAGGCAGTCCAGGTAAGTCATGAATTCCACCAGCCTATATTAGTTAATGCAAAAATATTTATATTCCATTCATAAACAAAACACCACAAAAAAGTAAGAAAATACTAAAAAAAATAATTTCACAAAGAAAATAATAAAAGGGAATTCTATATGCCAATTAACAAATCAAAGGATTTATAATTAAGAACCTGATCCTGGCATTTGATATGATGACCACATGTAGGGCAAGTTCTAATTAAGCTGTCTTTTCGTCCCTCCACTATGATGTTATTATGACTGTTTTGAGGGTCACTGCAATGAGTCATTTCCTTGTTTTTTCTTCTTATCTTTCTCACTCATTCCACTTATGGAGATCTTCCTTTTCCCTTGTTTCCTCTTCTGCTACTATAAAACAAATGGAACAGAAACTAAAAAGAGATAGACCAAGGGGGGAGAGAGAGAGATGGGTTGAGTACTTCAGGGAGGGATTGAAAGTAGTAATAATTAATAAAAGGGAGAAAAGGAAAACTTGTCTCTTCTAAAGATTGCTCCCCTCATGCTAGTGCTTGTCTAGGTGTGGGAAGGAATTAAATTCTCGCACTTTTTTGTTGCTTTCTTTTCATCAGTGAAATTTTTGCAGTCCTTCCCAGCCTCTTCTTGCACTTGACAAGAAAATGGAGAGACATGCCTAAAAATAATCTAAATAGAGAATGTGTGATTAACAATTATTAGAGATAGGGTTGATTGCAATGGAGAGATAAGAATAATAATAGAAAAAGATTGCTTGGATCTCAAGTTTAGTTCTGCTTTTTTATACTGGTATATGAAAACTTGTAGATGAATAAATGTAGGTTATTTTTCTTTTTTATTTTGGGACGTGATTTTGTCCATTTTACTCTGACTAAAGGTGGCTTTGATGAATTTCTTACATAAAGCAGGGTTAAACTTAGAAAGAAACAAATAAAGTATGGATAACGAGTTGAGTGGGATTGGGGCAACCTAATGCATAAGCCCAAAGAGTAAGAATTTAGGTCCAATGTCACCCTGGAGTGTAGATAAAGTTTAAAATATAAATACAAGATGACTAAGAAGAAACATTGGAGAGAACAATTTTCAGCCAAACATAATTCCATTCCTTCACGTAGACTTCTCATGCATAGCAAGAAACCCTATATCTCTATCTCTCTCAAGATTTATGGTGACTTTCACAGTCTTAGCATTCATTGTCAACAATAGTTGAAGGCATACTATATGTTGCCACGTGGCAAATGCAAACGTGATCATGGGTCAAGGGACAATAACATGTTGGAAAACAGTAGTTCCAACGTTTTTTTCCGAAGTTCTTTACTTATCAATTTCGTTCTGTACAATTGATTTTGTCTTTATATGGACCAGACAGATTTTGTAAATTAATGAGTTTCACTAAGTTGGGAAGTACTGTCCCTACGATTGTTTAGTGCTGGCAGTTGTTGGAAAGCATATTGCTCCGTTTGAGTATAAAGGTGAAAATCATTATTAGGTCCCATTTAATTTGCCGAGGTTATAGGCCATTTTTTTCCAAAGAAAATTACACACATTCTCTTAAATTTAGTGGAATAAAACATGCACCCTTTATTTTCAAAATTTACATCTTAAGTTCCTAAGTTTTGAAAAATCATACAGTGACCTACCTTATTAATGTTAACTCTATTAGTCACTTTGATATAATAGTACACAAATGCAAATCACATGATTTTTAATGGTAATGTTTTAAATATTGGAGATTGATATAATTATTGAATAACCATATTATCCTTTTATTAAATGGTAAAGTTATACCTTCTTCTCATGCTAGAAAAAATGGAAATTACAAGAAATTTATACATTACATAACACTTATTTTGAGAACGCATGAAAATTGCTACCTATAGTACACATATGCAATATTTTTTTAAAAAAAAAATTGTTGCCTTTGATATAGAAAAGGTTATATATTTTTTAAGTTAAGGCATCACTTTTTCTAAGTTGTTATATCAGGTGTGGCCAATTATCTAAGATAATATTTTTTTAAAAAGGTAATATTTTTAAAGCTAATGCATCACTTTTCGTGGAGTCGCTATAGCAAGTGTGACCAATTGTCTAAGAAAACACTTTTAAATAGAGAAGACAACTTTTTTTGGATATAGAATGGAACACATTTTGAGAAAGTATTGCTTATATGTACAAAAAGTAACACTTTTTACATGTTTCCAAAAATAAGTGTTATTTTAGGCCGAATTTCTTGTAGTGGCGAAGATCATATGCTTTTATTAGTTAATAAAAGGATAATATAGTTATTCAATAATTATAACAATTTATGCGGATTGTCGCTACCTGTAATAAATTTAAAATTAAATGATTACTAAATTTCACAAAAATGTAGTTTAGAATGCAACTCAAATTGTTTCATGTGAAAGTGTGACAAAAATGTCAAACAGAGTGTAATAACCTACTGATATGAGGGGTCGGCCTGATATGGTCAAAAATAATCATCACAATATGTGCAAAGATCCAAAGGTATTCACAGAGCCAATCTAAGAACAACACATGGCAGGAATAAACCAAAACAAGCATGAGAGAGTTGATCTCATAGGAAAATATGTATCACTCTTTACTCCAGTGTATAGGATCAACAGTCCCCTCTAACATGCCACAGGGAATTTCTTCCATATAGGCTTGCCCTTTTTCTAAGTCACCATGCATCAAACACATACCTAGTCATGTCTCAAGAGGTCTTTTCAAGGTTGTAACTGGGCTTAGGTACATATAGGATAAAATCTGGAGAGATAGACAAAACTCAGTTCCTATGAAATCAGGGTGTATAACAAGAACTTAATCAAGGAAGCCCAAGATCTCCATAATTTACTTCTTTTCCCTTTGCCCAAATAACATTCTTCTCATTCAAGCCCCCTTATTAATTTATATTCGATGAACTAGTAGAATTCAAGCACTTTTTTCTCTTCTTTTTTTGAAAGAAAAACTTATTTCCACTAGTGCTCTCACTATTCACATGGGCTATGATTCTTTTCCCATCATTCCTTTACAATGGTTCCTTCACGCTTGGATTTTAGCACAAAATGACATATACCAAACGTCGATAGGCCCTAAATTTTTTCTTCAAGGTTTTCTGCTTAGGCTTGTATTGTGATAATCAACAAAAAATGGGAAGATCAAGCCCAAAAAGGGTAAGCAACGAATATAAGATGCAAAGATAGACTATATGGCCAAGTGGGTTTAAAGAAAACAAGTGCCTCAATCATCAACATGCCGTCAAATGTGAAGAAAAATATTTTATCAAAGAATTAGGAAAGCTCTAGAATTCGTTCCAAGTGGATGCATGCACATCAACAAATTCTAGTGATCATAACAATATTGTAGGTAGAAAAGCGCATGAGAAAGGGAGTTGAATTGTGCTTCATTTTTCTTTCCTTTTCTTTTTTCTGAAAAACTTAAATAGATTTACTATCAAGATTAAAATTGAAGTGTAGCAAAAACAGTGTTAGTTTTGTCAGAAAGTAACTTTCTAAACTTAGATATGTAACATAACGCGTAAGAGCTAGATTTCCAGAAAACATAAAACAATAATCACAAGGCAGTAAATAAAAGAGAGATAAAGGAGAAAAAGATACTACATAAGAGCTTTTATACTGGTTTGACCAACTTGTTTACATCCAGTTCTCAACAATCGCTGAGTTCCACTAAAGCTTTCTTAACTCGAGAAAGTTATATAGTCTTTATAGTAGCCTTCCCACGCTCTTACTAGTGACCAGCAAGTACACTATGCTATCACAACTGAGTAGTCTTTAACCAGCCTCTTCAAGCTAACACAATGACTAGCAGCTCACTATGCTATCACAATCGAGTAGTCTTTGACCAGTCGCTCCAAGCTAACACCGTGACCAGTAGTTCACTCCAACTGTCACGACCGAATAGCTTTTGACTAGCCTCTTCAAGTTAATGCCATGACCAACAGTTCACTCCCACTGTATAGTCATTGCTTAGCCTCTTTAAGATAACTCACAGCAATCACTACTGAATCGAGGTTACAAAGGTTTTGTGTTTGGGATTATCACTCAACACTAACCAACACTCAAGTTTTCTTAAAATAAATAACAATAGAGCTAGAAAACTTGAATGACTTCTTTCTATGGTTCTTCGTAGGATGAACATATGATCTATTAAGAACATAGAAAGAAGATTTTTACAAGACAGAGCAGATTACAAGTAGTAATGTCTTTACAGAAAAGATGAGGGGAAAATTTTTCAGCGTTCCAGTACTTTTTTTTTTCAAAGTCACTTTCTTTATAACCACAACATCTCTATTTATAAAAGATCTGCAAATATGACTGTTGCCCTTGATATGTTTTCAAGTGACATGTGTTGATCTTTTTATGTGTCTTGGAAGAGCAGTCTAGAGGAGTAGCTCAGTGCTGTTAGAGCAGTTGCAGAAGCCGTTGTGAGATAGAGGTTTCTGAGACTACCTTCAAAAACTACTTTTTACTTTCTAAATGAGGTTTTTGAATTCTCCTTCTAGAAGATTGGGCAGTGTCGCAAACGGGATCGTGAGGGGACGGCGGAAAAGAATTGTTTGAAAATTATGGAGTCACCACCAAGTTTTTTTAAATTGGGAAAACATTGGAAAAACCCATTTTATTTTAGAAAATAGTCTTTGAAACTAGATTTGAGTTTGGGAGTCGGTTATGCATAGGGAAGGGTAGGAACTTAATTCTACGCATCTCTGGTACACCCATCCTTAGATGGTACCTCAGCAAGTTACGCAAATTGATTAGTAATCTTTAAAATTCTCTTTCTTTATATATACAAAGACAAGACAAAATATTTACAATCAAATAAACAATTTATAAAAATTTAATTTTGGCTTGACAAGGATCGGAATCGCCTGCTCCTATGTATGCTCTGGTATAATGGGGAACTCAAAGTCACGTAGTTCTGTAGAAAATAATTCTGTGTTGACGGATTTTAATTAAAAATGAAGAAAATAAATAAATAAAAAAAGAATCTGTTGATTGATTTTAAGTTTAACAAAAAAAGCAATTTTGATTGTCAAATTATGGAAATTCATTTATGCACAGAATTCAAGTTAGCACTAGGCTACTCAATGAACCCTTATAATTCGAATAACGATGAAGATAACATTTGTTACTCAATCATCATTATTGATCATTGCACGGACTAAAAATTTCAAAAAGATTTTTTTGTCATTGTCTATTGGAAAGAAAGCATTTTTTAATAAGCACTAATTTCAATCATAAAAAAAACATAAACTCTTCTTTTTTTATTATTTTTTATTCAAATTGATTTTTTTTATTTTAGATCCAAGCCTAATCTAAACAAACGAACCCAAAATTTAAAAATAAAGCAATCATTAACTAAACAAACAAACCCAAATCTAAACAAATGACTCAAAAACTTATTCCAATAAAATGACACTAACTTAAAAATATAAATAAAGTAAAACTAACACCCTTTTTTATTTTCCGAACCCCTAATTTTACTAATTTAATTTCACTAAACTTAATTCTAACTTAACCCAATTTTATTTAAACTAATCCCCAAACCTAACTTTACCTCACTTCCCATAGCACACACAGACAAACACTAACACTTAACACACTAACATTTAATACACACAAAATAAAAACGCACGCTCTCATACACGTTCACACATATACAATGCAAGGAAACAAAAGAAAGATCAAGAGAGAATGGGAAAGGAGAAAGAAATAGAGAAAGTAGAGTAAGAGAGAAAAAGTGAGAAACTAAGAAAGATGGGAGAAAGAGCCGCGGCAGCAGTGATGAAAGGAAGACACTGCCACAGCTTCAGTGCTAATGATGGCTGGGGAGACTAGATTAGCATCTCAGGTGGCTAGATCGGCTTCACGAAAGGCTGAACACGGCAATGGAAAAAGGAAGAGGGCGTAGCAACCATATGGTTCGCTGCGAGAAGGGGTTGTGGTGCAGAGGGAGCCGACGACGGGCCGGCCGGCTGAGGCACGTAAGGTATTGCAAAGGAGTCATGGCGGCATGGCTATAAAGATGAAGGAAAGAGCCGTAGAGCTCCAACTAAGGAAGAAGGATGGTTGCGGTGGTGGTCCACAGTTGTTACGGGTGTGTAAAGAACGATCTAATAGTGGCTGCCTTGGTTGGTCATGGCAGTGACCTTAGCCGAGAGAGGGGAAGAATGATGGCGATGGTGGCGGTTGGAGAGGCTCGTGGTTGTTGGGATGATGGTGGAAGGAGGAGTTGTGGGAAGGTCCGACTGCGAAGCTTGGGGATGAGGAAACTGGTGGTTCACGGTGAAGGTCACAGTTTTCACGATGGGTAGCAGTGGCCTAAGGGTGGCGTGGTCATTGAGCAGTCTGCAGTGGTCTTGCTGGTGCCGATGGTGGTGGCAATGACACTCACCCCGCTGGTTTTCTTTCTGCTTTTTTTTTTTGGTTTCCTTTTTTGTGAAATATTTTTGAATTTTGGTTTATGACATGGAATAGAATTTTTCAGGTGTGGATGATGATCGTAGTAGGAGACAGACGAGGATGAGAGAGGGAGGAGCAAATGATGGTTGGAGAATGGAAGAGAGGATACCACCGCGGCTCCTACATAGCCAGGGGACGACTCGGGGAAAGACCGGTAGGCAGCGGTTTCCATTTCTTCCTCTTTCCTTTTTAGTTTCTATTTCTCTTTTGTTGTTTAAATGAGAACCACTGGATTGTTAAAATGGACTGTTGATGATGATGGACTGTATGGATTGAATTTGGGTTTCTAGGGTTTGATTTTTGGTTGCTAACAAGGTAATAGTTGTTAGAAATATGGTTTGGCTAACAATGGAAAATAGACCTTTGGAAAAGAGAATGAATCAACAAAAATTTTACCTGCGATTCAGATTCTTTCTCCTCTCAGAAGTTCTCTGGATGGAAAAAAAATGGTAATGAAAATTTTTTAGTGTTGGCAATTGATCATCCTTGAAGCCCTTTACCCCTCCATTCTTGTCTGAATTTATACACAATTGTAGGTGTAGCTTTTCAAAACAGAATAGACGAAACTTGTGGAATTTTTATCTCTCTGCATGTGATCTTTGAAAATTCATCCCCGTTGCTTGATTATTAGGATTCTGGTGCATTATTTTTGAAAATCCCGCTTGTGTTCTTCGGCGATTCACGGACTTCACCATTTTGTTCTTGGTTTTTTGTTCAAGCAAGTGGGGAAATGGTGCCGAGACAACTGGCACAGGCACTCCTTTTTATTTTAATATTTTGTTTTTCAACAATTGAAAACAAAAAGCAACATGGTGGTTAAAAGGCAGAAATCTCTTTTCTTTTTCTTTTTTCTTTCTTTTCTTTTTTTTTAATTAGGTAAAGAAGGAAATCAGAAACGGGTTGAAACCTTGAAAATGAAATAGGCTCCTTTTTTTTGTGGTTTTACAACTAAACATGGAATGGGCTTAATCTAACAACCCAATAATAACAACAACCAAAAATGAAATCGGATCAGACTGAAATTTTTTTTGTTTTTGTTTTTGGGTCTGACAAAATTGGGTGTTCACAATTACCCTTCTTTACTTATTTCTTATAAGAGAATATGAAAAACCTAAGTTTTTATATTGTCGTCATAAGGAATGAGTAAAGATATGAATATAGATTCTGTTCGACAATGCATGAAATGCAAATGCAAGAAAAAGAAATCGAATTCGTATGCAAACTTATGCAATTTAGAAACTAAATATGAATGAATCATGCAAAGACAAAATGCTAACTAACACAAACCCACAGAAACAAGAAATGTAAAAACCAACTAGACTGACTAGAAATTTACAAGTCGATGAGAATGATAAGAACTTAAAAGCTTTGCAACCAATTGGATGCGGGTCAGCAACAGGAAATGAAAAATCTTGCGACCAATTGGATACAGGTCCACAAGTGACAGGAAATCAAAAGACTTGCGACCAATTGGATATGGGTCAGCAAGTGACAGAAAATAAAAAAGTCTTATGATCAACTGGATATGGGTCAACAACATAGACTCATGCTCACCAATTCAAACACACGCACACACCCAGACACCCACATACTCACATACACACATGGAACATGCACACACAGGAAACAGAGAAAGAATAATAGGAAATTAAAAGTCTACTGGGGCTAACAAGAATTTAAAAGCCGACGGGGGCTGACTGAAAATTAAAAATGGCAATTTGAGGCCGACTAGAAAGTTAAAATGGCAATCTGAGGGTAACATGAAAAGTAAATTGGCAATCTAAGCCTGACAAGAAAAGTAAATTAGCAATCTGAGGCCAATTGAAAAGTAAAATGGCAATCTAAGGCTGAATGAAATTTAAATTGGCAATCTGAGGCCGATTGAAAAAGTAAAATGGCAATCTAAGGCCGAATGAAAAAATTAAATGGCAATCTGAGACCAATTGACATTTAAATTGGCAATCTGAGACCAAAAGAAAAAGTAAAATAACAATCTGAGGCTGACTGAAAAAGTAAATTAGCAATTTGAGGCCGACTGGAAAATTAAAGTTGGCAATCTGAGGCCGACGAAAATTTAATTGGCAATTTGAGGCTGATTGAAAAAGTAAAATAGTAATCTGAGGCCGATTGAAAAATTAAATGGCAATCTGAGACCGACTGAAATTTAAATTGGCAATCTGAGGCCAACAGAAAAAGTAAAATGGCAATCTGAAGCCAACTGCAAAAGTAAATTAGCAATCCAAGGCCGATTGGAAAATTAAAGTTGGCAATCTAAAGTTGACGGGAAAAGTAAATTGGCAATCTAAGGCCGACTAGCAAAGTAAATGGCGATCTAAGGCCGACAAAAAATGTAAATAGCAGACAAGGCATAAGTGTCATGGAAACCAATGGTTTGAATTTTACCATATTGAAGCAACCCTTGAGGAAGACTTTAACCGATCAAAACTCATAGCTAATGCATTGGACCTTTTAGCGCAAATGAGTTTTTTTCTTTACTTTTGTAACTCAGCTCACTTCCTTTGATATTCTTTTTTTCCTCTCTTTTTTTTCGTTCCTACCCAGCTTAGTTTGAAGCTTTTGGATGCTCTTGGTGTACTGCTAGTCATTGATGTGTTGCTGTGAATATTGTCAGGCTGTATAGTTTATACTTAAATTCGTGCTTACTCAAGACATCATAAATAAATATGCATTTAAGAGAAAGAAGGGAAATAATGAATTTTTATTGCTTTGTGTATATGAAACTTCTAAGAATAAAGGTAATCTGAAGGGGTTGGAATAGAACAAGAACGAAACAAAATGAAAAATGTCACTGTGAGGAACATAAAAGATTTTTTCCCCATTTTCGATTCTTGGTTACTTATTCAATTGATTCCTTGCAATCCGTGGCTGTCATAATCATTGCTTCTGATGACATGTCCTCCAGATTTTTCTTTCCTCTTGATTCCTAGAATTTGCCCCATTGACAATCTATTTAGTCCTCAGGACTGATTCATCATTGAAAATTGCCCCAGTGTATGATGCTTATTATTTTTCCTTAACTTTTGCCTAAGCCATCCTTTTGGGTTTTCATCCTAGCATGCTTTTTCTTTTTTGTTACCCTAACTTTTGCTTAGGCCATTCTTTCGAATTTTTGAGCAAACGGGCTTTTTCTTCTTCTTTTTTCTTTTTCTTTTTCTTTTTATATATTCATTTCTCATCCTGGCTTTTGTTTGGGCCGCTATTTCGAGTTTTCAATGCAATTAGCTTTTACAGTATCTTTTCAAGCATAAAAATTTTTGACCGCATCAACATTGACTGGTCTAGGTAGTTCTTGATCATCCATATTTTGCAACAGTAGTGCCCCTCCTAAAAATGCTTGCTTGACAATGTAAGGACCCTCATAGCTTGGAGCCCATTTTCCATGTGCATCATCTTGACTAGGGAGAATCTTATTCAGAAACAAATCTCCTAAATAAAAATTCCTAGGGTGAACTTTCTTGTTGAAAGCCTTAACCATTCTACTTTCGCATAACTGGCCATGACAAATAGCTATCAGTCTTTTCTCTTCTATTATGTTCAGCTGTTCATATCGAGCTTTCACCCATTTAGATTCTTCTAACTCTGCCTCCATTAAAACCCTTGATGATGGGATTTCCACTTCTATGGGGGATACAGCTTCCATTCCATACACCAATGAGAAAGGAGTTGCTCCTGTGCTTGATCGTATGTTGGTACGATATGCATGCAAAACATATGGTAGCATTTCATGCCAAGCCTTGTAGTTCACCACCATTTTGGTAACAATTTTCTTGGTATTCTTGTTTGCAGCTTCAATCGCACCATTCATTTGAGGCCTATAAGGAGCTGAGTTGTGATGCTTAATTTTGAAAGTCTCAAGGAACTTCTGAACTTCAGCACTATTGAGATTAGAAGCATTATCTGTGATAATTCTTTCTGGAATTCCATACCTACAAATGATGTCTCTTTTGATGAATCTGGTGAATACGTTCTGAATAATATTGGCATATGAAACAGCTTCCACCCACTTGGTGAAATAGTCTATCGCTACTAAGATGAAACAATGACCATTGGATGCTTTGGGATTAATTGGTCCAATGACATCTATGCCCTACATCGAGAAAAGGCCAAGGAGATACTATGTTATGCAATGGAAGTGGAGGAGCATTGACTCAATCTGCATATATTTGGCATTTGTGGCACTTCTAAACATAATTGATGCAATCACTTTCCATGGTAGACTAGTAATAATCACTCCTCAAGATTTTATGTGACATCATATGGCCATTAGCATGGGTTCCACAGATCCCTTCATGGATTTTAGTCATGATTGCACAAGCTTCATCAGCATCTACACATTTGAGGAGGGTGCCATCATAGTTTCTTTTATAGAGGACTTCACAATTCAAGAAAAAGGACATAGCCAGTTGATGAATTATCTTTTTATTCATCTCATTTGCTTTAACTGGGTATTCTCCTTTTTGAATATACTGCTTGATATCATGGTACCAAGGCTTGCCATCTGGTTCAATCTCTACATTGCTACAGTAAACTGGTTCGGTTTGCACTTCTACATGGATAGGTTGGACATTTGCATGGACTTCCAGCTCAGTCATTGCAGCCAATGCATCCACAAATTGATTCTTGTCTCGAGTCAAGTGAGAGAATGACACCTCATCAAACTGCTCGATTAGTCTGGACAAGTACTTTTGATAAGGCATCAATTTTGGGTCCTTGGTTTGTCATTGCCCATTAACTTGATAAATTATGACTGCAGAGTCTCCAAAGACTTTTAAATCTTTTACTCCCAAGTCGATTGCAACTTGCAAGCCAATGGCACATGCTTCATATTCTGCAATATTGTTGGTGTATTCAAAATCTAACTTGATGGAAACTGGGTATTGCTTCCCAGCCGGTGACACTACTGACCCATTCATATTGGTTGTAACATCCTCTCAAGTACAATATTAGTCTTAAGCCATGACATTGGACTCAAGAGTTGTTACTTACAGATTAGCGGACCTTTCTTAAATATCTATAGCAGGCTCGATTTATTAACGAGATAACTATGTCGTAATTCTATTAAAATATGTAGCAGGAAACCAAAACATTTGTTTAATACAAAGTTAAGTACATAAGGGAAGCTCTTCTAATAGCTTTAACATACCTTTGTTCTTTAATATATTTACATACATATCCATTCCACTAAATATAACATAATAAAAGCATTAACTAATACACTATTACACTTCCGAGTTCTTTTGCACAGCAGCCTCTCGGTCCTCTGCATCAACCTAGAGACGACACGGGAACAAAAAAATATAGGGGTGAGAATTATACAATTCTCAGTAGGGTAACTCCCCAAATACATAATCACAATGTCATCGTGATCGCTCCAACCAGTTCGGTTTAGCAAGAAAAAAGTGGACATGCATTACATAGTAATGATTTATTTTTAAAGTTCCAAATCATACTTCCGAAGTGGATTACTTTTAACATTCATTCACTTAATATACACATATCATACTACTCAACATCATATACTGCTAACTTTCCACTCAAACATATTGGTCCCAATATCTATATTAAACTTCTTCACTTAGCATATAAGACAAAAGATTACTTAGAAAATTTACTTCTTCAACTTGTCTTGGGCCTTGACTAACCTTGTCATGTTTAGGCATTACGTACCGCCGTCTTCAGTGTGGCAATGATGGGTAATAGACTGTTTTTCAGGACTGAGCTCATTCCTATACATGATCATTGGATTTTCTTTCTTCAATTCTTACACAGGCCTATTCCTAGTCAGGTTTACTTTCCCTGACAGACCGGATTTACTTTCTCTAGCCCAAGAATCATAAATCTTACGCTCTTCTTGGTAGTCAGGTTTACTTTCCCTAACAAACTGGATTTACTTTATTCATCCCAAGATTTGCAATCTTATGCTTTTCCCTTACATGCATACAATTATAAGGAGTATTCATATCTATGCGTGCCTAGCCTCATTAATAAGTTCACATGCTTAGTTATTCATATTCACATTCATGTGCTCATGTCATAGTAGTATAAGATGCCATTATTTTATCAATTTAAAGCACCAATTCAATTTCAGCACAATGGCAGATTCCACATATTCATAACACAATTTATTATGCATTTCAAACCATCAAATGTAAGGCTTTAAAAATTACCTTTAACACTCCAATGTGTCTAAAAGGTCTTGTAAAAATTTCACAACAAACGGAGTTCTCTAATCATATCAACTAAATTGTACAAATTTGGTGGTCAGAGACCACTTGTTCACAGCTCAGATCAAGATTCTAATAATTTTCAACCCTACCAATTAGTTGAATCAACTCAAAATAAAATTCACAGTTGCAACTCAATGTGTTATCAACTTCCTATATAAATTTCAAAGAATGAATTTATCATTTACTGTGATAATAAAATCATACAAGTTTACTGTTTCAGCTTCAACATTTCAGGCAGTATAGTTATAACTTTGGTTCTTGATTTTTGTCAGGGAGTAAAAGTACTTATCATGTACCACAAAATTTCTCAGAATTTCCTTAGGATGTTAGCTTCAACATATAATTTTTATAGCTTATAAAAGTGACTAAAATTGAATAGAAATTTCACGAACAAATCCTATCCTGTTGAAATCCGAAAATCCAGCAAACCAATACAAAATCTCTTTTGATAAAAATGATTTTTTCACAACACCAAACACTCTACCAAAATTAATAAATCAATATCAACATATTATCAACCAATATAATCAGAAATTTCAAACACAACCAACAAGAATTTTCAGAATAGATTTTGAAACAAAAGAGAATAAATAAACCCTACTCTTGGAAGCTAATGTCTCTTTATCTCTTGTATACTTCAAGATAGATGTTCTCCACCCCAAAGCTCCTGAAACACACTAAAACCCTCCTCTAATCAGTGATGAGTGAGGTATTAAAGTGTGGTTTTGGAGAATCTAATCAGTTAAACTTGTAGGTGTAGAAGTATTGAACAAGTTTGGTGAAGGAAGATTTTGATTTTGACAAGGTTTGGCTTAGGATTTTTTAGCTTGAAAATCAAAGTTATCAAGGTTTTAGAAGAAGAGAAAATGGTGTCTCAACTGGTTTTGTGATGGTCGAAGCTTAGGGGAGCAATTTATGAAGTCAGATGTGTTATCTTTATCTTATAAGATGCAATACTGTTGGTTAATCATAAAATATAATTCTTTTCATTAAAAGAAATTAATATCAATGGCTAGGATTTGATCTTTCATCCAATATGAAATCCTAGCCATTCATTTGGTATTCATGTGGGTATACTTCATTATTTGTAGATATTAACTAGCTTTTGGTGTTAGAAATCGCACACTGAAATTTCATCGAACGGATAAAATGTGTACCCGCGTAATCAAACATTGCTCGAAAAATAATTTCGGGTATAAAATCTGTATTCCTATCTATTTCTAAAATTAATCTTATAATTTATCGATTTCAGACATCTCCGAGACCCAATTCTAGGGTTTTGGCTGTCCCAATGAGCCTGTGGGGCCTGCAAGTTACTATTCACTTTTTTTTTTATAAATCCATTGGATTGTCCTCATCATTATTGAAACTATTATATTTTTGAAATTATGTATAATAAATCTCAAATTAATTTTTAAATAATTTTTAGGATGTTACATTGCCACCCACCTTAAAAGAATTTTGCCCTCAAAATTCCTTTGAAAACAATTTTTGAAAGATAGTTTTCATATATCAAACAAGCAATTTAATCAAATCCTAAACATTCCTACCTTAGGTCAGATTCTTGGGTAGTGATATCCCTTCAGCATTTATGGTGAAGACCCTACTCCATTGTTATGGCTTTGTAGTTAGTTTTGAATGCCTATCTGGGCACTCCTAAATCTTGTGTCCTGGCTTTTCACAGCGATGCCACACATTTTGTCTAGCTAAATAAGGTCTATTCCCGTGATCTATTCCACATTTTGAGCATGAACTTGACTGCTGTTGCCGTTTATCCTTAGGTGGACTTAGTTGAAACCATTTCTTCAAGGGTGGGTCATCTTCATAGTCTTGGTCTTCAAAGGTTAGCCTTTATTAAGAGTGTTCCTAGCAGATTGAGCAATTGCTAGGTTTTTATTCGAGTCCTCTGTAGGATGGCACTTGTTTTCCAAGGTTGCATAATCTCTTATCTCCAAGAGTCCTACAACAGCTTCAATGTTTTCACGTAACCATCCTTCATACTTCATGCACATCTAAACTTCATCAGGATTATGTTGATAGATGGTTGAAAGTTTGTAGAGCTCTTTGAACTTTGTTGTGTACTTTGCTATACTCATGGACCCTTGCTTAAGTGTCATAAACTCTAACTCCTTTGCATTTCTTACAGAAATAGGAAAATACTTGTGATAAAAGGCCTCCTTAAAACTTCCCAGGTAACTTCAATCTGAGGGGCTTTAAATAATCCTTTGGTGCCAACTGTAACACCCTAATATTTAACTCAACACACCTAGGACGCATTTAAGTTAATTATTAGTTATTACTCTTTTGTTTCAACTTTTAACTCAAAACTCCTTGAAAATACTTTAGTGAAAATATGGGTAAATTTTTTTTATTTGAACTTAAATACTAAAATGTGAGCCACGCATACTAAGTATCTAACGTCATTCATCTTGCCTACGTAAGAGAGATGTTAGAAACAAATAACAGGTAAATACATATTACAACTATGGCATAACATAACTCAAATAATAATAGCATATCAATAATTGTATCATAATAGTGATGTCCTATGAACATAAGGACATCATTATATATCCATCAATAGAATACAAACTGATAAATGAGATACAATCACACTAAGGGCAAATATCCAAAGGGAAACTATCTCCATTAAATCTCTTATCTATAACGTAGCTCCTTCATCCATGTCTCAAAGAAAATCACGAACTACTCCATCATCCTTGTCTGGAGATGACATGGAAAAGAAGAGGGATGAGAAACTTATACAAGAATCTCAATAGAGCTTCCCGACTCTAACACAAGTGTCATCGTCATCGTCCCTAGGAACCTCAAGTTTAATTATGAAAATGGTGGACATATATATAAGGTTCATTTATTAAGTTCTAAATACCATTAGTCGAGGCCCCATATCTTTTAGCATGAATCTTAATGTCATGAATACAACATACTAGTCATGAATGCGTGTCAATATCATATACAAAATATCATAGAATTCATAAAATATTGCATATGATATAAAGAACATAGAATCATGATCATCACTCTTACAGATGACTTAAACTTCTTATTCTCTTTTCCTTGGAGGCCGCTTTATATTCTCTCTTTTCTCGAGAGTTTTAGGTTATGAGCTCATATCTCACTAGTCGTCACTAGCATAATCTTATCCCTTTTGATAAGTTAAATTCCCGACTCTTAAGATATGGGATAAGGGGAATTAAGATCACCTTTTGTAACCTTTAATTCGGGGAGTCCAAAGGATCACTTCCTATTTGGATCACCTCTCATAACCTTTAATTCGGGGAGTCTAGAGGATCATTTCCATGTGTTTTATGTCACCTTTAATCTTGGCATGATATATAGAGATGCAAACATGAATAACTCATCATTTCAATATTTCATGCTCATAAACTTCATGAACTTATGCATCTCAATGAATCTAACATAACCATAATATGCCATAATTCAAATTATATAAACATGCATCTAAACCATATAAATTTCAATATATGAACATAGCCTTAACAAGATATCAATCACATTCATCTCATCAAATTATCAATATTTACACTTAAGCCCTAAAGGGGTCAAATCGTAATTTCTCGAAGGTTATGGGTCATAACATAAATACCTTTTTTTAACACATTCTCACAAACTATAGATCTCTAATATTAACCAATACTTTCAAGAGATATATAACTACTAGAACCATTTAAAACTCATCATAAAAACCTTTTAAGGCCATGGACCAAATTTTTACACACTTTAGGGGTCGAAGTGCAAAATCACACATTTTGAACACTTAATAGCAACCAAAACTTCTAAAAAAATTTTTAAAAATTATAAATGGTATTTTGAACACATGGACACATTCAACATCATTAGTTGCTCTAATTAAAAACATTTGGCTAAAATAACATAGTTGATAGTTCAAAACACATCTTTCTGCATTTTGCAAAACGACCCAATCTAACACTTGTAATTATGCTTTTATGCATCTATGGTACCAAAAATAATGTTTACAACAAATATTACTAGTTTTTAAGTATGTGGACAACATGAACAGCCTTGAACAACTCTTGAACAAAATCAGAAAATTAATCTCTCAAAACTCCATAAAATCATAACTTTGATCCTTTCTAGTTACTAGACTTTCTCAAAATGCTAAAAATAATTTTTATAACAATTATTAGTGATTCTTAAGTGTGAATAGAAATGAACAGTGGTGAACAGTAATGAACAAGGCTGGACAGTAATTAGAAAAATTAGCATTCTAAAAGTTTCATAAAAACACAATTTTGATCCTTTTTAGTTACTAGTTTTTCCTAAAACATTAAAAATAATTTTTGCAATAACTATTAGTGATTTAAACTCATCTAAACTCCCTAAATTAGTAACCATTCCATTTCTAAAAGATTAGATCAAAATACTAAAACTTTAGCATTTAAAATCATGAGAAAAACCATATTCTTAATCTTTTACAATTTCTAGGTCTTTCAAAATTTCTTTGTACGAATTTAAAGACAAGATCATGCTTAAAAATAAAATATATCAAGATTTAAATCAGAATTATATAAGGGCAAAAAATAAATAGATGAGAATTGTCCATGATCAAAATTGCCATTTAAGATAATAGAAGTAAGTCTTGAACTTTAGGATTTAAGTGATGACTAGAATCATAAACTTGTCTTGTAACCTTATTATTATCCTTATAAGGTGATAACTTGGAAATATGAAATGCAAGGCTTGAAATATAAATATGAAGATGCAAATTCATTCTTAGGTCTTTATGATCTAGATAACTTGAAATGTAAATATGAATATGCAAGTTCATATTATTATTTTCAAGAATTAAAGTGATAACTTGAAATATAAATATGATTATGCAAAGCTTGAAATATAAATATGATTATGCAAAACTTGAAATATAAATATGATGTACAAGAACTTATAACATAAATATGGATGCAAGTTCATTTTTATGTCTTATTAAAGCTTAAAACTCAAGACTTAGTAATTCCTTTATTAATCTTTTAACATCAAGAATTAAACCTTGAGCTTTAGAGGTCATTTAAATGATGGATTCACAACCATCACCATGATACCTATCATCAAGCCATGGTTATTATCAAGTTATAAAAACCAAAAATATAAAGGAAGAACAAAAGAAAGAACATGAAATAAAATCCCTACCAAGTTGTTTCTTGTTAACGAAAGGTGATGCTTGATCTTTAGAGAAGTGAGAAGAAGTAAATATGTCCTTGATGAGTCCTATCAATTCGGCCAAGATTAGAACAAATGGAAGAAGGATTTTTCTTGTGTTTTTGTGTTTGATAATGGAAAGGTTATGTGTTTAGGAGTTGATTTATGGTTGGAATGTGTATACTTGAGGTTTAGAACTTGATTAGAGGTTGGGAATGGAGTCTCTTGAGTGTAAATGAGGAGGAAGAAGAAAGCTTGAAGTCTTGAGAGAATTAGAGAACTTTGAGCAAGGAAACTATCAAGTATGCAAATGCTAAGGCTAAGAGTGTTTGTGTGTGCATTTAGGCAATGGAAGAGTATGTATTTATAGGCCAAGGAGGGCTGTATGGCTGCTGCATTGTGGCTGGAAATTGGAGGTTTTATTTCATTTTTCAATTAAAGAAAATATAGAAAAAAATGCTTTTATTCTTGTAATAATTTTATTCATGCATAATGGATGAAAACACTAAAATATGATGCTAATGGGAGACATTGTTGCTGATCACATCATGGCTGAAATGGGTGGGTTTTCTTTTGATTAAACACAGCTAAAAATAATGCAAAAGAAAGCTAAAGGTATGGTGTTATGGTTGGATTTGTTTCTTTGTTGGAAAAAAAATAAAATATGGTGAAAAAGAAGCAACTTGGCCACTGATTTCTGATCCTTTTATGATCAGATTTCTCATCATTTGCAAGTGGTAAAACATGTATTAGATGTGTAATTACTTAGGTAAAAGGTTAGGAATTGATAGATTAGCGAAAATGGTAAAAGGTTAAGTGTTTAAGACAATTAAAGACAAGGTAAAAAGAATATCATATGCTAGTAAATGAAGTTAATCTCATGAGTTAAAATCAATTTGTAACATAAGTCTTAAACTTAGGATAAGAAAATGTAAATGTACTAGATTTTACCTAAACCCTAAACTTAGGATAAGAAAATGTAAATGTACTAGATTTTACCTAAACCATAATCTTAACTTTGATCTCAACATCACTAATTTTATGAGCTTTTGTAATTAAGGAAAGGTAATTTAATTTTACCTTTGGTAATCTTAGGCTCTAATTACCTCAAGTAATTATTTTTAACCTTGGATAATTAATTTTTAACTCAAGGTTAATGAATGAAATCAATTTGAGTTCAATTAGAGCTTAATATTGCCTTAATTACATAAATAAACTCATTTAGCATAATTAGGGGTAAAAAGGTAATTTCATATAAAAACTCCCAGTAAATACTGGACATTCTCAAATCATACTTGAAATAGTAATTTTGAACTTTTGGGTGAAAATCGAATTCAAAGATTATATAATTTCATGTAAAATTACAGCAGGGTAAAACAGTAATTTTATGTACAGTAAAAATTGAGAATTGAGTATTTTACCTCTGAGGCACATATAATCCCTATCAAGCATTAAACTAACCCTTCAAAGATAAGTTATCTTTGACTTTATAGGTAAAAATGACCTCAGGGGCATTTTGGTCATTTTACATGTACAGAAAAATTGGGGTTTGCGACTTTCGTACAAATCGCTATTCAAATTTCTCATAACGTTTCTCTAATGTTATATTCCTTTATTGAGGATTACTCGGCCTTGAATTACGTGCAAAAATTACCTAGGGGCATTTTGGTAATTTTTACACAGTAGTAAAAAATTGGGCGTTACACCAACCCACTAAAATTCTGCATTAGCTTCTTGCATGTAAGTGGCAAAAGCCACTTTTTGGGTCTCGGTGCAAGGAAGAACCCAGAAAATCTTCTCCATTGCTTTAATCCATTCTTTGGCTTTACTTGGATTGAAAGCTCCTCGAAAAGGCGGAGGATTTGCTTTTCTGAACTTAGCAAATTTTTTATATTCTACATCCACCTCATTCCCTCTAAGGCTACCAGCCGGGTTCTGTTCCTCATTATGGCCCAACATTTCCATCATTCGATTAACAACCGCCACTTGTTCCCTCATTGCAGCTGCCATCGCACAAAACACATCCATCATATCGGCTTCATTTCCAGCTCTGCTCCTAATACGCCGATTTAAAGTCATTGATTTCTATCTCACCAAACAAGAATTATTGAGTTAATCAGGCTTAATACCAAGCTAAGTGTAGCAGCAACCCAAAACATTCCTAACCAGCAGTCATACACATATATAAAATTATAATGCATGATAGTTATTAAGGAAGCATAGCCAATCCATTCCTTAAGATCCTACAAGGATGATTTGCTCTGATACATTTTGTAACATCCTCTCAAGTACAATATCAGTGTTAAGCCATGACATCGGACTCAAGAGTTGTTACTTACAGATTAGCGAACCCTTCTTAAATATTTATAGCAAGCTCGATTTATTCACGAGACAACTATGTCATAATTCTATTAAAATATATAGCAAGGAAACCAAAACATTTGTTTAATACAAAGTTAAGTACATAAGGGAAGCTCTTCTAAGAGCTTGAACACACCTTTGTTCTCTAACATATTTACATACAAATCCATTCCACTAAATACAACATAATAAAAGTATTAACTACTACACTATTGCACTTCCGAGTTCTTTTGCATAGCAACCTCTCATTCCTCTGCATCAACCTGGAGACACACAGAAACACAAAAACATAGGGGTGAGAACTATACAATTCTTAGTAGGGTAACTCTCCAAATACATAATCACAATGTCATCGTGATCACTCCAGCCAGTTCGGTATATCAAGAAAAAAGTGGCCATGCATTACATAGTAATGATTTATTTTTAAAGTTCCAAATCATATTTCCAAAGTGGGTTACTTTTAACATTCATTCTCTTCATATACACATATCATACTACTCAACATCATATACTGCTAACTTTCCACTCAAACATATTAGTCTCAATATCGATATTAAACTTCTTCACTTGGCATATAAGACATAGGATTATTTAGAAAATTTACTTCTTCAACTTGCCTTGGCCATCGACTAATCTTTTCATGTCTGGGCATTACGTACCGCTATCTCGAGTGTGGCAATGATGGGTAATAGATTGCTTTTCAGAACTGAGCTCATTCCTATACATGATCATTGGATTTTCTTTCTCCAATTCTCACACAGGCCTATTCCTAGTCAGGTTTACTTTCCCTGACTCAATTCAAGGGTAGTCAGGTTTACTTTCCCCAACAGACTGGATTTATTTTTTCCAACCCAAGAATCATAAATCTTACGTTTTTCTTGGTAGTCAGGTTTACTTTCCCTAACAAACGAGATTTACTTTCTCCAGCCCAAGATTTGCAATCTTATGCTTTTCACTTACGTGAACACAATTATAAGGAGTATTCACATCTATGTGTGCCTAACCTCATTAATAAGTTCACATGCTTAGTTATTTATATTCGCATTCATGTGCTTATGTCGTACTAGTACAAGATGCCATTATTTCATCAATTCAAAGCATCAATTCAATTTTAGCACAATGGCAGATTCCACATATTCTCTAACTATATAAACTAAATTGTACAAATTTGGTGGTCAGAGACCACTTGTCCACAGCTCAAATCAAGATTCTCATAATTTTCAACCCTACCAATTGATTGAATCAACTTAAAATAAAACTCACAGTTGAAATTCAATGTGTTATCAACTTCCTTTAAAAATTTCAAAGAATAAATCTATCATCTACTATGATAATAAAATCATGCAAGTTTACTGTTTCAACTTTAACATTTCAGGCAGGATAGTTACAACTTCAGTTCTTGATTTTTCTTAGGCAGTAAAGTTCTTTATCATACACCAAGAAATTTCTCAGAGTTTTCTTAGGATATTAGCTTCAACATATAATTTTATAGCTCATAAAAATGACTACAATTGAACCAGAAAATTCATGAATAAATCGTGCCCAGTTGAAATATGAAAATCTAGTAAACCAATTCAAAATCTCTTTTGATAAAAATGCTTTTTCCACGACACCAAACACTATAACAAAATTAATACATCAATATCAACACATTATCAACTAATATAATCAGAAATTTCAGATAAAACCAACAAGAATTTTCAGAATAGATTTTGGAACAAAAGAGAACAAATAAACCCTACTCTTGGAAGCCAATGTCTCTTTGTCTCTTGTATACTTCAAGATAGATGTTCTCCACCCCAAAGCTCTTGAAACACACTCAAACCCTCCTCTAATCAGTGATGAGTGAGGTATTAAAGTGATTGTTTGGAGAATCTAATCGGTTATACTTGTAGGTGTAGAAGTATTGAACAAGTTTGGTGAAGGAAGATTTTGATTTTGACAAGGTTTGGCTTAGGATTTTTGAGCTTGAAAATCAAAGTTATCAAGGTTTTAGAAGAAGAGAAAATGGTGTCTCAACTGGTTTTGTGATGGCCGAAGCTTAGGGGAGTAATTTATGAAGTTAGATGTGTCATCTTTATCTTATAAGATGCAATACTATTGGTTAATCATAAAATATAATTCTTTTCATTAAAAGAAATTAATATCAATGGCTAGGATTTGATCTTTCATCCAAGATGAAATCCCAGCCATTCATTTGGTATTCAAGTGGATATACTTCATTATTTGTAGATATTAACTAGCTTTCAATGTTAGAAATTGCACACCGAAATTTAACCGAACAGGTAAAATGTGTACCCGAGTAACCAAACATTACCCGGAAAATAATTTCGAATATAAAATCTATATTCCTACCTATTTCTAACATTAATCTTATAATTTATCAATTTTGGACATCTTCGGGTCCTAATTCTAGGGTTCCAGATGTCTCAGCGGGCCCATGGGGCCCGCAAGTTACTATGCACATTTTTTTTTGTTTACAAATCCGTTGGATTGTCCTCATCATTATTGAAACTATTAGATTTTTGAAATCATGTATAATAAAGCTCAAATTAATTTTTAAATGATTTTTAGGGCGTTACATTACCACCTACTTTAAAAGAATTTTGCCCTCAAAATTCCTTTGAAAACAATTTTTGAAAGATAGTTTTCATTTATCAAACAAGCAATTTAATCAAATCCTAAACATTCCTACCTTAGGTCAAATTCTTGGGTGGTGACGTCCCTTCAGGACTTATGGTGAAGACCCTACCCTGTTGTTATGGCTTTATAGTTGGTTTTGAATGCCTATTCGGGCACTCCCAAATCTTGTGTCCTGGCTTTTCACAGCGATACCACACATTTTGTCTAGCCAAGCAAGGTCTACTCCCGTGATCTCTTCCACATTTCAAGCATGAACTTGACTACTGTTGCCGTTTATCCTTAGGTGGACTTAGTTGAAACCGCTTTTTCAAGGGTGGGTTATCCTCATAGTCTTGGTCTTCAAGGGCCAGCCTTTTATTAGCAGTGTTCCTAGCATATTGAGCAATTGCTAGCTTCTTATTCTAGTCCTTTGTAGGCTGGCACTTGTTTACCAAAGTTGCATAATCTCTTATCTTTAAGAGTTTTATAGTAGCTTCAATGTCTTCACGTAACCATCCTTTATACTTCATACACATCCAAACTTCATCAGGATTACATAGATAGATGGTTGAAAATTTGCAGAGCTTTTCAAACTTTGCTGTATACTTTGCTACACTCATGGACCCTTGCTTAAGTGCCATGAACTCCAACTCCTTTGCATTCCTTATAGAAGCAGGAAAATACTTGTGATAAAAGGCCTCCTTAAAAGCTTCCTAGGTTACTTCCATCTGAGAAGCTTCAAACAATCCCCTAGTGCCAACCCACCAGAATTCTGCACCAGCTTCTTGCATGTAAGTGGCAAAAGCCACTTTTTGGGTCTCGGTGCAAGGAAGAATTGAGAAAATCTTCTCCATGGCTTTAATCCATTCTTCGACTTTACTTGGATTGAAAGCTCCTTGAAAAGGTGGAGGATTTGCTTTTCTGAACTTGAAAATTTTTTTATGTTCTACATCCACCTCATTCCCTCTAGGGCTACCAGTCGGGTTCTGTTCCTCATTATGACCTAAGCATTCCATCATTCGATTAGCAACCACCACCTGTTCCCTCATTGCAGCTGCCATCTCACTGAACGTATCCATCATATTGGCTTCATTTTCAGCTTTGCTCCTAGTACGGCGATTTGAAGTCATCAATTTTTATCACACCAAACAAGAATTATTGAGTTGATCAGGCTCAATACAAAGCTAAGTGTAGCAGCAACCCATAACATTCCCAACCAACAGTCATACACATATATAAAAATTATAATGCATGATAGTTACTAAGGAAGCATAGCCAGTCCATTCCTGAAGATCTCACAAGGATGAACTGCTCTGATACGAATTTGTAACATCCTCTCAAGTACAATATTAGTCTTAAGCCATGACATCAGACTCAAGAGTTGCTACTTACAGATTAGCGGACCTTTCTTAAATATTTATAGCAAGCTCTTTTTATCCACGAGACAGCTATGTCATAATTCTATTAAAATATATAGCAAGGAAACCAAAACATTTGTTTAATACAAAGTTAAGTACACAAGGGATACTCTTGTAAGAGCTTTAACACACCTTTGTTCTCTAACATATTTACATACATATCCATTCCACTAAATACAACATAATAAAAGCATTAACTAATACATTATTGCACTTTCGAGTTCTTTTACACAGCAGCCTTTCGATCCTCTACATAAACCTGGAGACGACACGGGAACACAAAAACATAGGGGGTGAGAATTATACAATTCTCAGTAGGGTAACTTCCCAAATACATAATCACAATGTCATCGTGATCGCTCTAGCTAGTTCGGTTTATCAAGAAAAAAGTGGTCATGCATTACATAGTAATGATTTATTTTTAAAGTTCCAAATCATACTTCCGAAGTGGGTTACTTTTAACATCCAATCACTTAATATACGTATACCATACTACTCAACATCATATATTGTTAACTTTCCACTCAAACATATTGGTCTCAATATTGATATTAAACTTCTTCACTTGGCATATAAGATAAAAGATTACTTAGAAAATTTACTTCTTTAACTTGCCTTGGCCTTCGACTAACCTTGTTAAGTCTGGGCGTTACTTACCGCCATCCCCAACGTGGCAATAATGGGTAATAGACTGCTTTTCAAGACTAAGCTCATTCCTATACATGATCATTGGATTTGCTTTCTCTAATTCTCACACGGACCTATTCCTAGTCAGGATTACTTTTCCTAACTCAATTCAAGGGTAGTCAAGTTTGTAACGCCCCAATTTTTTTTGTCTGAGTGGAAAATGACCGAAATGCCCCTGAGGTTATTTTCGGCCCGGAATTCGAGGATGGCCGACTCGGCAGTACCCGAAAGGCCAACTCAATGTTTGAAGGGGATTGAATGGCCTGCGAATGTTTCGGGAAGCGAAAATCTCATTTTCCGTAGTTTCGGGTCAAAATGACCAAAATACCCCTATAGCGTTTTTACGCAGGTAGAAGTGCCGTTTGAGCCCGAAACTTTTCCCAGAGGTTTAAAAACATGTTTTCATGTATCTAGAGGTCCCCGTTCAATTCCCGGTGGTCCCGGGCAATTTTTGTGCAAAATTATAATTTTGCCCCTAGAATAGTGTTTTTACGCCTAATGACGTAACTAAGCTAACCTAAGCAATATTAGGCTCTAATCGAAGATTAATTAATTTCCCTAATTAATCTAGAGTCAAAATAATTTATTAAAGTTAATTAGAACTTAAAGTTGCTTAGATTAAACTTAAATCCCTTTTTAGAACTCAAGATTCCTAGTCTTGGAATCTTGAATAGTGTTTTCTCTCTCCAATTTCTTAAATCAAGGAATTGTGTCTAGAATTGTTTAAACACTAAAATGAGTTTATAACCCACTAATGGTGCAAGAACACTCTCTAATTATGTCTTGGCAACCTTGATTACCCATTTTCTCACCTAAACACTTTCTTACAACTTCCTAACCTTAAGCATAATCAAAGATACACCTAAACACAACCCTAAACCACAATTAAAATGCAAACACAACCCCACATGGGCTGATGCATTTCGGCCAGGCCTCATCCCCCTTTGACCACATGTTAAATTGTTTTCTCACTCAAAGAACCATGCTTAACCCATGCTTGCACCATACTTGAGCCCATGCTTGGCCATGCTTCCAACCATGCTTTGAACCATGCCTTGTAAGAGATATTTTCTCTCCCATTCTGCACTCCTCATGGCCAAAGCTTCATCACCACACACACCCCTCCATTTGCTTCATTTCTCTATAAATAGATGGCCTTGGGAAGCTTGCACCACTTTTAGATCATTTGCTAAGTTTAAGAACACTCAAAGCTTTTCTTTTTCTCTCAAAGCTTTTGTGTTCTTCAAGTTCTTGGAGCTCTCCATCTTCTTCATCTTCTTCTTCCATCTTCAAGATCATCACACCAAGTAGGGATTTCTTTTCATAAATGTTCTTCTTTAAGCTTGATGTTTATGGTTTCTCTTGTTTTCTTTTTAGAACTTCTTCTCTATTCCTTTTTTTTCTTTCTAGTTTCGGCCGTGAGCCCTTGAGAATAGAGAAATGAGAGCTTGATGATGAGAGTTTCATGATGATGTTCATCACTTGAAACAAACTCTAGAGCTTGATCTTTGTTCTTGAGCAAAAATGTTTCTAGTTCTTCCTTTCTTGAACTCTTGAGAACTCTATCTTTGGTGATGTTTCAAAATGGTTTTAAGGACTCAATGATGAGGTCTCATGATGTTGGTGTTAATATATCATCAAGATCATAGACCCTAGAGTTTTAAAATGTTCCTTTTTCCTTCTTGTGGTTTCGACCCTTTTTCCTTTCTTTTCTAAGTGTCATGGTTTGATTCTTAAAAATATTATGTTGAGTTCTAAGAACTCTAGACTATACCATATCTTGGTTTAATGAGTTTGGGTTAAAGTTTAAGTTCTTTTAAAGTCTTGTTAAGAGCTCTAGAAAGATAAAATGAACTTGCATAATTTATTTTATGCTTGCATTTATATTTACATTCTTGCTATGCACCTTTACTTTCAAGCTATCACCTAAGAACATAAAGATTAAAATGGAACTTGCATCATCACTTAATTAATTTCTTGAATGCCTTTCTATTTCGGCCTTAAAGTCGATTGTTGTTGGGCCAAGAGCACTAAAATAAAGAATTGAACCTTGCATATTTACTTTCAAGCTTGCACGTTTAAGTTTATGCCTTGCATATTTATTTTAAGTCATCACTTTATTTTGTAAGCAAGATTAAAAATGAAAAGCATGAGCATGTTTATTTTATGTCATAACTTAAGAACCTAGAGCTCAAAGACTTGCCCATTTCATTTCAAGTTAAAGTTTAATGTGAATGCATTCTTTGAATGCATGTTTTCAGCCAAGTAGTGATGATGGACTTGCAATGAGTTTTCATTTAGCTACAAGGACTAGTAGTCTATGTTCTAAGTTTTTCTTAAAGCTTTACAAATCTTTACAAGGTTATGTTATCATGAGATATGACTTTATTCCCTTTTAGAAGATGAAATATATTTTGGTCACTGACCTAAGGCTTCTCTTAGCCTCTTGATGAATTAAAATGATTTGCAAAGAGTTTTAGAAATTCTAATTTGATTCCAAGAGAAACTAGTTAACTTATGTACCTAGAGATGTCAATTTAGTTCTCTTATTGAAGTTAGATGTTTTCGGTACTATCAAGATGAGCTTGTGGCTGTATGATGATGTTTTCATGAGTTAAAATGTATGCAAATATCACATGATGATGTAGAAATGATTCTATGCATGATAGGCAAGACTCTAGCTAACTAGAAATACCGTAAAGCTAGAATTTAACATAGTTTAGACCCATTTGTTTTTGGAACTTATCCAAACTGTTTGAATGGGAACATAATCAGATTAGGATTGTTTAGACATGAAAAACTTGGTAACATTTGGATTAGAATTGAATTTTAGCACCTATAGGGAAACTAGTAACTAGAAAACCGTAAAAATGCAAATGTAGAACTCTTAGAACATTTAGTTTTATGGATTCTGTCCAACAATGTTACAACATGATAAATGTGATTTATAATTAGTTCTTAAGCATAGGAATGTCCCATAATTGATTTAGATTTAATTTATAGCGCCTTAGGCGAAGACGGAACCGAGAAAGGGTCTAAAATGTAAGTTCTAGAACCCCGTAACCACAAGTTAGAAATTATGCCCTATGCTTTTCAGATTTGATTATGAACATGAGGATTAGAAATGATGATTAATCATGAGCCCTTAGGTGCATAACATATGAGCGACGGACGTTAGAGAACTATATCTCAAGATTAAGACCCGTAAGGGTCAAAGCATAAGCTACCGTAAGGGTAAGCGTTTGAATGTTCTATGATGATGATGTGTTATGTGAAGGATGATAATGTTATTCATATGAGGACTTCATGAGGATATATGTTTATTTGGCATAAAGCAAATTTGGAAGGAATTCAGCGTAATGCCATTGTGCCACCGAATTCCTGACAAATTTGGGGACTTAAAGAGATTTTGAAAATTAAGGTACTAAGATGGGTTCTAGGATGACACCGGTTTGGCCGAGCACCTCCATAGAACTCATGTGACATCGGTACCAATTTATACTCTTAGGTGACACCGGTTCGGTCGAGCACCCCTAAGAGAATTGCCCCCTAACCCGTACTCAGATAGTCGGGATTTATGATTTATGATACGCTTATCGTTAAGTGGTAAGTAAGAACTAGTGACGACTAGTTAAGGTATGAGCTCATAACCTAGAGATGTGACACGTTCTGGGTGACACCGGTTCAGCCGAGCACCCCCAGAGCGCTTGTCTTTTAGGGCAGCCCATGGGGAAGAGAAGTTTCATGATTATGATTATGTCACTAAGTTTGTCCCGTATGAATGTTTCTATTGCCACTTTATGCCACTAAGTATGATGATGCTTGATGATATGGTTTATGTATGTGTATTAGGTAGCGCCATGTATACATTCTCTATTATGTTGCATTCATGACATTAAGATCATCCTAAAATGAATGGACCTTGGCTAAAGTATATTTTAAAGTTTAAAATGACCTCGATGCATGCTCACTTGCTTCTACGAAAATAAACCCAAGGTTCCTGAGGACGTAGATGATGACACCTAGGTAGTAGGAGGCCCTACTGAGATTCTTTAGCAAGATTTTCACTCCCTCTATCTCTTCTTTCTGTCACGTCTTCAGATGGCGACGTTCGTGGTGTTTGTGGACACACCGACATGGGAGGTGCACCATGACCCGGACCACGGGTCATTCCATTTTGTGGGTCGATGCACGGTTAGAGTATTCATGTTCATGGGTCGACCCTTCACTCCCCCTGTACATTCCCATCGTTTCTCCTCCGTCCCACCTTTTGGCGATGACCTGGTGTTCGAGCGCGCACATCCCTGAGAGGAGAGGCTTCGCCGCACTCCACCGTCCGCGTCCGCCGTTCGAGACTACCCCCAGTATGTGCCCCGTTGCCCGTCGTCTTTTTCGGAGACGGATCCTTCCGAGGATTCGGCAACCCAGGTACCCTCCGAGGGATCTTCCCCCACCATACCCATAGACCTTGGGGAGGGTAGCGAGCCCACCGTGACTCAGCCGAGGCTTGCACGACGACAGGAGATAAGGCCACGCCGTGGAGGTCACTCTCGAGCCCCGTTCCGCCTATTCTCGCCGGAGGAGCTCAGTTTCCTGGTTACGTGCCACGCTCGAGGGATAGTCGCCAGTAGGAGGCTGTGGATGGCCCGGGTTAGCGCACACACCGCATAGACGAGGATAAACCTTCTTTTGTTTAGAGGTTACCCCATTAGATGCACTCGGGTAGGGGAGTAGTTTATGTTTATGTTTATGTTGTATTTTCTTTCATGTATTCCTTTGTACTAAATTAAGTCCCACACTTATAAGTGGGCAAGTTATATATATATGAGATGATATTCAGTGTTTCTCATGATGTGCCTTTATGTGCCTTATGCTATGACATTATGAGATGTATGTTTTGTCCTTTACGTATTATATCATATCACGCGGCTCTCACTTTGTATTTCAAAAAAAATTTACCCGTATTTTCCGCTAAGTATTTCAAAGTAAAAATGAGAACTATGAAGTAACAGACTAATGATTAACCTAAGTATGTTATAGAGTATTAGGTTAAAAATTAGGATGTTACAAAGTTTACTTTCCCCGACAGACGGATTTACTTTCTCCAGCCCAAGAATCATAAATCTTACGTTCTTCTTGGTAGTCAGGTTTACTTTTCCTAACAAATTGGGTTTACTTTCTCCATCCCAAGATTTGCAATGTTATGCTTTTCTCTTACATGAACACAATTATAAGGAGTATTTATATCTGTGTGTCTAACCTCATTAATAAGTTCACATGCTTAGTTATTCACATTCGCATTCTTATGCTCATGTCATACTAGTACAAGATACCATTATTTCATCAATTCAAAGCATCAATTCAATTTTAGCACAATGGCAGATTCCACATATTTGTAGCACAATTTATTCTGCATTTCAAACTACCAAATCCAATGTTATAAAAATTATCTATGACACTTCAATGTGTCTAAAAGGCCGTGTAAAAATTACACAACAAACGGAGTTCTCTAACCATATCAACTAAATTGTACAAATTTGGTGGTCAGAGACCACTTGTTCATAGCTCAGATCAAGATTCTCATAATTTTTAAACCTACCAATTAATTGAATTAACAAAAATAAAATTCACAGTTGCAATTCAATGTGTTATCAACTTCTTATAAAAATTTCAAAGAATAAATCTATCATTTACTATGATAATAAAATCATGCAAGTATACTATTTCAGCTTCAACATTTCAAGCAGCATAGTTACGACTTTGGTTCTTGATTTTTCTTAGGCAGTAAAAGTCTTTATCATGCACCACAAAATTTCTCAAAGTTTCCTTAGGATTTTATCTTGAATGTATAATTTTAATAGCTTATAAAAAATAACTACAGTTGAACCAGAAAATTAATGAACAAATCCTGCCCTGTTGAAATTTGAAAATCTAGCAAACCAATTCAAAATCTCTTTTGATAAAAATGATTTTTGCACAGCACCAAACACTCCACCAAAATTAATAAATCAATATCAACATATTATCAACCAATATAATCAGAAATTTTAGACAAAAACAATAAGAATTTTCAGAATAGATTTTGAAACAAATGAGAACAAATAAACCCTACTCTTGGAAGCTAATGTCTCTTTGTCTCTTGTACTTCAAGATAGATGTTCTCTACCCCAAATCTCTCTTTTTTTTTTACAAATCCATTGGATTGTCCTCATCATTATTGAAACTATTAGATTTTTGAAATTATGTATAATAAAGCTCAAATTAACTTTTAAATAATTTTTAAGGTGTTACATTGGCAGCTCCATCAAAATATATCTTCCATACATTTTCTTTTTCCCGCTCTTCTCCTTCTATTGCCAGCACTTCACCATCTGGGAATTCTAATGTGGCTGGTTGACTGTCTTCAAGAGGATTCTTAGCTAAGTGATCAGTAATTGCACTTCCCTCGACTGATTTTTCAGTTACATGCTTGATATCAAATTCGAACAGTATCACTTGCCACTTCGACATTCTTAATGATACATAGGGACTATCAAATATGTATTTCAATAGAACCATTCAAGAGATCAACCAACTTATATAGTTCAACATGTATTGCCTCAACCTCTTGTAGGTCCATACCAATCCACAATAGGTCCTCTCAATTGCCAAATAGCGAGATTCACAGTCATTAAATTTCTTGCTCAAATAATAAATTGCCTATTTTTTCTTTTCTAACTCACCATACTGTCCTAACATTGCTCCTACTGATGTTGGAAGCACTGTACGGTACAATATTAAAGGATGACCTGGCATAGGTGGGATCAAAACTGAAGGTTTCATTAGATAAGCCTTTATTTTGTCAAAGACTTCTTGGCATTCTTCATTCCATTCTCTAGGTTGATGTTTTCCCAGTAGTTTGAATATAAGCTCACAGGTGCTAGTCAAATTACCGATGAATCTAGCAATATAGTTGAGCCTTCCAAGAAAAATTCTCACTTCCTTTTTAGTTTTGGGAGCTGGCATCTCCTGTATTGCCTTTACCTTGTCAGGATCCACCCTTATTCTTTCTCTGCTAACAATAAAACCAAGTAACTTCCATGTAGAGGCTCCAAAGATGCACTTATTCGGGTTCAGTCACAACTTATACATTCTGAGCTTTTCAAATAGGTTTCGCAGGACTACCACCTGACTTTCTCCCTCTTTAGATTTAGCAACCATGTCATCTACATACACTTCAATCTCTTTATGCATCATATCATGGAAAAGTGCAACCATTGCACGCTGGTAAGTGGCATCGGCATTCTTCAATCCGAATGGCATGACTGTATAGCAAAATGATCCCCACAGAGTTATGAAAGTAGTTATCCTTTGTCATTATTCATTAACATCTATGAAAATTTGATTATACCCTGGGTAGCCATCCATAAATGAAAATCTGTGATTCTTTACAGTATTGTCAATAAGGACATCAATGTAAAGGAGAGGAAAATCATTCTTTGGGCTACCTTTGTTTAAATCCTGATAATCCACACGCGTTCTAACTTTTCCATCCCTTTTAGGCACTGGCACAATGTTAGCCACCCAGTCAGTATGCCTTGATACCTCTAAAAATTCAGCCTTTAACTGCTTAGACACTTGCTTTTTATTTTCAATGACATCTCAAGCCGTATCCTTCTCAACTTTTGATTCTTCAGCTCAGCTCCTAAATATAAAGGGATCTTGTGTGAAACTATCTCTGAATCTAACCCTAGCATATCATGATAAGACCATGCAAAGACATCTATGTATTCTTTGAATAAGGCAATCATTTCTGAACATTCTGGGTTTTCCACTATCTTCAATTCTGTCTTCTCCTCTTCAGTGCCCACGTTAATCAACTCGACTACCTCATTATCTGGACTGATTTATCTTCTAGAATGTTTCAATAATTTTGAAAATTGTTCAACAATTTCTTCATCCTCATCAGATTCATGATTTTCACAATCAAGCGCAGCAAGAAAATCAATTGACAAGCTTCCTATATCTCTTTCATGTGGCAAAACTTTTAAATCCCTAGAAAGCAATTGTGTTGGGTTGGAAAGCTAAAACAAATGGCAGGAAAAAAAAGGAATGGAAGAACATAATTAACAAGCTGAGAATTGTAGACAAAAGGAATAAAAAAAAAGAGAAAGAAAAATAAAAGCAAACAAAAACGAGGCAAATGGAAGATGTAAAGAAAAATTATTGAAAGATCATGCAAATTTATTTAAATGGTGTCCTCAAGTAACATAAATAGAAGCATAAATAGTTTTCATTAATACAATTAGACAATTACTTTGAAGCAATAACATCAATCACTAGCTCAAATGTCCAGTTCATCAGCATCTCATCATGATTGATAGCATGAACATTATTCCATTCTTCAGCATCTTCAGCATCCACCACATTGATGGTTGGACAACTGCTAGGGGAGCAACCTTCTTCAGCCATGATCACTTCAGCCAGGTAAGGAAATGTCTCCGTTAAGTGGGGATTTGCTTTATTTGCTCTATTTGCTTCTTTTGTTCAAGCGTCATAGCCTTCGTCTGTTCCTCCAATGACACCTCATATCCTAAACTGAATCGGTTAGGCTTCCCTAAGATAGGTAGAGGTGTTTTGATACCCTGCAATTGTGATCCCAGTCCTTTTTCATGCAGATAACCATTCTTAGTCATGATATGAGCCACTATTTGATTGACATCTTGCCTTGGGAACTTATTTTGTTCTTGTTTCAGCCTTGCAACCTCCAGACTATGCCATAAACTGCTTTCCACTAACTCTACATTTTCAACATATGGTAGTGTAATTGGTTTGGATATAGTGATCTCTTTCTCTCCATGGATTGTAATGACTAAGCCATTCTCAATACATTTGACTTTTTAATGCAAGATTGAAGGAACAGCACCAACATTGTTAATCCATGGTCTTCCCAGCAGCATATTGTAATTTGACTCAATTTCCATTACTTGGAATAGCACATCGAATCTACTTGGACCAATCTCCAATGGTAACACCATGTCCTTGAGGATGTTTTTCTTTGCTCTATCAAAAGCTTTCATGATCATTACTTGTGGTGAAATATCATCCTTGTTCATTGACAAGTAGCCTATGGTCGACACGGGTAAGACATTTAATCCTGACCCTTTGTCAATGAGAATTGTAGGCGCTATATGGTTTCTGCATTTGAGGGTTATGGACAGTGCTCGAGGTTGGTCTGTGATACAATTTCTTATCTGAGAATATGATCATATTAACATGCTTCACGGGATCTACCTTATTCACCACATTCTCTAATGAGATATCAGGTTTCACATAGGCATCATTCAAGACTTTTAGCATTGCTTTTTGATGAGATTCGGATGACAAGATTAGTGATAATAGGGATATTTTGGCAGTTTTCTTCAATTGCTCCAATATACCATACTCACTTTGCTTCATAATTTTTAGAAACTCCTCCTTTTCATCATCTTCTTTTCCTTTTCTCTTGAAATAAGAACTTTTTCCAACATCCCCTCCATCAACAAACTTCCCTTTTTCCAGCTCTCTAGGACCATAAACCTTTCTACTTCTTGGTATTCCTTTTACCTCCATAATATCATTCATCACTTTACTTGCCTGGGTTTTTGAGGTCTTCTCTACATTTCCATTCATATCCGCCTTAGTTTCATAGTTCCAAGGAACCGCATGCATATCCTTATAACCAAAGGGCATCGACTTCTTCACAGTGATCACCACTTTTTTTGGTTTTGGAGCTGGATTAAGTGGTGGTACTCGAAGCACAAAGCGCTTGATCATATTCACCTCTTCAGGGAAATTTGACTTTTTTTTTGCCTAAATCACACCTAAGTCTTGCACTCGAGCCTTGAAATCCTAGCAACTTTCTATATCATGACTAGGACCTTCAGAGTGATATATGTAGTTTGACTTCATATCATACTTCTCATTCTTTTTCATTGCAAGGGCAAGTGCTGTTATTCTAACTAGCCTCATTCAAGCCAACGAAATTTTTCTCCATGGGAGTTCTAAGGCTCAACACCTTCTTAATCAAGGGTTCCTCCATTTCCAAGGTGTTCACATGACATCCTCCTTCATGATTTGGGATCAAATTATTGATAATATCAGTTTTTGATCATTCTTGGAGGTCTAATTTCCCACAAGCAATTAACTTTCTCACTGTCATCTTGAACCCTTCACAGTCCTCAATTGAATATCTCGCAGCATCCGTGTGATATTTGCAAGTTAGATTCGGGTTATACCATGCTGGGAATGGTGATTCCAACAGACATACAGGATATGGTAATATCAAATGAGCCTCGAATAATCTTTGGAAGAGGTCAGCATTAGAAATGTACAATTTTGGAAAAGGTGGAAGGTTTGGGAATCCATTTGATTCTGATTTTGGAAATTTGGTCATGGTGGTGTAGTGTTTGGGGATAAGCTGGGCAAGTTGGTTGGTATGGTCTTATGTGGATGTTGTTGACTTAAGGTTATGGGTATAAGGTAGTGCTTGTGGCTCGGTAAGAAGGGACATGGGCTTGGTATTGTGGCGTTTATGATTTTTGGTGTGTTTATAAGTATCTAGGGATAGGGAATTGTTGACCATGTACAAAATTTATTTCTAGCTTTTCTTATTTGGCGGGAATACTCTTTTTGTATCCTCATTGCTTACAGGAAGCTTAGCAGCTTTAGCCAAGCTTTCAATTCTTTCATCAGCAATTATCAACTTAGAAAAATCTTTATATGCTACTCCTGCTATTGCCCCAATGTAAGGAAATCCTAAGGTTCCTGAAAAGTATGAGCATATTTCAAATAGGATAAGTGGTGGTTGTGCTTAAGCAGCTAAAGCCTCACCACCTTTGGGCATACTGCTTAAATGACTCGTCTTTCTTTTTCTACATCGTGGTTAACTGCTCGCGAGTAGGTGCTACTTCCATGTTGAACTTGTACTGGCTCATGAATTGATCCGCCAATTCTCTCCAGCTAGAAATCTTGGAATGGTCTAGTTGAATGTACCATTTCAAGGCAGGTCCAGTCAAGCTTTCATGAAAAAAGCTAATAAGAAACTTCTCATCCTTAGACCATCTTGCCATTTTGGTATAGTAACTCTTTAAGTGGAACAAGGGGTTACCGATCCTATTGTATTTCGAGAAATCAGGAACCTCAAAATCTTTGGGAACTACCAGGTCTATAGGAAGACACAGTTGCTCGATCTCCAGATAGCCATGGGAGCTAGGTCCCTGGATAGCCTTAATTTGCTCCTAAATTTTTCTCATCCTTTCCTCCTTTAACTTGTCTTTCTCCACTTCCGGACGACTATTGTCTGAAGATAGTGGCTATTTTGTGCAACAACTCGTGGTTGCTCCCAAGTACGGGTAGCATGCTCGTGCCCTTAGCATGTTCATTTTCTATGAACTAATAATCTTCTCTGATGGGAATTAGTAATGGGATCGTGGGTAGTGGTTGTCCATGGAGGTTGTTTGGGATTTCTCCTATGTCACTGATCTCTTAGGTGATATTTAGAGGTGCACTTGCTATTACAGGTACGGTTATTGTTGTGGCACTTGGTTGTACACTTGTTGATATATTTCGATTTTGACAGGCTCCCAACAGGTCAAGTGACACTTTCATGGCTCTCATCATTTCTTTCATCCTTACTTGAGTGTCAGTCATCATATTCAATTGCCCTTTATCTCGTCCACTTTCATGCTTAGGTTCCTTCCTGGTTCAACAGTGGTTGCAATTGAGTATGTCTTTCCTATTTCAAAATTTCCTCCTCCAGCCATCTTAGTCCGAGCTCTTGTATTGTAAATACGAATTTGATCAATTTTTGTTTTCCTCGGGCGCCTAATGGTTACAGATCCACTATAATTTCAATCATAAAGAGCAAGATGAGTAAATAGAAAATAAAGACTTTAAGGAAACCTTTGATGGTGAGGAATAACATTTGTATTTGACAGAAATGAACTTGATCTATTTCTTATTCAGAGGACATATTGTCCATAAGACAGAGTATATAGTGAACAAAAGTATAGGGTGTAACATCCTAATTTTAACCCAATACTCTAGAATATATTTAGGTTAATTATTAGTCTGTTACTCATTTAGTCTTATTGTTCAAAACCTTTCATTAAAATACTTAGCGGAAGGTACGAATAAATTTTTCTTTTTCGAAACTTGAAAAACAAAACGCGAGCTGCGCGCTAACCTACGTTCATCATAACCACATTGTGCAAGAAAAGTAATCACACCATTCATAATCATGAAACATAGTATCATACATAACAATCATAATATCATCACTCCTTCATAAATACATAAATTACTAGCATCACTGTACCATTATTTACATCAAAACATGCCTATTTATATGAAGTGATCCTTATCCACCTATGAGGTTGGATGAGTATCAATCCAAAAGCTAAACTATCTATGCATCCGCGGCGATCCTCTACTCCATTTGCTAGTGTGACCCTTAAGCACGAGCCTTAGAAGAAGTCACGAACCTCGTTTAATCCTCGTCTAGAGACGACACGGAAGAAAAGGAAGGGATGAGAAACTCATTCAAGATTCTCAGCAGGGATTCCCGACTCTAACACGAGTGTCATCATTGTCGTCCCTAGCCACCTCGGTTTTAATTATGAAAAAGGTGTACATGCACAAGGTTCGGTTTTAAGCTTTCCAAATCTATTTATCCGAAGTGGCTATCTTTTAATATGAGTCTTAATGGCATGGATGTAACAGATATTTGATGAATGCATGACAATACCGTATGCACATTAACATGAACATCATTGCTCTTGGGCTCCACATAAAGAAACATAAATCATATGCGTGGCATAAAAGACACAATACTTTTCATGTGACATCTTTCTCATAAATTGAACTTTTAAGTTCTTTTCCTTTAAGACCACCCTCTTAACATATCCACCAAAAATCCAACCGACTTACCGGCCCGGCGATAATCTGGTCATCAAACTACGTCTCACCTATCGCCTAGGAATGAGCTCAATCCTAACTAGTCGTCACTAGATTTAATAAGGGCTAATAGAGGGGGTATACTTAACTTTCTTGGATCACCTATATTAGGATCATTTCCTTCTTTGAAACGCTCTATTGGTATCTAGTACACAGCGAATTGTCTGCTTTGGCAAGCTCAATGTCAATACCCCCACGAATTTGTTTCCTCCCCACTGTAGCTGGAGGAATGCGTCTCAGTGTTACATCACATCTGTTCTAGGGGTGCTCGGCCGAACCGGTGTCACCCAGAACCTTTCCTGGGGGTGCTCGGCCAAACTAGTGTCACCCAGGAGTTTTTACAAACTTTTCTCAAATTTTCAAGTTTGATGGGAAATTCGGCAACAGAATAAATAAGACAATCGGATTTCCTTCAAACTTGCTTTATGCCACGAAACATATAGAACATGCATAGCCATTCAACATCACCATAAGACATCAAGTCATTCTCATAATTAAACATACATTCTCATGTAACCTTATAGCTCATTAAGCTCTCGAACCTACGGTGTCTTATGCTTTGACCCTTACGGGTCTTAGACGTGAGATATGATTATTCTATTGTTCTCTATCAACCTCTTATGCACCTAAAGGTTCACAACTAATAATTCTTACTAGAATTTATGTTCATTAATAAATCTGGGCAGCATCATGCTCTAAGGGCAAAGTTATAAACTTACAATTACGGGGTTCTAGAACTTACGTTTTAGACCCTTTCTTGGTTCCATCTTCGCCTAAGGCGCTATAAATTAAATCTAAACCAATTATGAGGCATTCCTATGCCTAAGAACTAATTATAAATCATGTTTACCATATTATGAGGTTGCTGGACAGATTCTAAAAATTAAATGTTCTAAGAGTTCTAGAATTGCATTTTTGCGGTTTTCTAATTACTAGTTTCTCTATGGGTGCTAAAATTCAATCCTACTTCAAAGGTAACCAAATTTTTCATGATTATTCAATCCTAAACTGATTGTTATCATATTAAAACAGTTTTGGCATTGACTAAGATTAAAGGGGTTAAACATATGTTAAATTCCAACTTTACGGTTTTCCTATGAAGCTAGTCTCTCCCCTAACATGCATAGAAGTGTTCCTACCTTATCATATATCATTTTCACAAATTCTAACACATCAAAACATCATCAATCAGCATCAAACATATCAAGATAGAACCGAATTGTTCAATGTTCAAAAGACACATAATTTGACATTTCTAAAGCATATAAGTTGCTAGTTTCTCTTGGAATCATTTTAGGACTTCTAAAACTCTTTACAAACTATTTTATTTTATCAAGAGGCTAAAAATAACCTTAGGTCAGTAACCAATTTAATACTTCTTTAGAAGAGGAATAGAATCATAAATCTTGTTAGTCACAACTTTATAAACTTCATCAAACTTGAAGAAAACACTAGAACATAGGTTGTTGGCTCTTGTAACTAGATGGAACTCATTCCAAGCTCATCATTGTTACTTGGCCGAAATTATGCATTCAAAGAATGCTTCCATTTTGAACTTTATCTTGAGATAAAATGGGCAAATCCTTGAGCTCTAAGGTCTTTAAGTGATGACATAATTTAAACATACTATGCACTTCATTTTTATTCTTCGTTACAAAGTAAAGTGAGAACTTTAAAGTAAATATGCAAGACTTAGAATTTAAATATGCAAGACTTGAAATAAATATGCTAGGATTGGAATTTAAATATGCAAGACTTAAAGTAAATATGCAAGGCTTGGCATTTGAATATGCAAGACTTAAAATAAATATGCCATGCAAGTTCATTTCTTTATTTTAGTGCTCTAGGCCCAGCAACAATCGACTTTAAGGTCGAAATAGAAAGGCTTTGAGAATTAGTTAGGTGATAATGCAAGCTCTCATTTTAAATCTTTATGTTCTTTAGTGATGAAAAGTAAATATGCTAGACAAGAACGTAAATATGAAATATGCAAGACTTAAAGTAAATATGCAAGGCTTGGAATTTGAATATGCAAGACTTAAAATAAATATGCCATGCAAGTTCATTTCTTTATTTTAGTGCTTGAGGCCCAGCAACAATCGACTTTAAGGTCGAAATAGAAAGGCTTTGAGAATTAGTTAGGTTATAATGCAAGCTCTCATTTTAAATCTTTATGTTCTTTAGTGATGAGAAGTAAATATGCTAGACAAGAACGTAAATATGAGATGCACTCCATTTCTTATCCTTTAACTTTAAGTGATGGCTTGGAAAGTAAATATTAATGCAAAGCTCAAAGTAAATATGTAATGCATAAGCTTGAATATAAGTATGAATGCTAGTTCATTTTATTTCTTATTAGAGTTCATACAAGACTTTTAGAGGGACTTTAACCTTAACCCAAACTTATCATGACAAGGTAAAGTGAGGTCTAGAGTTCTTAGAACTCAAGAGATCTTTCCTTAAAAAACATAACCATAAATGAACTTTATAACACTTTTATGAAAACTCAAGCTTTAGAGATTTCTTTGTGGTGAACACAAAGTCACTAACTAGAACTCTCATCATCAAGCTATCATGTTGGACCACCCAAGATGGTTGGTCGAAATTTTAGAGAAAACGAAAGGAAAGAAACCGAAACTTGAGAGCAAGAAAGAACCATTTTGAAACTCTAGAGACCATGATCTTGATGATGTATTAACACCAACATCATGAGTCCTCATCATTGAGTTCATGTAACCATTTTAAAACATCATCAAAGTTGAAGATTTCAAGGTTCAAGAAAGAAAGAACTATGAACATTTTTAACTCAAGAACAAAGATCAAGCTTTAGAGGTTTGTTCAAGTGATGAACATCATCATGAAACGCTCATCATCAAGCTCTCATTCCTTTGATCTTCAAGCCTCATGGCCGAAACAAAGAAGGAGGAGGAGAAGAAAAGAAGTTCCCAAAAAGATTCAAGAGAAACTATGAACACATAAAGAGTTTAAGAACTTAAATGAAAGAAACACTTGAAAGAAAATCCCTACCAAGTGATTGAAGGTTGGGATGAGAGGAGAGGATGAAGAACTTGAAGAACTTGAACACTTGAACTTGAGAGATAAAGGAAACTTTGAAGTGCTCTTTGAAAACTTACACTTAGCAAATGAACCCAAAATGATGCAAGTTCACCCAAGCATGCTATTTATAGAGAAATGAAACAAAATGAGAGGTGTAAATGGGAGAGAGGGCTTCAACCATTGCAGCACAAGGAGGAGGAAATATCTTCTTCAAGGTATAGTCCAAGGCATGTTAGAAAGCATGGCTAGGTATGGGTTCAAGCATGGGTGCAAGTATGGGTTAAGCATGGTTCTTTGAGTGAGAAACAAATCAACATGTGATGTAAATGGGGGGAGGAGTGGCCAAAACTTGCATCAGCCATGGGGAGGATTTCTTGCATTTTAATTGTGATTTAGAATTGTGTTTAGGTGTACCTTTGATTAGGATTAAGATTAGGAATTTGTAAGAAAATGTTTAGATGAGAAAATGGGTAATCAAGGTTGTCAAGACATGTTTAAGGAGTGGTCTTGCATCATTAGTGAGTTATAAACTCATTTTAGTGCATAAACAATTCTAGACACAATTCCATGATTTAAGGAATTGGAGAGAGAAAATACTATTCAAGATTCCAAGATTGGAATCTTGAGTTTTAGAAAGAGATTTAAATCTAATCTAAGCAATTTTAGGTTCTAATTAATTTTAATAGCATATTTTGACTCTAGATTAATTATGAAAATTAATTAATCTTCGATTAGAGCCTAATATTGCCTAGGTTTGCTTAATTACGTCATTAAGCTCAAAAATACTATTCTAGGGGTAAAATCATAATTTTACACTAAAATTGCCCGGGACCACCTGGACTTAAACAGACGCTTTTAACCATGTAAAAACATTGTTTTAAACTCTCGGGGAAAGTTTCGGGCTCAAACGGCACCTTTACCATATAAAATGCTATAGGGGTATTTTAGTCATTTTGACCCGAAACTGCAGAAAATGAGACTTTCGCCTCCTAGACCATTCAAGGGCCATCCAATCCCCTTCAAACATTGAGTTGGCCCTTCGAGGGCTGCTGGGCCGGCCATCCTCGAATTCCGGGCAGGAAATGACCTCAAAGGCATTTTGGTCATTTTCCTTTCAGACAGAAAAATCGGGGCGTTACATAGGGGATTATTATTCCATAATATACTTTGTTAAAAACACACTAGCAATGTAAAACTTGATATTCTTTCTTACATTCCACACAGAAGGAAGAATTTTCTTTAAGGCAGAAACATAATTGACAATATATCCAAGGGAGACTTTGCTCTACGATGAATATAGTCTTGCACAACATTCCAAGAGAAGTAAAGGAAATCGAAAGATGAATTTGTTTCCTTTATTCAAAAAAAATGAGATTACATCATAGTTGAGTTAACAATAGCCATTCTCTTTCGTTTAAGACCTTTAGCAAAGCTCCTACTCATATCCATGAAGTCACTAACTTCAGTAGGCAAATAAAGTTTGAGATTCTTTTGAATTTCTTTCTCTGCTCTTTCAAAATAGTAAATGAACTTTGAAATATGTTGGTCTAAGTCCTCAATTAATCTTGTATGTTTTTCCTTCCATGCTTCAGCCTTCATTGTCCAGTCACCAGCTTGTTTTTTCCAGAATATGCCAGCATCTTCTATATGGAAAAGTCGATCTTGACATTGCATGAAATGGGCCTATTCTTGGTCATATTCTTCTTTAGCCTATGCTAAGATTGTATTTAACTTCTCTATCTTTAGCTCCAACTTTTCCTTTTACTCTTGCATTTCAACTTCCAACTCTTCATTCATTTGCTCTTGTTGGTCGACCTTCATTTTCAATTCTTCGTTTGCATTGTTCAGTTGGCTAATATGTTTCACAAATCTATTCTTCTCATTAGCCATCATACGGACCTCTTTTCAAGGTTCTGGAGCTTCTGTCTTTCCCTTTCTTGATTAGGGATATCAGCAAGCTCATCATTCAGTCGTTCAATCAACTTTTCTTTCTTCTCAAATTGACTTCATGTGATAACAACTTGTAGCTGTAACATCCTCCTAAGTACGACATATCATCATACTCGAGAAGTCATTACCTATAAATTAGCGGACCTTTCTTAAATATCTATAGCAAGTTCAATTGAAATGTGAAGTAACTAAATCAAAGTTTTATTAACATATATGACTAAGAAACAACCATTCACCAATTATAAGGTTGAGTACAAAAGGAAGCTCTTCTATGAGCTTTAATACACCTCTGGTCTCTATTATAAATACAGACATAAACATATGACTACATACAATCTATACAAACATCAGATGTACACTATTGCTAATCCGATCTCCTTTCATAAAGTAGCCTCCTTGTTCTTGGGATCAACCTGGAGACGACACAAGAACACAAACATATAGGGGTGATAATTTTAAAATTCTCAGTAAGGTAACTCCCCAATTACACAGTCATAATGTCATCGTTATCGCCCCAGCCACTTCAGTTTATTAAGAAAGTGTGAGCATGCAATATATATATCAAATGTTCATTTTAGAGTTCTAAAATCACCTTTCTGAAGTGGGTAGTTTTTAATGATCAATCACTTAAAACATATATTTCATAACATTCAAAATCATAGAAATTCCTTCAAGACCAATAATTTAACAAAATATATGTATACATATGGTAAATTGCAATGATCTTTTCATGCTCTTGACATAATAGAGAGGACTTTTTCGTGCCCTAATAGGGACCTTTTCGTGCCCTTTTTATACTGAAGGGGACTTTTTCGTGCTCTTTTGGGGACCTTTCCGTGCCCTTTTCATATTAAAGAGGACTTTACCGTGCCATTTTGGGGACCCTTCCGTGCCCTTTTCATATAAAAGGGAACTTTGCCGTGCCCTAATGGGGACCTTTTTTGTGCCATTTTCATAATAAAGGGGACTATTTCGTGCCCTAAGGGGGACTTCTCCGTGCCCTTTTTACACTAAAGGGGACTTCATTTTTCACTTAGCACATACATCATCCTCATGCTTACATATACATGCATAACATTTCTGTATGCATGAACATAATTCTCAGATCTCATAATACTTCAAACCTATATATTTCATTCATTCATTCCTCATAAAATAATCTTAGAAGTCCATGGCATGCATTCATACACATCAAACTTGAACCAAATGCCATTAGGTCACTAATTCAAGGCATTATCACAATTTCAGCACATTGGCAAATTTTTCACTCAAGTAACACAATTTAATATGCAATTCAAACCATCAAATCAGAGGCTATAAAAACTCTCAATGACACCTCAATGTGTCCAAAAGGTTCTCTAAAAATTTCAGGGGAGAAAAGTTCTCTAACTATGTTAACAAAATTAGACAAATTCGGAGGTTAGAAACCCCCTATTCACAGCCAACAGTCATAGTTTCCAATTTTATTATCCTACCAAATGATCATATCAAATTATATAAAAATTCAGAGTGGGGCATCAATATGTCCTTAATATTCTGTAAAAAATTCAAGTGATAACTCAATCATTTGCTATAGCAACAAAATTATACAATTTTATAGCTTCAGTTTCAATGATTTTGACAACATAAGAACCATTTCGGTGTCTAATTTTTTTTAGGGAAATTTGACTCAAAATAAGAAACCAAGAAAATTTGTGGGACTACCCCAAGATGTTAGCTCCAACATATATTTTTCTTAGCTCATGAAAATACCTACAACATGCCCAGAAAATTCGTGATCTCACACTACCTGTAAGAAAATCGAAAATCCAGTAGCCTAGTCAAAACTTCTTTTGACAAAAATGATTTTCTAACCTCATCCAAACACTTCACTAAAATTAACACATCAATATCTATCTATCATCAACCAATACATCCAGAAATTTCGAATTAAAACCAGTCAGAAAGTTTCAGAAAAATTCTGAAAGTATAAGGCCAAAGAAAACCCTACTCTTGGAAGCTAATGTCTCTTTGTCTCTTGTATACTTCAAGATAGATGTTTTCCACCCTAAAGCTCTTGAAACACATTCAAACCCTCCTCTAATCAGTGATGAGTGAGGTATTAAAGTAAGGTTTTGGAGAATCTAATCAGTTATATTTGTGGAGGTTGAAGTATAGAACAAGTTTACTTAAGGAAGTTTTTTATTCTACCAAGATTTGGTCTAGGATTTTGGAGGTTGAAATTCAAGGTTTCAAGCATTTTGTGAAGAGAAAATGGAGTCCTCCAATCTCTCTCTTTGCTGAATGAACTTGAATGAAGAAATAATGAGGGTAAATGAGTTATATTTATCTAATAAGGTGTAATCTCATTGGTTAAATATAAAGCATTTTTCTTTTCATTAAAAGAAATTAATATCAATGGCTAAGATTTGATCTTTCATCTAAGAAGAAATCTTAGCCATTCATTTGGCATTCAAAGGGATAAACTTCATTATTTTGTAGAGATTAACTAGCTTTCGGTGTTAAAAATCGCACACCAAAATTTCACCGAACGGGTAAAACAATGTACCCGAGAAATCAAACATTACTCAATATTTAATTCTAAGTATAAAATTTTCATTTCTAACTATTTCTAACCTTATTACCATGTCTTCCCAATTTTGGGCATCTCCAGGTCCCGGATCTAGGGTTTCGGTTGTCCTGACGGGCCAGCAGGGCCCGCAAAATACTATTTACTTTTTTTTTTACAAATACGATTGACCATCCTCATCATTATTGAAATTGTCAAATTTTTGAAATTACGATTAATAAAGCTCGAATTAATTTTTAAATACTTTTTAGGGTGTTACAGTAGCTCTAGTGCTTATTTTTATTATTCTAGGAGCTTCATCTGGGCTTTCATGACCTCAATTTGTTTAGCCAACTGAGGATCATTCCCTTTTTCATGAGGAGAATTAGGAACACTTTGGGATACTTTTCTTTCTTCTCTCCTCATGATGTACTCATGGGTACTGATCACGAGTGGTCTTCCTAACTCATCTCTCCCTGCCATGTGAACATCTCTCCATGCCTCTTTAACTCCTCATAATGACCTCTTAGTATGATCACCTTCTTTGTACCAAAAGTAGAGTCTTCCAAGTTGCTCTTCCTGTGGTTTCTTTTGTGTCCAACAAAGCTGTCTGAGTGCTATTGTCAGCATGTATGATATGCAACCCCTTAGACCCATCAATGGTACATTATGAAATTTTCCATAACTAAGAATGATATCACCTCTTTCATGTTCATACCTTGGACAAACCCACTTGAATGATTATTCCTTTATGCTATTGAATTCAGCACTCCATTCATGGTCTTCCTTCGGCCTGATTGGGATACGGTGAAAGCTTCTTAGAGGTTCTGAGACATTTCTAATATGATTCCCTGCATACATATGTTGATCCATGCGTATAAGAGGTGCAGGCAACATCGAAGCTTCCCTTTTTGTTTCTGTTGGCATAAATTTAGGGTTAGGAATGTTTTAGCCAACACAGCAGGAACTGGATTTCTTTGCTTATTTTCCACAACAAAGAAAACATCCATGGTAGCTCGGTCAACTATGTTTGGAGCATAAGAGAACAACATGAGCCCATAAATAGCAAATGCTAGTACTTTTGCAAAAGTAGTCCAATTTTTTTGATGCCCCAAGTCCTTCAAATATTCTTCTATGAATGCTTTAGTTATCCCCTTTGATTCTGCATGCTCTGTTAACTTTACTCGAGCCACCGGTACTCCTAGTAATTCTCCAAATTGCTCCATTATTCTTGCCTTTGAAGTATGTTGTTCCTGATGAAAATAAATAGAGGTGTTTTTTCTCACTGGTAATTTTAACATGTAAGCATACTCTTCAATGGTAGAAATGATGTCAATGTTGGGTAGTTCAAAACATCTAAAGGCCGGGTTCCAATATTGAGCTAGAACATTAAGGACAGAAGTCCCCACTGATATAAGTAATAGATTTAGAATAGACCTATACTTATTCGAGAAAACTCTCATGTATTAATTAGTAGCAATTGACTCAACCGGTGCAATTTCTCTAGGGAACTGGTATTTGCCATCACATTGAAATGCTTCTTCATATTAGATACATTGCTAGTGTGTTGTGCTTTTTCCATCATTTACTGTCTTATATGATATTATTCTTTCACCACCAACAAATCCTTCAAAGAGAGGAAAAAAATGAATGAGATGCGTGTCAAAAAATAAAATAAATATGTATGTTACATGAAAGAATGCATGTGACATGGCTAAGTACATGAATTAAAATATGGTTTTTTATGTTAAAATAAACATGTTAAATGAGAGGAGTACAGATGTCATGCATGATTGAAATATGAATCATTTATGCAAAGAAAGACAAAAACTAATTATGCATGTTGTAATATTTATGATGAATGTTACATAATATCAAGAATACATAATGTATAATAAAAGATGAAAAAAAGTACATTCCCTTGTATCCTAGCAGGGTGGAGCCTAATGTTTGACAGTTCTGTGATCGACCCTATTTGAGGTGGCCAACTAAGGTTATTCTAGCAGTGCTCGATTTTTGGATGGATCTAGACCCCTAAAGATCATGGTCCCCCAAGTTGCCTTTATTAATAGCATAAAGACCAAGTTCTATAAGTCAAACCATAAGGACGTGAAAGTCAAAATATAGTAACTCATAGTTCCAATAACAATTTGAGTGGATAAGTCAACAACTGTCAGAGAAGCATAAGCCTCACAATAACAACGTCAAAACCCCTTCTTACCCTACGGTTTTCCAAGGCTTGGGTATAGAGCCCAAATAGTATGTAAGGACAGTGATCGTGAAATTGTGTGTAGGGAGCATACAAACCTTTCAAGCCCTCACTATACAGTCCTGCAAAACAAAATACAAACAACATATATATACAAAATAATAATGGTTGTCTGCCTTAAGGTTTTGGCAAAATAAAGTAGAAGTTATAAAAAATAAAGCACTGTAAGAAAAAAAGAAAAAAAACAAAAATCAAAGGCTATATTTGATTTGCACAACTAACTAAAATAGGCTTGACTCTCTTACTATAACTTCCCAAGTGGAGTCGCAATCTATTACAATCGGGATCGTAAGGGAACGGCGGAAAAGAATTGTTTGAAAATTATTGAGTCACCACCAAGTTTATTTAAATTGGGAAAACATTGGAAAAACCCATTTTAGTTTAGAAAATAGTCTTTGAAACCAGATTTGAGTTCAGGAGTCGGTTATGCATAGGGAAGAGTGGGAACTTAATTCTATGAACCTTTAGTACACTCATACTTAGATGGTACCTTAGCAAGTTATGCAAATTAATTAGTAACCTTTAAAATTCTCTTTTTTTATATATAGAAAAAGACAAGACAAAATATTTACAATTAAATAAACAATTTATGAAAATTTAATTTTGGCTTGACAAGGATCGGAATCGCCTGCTCTTATGTATCCCCGGTGCAATGGGGAACTCAAAGTCACGTAGTTCTGTAGAAAATAATTCTGTGTTGATGGATTTTAATTAAAAATGAAGAAAATAAATAAATAAAAAAAGAATCTGTTGATTGATTTTAATTTTAACAAAAAAAGCAATTTTGATTATCAAATTATGGAAATTCATTTGTGCACAGAACTCAAGTTAGCACTAGGCCACTCAATAAACCCTTATGATTCGAATAACGATGAAGATAACATTTGTTACTCAATTATCATTATTGATCATTCCACGAACTAAAAATTTCAAAAAGATTTTTTTTCATTGTTTATTGGAAAGAAAATATTTTTTAATAAGCACTAATTTCAATCATAAAAAAAACATAAACTCTTCTTTTTTTATTTTTTTTATTTTAGACCCAAGCCTAATCTAAACAAATGAACCCAAAAGTTAAAAATAAAACAGTCATTAACCAAACAAACAAATCCAAATCTAAACAAATGACTCAAACTTATTCCAATAAAATAACACTAACTTAAAAATATAAATAAAGTAAAACTAACACCCTTTTTATTTTCCAAACCCCTAATTTTACTAATTCAATTTCACTAAACTTAATTCTAACTTAACCCAATTTTATTTAAACTAATCCTCTATCTTAACTGTACCCCATTTCCCATACGCACATATATACACACTAACACTTAACACACTAACATTTAACACACACTAAATAAAAACACATGCTCTAATACACCTTCACACATATACAATGCAAGGAAACAAAAGAAAGATCAAGAGATAATAGGAATGGAGAGAGAAACAGAGAAAGTAGAGTAAGAGAGAGAAAGTGAGAAACTAAGAGAGAAGGGAGAGAGAGTTGCAATGGTAGTGATGAAAGGAAGACACCATCGCGGCTTCGGTGCTAATGGTGGCTGCGGAGACTAGATCGGCATCTCAGGTGGCTAGATTGGCTTCACAGAAGGCTGAGCATGACAGTGGAAAAAGGAGGAGGGCACAGTAGCCATATGGTCTGCTGCGAGAAGGGGTTGTGGCACATAGGGTTCTAGTAACGAGCTGGCCAGCTAAGGCACACGAGGTGTTGCAAAGAAGTCATAGTGGCGTGGCTATGGAGATGAAGGACAGAGTCACGAAACTCCGGCTAAGGAAGGAGAATGGCCGCAGTGGTGGTTTACGATGGTTGCGGCATCTGATGATGGCTGACTTGGTTGGCCACGGCAATGACCTTTGCCGAGAGAGCGGAAGGGTGATGGTGATGGTGGTAGTTGGAGAGGCTCGGGGTTGTTGAGATGACAGTGGAAGGAGGAGTTGCGGGAAGGTCCAATGTTGAAGCTTAGGGATGAGGGGATCAGCCGTTTCCGGTGCTTAAGGGTGGCACTATCGTTGAGTATTCCACGGTGGTCTTCCTATGCCAGCGGTGGCGGCAGTGACACCCACCCTGCCAGTTTTCTTTCTGCTTCTATTTTTTGGTTTCCTTTTTTGTGAAATATTTTTGAATCTTGGTTTATGACATGGAATAGAATTTTTCAGGTGTGGATGATGATGGTAGTGGGAGACAAACGTGGATGAGAGAGGGAAGAGCAAAGAATGGTTGAAGAACGAAAGGGAGGATGCCGTCGCGGCTCCTATGCGGCAATAGGGCGACTCAGGGAAAGACCGACAAGAGGTGGTTTCTATTTCTTCCTCTTTCCCTTTTAGTTTCTGTCTCTTTTGTTGTTAAAGTGAGAACCACTGGATTATTAAAATGGATTGTTGATGATGATGGATTGTATGGATTGAATTTGGGTTTCTGGGGTTTCATTTTTGGTTGCTAATAGGGTAATGGTTGTTGGAAATGTGGTTTGGCTGACAATGGAAAACAAACCTTTGGAAAAGAGAATGAATTAGCAAAAATTTTACCTGTGATTCAGATTCTTTCTCTTCTCTGAAATACTCTAGATGGAAAAAAATGGTAGTGAAAATTTTTTAGTATTGGCAAATGATCATCCTTGAAGCCCTTTACCCCTCCATTCTTGTTTGAATTTATACACAATTGTGGGTGTAGCTTTTCAAAACAAAATAGATGAAACTTGTTAAATTTTTTTCTCTCTGCATGTGATCTTTGAAAATTCATCCCCGTTCCTTGATCATTGGGATTCTGGTGCTGTTATTTCTGAAAATCTTGCTTGTGTTCTTCAGCGATTCACGGACTTCACTGTTTTGTTCTTGTTTTCTTTGTTCAATCAAGTGGGGAAATGGTGCAGAGGACAACTGGCATAGGCACTCCTTTTTATTTTAATATTTTGTTTTTCAACAATTGAAAACAAAAAGCAACACGATGGTCAAGAGGTAGAAATCTCTTTTCCTTTTCTTTTTTTTTTATTAGGTAAAGGAGGAAATCAGAAACAGCTTGAAACCTTGAAAATGAAATAGGCTCTCTTCTTTTTTGGTTTTACAACTAAACATGGAATGGGCTTAATCTAACAACCCAAAAATAATAACAACCAAAAATGAAATCAGATCAGACTAAATTTTTTTTTTTTTGTTTTTGGGTCGGACAAAATTAGGTGTTCACAGGCAGTTAATCAAGTTGGCAAAAGAGATGTCATGTCAGTCTATGACTGCGTTTGACTTAAAATTTGAATTTCAAATTTCCCTCATTTTCCTATAAAGTGCACTGTTTCACAATGAAACATGCTTTCTGAAGTGCGGTATCAATTCCTTAATATATATTTGATCTTTTAGTCTTTAATCAGAGCTTGTAGATGATGATACAATTGTGATCATGATGATTGAAGGTTGTATAACATACTTGCTTTAGAGTTGAATTGAAATCTTCACTTGAAAGGTACTTTCGAAAGTTGCATGCTATTCTCTAATGTCACGTGCTATTTTCTAGAGATCTGCACCTTGGTTTCTTGTATTTGAGAATGTTCTTCAATACATTGAGCATATATACGTTCATACCACGATATATTTTTCACTTTCATTAAGTTTCCATCTCTTTAAATGAGATTAAACATGTTTGCACATGTTATGTGAAAATATTTTCACTGTAAGAACAATGTTATGCTAACATAACAACCTATTTGATACTTCAAGAAACTCAAGAGAAATATTAGTCTTTTCTCAAAATTGGTTGTGTTATCACTCAACATTTTGCATTAACTCTTTTTGAAGAGTTGTGGAGCTAACAAACATGCCACAACCCAATTTGGGAATGTAATCAGCACGTAAGGAGCTGACCCCATAGAAGCCTTCCCATGATATGTTATGCATAAAAACTTCATAATTTTTCAAATTAAACATTATTTAAATAAATTGGATAAACTTTTATCATGTTTCATAATTCAATCCATATACAGTATTCAAATAAAATAGTTCCTCCAAAACCAAGTCATAAACTTGATGAACAAAATTACATACTTTCTCAAAAAGAAATGCAAACTAAAATAAATGCATGGTCCATGAGCCCTTCCTGCAAATGTACCGGAGCACTAGCTAAACATAAACTAGACTACACTTCACTCCAAAGTGAAACTCAACCAAAGAACAATGCTAATAGCTACTGAAGATCTATTTGGGACGATTTTGGGACAACAGCTATATTTGTAAGGGGCTGTGAAAGAGAGAGGGGTGACTTTCATTTAAAAACTCAATGAGTGAATTCTCATCCACAGCCATACATGGGGCAACAAAAGAAGATATGTAATTAATAATGCAGCAACCAAAAACCAATTCTTTCATAATACATAAATAAAATCATAATGTCAACAATTTCATATATACCATAAGAAAACATAATAAAATTTATTAAGGAATTAAACGAGAGACAAAGAATGCTAATTAAGTCATAAAGATGATGCTTAGCCTTGATGAACAATAGCATCTAATTCAAACTATAATAGTCCCTCTCAAACCACGTCCCTCATGGAAAAAGTCATCTAATTAAGATTCTAATGGTCCCTCATGAACTGCATCCCTCGTGGACTAAGCTGAGTAATGGTAATGGCCCTTTGTAGGTGACATAGTATACCAAGGTTAATGAATTGTCTATCATTAACTAATAATTTTATTTCTCTCTAATTCCTTTTCATACATCACTCATAGTCATCATCCTAAGGATTGAAAAGCTAAAATCTCACTTTAGTGCTTTTCATCATCTCTACAGTTCATATTTTATTTTCTAAGGTGAATACTTTCATTTCATAATTTATTTGTAAACAATTAAAGAAACATGATAGTGTAAAAATACATACAATTATCAAATAGTCCCATGTATTTTTCCAAAAGTCATGTTTTTTCATGGAACGCATTAAATCATAGTCCTTCAAACTTGGCATAATTTCTAAAGTATCTTCATCACATATATAATTTTCTAAATTCATGGGAAGTATGTATGATGCATTGAAAATATTCATAAGGCTAAAATAAAGCCATGAGCTTAAACCTACTCACCTGGAGGGGCTGGAAGAAAGGTGCCAGCACCAACAGAGCTCTGAAGAGCGGGAATGACACTAATGTCAACCATGAAGACAACAAAACTTACGAAAAATCATCCATTTATGCTAGGGTAGATTTAGAGACTCTAGGAGAATAACCAAATGTGAACAAAATCATGTATCAACATATATAATCATAAACATGAAGAACTAGGGAGGAACTATGCAAAGCACCATGAATTTCTTACCTTGGAGCTTGAAGGAGGAAGAAAATGGAGGAGGGTAAGAGGAAAAGGGGTGGAAAGGAGCTTTAGGGCTACTAGGTTTCAAATTTAGGGGTTTATCACTAGTTATGTTATGTTTATATAAGGGGTGGAGGCTCACTAATCGAAACTGTATTGTTTTGATGTGTGTTAGCATCAGGGGTCTCGCAATAGCCAGGCTGCACTCTTTCATGCTTGCTACAGTGAGCCTCCCTGTTTGACCCCCATCATGCTCGCTATATATAGCAAGCATTTCTCACTGTGGCAAGTGTGTCCATGCTCGCTATGGCGAGCATTTTTCGCTATAGCAAGTAGGTTTGCTATAGCAAGCTTGTCATCATAGTAAAGCAAATTTTCTGTATTTTAAGGCTTTCTACATATTTTAGGATTTCCAAGGTACATTAAGGATATTTTAAGCATAGCTAAGAATACATGGACCTTAGGAACCTCATAATTCCCTCCTTAAAAGGATTTATTCTCCAAATCTGTCCTTGCATATGATGAGGATCAAAGAGGCATGATACATGAACTACATAGCACTGTAGGTGAGATAAAGAATGCACGAGAAGGAGGGGTTGAATTGTGCAACTCAAAAACTTTTTGATTTCTGAAATTTTAAGATAGATTCTATCAAGAACAAGAATTGAAAGCAGCAGAAATTCAAATTAGTTTGCTTTAGAAAGTTACTTTCTGAAGTGTCCAGAAAACAAGTTTTAAATGTCATAAAACAATAATCTTCAAAACACACATATAAAATAACAATACACAAAAAGGACTATAAGGAGTTAGGTATGGACAAAATCACATAAGAGATTTACACTGGTTTGGCCAGGCTTGTCTACATCCAGTCCCTAATAGAAACTTATTGGGAGTTCCACTAAAACACCTTTCTTATACAAGAGGTTACAAGGATAGTCTTTCTCTAGTATTCTCAAGCTATATCTAGTTAGCGGTTAACACTGTAACACCCTAATATTTAACCTAACATACTTAGGACGTATTCAAGTTAATTATTAGTTATTACTCTTTTGTTCTAGATCTTAATCCTAATTTTTAGAAAATACTTAACAAAAATACGGGAAATTTTTTGTTTTTGAAATAAGAGATGAAAATATGAGCCGCGCATAAAATAAATACTGCATCATTTAATTCGTGAACCGATCATACTAAGAATAAAATTTTTCCATATACCAAGCTCAAATAGTAGCATAAGTACAGTTATCCGAACAGAATACATGGAAAACATAAAATACATAGACCAGAAAACCTCGCCTACTAGAGTGCATCCAAGGTAGACAACCTCAAAAGCAAAATAAGGCTATCCTATGCAGACTATATGCATAAGCACTACCAAGACTGTTGCCAACTCCTTCTGTTGCCCGCACCAAGGGGGAAGGACATAACCAACCCACTGAGTTAGTTCGACCGGAGTGGCCAAATGGTGAGCGGGTCGGGCATGGGCTCTACGTCAGGATGTCATCCTCACTCGTCCTCTACAAACCGGCTGCGTCACTGTGGCCTTGCTGCCCTCACCAAACTCCATGGGCACGGTAGGGGAGAAACCCTCGGATGGTACCTAGGTAGCTAAGTCCTCAGATGGATCCGTCTCTGAATGAGCCATGGGGGAACAGGGTACGTACTCTGGGAAGTCACAGATAGCAGAAGCGGTTAGCCGGGTACGATGAGTCTGCTCCTCACGAAGATGTGCATGCTCAAAGACTAGGTCATCACCAAAAGGGGAAGTAGGAGAGAACCGAAAGCTGGAAACTGGGTGTGCAAAGGGGCGGTCCATGTACCAAAATAGACAAACGGCACAATGACCCTCGAAGTGATATGACTGATGGGCAACATCGTAGTGCATCTCCCAAGTGGGCACGTCAATGTAAATCACGAACGGCGCCATCGACCACTGAAGACGCGATAGAAAGAAAAGATAAAGGGAGTGAGCAACTTGATAAAAGATCTCAGTAGGGTATCCTTCTATCCTAGTGTCATCGTCTACGTCCCCAGGAATCTCGGGTTTCATTATGAAATAGTGAGCATGCATAAGGTTCAATTATTAAGTTCTAAAATACCATTTACTGAGGCTTATTCATTTTAATATGCGTCTTGGATGTCATGAATGTATCATGCCTCATCATGAAATGCATGTCAATGCAAGGTGCAACATACTAAATACAAACATAAGTGATGCTCATGGATCATAGTAATTATAACATGAATTTCTTTAATTTATCCTTTAGGTGACTTAGACCATTTCTTTCTCTCATTTGGGGCCACCCTATTATTCTTGCCTTTTGAGAGTTCTAGGTTATGAGCTCATATCTCACTAGTTATCACTAGCATATACTTATCCTATGATAAGTTTAACACCCGACTCTTAAAGTACAGGGGACAGGGCATTAGGATCACCTTTCATAACCTGTAATTCGGAGAGTCCAAAGGATCACTTTCTATTTAGATCACCTCTCATAACCTTTAATTCAGGGAGCCTACAGTATCTTATGCTTTGACCCTTACGGGCCTTAATCTGGAGATGTAATTATTCTATCATTCTCTATCAACCTCTTATGCACATAGGGATTCTCTTCTAACAAATCTTACCATCATTTATACTCTTTAATAAATCTGTGCAGCACCATTTTTTTAGGGGCAGAGTTATAATCTTGCAATTTCGTGGTTCTAGAACTTACGTTTTAGACCCTTTCATGGTTCCGTCTTCGCCTAAGGCGCTATAAATTAAATCTAAACCAATTATGAGGAATTCCTATGCCTAAGAACTAATTATATACCATGTTTGCCATATTATGAGGTTGCTGGACAGATTCTCAAAATTAAATGTTCTAAGAGTTCTAGAATTGCATTTTTACAGTTTTCTAGTTACTAGTTTCTCTATAGGTGCTAAAATTCAATTCTACTTCAAGTGTAACCAAATTTTTCATGATTATTCAATCCTAAACTGATTGTTATCATACTAAAACAGTTTTGGCATTGATTAAGATTAAAGGGTTTAAACACACGTTAAATTCCAACTTTACGATTTTTCTATGAAGCTAGTTTCTCCCCTAACATGCATAGGAGTATTCCTACCCCATCATATATTATTTTCACACATTCCAACACATCAAAACATCATCATTCAGCATCAAACATATCAAGATAGAACCGAACTGATCCATGTTCAAAAGACACATAATTTGACATTTCTAAAGCATATAAGTTGCTAGTTTCCCTTGGAATCATTTCAGGACTTCCAAAACTCTTTACAAACCATTTTATTTTATCAAGAGGCTAAAAATAACCTTAGGTCAGTAACCAATTCAATACTTCTTTAGATGAGAAATAGAATCATAAATCTTGTTGGTCATATCTTTATAAAACTCAGCAAACTTAAAGAAAACACTAGAACATAAGTTGTTGGTCCTTGTAACTAGATGGAACTCATTCCAAGCTCATCATTGTTACTTGGCCGAAATTATGCATTCAAAGAATGCTTCCATTTTGAACTTTAACTTGAGATAAAATGGGCAAGTCTTTGAGCTCTAAGGTTTTTAAGTGATAACATAATCTAAACATGCTATGCACTTCATTTTTATTCTTCGTTACAAAGTAAAGTGAGGATTTTGAAGTAAATATGCAAGACTTAGAATTTAAATATGCAAGACTTTAGATAAATATGCAAGGCTTGAAATTTAAATATGCAAGGCCTAGAATTTAAATATGCAAGGCTTAAAATAAATATGCCATGCAAGTTCATTTCTTTATTTTAGTGCTCTAGGCCCAGCAACAATCAACTTTAAGGCCAAAATAGAAAGGCTTTGAGAATTAATTAGGTGATAATGCAAGCTCTCATTTTAAATCTTTATGTTCTTTAGTGATGAAAAGTAAATATGCTAGACAAGAATGTAAATATGAGATGCACTCCATTTCTTATCCTTTAACTTTAAGTGATGGCTTGGAAAATAAATATGAATGCAAAGCTCAAAGTAAATATGTAATGCATAAGCTTGAATATAAATATGAATGCGAGTTTATTTTATTTCATATTAGAGCTCATACAAGACTTTAAGAGGAATTTTAACCTTAACCCAAACTCATCATGACAAGGTAAAGTGAGGTCTAGAGTTCTTAGAACTCAAGATAACATTCCTTAAAAATATAACCATAAATGAACTTTATAACACCTTTATGAAAACTCAAGCTTTAGAGATTTCTTTGTGGTGAACACAAAGTCACCAACTAGAACTCTCATCATCAAGCTATCATGTTGGACTACCCAAGATGGTTGGCCAAAATTTAGAGGAAAAGGAAGGAAAGAAACCGAAACTTGAGAGCAAGAAAGAACCATTTTGAAACTCTAGAGACCATTATCTTGATGATGTATTGACACCAACATCATGAGTCCTCATCATTGAGTTCATGTAACCATTTTAAAACATCATCAAAGTTAAAGATTTTCAAGGTTCAAGAAAGAAAGAACTATAAACATTTTTAACTCAAGAACAAAGATCAAGTTTTAGAGGTTGTTCAAATGATGAACATCATCATGAAACCCTCATCATCAAGCTCTCATTCCTTTGATCTTCAAGCCTTATGGCCAAAACAAAGAAGGAGGAGGAGAAGAAAAGAAGTTCCCAAAAAAATTCAAGAGAAACTATGAACACATAAAGAGTTTAAGAACTTAAATGAAAGAAACACTTGAAAGAAAATCCCTACCAAGTGATTGAAGGTTGGGATGAGAGAAGAGGATGAAGAACTTTGAAGTGCTCTTTGAAAACTTACACTTAGCAAATAAACCCAAAATGATGCAAGTTCACCCAAACATGCTATTTATAGAGAAATGAAACAAAATGAGAGGTGTAAATGGGAGAGGGAGCTTCGGCCATTTATGGCACAGGAGGAGAGAAAATATCTTCTCCAAGGTATGGTTCAAGGCATGGTGGAAGGCATGGCTAGGTATGGGTTCAAGTATGGGTGCAAGTATGGGTCAAGCATGGTTCTTTGAGTGAAAAACAAATCAACATGTGATGTAAATGGAGGAGGAGTGGTCGAAAATGCATAAGCCATGGGGGAGGGTTTTCTTGCATTTTAATTATGGTTTAGAGTTGTGTTTAGGTGTTTCTTTTATTAGGATTAAGATTAGGAATTTGTAAGAAAGTGTTTAGGTGAGAAAATGGGTAATCAAGGTTGTCAAGACATGTTTAAGAAGTGGTCTTGCATCATTAGTGAGTTATAAACTCATTTGAGTGCATAAAAAATTCTAGACACAATTCCTTGATTTAAGGAATTGGAGAGAGAAAATACTATTCAAGATTCCAATATTGGAATCTTGAGTTTTAAAAAGATATTTAAGTTTAATCTAAGCAATTTCAGGTTCTAATTAATTTTAGTAGCTTATTTTAACTCTATATTAATTATGAAAATTAATTAATCTTCGATTAGAGCCTAATATTGCTTAGGTTTGCTTAATTACGTCATTAAGCTCAAAAACACTATTCTAGGGGCAAAATCGTAATTTTGTACTAAAACTGCCCGGGACCACCAGGACTTAAACAGACACTTTTAAACATGTAAAAACATTGTTTTAAACCTTCGGGAAAAGTTTCGAGCTCAAACGGCACCTTTACCCGCGTAAAAACGCTATAGGGGTATTTTGGTCATTTTGACCCAAAACTGCAGAAAATGACACTTTTGCCCCCGAAACCATTCAAGGGTCATCAAATCCCCTTCAAACATTGAGTTGGCCCTTCGAGGACTGCCGGGCCGGCCATCCTCAAATTCTAGGCCGAAAATGACCTCAAGGGCATTTTGGTCATTTTCCTCTCAGACAGAAAAATCGAGGCGTTACATCTTTGGTTCTAACTATTTCACACTTAACACCAAGGAAAAGCTTGTAAATTTTGATTCTAAATCTAATGATGAAATTTTCTTAGGATATTCTTTAGTCTCTAAGGCTTACAGGATATATAATAACAGAACAATATGTGTTAAAGAGACTATCCACATCAAGTTTAGAGAATACAAGAAGGACTTTGCTCATGATCTAGTTGATTTGGAAGAAGATGTTGAAAAGTTAAGTCTCAAGGAGTCTTCAAAGAACAAGCAAGAGAAAAGCATCATCTTCAGAAAGTAAGCTCCATAACGTAGTAATTTGAGAAAGTTTACTCAGGATTCCAAACCCATCAAAAGGTGACTTTTTGAACACAAGGGGGATCAACCTGAAGATGAAAGTATAGGTATGCACAAAAAGAGGGGGTTGAATCATGCTTTGCTTTTTTTTAGTTATCTAAAACATTTAACACAATACTGTCAAGTGGTAAGCTTGAAGTGCTGTGGAAATAAGATTAGTAGTTTCAGAAAATAGATCTCTGAAGCATAGAATAAATAACAGAATAGCTGCAACATTATATCAGTAGATATTGAATCATAAAGTGTAACAGAGAGAAATAATGGAGATTAAGGAGAAGAAGATTTGACACTAAGATTTTTATACTGGTTCGGTCAAACGTGCCTACATCCAGTACTCAACACATGTTGAGGTTTCACTAAAATTCCTTTCTCAACTTGAGAAAGAAAAAAATAGGATAGTCTTTATATTAGCCTTCCTAAGCTCTCACTTGTGACCAGTAGACAATCCCTACTGTCACAAACTGAGTAGTTATTCACTAGCCTCTTCTAATTGAACCAAGTAGTTATTCACCAACCTCTTCAAGTTGAACCAAGTAGTTATTCACCAGCCTCTTCAAGCTGAAACCTATGACCAGTAAATAACCCTTACTATCACGAACCGAGTAGTTATTCACTAGCCTCTCCAAGCTGAACCAAGTAATTATTCACCAGCCTCTTCAAGCTAAACTAAGTATTTATTCAACAGCCTCTTCAAGGTGAACCGAGATCAGTAAAACACCTTTACTGTCGCGTTGCAAGTAGTTTTACATTAGCCTCTCCAAGCTATCTCACACCAATCGCCACTAGATCGAGGATACAAAGGTTTTGTGTTTGGGTTACCACTCAAACTAACTTACACTCAAGTTTCCTTAAAATATACATGAATAACCTAGGATAACTTGAATGACTTATTTCTATCATTTCTTCCTAGGAAGAACATATATCTATTCAAGAACGTAGAAAGAAGATTCTTTACAAGTAAGGAATCTGATTACATAATGATATGAGCCTTACTGGATGTGGGGAGACATTTTCATAGAGTTTCCTCTTCTTGTGCAGAGTCTCTTTCTATTTCGTTTGAGCACATCATCTCTAGTTATAGATGGTCTTCTTTATAACTGCCGCCCTTGATCAAATATCCAAGTGACATATATTGATCATCCATTTGTGTCTCGGAAAAGCAGTGTAGAAGAGTAAGTTGACAATTTGTCAGATCTGTTGCAGAAGCAGTTATGACGTTGAGGTTTCTAATGTCTCTTCAGAAACTACTCTTACTTTCTAAACGTGGTTTCTGAACTCTTTCTTCTAGAAGCTGGGTTAGTTGATACAGTTGGCAGAAGAGATGACACGCCAGTTCTGACACTGGGTTTTGACTTTTCAATTTCAAATTTGAATTTCAAAACTTCAAATTTCCCTCATTTTCCAATAACGTTCAACGCTCCACATTTAAGTGAGCATTCTGACATTCGATATCAGTTCCTTGATAATTCTTTGATCTCCTTATCTTCAATCCAAGCTTTATGATGATCAAATTATTACGAGAATGATGATTGAAGATAATAGAACACTTTGCTTCAGTATTTGATTGATATCTTTATTTTAGGTGTACTTTCTGAAATCCAATGCTACTTTCTGAAAGCCTGTGCCTTGGTTCCTTGTTCTTGAAATGTTTTTCTTTAATCCATAAGGCATGTATGCATACTTTGCATGATATAATATTTACTTTGTATTAGGCTCAATCTCTTTAAACGAGATAACTCATGCTTGCATATGTAAAGTGAAATTATGCTCGCTTCTAGTGTATGTCATGCAATTCGAAAATCCTTATATGCTTTGTCAAGAAACTCAAAGTAGAGATTAGTCATTTTTCAAAGTGTTTTTTTTTTAAATTGGTTTTATTTTCATTCAAAACATATTGCATTGAAGCTTTCTAAAAGGTTCTGGAACTAACAGAAAGAGACACTATAGATCAACAAATGTACAAAACCTACAGAGAAGTTTCTGATTTAAGAGCAATATCTCAAAACCATGTTCTTGGGAACATATCAAGGGGCATGAGAACAAAATCATCCCTTAGAAATGAAACCAATTATGTTTTCATATCCACCATAGAACCAGAATGCATTGAAATGCTTTGAATGACCAAAGTTGGGTGGAAGCTATGCAAAAAGAACTTGACTAGCTTGAGAAAAGCAAAGTCTAGACACTTATGAAACCTAAGGGAAACACCATCATTGGAACCAGGTAGGTGTTCAGAAAAGCTGGATAAAGCTGGAAAGGTGATTACAAACAAACAAGATTGGTATCACAAGGTTATAATCAATAAGAGGGGATTGATTATGATAAAATCCTTGCACCAGTAGCTAGGCTTGAAGGCATAAAAATGCTACTCGCTTTTGCAGCGTTCAAGAGATTCACTCTATACTAAATAGATGTGAAGTCTGCCTTCTTAAATGAATTTTTTAGAGGAAGTTTATGTAAGGCATCCTCTAGGCTTTGAAAGTGAAGCCTCTCCTAACCATGTCTTTAAGTTAACAAAGGTACTTTGTAGTCTAAAACAGGCTTCTAGAGCCTGGTATGAAAGACTGAGTACTATCTTACTTAAGAATGGGTTCAAACGAGATAATGTGGACATAACTCTATTTACTTTACATCAAGAAGATCACTTTCTAATAGTCCAAATATATGTTGATGACATTATATTTGGTGCTACTGACCATTCTCTTTGTGAAAAGTTTTATAAGCTCATACAAAGTGAAATTAAGATAAGCATGATGTGTAAACTTAAGTTCTTTTTAGGACTTCAAATAAATAAAAAAATGAAGGAACCTTGAACCATCAAGAAGTTTAAAATAGATCGAGCTAAACCTATAAGTACCCCCATGTAAAATCTCAAATCATTGATGGAGATGAGAATAGTGAGAAAGTGTCAAAAAGTAATTATAGAGGAATGATTGGATCACTCCTTCATCTTACTACAAGTAGACCAAACATTCAATTAAGTGTAGGCATCTCTGCTAGATTTTTGTCTAACCCAAAGGAATCAAACTTAACCACTATAAAAAAAAACTCTGAGATATTTAGCTCGTACTACTAATCTTGGTTTGTAGTAGGAGAAAGGTACTTCTAACAAGATTGTAGGTTTCTGTGATGCTAACTTTGTTGAAGACAGAGTGGACAGAAAAAGCACAAGTGGCTGCTGCTGTTTCTTTAGAAAAAGCCTTAGTACTTGGTCATGTAAGAAGCATAATACAATAGCTCTCAACAGTTAAAGGTGAATATATTGTTGCTGCAAACTTATGTACTCAAATACTTTGGATCAAAAACCAACTGGAGGATTATCACTTGAGGTATTCCGAAATCCCTATCTTATGTGATAATACCAGTGCTATTAATCTTGCTAAGAACCTTATTTTCCACTCTAGATCTAAACATATTGATATAAAGCATCATTTCATTAGAGATCATGTCCAGAAAGGTGATGTTGAGCTAAAGTTTGTGAATACTAAAGATCAAGTGTCTAATGTATTCACTAAACCATTAGCTGAGGATCGCTTTTGTTATTTGAAAAAGCTTTTAAACCTAAAAGTTTTTAAAACTTGCATTACATGCATACATAACACTTTCTGAAGTCCCCCAATGAGACTTTGAACTAAGGCCCTTCAAAGAAGATTGATATACACACTTTTTGTAAATACTTTCCCTCTTACAGTTGGTGTTTTTGTATTTTTTTTTAGCTTAATTTCCATTATCTTTTTAGGATTTTGGAACTAACTCTCTTTGCACTTAATTTTGAATTATGACTTTAATTCAGTAGCTTTACGCAATTTTGGTTTTATCACTAATGAATCCTCTTTTTCTTACAAAGTGATTTATGGATATCTAAAGGGTCCCCCTTGAGAAGTGCATTGTGGTGTGGAGCGTTTGAGTATACGCTAAAGGGAAAGAAAGTTGGATTGAAGTCTAGGAGCTCAAGGATGGAAGATTACCTTGACAGCTTCACTGCAGTGAGCCTAAAAGTCTGAGCATCATTAGGAATAAAGGCAGCCTCGTTGCAGTGAACAATGGTCACTGTAGCAAACTTGTAAGTTGGCGCCAATGGAGATATTGAAGTCCATTCACTGTAGCGAGTTTAATTTTTGTAAATATTTTCCCTCTTACATTTGGTGCTTTAGCATTCATTTTTATCTTAATTTCCATTATCTTTTTAGGATTTTGCAACTAACTCCCTTTCCACTTAATTTTGCATTTTGACTTTAATTCAATAGCTTTACTCAATTTTGGTTCTATCACTAATGAATCCTCTTTTTCTTATAGAGTGATTTGTGGGTATCTGAAAGGTCACCCTTGAGAAGTGCATTGCGAAATGGAACTTTGGAGTGTATGCTAAAGAGAGAGAAAACTATATTAAAGTCTAGGAGCTCATGGATAGAAGATTGCTTGTACAGCTTTGCTGCAGCTAGCCTAGAGATCTAAGCATCATCGGGAATAAACGTAGCTTTGCTGCAATGAACAATGGTCATAACAATGAGCCTGTGAGTTGGTGCTAGTGGAGATATTGAAGTCCACTCCCTGCAGTGAGTTTTGCGAGCCGAGTTTGAAAGTTTAATTTTGCAATTTTTACCCACTTAGGTCCCTTTTTAGCAAATTTAATGATGATGTAATGCTCTAAAACATGAAGTCCAAGGCATTCCTTGCCATTTTTAGGAAATAGAACTAGGTTTTGGAGAGAGCTTTCTTCTCTTCTTCTTTTTCCTCTCCTCCTTCAAAAACACATTCATATACATAGCTTTTGTTATTTTTGCTACAAATTTCATCTCTGAATCCTTTAGTTTTTGTCATTCTCTATTTGTAACCTCTTTCATGGAGGAGTACTTCTCTTGCTAGGTCAAGGGATTCAAAAGCTAGGGTTGTGTTTTGAAACATTTTGATCTTAATGCAAATCCTTGATGTTGGTCTCTTTCTCTGTGTTTCCTTCTCTTCTCATATTTATTGATTGATATGCATGTTGAATGAGGTATTGTTATGTGTAAGTGAGCATAACTTGTGAACATACATGTCTTAGCTTGTTGATTGAGTGTATGCTAATTGATTGATTGGTAGCATTTAATTAATTAAAAGAATAAAGTTAATTCTTGATCGAGAATTGGGCTATGGCAATTGGCATTTAATTTAGTTCATACATTTGGCTGTTGTGATTACAATTATCTAAGTGTATGTGCTTGATATTATCCCTTAGTTGATTGATGTTATGAAGAATTGTTAGTTGATTATGTGATTGCATGGTTAACACATAGCTCCCTATCAAGTGTTTATTCATTTGTTTATGTTAATGATTAACACTCCCTATCTTGAGAATCCCATAAGCTAGCTTTTTATTATTGTTAATTTCAATTACTTGCAATTTAATTTTATGATATAACAAAATGCCCCCTTAAACTCTAACAAATTAGTTCAGCTTTCTTGTGAGATGACCTTGATTGCACACTACTATCTAGGTGCCTTGTGAAACTCAGTTTGGGAATCTAAATTCCTTTTAAACATAGTGTTGACAATGGCTGGCTACCAAAGAACAAGAATTTAAGTTTAGAAGTCAGTTTGCAAGGCCAGAAAGAATATCAAAGGTTCAAAAATATAGGTCAAAAAGTGTATATAGGTTCAGAATATGGATGACTATTCAAAACATGAAGCTCAGAAAAGGGTTGAAGATTTAGATTCTCAGAAGAAGGTTTAGAAAGTGGGCTAAAAACTCAAAAACTAAATTCCAGTTTCAGATACCACTTTTGGTTTCTAGAGAAAGTTCAAATACCACATTCAATTTTTGAAAAGTTATTAATGACAAGATAATTTCCACCTTTTTAAGTTTCTATCCCATGTCATATCAGTTACCACTTTTTGTCACATCATATTAATAACTTCCTATACTCAAAAACCTTCATATAAAAACCCATCATCTTCAACCTCAAACATTTATTTGCAAACCTTTGTTCCCTTAACCATCACAAGTCCTCAATCTTAGAACTTTTCACCAAACTCCAAAACAAATGGCAAATAGAAGACAACTAGATTGCCTCACTATAAAAAGGGGTATATTTCACATGTACAATGAGCCCCTGATGCAAAAACATTATGTGAACAACTTTTCCTTGAGAAAAGTCACATCTAGTAAGAAGCTGAGCAAGGAATTACTAAATGAAGTTCCCATTCTAAAAGAGGACTTCTCATTTTAGGGTTAGGAAGATTTCTTGGAAATCTCTAATAGGATTTTCCCAAGCATGGTAACTATCTTCTACCCGCATTTGGAAAGTAGTTCAAAATCCATACTCAAGACCGCCATTAGAGACTCCTTCTTAGAAGTTTGACCTTCTGGGTTGTCCAGCATTGTCAAAGCACTAGCAAGTAAGATCACAAGTATTATCAAGTTTAAATATGATATCTTATGTGATTAAGTTCAAAAAGTAAAACTCTGACATTCAAGATATTTTTAATTTAAAAAAATTAAAATGCTATGATACAAATCAGAAAATCATTTTCAAAAATAGCTCTAATCCTAGCTACTTAAGGTTAGTCCGGATTATGATAAAATCTACGAGAAACCTTAAGTCAGCTACTTTCTAAAATACTATGCTTTTACATTCAACATGTTTCTTGAAAGAACTCTTAAGCTCTAGTACAAGGTTCTTTTAAGCTCTAATACAAGGTTCTAGCCTTGAAAAAAAATTTATGTACTCTCCGAAAGATTTTCTTAAAATTTGGTTTGTCATCATCAAAAAGGAGGAGATTTTAAGCTCTATAACTCTTTAGAAAGCTCTACAACAAAATAAATTGGACTAATAGTTTACTTGAGTTTCTATAACATTTAATAGGACTATTCTCGTAAACATATTGGTTCAATCAACGAGTTATTTTTCATAATGTCATGTTTTAACATGATTGTAATCTCATTTGAAGAGATTCAGAACCTTAATAATGTGAAAATAGTTTGAAAAGTGAACCTGTGTATTTTGGATACATGAGAAAGGAACTTCGAGTTTAGAAACCAAGACCAAATCTTCAAAAAATAGTTCATGTATTCAAAAAATGCTACTCAATAAAGAAATTTACCTTTTTTCTAAAATAAGTCATGATTATAAGTCTTCAATCTTGATAAGAAGATTCCTATCAAGCTCATATTGAAGAAAAGAAGATCAATAAGAATATCAGAAACTGAAAAAGCTCATTATAAAGCATGCGTATTTAGAAATTGTGCACACTTTGCAAAAGAAGAGGGAAAATTCAAATTTCAAATTAAGTCAACTCCTAAAAAGGACTAACAATGACATGTTACTTTTTCACTTGGCCAACTATCCTATATTCTAGAAGAAAAAGTTTAGAAACCATGTCCAGAAAGTAAAAAGTAGTTTCTGAAGCTTTACTCAAAAACCATATTTGATAATGGTCTCTGCAACTGCAAAAGTAACTCTGACACATCGAGCTAGTATTCTAGATGACATTTCCCAGGACCTAAAAAGAAGATCAACACGTGTCAAGAGGAAGAAAAATCAAGGGACAACGATCTAATTTGAAGACCAAGTATAAAAGGATATCATGTGCATACAAGTCAAGACTTTTGTAACTTTGCTAAGAATGCAAAATCGAGAATCCCTCTTCTTCTTTTGCAAAGAACGTTGCATTTTGTAATTAGTTTCTATTTCTGGTTAAAGTCTTCTTTCTAGATTTGATTAGATAACACATTTTTCTTAGGAAGAATTTTAGAAAGTAGATACTCAAAGTTCTTAAAACATACACTTTTTCATGTACAGAGAGAGTGTTCATTTTTTAGAGAGAACCAACCTTAAACCAAATCTTTGTAGCCTGATCTATTAGTTATCATTTTGAGGTTAGATTAAAGAGGCCAGTAAAAGACTACTTCAAAGTCATAATAAATTGGAACTAGTGGTCATAAGGAATAGCTTAAAGGGATTTAGTGGAACTCAACAGATTGTTGAGTGCTGGATATAGGCAAAGTTGGGCGAACCAGTACAAAAATCATTTTGCAGTATCTTTCTATCTCTTCTTATCTCTTTATATTCTGCATTTGTTATTTACTATGCTATATATTGCTAAAACATATTTTTTGACAGTCTCTGTGTCTTCACTAGTTCAGAAAGTAACCTTCTGAACCTTACTAACAAAGTTTCTATTGCCTTCAAGTGTAAACTTGATATGTTTAAGTTTTTTAGAATCTGTAAAAAAAAGTTAAAGCAAGATTCAACCCTTCAACCTTCTCATGTTATTTTCAACCTATAAGAAGTTTAAAAATCATATATGATGATGAATGCTCTTTCTAAAGCATATATAGTGCACAAGAACAAATGACAAACCACTATAGTACTATGATAGCTACAACTATTTCAACTTAGCCTATAGCTTCTAGAAGATTAATCACTAGACACATAATAAATGATCATCACATGTATGATGGTGATCAAATGAAAGACAAGTGGTCACATTCAAATCTCAAGTATAAAAGCACCATTCCCTCAAGCTGAAGTAAACCTTTTTGCAAATTGAAAAAGAGAAATTTGCATTTCATTCTTCATTTTATTCTAGTTCTGAAGTCCTAAACCTTCTTTATAGGAATTATTAGCTAACACTCTCTTGTGAGAATATAGAAAGAAGTCTTTTAAGTGTTTCCTTATCTCCGATACACATCTTAGTAAATTTGAATGAGTTTTGAGTGATATACCAAATCCCTTAAGTTTTTTGTGGCTTTATCCATTAGTGATTAGTTGTTGTTGATAGCTTGGAGAGGCTAGTTAAATAATACTTGTGAGTAAGGGTCAAGCATACTGACTATTCGCTGTTGATAACCTGAGAAGACTAGAGAAAGAATATCTTATTGACCTCTTGTACAAGAAAAGTTATTTAGTAGAACTCTCAATAAGTTTTATTAGGGATTGGATGTAGGCAAGCCTAGCCAAACCACTATGAATTTCTTGTTTCATTCTCTTCATTCCTTATTTTTTATAATCTGCTTTATGTGTTGTTATTTTATATGTATGTGAATTTATAATTATGGTTTGTCATTTTCTAAATATACTTATTCTTTTGCATCTTTAGAAAGTCACTTTCTATAGTTATCTAATTTGAACTTCTGTTGCCTTCAAGTCTTGGATTTGATTTGATAAAATGTGTTTAAAAGTTTTACAAAGTGAAAAGATTTTGAGTTGCATAATTCAACCCCCTTCTCATGCGCTCTTTACCTCACCTATACTTATCTTCGAGATTCCTCATCTCCAAATACTAAAAGATTTTAAAATCTTAACAAATTCTTCAGATCATAAAGAGATTCTTCAAATCTTATAAGATTTCCAAATCTTAATTGACTTTTCAAATCTAAAAGATTTATCATATCCTAGCAGACTTCACATTCCTACCAAATTTCACATATCCTATTAGATAACAAATATTTTATCAGATTTCACATATCTTTAATTTTAATATTCCTAAATCTAAGGATACATATCTCAGGATGTAGATCTTAGGATACACATTTAAAAGATATACATAAATAAAACCAATCGCAACCCCATCAAGATATACATGAGTCAACTTTCCCAAAAATAAAAACTTACTAATTCAGTTTAATATTTCTAGAATGGAATCAACCATTGCGTTTATACATGAGTCAACCATTAACATATTACACATTAATAAAAACTTAACCACTAGGGTAGTAGCAACAAACCCCTTCTAAAGTCAACCTTAGAATTCGGCGGGCCAGTTCCCATTTGGGAACACTTACAACTCCAGCTAAAAGTATTACCCTAATTTGAAATAGGGGAATAATTCTCAACAACATGGCTAACCTTCAAAACAGAAATACCAAGCGCCTCATTTAAAGCAACAGGCCCCTCTTACATCTTCCTCTTTAGACCCCACAATGACTGAGATGATGAAGATGACAATGAAATAGATGCGATATGTGGAAAGAGAATACCCAACTGAGAGAGGAGATGACTCAATTAAAGAATAATCAGAGTTAGTAAGCCATAACTTCCCAGTTACCCTCTCAGATCATGCCCAATCCAAGGGGAAATGTCTGTACAATCACCTTGAGGTCTAGGACAAAATTTCCAGAGGTGATCAGGCCTATAGAGGAGAAATAGAAAGAGAATATCAAGCCAAAAGAGGTTTCTGCTGAGCACTACAGCTCTAAAACAGCATTGTAGTGCTCAACAAAAGGTCCAGATGGAGATTTAGTAGTAGAAGGCCTCTTCGGTGAGTGCCGCAGTGCTCAAACAAGATCGCAATGCTCAGCTGAGACTGAGAAAGATTTTGGAAAGCATCACAGTGGTCAAACAGTGCTGCAGTGCTCCACAAAACCCATGCGAGTTCCAAACCCCACTCCTCCACTATCATTCCCTTAGATAATGAAGCCCTAGAGAGCAGCAGTAGCAAATTTGTATCCATAAGCTCTAGAAACCTTTCAAGAAGATAGAGGTGAATATACTTCTATTGGATGCAATCAAACAGATCCCAAATTTGCAAAATTTTTAAAAGATCTGTGCACCAAAATGAGGAAGATCAAGGGTAGTGGGGAAGAGAAGATGAATATGGGCATAAATACTTCCTTCATTATCAAGCCAAGCAATCTGCTAACCAAGTGCAAGGACTCGGGCATATTCAATGTTCCTTGCACATCACGAGAGCCCTAGCTGACCTTGGAGCTAGTATTAATGTTATGCCTAAATCACTTTGCCAGACATTGTACTTTGGAGAGCTCAAGCCTACTCGATTGCAAATTCAACTTGCCAATCGCAACATCACTAAGTCAAAAGGAGTATTGGAAGATGTTCTGGTACAAGTAAATGATTTAATATTCTCTACTGACTTTTATGTGCTTGAAATGGAGAATGGCACAAATGCCCACCAGTATACATTAATCTTAAGAAGACCCTTTTTGAAAACTACTAGAATCATGATTAATGTACATGATGGCACATTATCCATGGAGTGTGAGGACATGAAGGTCCAATTCTATTTATCTAATGCAAAGAAATATCCTTATGAGGAACACTGTGTTTGGCATCGATGTCATTGATTCCCTAGTTGATAATGCTTGTGGTGATCTACTTTGTAAGGATCTAGATCCCTTTTTTCCTACTTTTTCTTCTTCCATGGGATATGATGAGCTTATTGTGTTAGAATGTTCAAAGCTTGGAGATACATGTACTCCACCCAAGCAATAGTCATCAGTTTCAAAAGGATCTTATGATAAACCCTTATTGGAATAGAAGCCTCGTGAGGAGCAATGGATCTTACTGCATGAGCCCGGAGAAAAATTGATGACTGAGAAGCCAAATTCCAAGTGGAAGGGACCATTCTTGGTCACTTGTGTACACTCCAGTAGTGCAATTAAGCTAGAGAACCTCAGGATTATCATTCATTATGACATTGATAGGCATCGACTGATGCATCTTCATGAAGTCCCTATAGATCTTGGGGCTCAGACGACAATTCTATGGATTAAAGATGCACACCCTCTATGAGGATTCTGACTGTCCAACTTAGGGACATTAAACCAAAGTGTTGGGTGGGAGACTACCCACCATGAGGTTTTCCTTTACTTTTCTTTTTTACATTTCTGCATTTTACTTTTAGTTTTGAGTCTTGCATCATATTTATTTTTGTTTGTGTCTTACACCATTCCTTTGACACCTTAGAGGTTACATATATAGCTTAACACCACATGCACTATATTGACATGCTTGGAATTGACTTTATTTTGTATTGCATGCTTAGTGGATTCATTGTGTTATTTGGATTAAGTACATGCACTTTTACCTGTGAGATTTTAAGCCACTTTGATTGGACTATCATGTGCCATTTTTAGTTGTTCATGCGTGTTTCCCTCTTTGGATTTGTATTCTAGAAATTGATTAGGGTTTTATTTGAAAATATGTTTCCATGTGCATACTTGAATATGATTGAGGCATTTTTCTTGTTTTAGCCACTTAGCCATATAGCCATCCTCTGCGTGTTACTATTGTTTAGCCCTTTGAGCCTTACTACCCATTCTTTTGTTTTAGAACATCCTTGGCCAAAAGTGAAAAACCATGAAAATTCATAACCTTTTAGGCTTAGGAGAACATTTGTGCATTTCTTCTATGTGCTTGTGCATAAGTATAGGGGAGAGCATGAGGACATGCCCCAATTTAAGTGTGGGGAATGGATAATGTGTAATCATGAGTGGCCAAAAAGAAATTCAACAACTACCACACCAAAGGAAATGAAAAAGAAAAAAAAAAAAGAGAATCTAGAAAAGCTTGGATGAAGATGTGCCACATTGCAAATTAAAAGCATGTAATTGTGATAAGTTGAACAAAGTGCACCATTAAGCATTTATGCTCTTAGTGTATGGATTTACTCTCCTTTAACTAGAGGTTTAGCTCATTGGCCTATATATTTATCCACCTTCACCTAAGCCTCATTACAACCTAAGGTAAGTTCTCTTGATTTAGCATACATGTGTGTGTGATGAATGGAGAATGAGACTCATAACAAACCTATGGTATGTATTTTCATTTGTGGTAATTGAGTGTGCATCATAACTCAAAACACCTGAGTGAATGAGTGGCAAACACTGACCTTGGGAGGATTTTTGTACTTGATCCATGTATCATGTATGTGGATTCTACCTTGTGTGCTATATTATTATTCATGCCTTGCTTGTTGTAATTCTCTTAATTGTTGATGTGAAAGCTTACTATTGTTCATCTAGGTTCATTGAATTGGTGTATTGTCATTTATTTTTGTGCATCGTGCATTTTTAGATTTAGGAGTCTAGTTTAATCCATGTATACTATTTCTCATCCATACCTTGGTTTGATTTTAGTTTCAGATAAGGGCATATGAAAGCTTAAGTGTGGAGGAGTTTGATAAAGGGAATTTATGTCACTTATCTTACTTCTAATTCTTAGCTTTTTGTATGAGTTTAACCGTGTTATTGATGTGATTAATTAGGATTTTGACTTGTTCCTCATTGTGTGATTTTGATAGAACTATTGACTATTGCACTGGTTTTTGGAATCAATTGTAATTATAGCCTGTTGCGTTTAACTTGCCTCTTTGAGTATGGTCTTATGCACAGGAGCTTTTGATCAAGTGAAAATGTCAAGAACAAGGCTAGGACCTCTTGGGAAGGAGCTTGGAGCTAAAAAGGAGCAAAACAGCGAAGACTCACTCTCAAGTGAGCACTGCAGTGCTCAACAGAAGGACTAAAAAGAAAGCTCAAAGCAACGCTCCCTGGAGAGCGCTATAGTGCTTATTTTAGTGCTGCAGCTTTGGTGCAATGACAAGATTGCAGATAACTTATCTATTTTTGGGCCCCACTTTGGGCTATTTTAGAGAGCAATATTTGATAGATTGACATAGACTTTTACCCTAGTTTTTTACTTAATTTTAGACTTGCAGTTCAGGCAACCAATTTCTCTCTCTACATCTCTCTCTTCTTCTTCTTCTATATTCTTCTCTCTTTGGGGATTCCATTAGTGAATTGATTTTATTCTAAGGGATTTTAACAAGGATCCTTGATATTATTTCCACGTACTGTTTTTAATTCATTGTTATAATCCTCCAGGAATTGAGGAGTATATTTTCTTACTAATGTAAGTGTTTTCGAATGGATTGGGATGATATTTGAGACCCTCTATTTATATTGAATGTATCAGTTTTCTCAATGTTCTACAGTTTCTATTCTTATAATTGTTATTGTGATTGTTACAATTTTTATTAGAATAACTAAATTGTTGATTGTCATTTAGGAAAACCCTTTGGGCATAGATTGATAAATCTATTGGTTTATGTTTGAGAAAGAACATTAGAATTAACTTTCTGATTGGCGGTTAGGCTATAGCAATTGGTTCATTAAATTAATGTGATTTTTAAATAAATTGAAATCTCATTTATTAGTTATTTGCGTTGATCAAATTCTAGAGGTCAATCAATCACTAGTAGAATTGCCAATACTTAATTACTAATAGCCACTAATCGGTTTAATATTTGGTCTGTGATAACTAATTTCAATCCTAGGAATATCTTGCAGTAGTGCCTTTATTATTGCTATTACCATTTAATTTTAATTGCTTTAATTTTGTGCTCAAAACCCTTAAAATTCCTAACAAAGTGATAAAACCTTTTTGAGAGACGACCTAGGTTATGCCATTTGCTACATTTTTTATGCAACTTACCATTAAAATAATTTTCTAGCTTGAGGAGGTAGGTGACAACCTTCGTTCACACCTTCACAAGCATGATCATCGTCTCTTAAATGCTGCATATGGCCAATACAAGCTCTGATGTCCTCTCAAGAGTCAAAGTTGTGATATTCATGGTGACTAGGTTGAAGTGTTATTAAGTTGCCTACTGAAATGTTCTAGGAGTCTTCAGGGGTGATTTGTAGAGGTATCGATAGAATATGGAAAAGTTTGCCTTTTTCTCTTCTGGTTTGCTGTCCAGGTGTAGGGGAAAAATATTTTGATGGGGCGCACCTCTTTTTTGCATTGTATATTATTTCGTTCATCATTTCCTTTCACAACCAAACAAATGAAATGTTATGAAAAACTAACACTTCATGGGTCTGAGGTGATGCAAGGTCGTAACACTAAAGCACATTAGGAGATAGACATCTTGGGAAACACACGGACTAGGTCAGTCTCTTTTAGAGAAGCCCAAAAAGGGGGCAACCGACCTTCATTAAGGACGACCTATTCAAAGGGACCAACTTGGGGCAGAAGACGGAACCATTCCCCTATGAGCTTGGAAATCTGACTTCATCAGGCCTCTTCTAGTAAAAGGATGATAACTCGACATAACGGTTTTTGCAGATTGTGGAAATAGTACAATGTGCAAAAGGATATGCTAGCTCAGCCCTAGAATTTGCATTTAGGGCAAAGTCCTAGGAATATGAATAAGGCCTGGAAGGCCATCATTTAAGGTGTGTTATCCAATACCCCAAAAACGTATCTTTAGGACACTGCTAACTTAAGCATTGGAATCCCTTGTAGGTAGCCCCCACAGGTCTTCCAACCACCATACGTGGCAAGGACGTAGACGTAAAGACATTAGAAATCATCATTTCCTCACCAGATGTAGCTTAGGTAACTCCCATTATATTGGCACAGTTGCTGGGAATTCAGGCTGCTCTCTGATGATAATCACCCCTGCTATAGGAAAAACATTTATTTCCTCTCATGTCCTTTCATTTCCCTCTCATTCCTTCCCATTTCCTCACAACCAAACACACCACTATTCATTTAGTCTGTGTGCTTACTTGTAATTGCATGAAGACCCCAAAACATGTCAAAAATTTCTTGTATAGGTGCAATTCTAAGAATCTATTCTCAGACAAACTAAAAAAAAAATAAAAAACTAGTTAGGCTCATAGATGAATGAGTAAATGATAAATGAAGTTGATGAGATTTATTTTTATTATGAATATATCTAAATGTGACATGTGAGACTTGTGCCTATCCAAGAATTTTTTAAACCTCAATACTTTAGTCCGGCTCACCGGGGCGCAAATTTTGGCGTTAGAGAGATTGTGGTTGTCAGATCAAAGAAAGCAAAATGTGAACGGTGACATGAAAAGCCGATCTATGCTTCGTGGCAATTATCACAGGACATATATTCCTTCATCCTTATATATGTACGCTGTCATTTGCCAAATCTTCAAGCGCATGGTGCACATCCAATCAAACTAGGTTTTTGGTATAATCATGAACAACCCTTTGATAACTTGTCCTACCCAACACGCCATCATGTAACCAAAAGTAAAAGCAAAATATCAAAGAGCAGATAGTACGGCAGCCAAGACTGGAGAATAAGGTTTCTCTTTTACTTTCCTTGCTACTTTTTCTTTTGATCCTTGTGTTTTCTTTCCCTTTTGATTGATATAGCGTAACCCAGGTTACTGTTAAATCCATAAAATAAAAAGTGAAATGAATTTTTCGTTTTTAAAGTCCACCTGTTTATTGAGTCCCATTCTATGAATCATAAACACATGCCCAAACACCATATGGACATATTTATAGGACATGAATATAATGTATATATACAATTTTATTTTGTTGAATAGTTTTTTTATCTTTTTTTTGTCTAAATTTTTTGTCATATTTGTATAATTTTTTTATCTAATCAATTCTTCTTTTTGTGATTAACTGAAGAATTTTTAAAATGACCCAACTAGATTTTTTGTGTTCAATGTGTGTTCGAACTCAAAAAATTATTTTTTAATTAGATATGTGTCCAATACTATCGTGTGAGTATCGGTATCCAACATGTGTCTAACAAGGACACACCACTAAGTCAATGTGTGCTCGCGTCCCATCATTGTAAACTCAATTAACCCAATTCAACACAGAAATCCTGGAGATTTTATGTATCTCCAAACAAAGATTTTTTTTTTCGACACCTAATTAAATGGCTGAAACACTTACCCACCAACCGCACATTACTTGAACAGTAAAAAGTTTTCATTTTTTTTTTCTTTTTGGTCTGGAACAGTAAAAAGTTTGATCAAGATAACTTGTGTGCACAGGTAGTTGTTTCACCTAGGTAGTATAATTCTTTAGCCGAAAGGCTTATTCCGCACTGAATCACCGGAAGACAAGGTGATAAAAGAATAAACAAGTGATTTTAAAAAACCACGAAAATTCCTTGTCCACGTCAAAACTGACAAAGCCGAAGACGTATTGAATTTTGATGAATATTATGTTCTGTTCTAGGATTTGCAATGACGCGGGAGGCTAAATAAGGATGCCGATGATGCTTTTAATAGGATATTACGGGGGATGGGAACATCAAAGGAAAAAAAAAATTGGGGACTTGATTATATTGACTTAATTAATTGATAGGTTCAAACAATATTAACAAACAAATTGACTTTGATTCTGTTAATAATTTTTATAGCTAGGTCATAGACAAATCTTATTGTAAAATTTGCGGTACAGGTCTAAGTCTTTAAATAAGATAACTCCTCTTAACAAAAAAGGAAAAAAAATTAAATAGACAAGGTATTAAGATGCATGAGAGATTTTTAACATGCAGAATTAATATTCATGGAGAATGACTCTAGGGGTTGGCATGATATGTCTTACCTTAGGGCCAACAATCAAGAATATTTTACAGAGATTGGTCACACTATTATTGTATATAATTGAAAAATAATATTCAACAATATCACTAAACAATGACTCCACGGACCGAAGTATGCACCAGGCTGACTCCTGCTATTTTCCCATTACAATTTCCACACATCTGTCGTTGATTCAATCTATGATTTTCACCACGTACTACTACAAACAAAACCATAAGGATATATATAATGAAAAAGACAACAGGTTACCGCACTTTCCGCTGATGCATGAAAAGAAGAGGAGGGGCTGGGGAAGGATGAAAAACTGAAAGAAATAACGAGGGAAAAAAAAATTAAAAGAACCTTATTTCAATAAATGAAAAATCCTAAGGTGCCTCGATCCTCTTAGTCTTAGGTCCATTTTTCTGCATATACAGAGAACTTAGCCAATTCAATCTCGTTGTACTTCACGTATGCAATATAGGGTAAAGGAAAAGGGTACATTAATTTAGAGGGAGGATCCGATTTGGCTATTTAAGATTTTTGTATCGAATTATTTTATCTCTTATGAGAAAAAATTAATTTTATGTTCTCTTATTATTAAAAATAATAAATACATTAATCTCTCTATTAGCTTCATTAATAGATTTATATATATGTGACATAGTATAATGATAATGTCCTATTAAAACATTATAGGCAAGTAAAATGATACTATTTTGAAAGATATTGCATTTATTTTATCATCTAAAATTATATAAAATAAGTCATTTTATGATTTATAATAGAAATTAAAATTATTCATTTTATGAATTTCAATCATTAAGAGAAGACATTTTAAACTTCATTATACATTAGATGATATATGCACCATTTATAATCGTGTTAATAGGTCAATGTATAATTTTATTATTATTTAAATAATTAAATATATACAAAGAAATTAATATATTCTATTATTAATATATTGAGAAATAACTTGTTTAACTTCAATAGTTAAAAAACAAAATAGTCTAAGAAATTTTTTTTTAGGAAATTACATGAAGTATTTACTTCATTAATTTATTTTTATTTGAATCAGTAGGCTAAAAGCCTATTTGTACTAGAATGATGCTTTATTTTTGTGACTGAAAAATTCTCTTTTTTAAGCCTAGCTTGACAAGACATCAACCACAACAGAGATGAATACTGTGCAATAATGGAGTTCAAAAGCGTGTCCTTTGCTTTGCTGCCCCCACTACTCCACAATCCACCCCACTTTAATTTATCAAAAAATTAAAGCCATCATATATATATATATATATATTAAAAAGGTTCAGCTTTCAGGATTCAAAAGAATATGCATGGATCTCTCTCCTTTCAACCCTTCAATAGTTTTCTAACAGCAAACTTTTCAGCACTCAATTCCCACCTTTTCCTCCCAGCAAAGTTTCCAGATACTTAATTCTGTTCCGCCAGCTCTAACTCCATTTTCATCTCCATCTTTCATCTTTCGCTTTTGCTGTCATCATTTCCCCTTGATGCGAAAAAATACAATTAACAAAGTCGTAGTTATCAATCCATTTGGATTAAGAAGGGAATTGCCATGGCAATATTGTAGCCGGAGTTGCGGTCTACGGCAATCCAACACCATCAAATCAGATCCATCCGTTCATTGATGAAGGGTGGCAAATGGTTTACACCCGCAACACCAAGGAAATCCCTAGTTTGGCCCCCTCCACTCTCTTCATTCTGCACATGTCTCCTCCGTTTTGCAGGGTGCATATGTGACAAGTCACATGCAGAGTTCTCTGCATCACTCCCAAGACTGGTTGTTACAACTAAACCTGAACCGTATATACCACAGAACTTGTTCCCATCGTGGCCTTGACTGTTACTGCACTTCAATCCTAAGGTCCCCAAGAATGAAGGGTCAGTTGAGGTTGCACCAATTTGAGCAGCTTTTTGCAACAAAGCTGTTGCTGACATATTGTTTGCTGAACTTGTTTGGTGGGATTGGTGTTGGGAGCTGTACAAGGAAGGAATGCTTATAAGCTGGCTTGCAGCATCCTTAACAATATTATTATTGCCCAGTGGAAGTGATGCAGTGGTGCTAGTTAGCTCTTGGCTTGCATTGGGTGAAAGCTTGGTCCCAAACACCCAATTCAGCTGATAACTAGAAGGTGGAGGATTTGAGCATTCAACAAGTGGGTTCCCAGTACCATATATTGTTCCTTCGCTTGTGGCTGACCCAAGTTGATGATGAATCTCACGCAAAGTGCCATTATTAGCCATTGTTTCATGATGAGGTTGAGATACTTGACCCATCCAAAGGGATAGTCCCCTAGTTGTTTGATTACTGCTGGTATCTTCAGTGCTTGGAATTGGCTTGAAAATTGAAGAAAAATGGGTTGCCATGTTATTACGGCCAAGGGAAGTTCCCATGATGTTGTAACCAATGTTGCCCCCTAATGAGTTGTTTATGCTTGACGCTGCATTTACCCTAGCAGTTTCTTCGGCCAAGACATCACAGAAGGCCCTGTGAGTGATGAAGCTATCCCTCCTGCTTATCCAAAAATACCGATAAGTGACAAACCACAAGAAAAATACTAATAACAATAATAATGATAGTGTAAGAAGCCTAATGTTTCAGCACAGAAAAGTCCAAATGGCAGTTACTTACTTTGATAGCAAGACGCTATGGCATTAGTGTGTGATCGAAGAAAAACGGAATTAATAATAATCACTCGCATAAGGTAAAGGTTAACCAAGATAATTCCAAACCATGAACTTTTGTCGTTTATGTATAGGACTAACATTGCAGAAAAGGCTTATAAAAAACTTGTGTGGCTTCGTTCAATTCCATCGCTTGAACTAGGCCTCATCATTCTACTTTTACTCCTAAAAGCCAAATAGGCACGAAGCACGCACAACGCATAAACCCACATAGTACACACCAAAGACGACAAAGAGGGATAGAGAGAGAGAGAGAGAGAGAATGTTTTTCACACCACTGCCAAGGTACCACTTTTGCAAAACAAAAAACTTGACAATATCAGAACAATATAAGATTGATAACAGGTCAAAATGAGTTCAAATAGCACGACTTTTTTCTTACAGCCTTATCGGCAAGGCACATATGCATAGGTTTAGTTACCGGGAAAAGATGGTTCCACAGTCACATTTGTATTCTCTTGTACCGCAGGTCTTTGAGTGTGCTTTCCAGTCTGACTGCACGGCATAACGCTTTGAGCACTTCTCGCACTTCCACTTCTTCTCACCGTGCTTCCTGCAAAAGTGCTTCTTTATCCCAGTCAAATCTCCGAGTGCTCTTGAAGGGTGGTGGTGGACACAGGTCTTCTCTGGGCACACATACACCCTCTTCCTTGGTTCACTGCTGGTCCTTTGCTTCAGCTTCCAAGGAAGGTTGTGTCCGCGTCTATGGAGTTGAAGGTTTTGATCTCTTTGGAAACCCTTCCCACAAGTTTCACACAGGAATCTGTTTGTGGCCATGAGGGTCTTTGGGGATAAGGCTATCACTTCAGCTTCAGGATCTGTATGGCAAATAGAAGATTCCCATAATAAATCTTTTTTTTCTTTCTCCTCACTAAAAAGGAAAATAAACTTTGAATATACTCATCATGATAAAAAAAAAGTTAATTACTAAAAAGAGAGTGATAAAGAGGAGGAAAAAAAAAATGTATAGAAGATGAAAATAATGAGCCATGAGAGAACAAGCATGCCTGGATTTCCTGGGAGGTTTCTCTTCCTCTTCAATCCTGAAGGATTATTTGATGCAACAGAACTTGGATTCTGATAAGGGAAACCATTTGAAACTTCTCCACCATCCATCTTTTCCAGCATCTCTAGTTGCTTCTTAAATTCACAGTTTGACTCAGTTTACAACAAGAAAGTGAGGAACAGTTCAGTGGGAAGAAGTGTTAGTGTTTTGGATTAAGAGCCAGAGAAAATGGTTGGTGTTTTGGATTAAGAGCCCGAAAGAATTGGGAGCTAGACTTGTTAACTATATGGCTCTCTTCAACCCTAAACAACATGAACTGATATAAGCAAGATGGGATCTCTGTGTCTCTTCCCTTCTCTCTCTCTCTCTCTCTCTCTCATATGTTACAGTTGATTTAATTACCTACTTTTTAGGTGGAATAAAACAAAATAAAAAACAAGCAAGATGCTATGGGTGGCGGTGAAAAGTTAAAGGGGAGAAAGGAGAGAGCCAGAGAGAGAAGGAGATAAAGGAGAGGGCAAAGAAAGGGAAAGACAGAGAAAGGGAAGGGAGGGAAGGTGAAGCAAAGGTGTGTGATGGCACATATGATGAGGTCGGAAGAAAGTTAAATCTACATTTGGAATGATTATCCCATAATTTGTTGTTGCTTTTGTTTTCTTATTTTTTAAATCCTTTTCTCATTTATACTTTTGGTTGTTAAATATGTATTGATATTGCTGAATAATTAGCTAGAGAGTAGACACAAATTGTTGCATGTATATCATATTGTATTTCTTCTGCTTAGTTGTAGCTTTCTGAGTATTCCCATCCAAATCATTTCAGATTTTATAGCATTCTTTCTCTTCCTCCTTGTCCTTGCAAACTTTTTTCTCATAATATAGCTAGTTGTCATTTGTTGTCTCATAGTATACATTTAACTTAAAAGGACGATCTGGTGTAGGAAGCTCCTATTTGGTGAGCTCCTATTTGATAGGGTTAGGGAATAATAGATATATACGATTATATCTTCACTTTATAGAGAGGTTATTTTCAAAATTTGAATCCATAAGTTCCAGATCACAAGATAGCAACCTAAAAAAAAAAATGTTGAGTAATTAAGAACTACCTCCAATTACATATGATCACTATTTAGTTTATATAGTATAAACAGCTAGGCGATGTACGCTACATCCAAGTTGATGCTGGTATATAGTTGTATAAAACTGGGTTGCTCAAAGGGGATTATTTCTGCATTTTTGGTCATGTTTATAAACTTGGATTACTCTCATCACAGCCATTCAAATCAAAGCAAAAGTTGTTTCTCTCATAAAGAGAAAATCATTGTGTGTCATGTGTGTGAGTGTGACTGGAAAGAGAAGCCTACCCAGTCACAAACACCTTTGATGTTCATGTTCCACAGTTGACCAAAAACAAAATGTCCATGTTCCATAAAAGGCATAATGTTGAGTCTCTTGAACCTAGTCAAAGTGAAAGTGCAGGTCATTTCCCGAAGAAGATTCATAGATGCCAAAATCTTGTGAAATGCTGTATGTTGCGTGCCCTAATATAACGGATTGGAAGGAAAGGAAGGGAACTAATTTGCCATTATAAACATAAGTCTAGCTACCTGTTAAATTGTTTTGGGCTCTTCTAACCAGAAAACAGGCTTGCACGTGTGTCCATGCACACCAAACTGTCAAGGAAGGTATAAATCCAAAGGAAACGATGAAAGAACACAGAAAAGGGAATAATCGTCCAGATAACAACATGAACAAGTCTGACATTGACTCAATTTCTGGCGTTCGTAGCTTTTAATATACATCAAACTAAAAGTCGTTAATTTCTTGTTCGTCATTCTTAACTACACATTACTGTTGTTATGCAATTATTACATACTATCATACATTATAATTAACTATTACTATAATCTCACATCACTTTGATGATGTAATGTAACCAAGCAGTACTACTAAACCATCCATACTTTTAATTTCTTAACGAGAATTGAAGCTCTACGAAGACCTTGATTGGGGGGTCAATTTTTTTAGCTGTTGATATATAATGAACCTCGTTACCTTTTCCTTGTCAATTTTTGGATGGTATATAGATGTTTTACTTTACTTTATACTATAGCTTTTCCTCAACTCATCTTTTACGTACTGTTTCTTTTTCTTTTACATAAAGATTTAACATAGATGGAAATGTTTAATCAGTAAACTATCTATCAAATGTGGCCCACCAATATATGGATTAAACTGAAAAGATGGTTTTCCTGTAATTATACATAATAATCAACATATTGGTTTTCGAGCTAAAGCTTTACCTACTTTTTTAAATTCATTTATATATTAATTATGGACTAAAGGTATATACCATTATTAGATTTTCAGAGGGCATGAATGAAGACAAAAAAACCTTCCTCATCAACCACACCTCCACAAAAGGAAAAACATAAGATGGGAAGAAGTTTGCTTACCATCAACGCTACGGTTTTTTTTCTTTATTGTTTTAAGTATATTTGCTGTAGATTCACATGGTTGTGAAACTAGATAATCTGGGGAATAACATTAAGTAAAGCTGGGTGTTTTTGTTAGATTCTTAACTTTTTTGGTGAATAAAAATTTAAAAATTTATATTTAGATAAATATTTACATGTCTTTGGTCTTATTCAGCTCTTCTAAAACTCATACTTTAATTCCCCAAAACTTAAACAATCAAAAAATCAACCCAAATCATAACAATATGCAAGTAAAAGGTCGACCAAATATGAATCATAATTTGGTAAAGAGTGTTTGAGTTAATATCTACCATGAAATGGGAAGAAGACAGCCAACTGACAAAGGCAGTGAATTTTTGGAAGTGTGAGTAGTCGTCTCCTTATGGGCTGACTTCTCCAGCTAAATTTGCTATATCCTTAATCATAATCTAATGATGTTTTTCCTTTCTAACATTGTTTAATATAAAACTTTGGAGTTTAGCTGTTGAACTTTGGTGACCCTAGAATATTCTCTCCTCCGACACTCCCTCCAAAGGCTTCAACTTTCAAGACCATGTGAGATTCGTATGTTCAAACTCCACAAGGACCCCCACACACAGTCCTCTCACTCTGGCTTGCCATAGTCAGAAACAGTAGCCATTTGAAACAGAAGAGGTTTAGGGAAAAGCAAATTGTTGTCACCAAGGGTATGTTCGTTTCTTGTTTTGTCCTTTTGTTTCAAATAAACTGAAGGGAAATTACTCGTTATATATTTCGGTATTCTTTGTGAAAATTCAGGTAAAGCGAGAAATTATTCTCTAGCTATTTGAATTATTCTAATTGGTTGTTCCAGAAAGATCACGGCTTGTGTGAGATTCCTTTCTACCTGATCATGCCATTTTGTCAATAAATTAAAGAAAATCAATTTGATTTATACGTCCTCCAATAATAAATCAAGCTATAAACATCCAATGCCAAAGAATATGACATGTATTTGACATATGTGCCTGTAACATATAAACCAAAGGATCATAAAAATAAGGTTCTGCTCAAATTACTATAAAGGGTATTATTGTAAAGTCCAAAATTTCAACGATTTAATTAGACTCGGCTTAATTAAATTGGAATGATTGATCAGTACATCACACAGGGTTAGATCTAGGATTCCATTACAGAAACTCACATGCATCTGCTCATCAAAAGCTGGAGAATATGTGCCTTTTTACATCACACAATTAATAATTCTTTTCTTTAATAGTTTCCTTTTTACTCCATTTTTATTTTAATTTTTAGGTCATTATCTGTGCAAATGGCAAGATGGTAGAAGATCTTATTGCATTTTAGCCAACAAACTTTATGGGAGAAAAAGACAGCACTTCGCTTGAATATTCTTTTGGATTTGCAAATTTGCACTTCACTTTTTCAAGATATATGCTTGGTTTCTTTATAATGCATAATAGCATATTTCTTCATTGGTATATATAACAATAACAGCAACGTTTCATCTTTGTTTCTCTTTCCTTTGCAAATAAATTATTTTCTCAATATTATATCAGTCTTCATCTCTCTATTTTTTCAAGTGCTTGGAAATTTGAACCTAAGCTCTTAGAAATTACTCATCCTTCGTTAATTAATGAATCTATATCAATTAAGATTGTTTGATAAACATGGAGAATGGACTTTATGTATAACTAGAAATAATACCCGTACAACACACTGAATTATTAATATTTTGTGATAATTGTTTTCAATAAAAAATACTTTTAAAAGAAGCTACGATAGTGATAACAATTATATACAATAAAAATTTATTGGTTATTTTGTAAAAATTTTCTTGAGAATTAACCCGTTTGAATGTGGTTATTAGGAGAGAAATACTTCTTTATTTTGAGAATAAACACTTAAAAATAAATTTACTTGTTTAATTCCATGCTTATGAAAAAATTGAATAAAAAATAATTATGTTTTTTCTTATTTTGAGGACTCAACGTGCAATTATTTTTTATTTTAATCAAAAGTTTTAAAAGGAGAGCGAAAATGTAGCATAAAGAACTATGAGGTCAATTATATATATTTTTGAAAAACTATTGTTGGCGTTATTTAGAATGACAAAAATGTATTCACCTCATTACAAGCTACAAAATCATTTGGTTAAAGAGAAGATGTCAAAGAAGTACAATTTAGAGAGAGAAGCAGAATTAAGAACTGAAATCAAAGAAAATTCAGATTGAGAGCAATAAGATTAGGCACTGGTTTGTTGGCTACTAGCTACAATGAACACAGCCTTTGTAAATCATATGGTAGAATGTGAGTTTGCGTATTAGATTTGAGCAAAAAACTGATACAAACTCGAGGCAAGATCAAATCACTCAAGACAAAAATGAAATAGATGAAAGAAAAGGAACCAATCTCATAATACATGCTTATGATTAAGAAAGTTCTAGAGTCCGTAGTTGTTGTGGGATCACACACTTGTTACAAATGTGGAGCATCTTGAGGTAATTTTGAATGACTTAAGTTCAAATTATGGTGCTTTCATCACTGCAATTGTCGCTAGGTCAAGTCCATATAATGTTAAGAAATTGAAGCTCAGCTTATAGCTCAAGAAGAAAGATTTGAAAGGTTCAACAAATCAAAGAATTTAGTTCAAGAAAATTTGGCTCAAGTTTCTCTGCAACATAACTAATGGAAAGGACGGAGACATGGTTTTCCTAAAAAAAATAAGGGGACTGAGGGAGGCTGTCAAGAGGAGGTTGATCAGATTGGAATGGAGCAGGACATAGGCAACAATATCAAGAGACAATATGTTTCGAAGAATATCCCCCTTTATTACCTTAGTATCTTTAAGATTCCAAAGTTAGCGGCTTCAAAAATTATAGTATTCGAAGAAGATATTTTTTGGTGCTAACTCTTTGAAGAAAAAAAAAAACGGGTATCCCCTTAATTTCATGGAATGATTTAGAGGCCAAAGGATATGAGTGGTTTGGGTGTTTAGTAAAACATGTACGGTGTCATTATCATATGTCTCTGGGGCCACTTGATTTATTATAAAAAAATGTGTACATTCCATAATGTAGTTCAATTCTAGAGTTTTTGCAATGTCATTGTCAAGTGGACATTTTATTGTAATATGATCTTGATCATGAATGCATCAAGTTAGGTATATGTATGTATGGGGAGAGCGTTGCATTTGAATTTGCATTTCATAATGGCATGCATACATGGAAAAAGAAAACTTATCACTTGAGCCATATGCATGCATGAAAGGATGGAACATAATCATGTGAGTACATGCATGCATGAAAAGGGATGAACATAATCTTGTACAATTACATGCATGTATGAAAGAAATGAACTTTAACATCAAACAATCACACAACACCTTAAACTTTCTTTGAACATAGTTCATTTTCTCTTATTTATTAACCACTTGGGGATCACTAGGCTATATATGAGCTCATACCTAAAATATATGTTGTGATCAGCCATCACTATACTTCAATCAGTACTAAACCTCGACTACTCAAATATAACAGTCAGCAATGTGATGTATAAATACAACCAGTTGTCACTGAACCTCGATCAGTATTGAATCTCGTGTATAGGGGCGAGAGTTATCGATCTTTTAGTCTTACAAACATTTATATTTACATTCTCCATAGTTCGTGCCATATATGGTGTAATACTTAGTACATTCGACAACCCTTACTTGCCTTGTTTTCCTTACTTTGCAAGTGGGTCTGCAAGTGCACCAGATGGTACACCATAGCAGTATCCCAAGCTCATAATTTCTCTCATTTAACATCTTATTGCATATATAAGTCAACACATTCCATTTATGAGACTTATTCAAAATTAATCATGAATAATGTCTAGCATATGAATGTACACGCAATCAGTCCAATCAATAATATCTAATATGAGAATTAATAACACATACATTACCAATGAATTTCAATCAAGCATGTCACAATGGTTATTCAATTCTAGTCAAGTATAGCAATCAAGTACAATAAACAACCACAGTTCACTAACGGATATTCGATAGTCATCAGTACACTTGAAATCACAATTATTAGTTTCATTGGCTAAGTCAGTTTGAGTCTGATGATACGAACAGTTTGAAAAACACTTTTTTTTTCTCTTCCCAGTGTGTATGATCACCGTGGCCCACTTTTCTTTATGGTACAAATTATAAAAATTTGCTTTTAAAGACCTTGAAACTTCTAATTTTGCTAAAAATACTCAACTTTATAAAATTTACAAAATAGCCCCTAACTTAATTTTTTTCCCAAAAACATATTCACCAACCTCAATACTAAAATTATTGTCTTGCCCTCAAAATTTCAGAGTTTGCAGATAAACCCCAAGCTTTAAAAAATTATATTTTGACCCCTAAACTTTACTAAAATCACCAAGTGACCCCAAAACTCATTTTTTATTCCAAACACACCTTTCACTGTTCTAGAATCCATTTTTATAGTTTTCCACCCTAGAATTTTAGTTTTTACATAAAGCCCCTAAACTCTATAAAATTGCATTTCAACCCCAACATTTCTACGTAATTGGAAAAAGTCCAAATCACATGTATAAGCTTCATTTTTCATGTAGATTCCAACTATGTGATTATTTTTGAAAACAAAATTGTCCTCATATGTACACTAGCATCAGCTAAACCCATAAGCTCAAAATCCAAGCATTTTATATTACAAAACTTTAAAACATACATGAATGTGCTTTTTTTTGTATGTAGTTTCTATCTACCAAAATCGTTTTTGAAACAAACATCCCAACCATAATGAACCCTCAAAAATAGTCCCTAACTCAAAAAGGCTAAAGCTTACCCAAAAAATTTATAAAATACATAAAAGTGACTCTTTTTAAGTGTAGAGCAAAATAATGGAGTTTGTTTTTTAAAAAGAAAATCCTTACCTACATGAGATAATGAAAACCAAAATTCAAAGAGGAAGACATGATGAGCTTTTCAAACATTTGAGAAAGAAAGGAAGTGTTTTTGAACAAAATATACAACTTTCAACCATAAATAATCATCAAAACTCAAACATTTTTAACAAAAGTTGGAAAACCAAGCAAGAAAAATAAGTTTGAAATACAAACCCCAACCAAAAGAAGCTCTTGTTAAGAACAAGTGCCAAAGGAGCTTCTTGAAGCTTGCTAGTAAGGAAAAGGAAGCAAAAGCTCTTCTTTTCCCTAAGCACCAAATTCGGCCTACACAAAAGCAAGTACGAGGAGCCCTTTTCTTGAAAAACTTATGGTGGATTTGGGTTTTTTGGGTGGAAGAGGTGTGAAAAAGTGTGTTTGTTTGTTGGATTTGGTGGAGAAATGAAGGAGTTGTGAGGTCCAAGATAGTAAAGGAAGGTAGTAGAGATGGAGGCTAGAGAAATAGAGAGAAAAATAGATGGAGTATTTGTGTAAAAAAAAATGTGAGAGTGTGTGTGATGGGAAAGAAGGTTGTAGGTTGAAAAGTGCATAAGAATGGGCTTGAATAATGCTTTTACTTTTTTTTCCCTATTTTCTAAAAACTTTAAACAAAAACTATCAAGTGTATACTTGAAGTCTAGTGGAAAACTTTGTTAGTTATGATAAGAAAGTAACTTTCTAAACTAAGTTGAAAATAAGGAAACTAGTTAAAAGCGATTTTTTTCAAAAAAGTGTTGTACAAAAACACAAAGCAGAATGGAAGAGACATTAAGGGAATAGAGAAATACTGCACAAGATATTTTTATACTGATTCAGCCAACCTGCCTACATCCAATTTTCAACAACTTATTGTTGAGTTCCACTAAATCAACCATTTCTCAACCCAGAGAAAGTAAGATAGTCTTTCTATAGCCTTCTTAATCTATCTAACGTGACTAATAGCTCACTCTAATATTACTCCCAAGTAGTCTTTGACTAACCTTTCCAAGTTAAAATCATAGTGATCCCTACTGGATTAAGGTACAAAGATTTTTGAAGGATGGTTAATGCCAACAAACAAATACTCAAGTTTTCTCAGAATAAAATAGTGTATGAGCTGAAAACTTGAATGACTTTTTTCTAACAATTCTTCCTAGGTAGAAAATGTTTATCTAATAAGAACTTAGAAAGAATATTTTTATAGAAATAGAAATTGATTACAAGTAGTAATAGATTTATTAAAGAAGAAGAAGGATTCTCGTGTTCTTGAAAGATTTTCAAATGTTTTAGCTAAAAATCTTAAGTTGTAACATATGACTACTTTTTATACTTGATCTTCAATTTCAGAGTGTTGCCCTTTTTTGTCTTGGAAATGTAATCTAGAAGAATAATTTGGCTACGTCAAAGCTACTTTTGTAGTTGCAGAGACCGTTGTCAAATGAGGTTTTTAAGTCCGTCTTTAAAAAACTATTTTTTACTTTTTAGATGAGGTTTCTGAACGTCTTCTTCTAGAAGCTAGGATGGTTGATCAAGTTAAAAAGTGAAATGTCACTGTCATCCCTTTTTGGGGTTTGACTTTAAATTTGAATTTTGAATTTTCCCTCCCATTCTATAAAGTGTGCATCATTTATGAGTAAACGTGCTTTTGAAGTGCTAATTCAATTTCTAGACTTCTCATTGATCTTCATCTCTTCGGTCAGAGCTTGTTGGTGATTATATCATTAGAATTAAAGACAGTAAGCATGACTTGCTTCAAAGAATGATGGGTTTCTTCATTTTGTATTATATTCTAAAGATGCAAACTACTTTATGAAGATCTGAAACTTGGTTTCTTGTTCTGGAAATCCTTTCTTCATGTGTAAAACGTACTAACATCTATTTCAAGGATTATTTTTCATGTCATTTAAGTTTTGAATCTCTTTGAATGAGATTAAACATGTTCATGCATGATAATGTAAAAATAAAAATTGTTTACAAAACTTGCATATTAACAAGAATGGTCGTGTTAAGTACTCAAGAAACTCAAGTAAAAGATTAGTCCTTTTACAAAATATTTTAACAAAATTGGTTTCTTTTCACTCAAAACTTTAAGCAATAATACTTTCTAAAGGATTCTAGATCTAACAGAGGCTGCATCCATCATGAAGGGAAAGGGGAGTGGTTGTGTTTTTGTGTGTTTATGGGAGTAATTGGATTATGTTTAGTTTATTTTGAGGGTTAGGTTAAAAGGTGAGGGTAGGTTAGGTAGAAAGTGTACTAATTAGGGGTGGTTCAGTAAAATCAATGGTTAAAATAGGATTAACTTCACATAATCAAGATTAATTTGAATTCATCATCATTAAAGGTGTCATTATCATAATAAAGTGGTACTTTCTTTAATTGTGTCACAAGCATGTAATCACTAAAAGAAAAATGTAGTAGTTGGTGACATTATCATGTCTCCTTGTACACTTTTAATTAGCGATGTAATTAGTGATAATTAGATAATTAGAGACTCATTAAAAATTCATAAGCAATCAATCACACGTAATTTCCTTAATTAAGCTAGATTATCACAATTCAAAGTCTAATTTAGTTCTTTGAGGCCTAATTAGTCATGCAAGCACACATTACACCCTTAGAATCACCTTAGAAGGGTAAGATGACTAAGTAAAGCACAAATTAGGGTTTATATCACTATCCCACACTTTTTTATAGTGTATATTGTTACTAACTTGTTTTTTCATGATGATATTGGTAGTTTTCTAAAATTAATTCGAAAGAATATATTTTGGCATAAAAGAAAAAAATTAATTTATATGTACATCTCCAAAATTTCCAACTTTTGATTTAAATTTGGAATTTTAGTAACATTGATTACTATAACCGGAGCTCTATTCAAACACATGCCCGGATCTGTTTGGTTTTGGGGATTTCTTGAATTTGAATATTGTTACTAGCTAAACATTAGTGGAAGAAAGCAACTACTGTATTTAATGGAAGTGGAAGTAGTGATTCAATAAAACAACATGGAAATTTAAAAAATTTAGCCCAGAATTAGCCATGGCAGCCAAAATAGCTATGGCAACTAGAACTAGCTATGGCAGTTATTGAGAGTGGTTTCTAGAAGTTATTGGAACATGTGGAAGTTATATGATTGTGGGTATTGAAAATTATTTTAGAAGATAACTAGCTGCCTAGTCTTGTTCTTGTCTATTTATATGCACTTCAAACAAATTGTGAGGCATCTACGCAGATCATCACAACTCTATTTTACATTTTATCTTTCATTTTATCTTCTCTTTCATAGTTTAGTTTAGTTATGTAGCTATAGTTCCTCATCCAAATTTGTTGTGGTGCTTCAGTCTAATGATATTGTATGGAAAGTTATCAATCAATTGTGAATATTTCCATATTTACCTTTGTCCAAAGCTTATCCTTTTTTGCATTTGGAGAACAAATGATCAAGGGACAGATTCTTCTCCTTGGTTCAATTTTCTACACTTTCTTGGGATCAAGGTGATTTTGCATTATTGGCATTGGTTATTCATTAGACTTAACCAAACCAAAACATCATGGTAACATAAATTGGCACACTTGGCAGGACATTTGGAGGCTGTGTGTGGAAAATTACAATTTCTTGGAAACACAAACATAAGGACAAAAACCAATCAGGAATGTATGCAGTTATGTTTGAAACATCTACTAGGTGATGACTAATCAACAAAAAACAATTACTACTTCATTCCAATGAAAAAATGTAATTGCTGCATCTTCCAATTTAGCTAAGAAAGTGTAAGTTAATCCAAAGGAAAGATAAGCCATTACTAAGACCACATCTTTCATTCAATAGCAGATTGAAATGCTTGAATGATTTAACAAAGCAATTATCAAGCACAAGGTGAATTTTACAGAAATACCACAAATCATATTTCAGGGGGCAATCATGTAGTCAGCTTTGTAGTCTTGGTGGTAGAATGTTACTTAATCTTATACAAATTGTATGGTTGACCATGATGCTTATTGTCTAATAATGCAAATTTCAATTCAGAATTAGCAATTTTTTAACAAAGAAGAATTGTCCACAATTTATAGATCCCAATACAATTGCTAATGCTATGAAAAGGCACTTTAGGATTCAATTGAAGTTGTTGAAGAGGCCTATCTATTACAAGCTATATCTAGATTGGATGGACAGAATTTCATTCCCTCATGGATTTAAGAATCCTAACTTTACAACTTTTATAGAGAAGATGAAAAAACATATCCAATGGGACACGTTAGCTATTTCATTGCACAATGTACTAAAGTAGGGTAAAATGAGTTATTAAGGATGCAACTTTTTCCTTTATCATTAATTAGGTTTGGCTTTTACATAGCATTCAACTTTACTACCAAATTCAGTGCATAGTTGGGTAAACATAGAACAACTATTCCATGACCATTTTTATCTCCCTCAATCGAAGGTTACATTAGCTAATCTTATGAGAATTAAGCAACGGATTAGTGTGCCTACGGCTAGTATTATGGAAAGATTTAGTAAAATGACGAGCAAATGTAATGTTAATTTACCAAAGGCTGATTATGCCACCATGGTTGTAGGAAATATGCTTCCAACACTAAAGAAAATGTAGATTTCTATGGATTTTACAGATCTCACTCAATTAACAGTTAAGGCTGTCAAAGTAGAGCAATTTGTTATTGAGAAAGAACAAAGGAAAACCAAGGAAATAGGAGACATGCCAAAGTTAATCTTGGTTGATGATTACAACTTGGAAAAATAACAAATAATTGAAGAGCATGCCTTAATTTCAACAAAAATGTTAGCAATTATAGTTAACGATTGATAACGATTGATAACTTACTGAAGAAATATTAGCTTGGAATGGATAAAAGAGGATTAAAATGTTTGATCTTGGTTTGTTTGGCTACCGGCTGAGCTTCAAGTGTCAGAATAGCTATTCATGCACACATCGACAAAAAGCCCTAGATGAGAGCATCAACATGCCAATCGGTTCGATGGAACCTGTTGGGGTCATTTTCAACCTTAAAAAAGGCCGTTTTCGTATTGTTTCAGGTATGTTTGCATTTTCCCTCAGTCAATCTTCCTTATTATTTTAATTATGGTTCATATTAGGTTTAGCTATTCATAGGAACTGTTATAGGCTTTATCTAAGAAAGCAAAAGAATGATTTATTAGTTGTTGGCCGAGAAAGTATTACAGCTAGATTTAGTCATAGCAATATTAATTATTTGGCATTCTTGAATGCCCAATTTATGGATCATGGGGTATAATACCAGAATTATAGTTGATTATTATAACTTAATTAAGTAAGAAATTAAACAATTGAAGAGCATGCTTCAATATTGATAGTTGTAGCCATTTTCAAAAAAAGATGTAAAGCTTAGTAGATAGAGACTTGGTTGCATCATTAACAATTATTTCTTGAGAGTTTGTTGTTTCAATAGCTGAAGGTTTCTCAGCGGCATTCAAAGTTGAATCTCTTATTGTTAGCTCTTTGTCAGAATTTGGCTCAACTGTTAATTATTGGTATCTCCCACTTGCTAAAGCATTTGCACGGTCAACAATAATCACTTGATTAAATTCCTTTAGTGTAGCGACCGTTGTTCTTGAAGCTATGGGATTAGGATTTTGTTGCTCATAAACATTTGATTCAGTTGTTTCAATATGCTTAGTAACTTTGTCAGCCATAGTAGCCAAAAATTTTATAGCCGTAATGGCCACAAACACGTCCTTTAGATCAGCCATGACTATAAATATAAGAAAGAAAAAAGATTATGGTAAATTACACTTATCTCCCTTGAGGTTTGTGGAAATGCAACTCACATCCCCTTTAGTTGTTTAAGTGACACTCACACTTCCTCTGCTTGTCAAATGTGAAGTATTTATATTATAGTTACACCCCTCATTCACAGAACACCGTTAGTAAACTTAACAGAATGACATTTTTATGATATTAACTATTCCAAATTAATAAGATTACAAAAATACCCTTAAATTTAACAGAGTGGGTAAGAGTATTTTATAATTTTATTAATTAAAAATAGTTAATATCACAAAAATGTCATTCTGTTAAGTTTATTAATGGTATTCTATGAATAAGGAGTGTGACTGTAATATAAATACTTAAAATTTGACAAGCAAAGGGAGTGTGAGTATAGGTTGGACAATTAAAGAGGGTGTGAGTTATATTTCTATAAATCTCAGGAGAAATAAGTGTAATTTACCCAAAAGATTATTAACGGCTACTAGGTTTACATAACATAAAGAGAAACAAAGAAGAAATATACCAGCATTGGGTGTTCCAGACAATTGGAGTTGTTTTTTGCACTATTTCACATCGGCTAGTCCTTTCTACAATTAAAGACCAAATACTACAAGAAATGCGCGGTATACGAACGGTATTACCAATAGGTAAGTATTTTATCGACAGGTTTTCCAAAGAGTATGGGGCCATTGCTATTTTGGTCGTCGATGGAATATTACTAGGTAATCAAACCTATCAGTAATTTTCGATGGGTGTACCAAAGGTATAAAAATGAAAACCAATTTGTATGCTTAGATTAAAAGCGTCACAGAGGGCATCGGATAAATAATATTACTGAAGGTTACCGATGATTTTGATGCATTTTTTAAATTATTTAATTTGAAAATATAATTAATTACCGATGGTTCAATCTGTCGGTAAAATTTTAATAAATTTCTCTTTTAAATGGCTGATGTCATTGAGATTTGTAGCTCACCTATAAACTATGGATTGTATATAATTATTTATTTATTTATTTATATAATAATTTAATTACCAATTAAAGTGATATTACGTAAAAAAATGAAGTAATAATAAAATAAACAAACTGATGCAATAAGCAAATAAAGTATCATAATAAAATATATACAAAGTGTGATAAATGAATGAAATATAAAAATGAAATACTAGCTAAAGTCCTGGCCGTCAGTGTCACGGCGCCATCATCATCATTGGAGCTTGCGGAGTCGTCTATGCCATTGGAGGATGAGGAGCCCCTAAAAATGGATGGGTGTGGCATTTGGGAGAGCTTTTTACCAAAGCCAGAGGATTCTGAGGCCTGCATGTCCCTGAAGATACTTATAACATCAGCAATGATCTTATTACTTTTGAATTTACCAATTGCTTTTTAAAGTTTTTTAACACAATTACTTTTAATATTATTTCCTTAACAAAAGTTTCACAAAATTTCGACAGCATCTCTCCTTAAATTAGAAGCTTCTGTCATTAGATATTTCAGTGCATCGTTGAATTTATAGAACTCCTAATGTTTTAACAATATCAAATTATTACTGTTAATATTATTTCCCTAACAAAATATTCACAAAATTTTGATAGCATTTCCCTTTAAATTAAGAGTTTCCGTCATCAGATATTTCAATCAATTCAACAATAATAGATATTATTAAAGATCAACAACAAAATAGACATAGTTAAACAGTTACATCTTAATAATCACGTACAATTCACATAATTCTAAAAACTGTTCAATATAATTATGCATCCCCTTATAACTCACAACATACATTCTATAATCTCGGCAAATACAAATAATCCCACAACAAGCAATTCAAATAAGTCAGGAAAGGACCTCTACGCCTTTCCCCCTATGCAATCCTCATTTCCTATAACTCTATCCTAGAAAACATAAGCCTTTATCCTATATACATATTAAACCATATAAATACCAAAGATATCACTACTAACCTCTAATGCAGTGAAAACAACAAAGAATTCGACAGCTCCCTACGAGCAACCAAAATCCAACGTGAATAAATATTTAATTTCACACATTTGTTAACATTTATATATACAAATTACAAAATAAATAAGGAAAAAAGATCAAACACTACTCTTAATGTCCGCTATGTCCGTCAATAAGTCAGTATCAAGGGTGCACACAACACCTACATTAACAAAATAATGACAATAATTATTTTTCAATGCATAAAGAAATAATACTATAGGCACCTACAAACGAAAGGAAAAACTAAGTAAACTGAAATAATTAGATTAATTAAAATGTTCACCAACGTATGAGGATCACAATGGTGGTCTTCATTTTGCAAACAGAGCTTCGACAGTGGCGGATGACAGGAGAGAACAGCAGTAGCGTGGATGGAAAAAGAGAGAAGAGAGAGACAGTTTATGTGAAGTTGTAGAGAGAGAGAGAGAGAGAGAGAGAGAGAGAATGAGTGGAGGTGAGTTGTAATTACTTAATAGAGAAAAAAAATATGATGGTGATAAAAGGACACATTTATCTTTTACCCCTCGAAAAACCAATGAGATCAAGGTGAATTCTATGGTGGTCACTACCGAGTTAGTGACCAAGTTAGTCACTAAGAAAATTTTAATATAAATAACAACAAATTGACCTTTTTACCCATTTCTTTTTAATTCTTACTCTTCTCCTGCCGAACAACAATTCCACTTTGCTCCTCCCATGGCCACCCTCCCTACCTTAATCAAGTCATCGTTGTCAGCTGTTAGCTTCTCCTTTTAGTCCTTGACAAATCAATCATTCCAAACTTCTTAACTGAGATATTTAGAGTTCCATAAACGTATTACTCGCAAGATTGAATATGGCACCAGTAGAATGACAAAAAAGTAGCAAGAAGAGAACACCAACAAAAACATGATCACTCAGAATGAGAACTTCAATTTTGGAAGGCCAAAAAAAAAATATCTCAGTTAATGAACCTGACATAAAGTTCATGCTAATTGCTAAGATCAACCTCGACCAACCTATAAAAACGTTGCCAATCCTAGAGGGAACAAAACCATTGAGTACGTTGTTATAAAGGTTCAAAACTTGAAGCCTTAAGAGGCTAACCAATTCAGGTGGAACAGACCAAGATTGGAAATTAGAAGGAATATTAAGCGTTGTAAGGTTATACAAAGAACTAGGCACAGGGAAAGAAAGGTAATTTTCAAATAGATCCAGTACATACAAACTATACAGCATTCCCAAACTTAAAGGCATCATACTAGTTAAACTATTCCCAAATTATAGTATTCGATACGTGGCCAGTGACGAGGAATGTGCAGGCCAGGGACAACATGGTTTTTGCCCTTTTTAATTTAAGATAAGATATGATAAAGGATAATATGGGTAATGTCATTTTCAAAAACATTAAAATATAAATAAGAGTTGTTTTCAAATATTTTGTTTGCAGTAAAAGACCTTAATTTAAACCGTTAGATGAGTTTTTAAAGGTGAAATTCAATGAACAGTTTGATCATTAACTTATTAGTGACCATCACAGAATTCGCCATGAGATCAAATCAATATCTTAAGTATTGTATTCAATCCAAAAATAACTTATATTTCGAAATGGAGAAGTATATTCCCAACAATATTTATCATAACACAAAGAAATTTTTAATTTATTTCCTGGAATCTCAAAAAACATTCCAAGAAATATTTCATGTTAAATAAACAAGATTTTAAAAATACCTGAGAATAACATTTATGCGTATAATATTCCCAAAATGTGATTCTTGGGCTTGCAATTTCAAAACAATAGCTTGAAACAAACACGTGCTGAGAGGTGAAAATGAAAACGAGTAAATTTTTATTCCGAAAATACAGTTTATTACCTGAATATTTTTTTTAACCCACCAACCAAATGTAAGAATCTTACATTTACAAAATCATATTCCTAAGAATGTTAAAACATTCCGTCCAGCACACAGCCCTCAAAGATTAAGAAAACATTGTTCAACCTTGTTACTTGCTTTATTATGTTTATCTTCTGGCAATGAATTCATCATCTAATACGAGCCTTCAAAACACAGTGGATAAAAATGAATTTCTGTAAAACATCATAACAATTATTACTACTTTATCTTTAATGCACAAAAAATAGATACAGAACTCATAAATCAGCTAGATCAGACCGTAGCTTTTATATTATCATCCAGAACTCTAATTGCGGTAACAATATTGCTATTATAGTGCCTTTCACAACCGCATCCCAGTCACAATTGTGTCAGCATCAACAAAATTTTTCTCCGAAATTTGTATTACAATATGACTGTAGCAGTGATCGAAAACCATGGATCAGATTAGCGATGCTGATATAATGGATCATCACGCGTTGCTCATTTTCTTTCTTACTCACCCTGCTGGTGTTGAGTGGCGAGGTGGGCTCTCGGTATGATTGATGACTTTTTGGTCAACATTGGAAAAGGCACGTAGTGTTTTATTGGGGTTCAATTTAATCAACATTGGAAAAGGCACGTAGTGTTTTATTGGGGTTCAATTTAAAATGTAGTAGTTATCACTTATTAGTGCAACTCTTATATGGTGTCATTTTAGATAATTATCAATTATCAGCAAGAAACACGAGCGTGACTCCATGAGAACTAAAATCTTCTTTATGACCCCACCAAATTTATTTAAAGTGAAAAAAGAAATTATTAATTAGTTAACATACTTGGTAGCAGTTAATGCATGTAAAGGATATAGGATTGTGCTTTTGAACGCCGTTAGACGCTGAAGAGGCAAGCACTGTGCCCTCATGGATATGGAATTGACCACCACTATAACTTTCATCAACCAATTATGACATTTCCATGTAACCTAATATTTATCAGGGTTCTCTTTCCTAGCCTGGAAAAGCAAAATTAAAGCACACTCAATTGCACTATTACTCCATCTTTCTCTTTTCCTTTCAATTGAGGTGAATCAAGCAGGTAGGGATGGGAACAAGCCAGGCCACCTATCAGGGGCTGTGGCCTGGCCTGTTAAAAAATTAATGCCAGGCCTAAGCCTATTCTAAAGCTTGTTTAGTCTAATAGGCCGGGTCGAACCAAGGCACCCCAACACTGTCCATAAAAGTGAACTTTACCACTAAGCAACTAGTTACTTGTTATGTTTACATTGAAAGTTTTTATAAATATTTTATAGTTTTTTTCATTTAAATTTAAAACTTAAAATCCCCTAGTATGTTTACCTACCTACTAAAATGCCATTCTGAAACACAATTGAGAGAACCCTAAATTGAGAGAACCCATCTTCCTTTCCCTTGCACCGCCAAACCCTAGCAAGAAGACACCTCCCTTCTTCCTTTCCTTTGTGCCACCAACCCCAGCAAGACACCACCACCCCTCTTCCTTTCCTTTGTGCTGCCAACCTCCAACAAGACACCACCATCCCACCGTGCCGTTTGTTGTAACGCCCAGGGATTGCGAAGTCGGGGAGTAATCGCCGGTGCAAGGAGGCACGGACAAGGAGCGGCTTCTGGCAGACTTCGAAAGTAGAGGGGTACACGAATGAATCGATTACACACCCGAATGAGAGGAATCCTAAAACTGTATAGGTATGGGACTATACAGTTGAGGAAGACTTATATGAATTGATTTGTACTACCTATACCAACAAGATGCATCTTCTTTTCGGTAGCTCAAACTGAAAGAACTCCATAATTAAGCATGCTTGACTTGGAGCAATTTTGGGATGGGTGATCTCCTGGGAAGTTTTCCTAGGAAGCGTGTGAGTGAGGACAAAGCATGCTGAAAAGACCCGTGTTGGTTTGTGGGGACAGTTATCAATCCATAAAGCAGCAGGGGATGTTAAATTCGTTGCCGCGTTGCCACACGCCGTCCGTTGCTGCGTTGCCACACGCCATCCGTCGTCGCATCTCCACCACACCGCTAGATGTCCATCGCTCATGGTCTCCTCTTCCTCCTCTCAGGTCGCAGCTCGCAAGTTAGAGCCATCATGTATGCCACCGTGACTCTTTTCTACAACTCCCAGCCACCACGCTGTAGCAGCCCATGCCGTCGTTGCTTCTTATCATACCATTGTAGCCACCACGCCATCGTCGCTTCTCATCACACCATTGCAGCCACCACTGTGAGTCGTTGCCTAATCAAAATGAATGAACGTAGTTGCAAATGGACGCAAAAAGAATGGTGGAGATTGCTTAAAAAAAAAGATGAGGTCATTTGTTTATTTTGGTTATAGTATTTTTTATTGTACCAATTTATAGTTCTGACTACAATGGGGATTCCTTTGGTCCCTTGTGTTTGAGGGATTCTTCTAGTGAAATCTGTAAACTATTTTGATTTTTTTCTTTTTTTTTAATAACTTTACTTTTGAATTTATGGATGAATGTTCTAATATTTAAGTGTTCCATTTTAGTTTGTGTCATTTTGTGTTTAACTGTTGCTATTTGGCTGATGAGTTGTGATTTGTTTTTAATTTTTTTAGAACTATAGGCTGTCTAAACAGGTTTTAGGCCAAGCCAGGCTAATAAACAGGCCAGACTCATGCTTAAAAAATTGCCTATAACAGGCTACAGGCCAGGCTGAGGCCTAATATTTGTGATACAGGCCTGGCCTGTTAAGTACAAAGCCTAGCCTGATCTGTTCCCGCCCCTACAAGCAGGCCTTATCTATTACTTATTCCTGCTCATAGAGGAGGTAAGTAGGGACCATGTGTATGCAAAGAAAGGGAGAGTGTTGCATCAAAAAAAAAAAAAAAAAGAAAGGGAGAGTGGAGGAGGGAGGATAACCAAATAATGCCCAAACCGGAAATTTTCTAGTCACGGAAATCAAGTTGTATTATGGTAAACAAGCGTCACTATCTATCTTTTATATGTGTTTGCTTGGAAGGTCACCATTAACCATCATATAAGCACTAGCAAAGATCCACTATTTAAATAATAATTAAAAAAAAGGTTTAATAAGAGAAGAAATCAATAAGGATTGTCCTTTGTTAGCCCCTTCAATTATTGGCAAATTAGGATGGGGAAGGGAGCAAAAAGACAGATATTCGAAATCCCTTCCTTGCAGGAATAAAAGTGTCGCAACGTTGGCCCCCAATGAATACGTATAAAAAGTTATCTTTGTTATCTACCTTAATGCCTAAAGTGATGGTGGCCTGTGATAAATTAATAATAGGGTAGAAAATTACTTTGAAAAAAACAGTGCACTATAAAGAGGTGCTGATTAGAAAATAAATATTTGAATAGACAAGGAATATTTGTGACTGACCAGAGTCTTGACGGAAATGCTAGTCCATCTTGTCATTGGAGTCAATGCAATGCCTTGTGCCTTGGGGAATTGGCTCTTGGCAATTTCCACGAAGCAAGCGTTAGTATCTGATAATCAATATATGGAGAGATCCATGTGCAATTTTTTTATGTAGTTTTATATATAGGATTAAAATTAAGATAAATTATATTGATATCTTTTAAGATTCGATACCTCGATTTTTTCTCTATTTTTCTATAATCCTAATCTATTTTCATATTTTCATCAAACATGGTATTTTTCCAAAACAAATTATATATATGGGTGTGAATTATGATCAAGTCATGCCGATATAACTTTAAGTAAATGTTATACTGTTGAATATTTTTTTATTGGTATAATTTTTTATAAAACCCACTGTTGGATTAAAAATTCACACTACAAGAAATTTATACCTAAAAGAACAGTTAGTTTTAGGTACGTATAAAAAGTGTTGCTTTCGATATAGCAAAAGGTTACACTTTTTTAAGTTAAGACATCATTTATTTGAAGAGTTACTATATCACATGTTGTCAATTGTCAAAGGCAATTTGTTTAACAAAAAGATATATTTTTAAGCTAATGCATCACTTTTCATAGCGTTGCTATAGAAAGTGTGATCAATTGTTTAAGACAATACTTTTGATTAGATAAGACAATATTTTTTAGATATCAAAGGTAACACATTTAAAAAAAGTGTTATCTATGTGTACCTAAAAATAAGTATTGTTTTAGGCTAAATTTCTTGTAGTGTCACATCATATAGATCATGGCAATAAATTTTCAAATTAAGCTGAAATCATTTGATATGATTTTTATATATGTCAAAATTAACATAATGTATGCATTTAAAATAAATAAGGATAATAGTTACATGATTGCATTGTTATTGATGTTAAATTTCTATAAAATTTGGCACATATATAGATAATTGTAATTTAATAATTAGATTGAAAAAAATATAATTTATAGAATGTTATAAGTGATATAAATAGACTTAAACTTTTATATATATATATTCTCTTTTGGTTTCCAAGCATTTTTTTTTAAAAAAAAAACGTTGTTAAATTGTACAGTGGTAAGCTATGATTGGTAAATAAAGCATGTCAGGAAATGGAAAAAGAAGTCAACGAGTCTTTCGTTTTGGGGGTAGACACCTGCTCTCTAGGTGGTGTGCGCTCTTCCAATCCACTCACCTTCCTTCAATATTCTCTTTCTCCTTCCATCCCCCTCTCCTCAATTTATCCTTTCACTACTAGAAATAAGTTTGCTACTAGCAAATTTACCGGTGGTCGATCTTTTAGCAATTATTGACAAATTTATTGGTGGGCTTTTAGTAATTATTGGCAAAAGAAAATGTGACCAATAGATTTAGCATGGGGAGGCCATATTATGGTAATAGAATCCTAGATAGCTGTTACTGGCGGCAAAAAAAATCTACCAGTAAAGTAATTAGGGAATTATTGGCAGATTTTTTTTTGTTAATTTTCCTTGATAATTGATTAAAAAAATTCATCCATCATAGGAAAAATATTACAGGCGGATCCCTCCCTTAGTAACATGCGGGGAAAAAATAAAATGAAAATGAAAAATAATATTATCGAGGGATTTTCAATCGATAATGCATAAAAGGAAAAAAATTTAATAATTTTTGGTTATTATTTTCAGTAAAAAATCCACCGACAATTTTTTTATTGAATTGATTTTTTAATTTGATTAGTTAATATTTTAATATTTTTTAATTTTATTTTTTGTATTATTTAGTTATTAAATTATTATAAGTTGATTATTCCTAATTTTTAATTAGTTATCGATATATAAATAAATTTGATAATAACACAAATCAAAAAATGATATGAATAGATAAGTCATAAACCCTATGAATAAACATTCAAAAATAAAAATAAGTATAAATGTCATAAAAAGTGTACAAATAATATTACAAAGTCTACAAAAAAGAAATAACACAATAGAATCAATATCAGGAAAAGTCAATGGCATCATCATTATCATTATCAATATCATTGGAGCTGCCATTTGACCCTGGTGGTGAGGAGCAACTTGTCTTCATTCTTATTCCACAAGAACATCATCTCCTTCCTGATTTCCTTCCTGATGTTCCTTCTCATCATCATCATTTTCTTATTCTTCTTGCTCTTCTCCTCCATAATCATTATCATCCTGCTTTCCAGGTTAGCCTGCTACTCTGCTGCCTTCCACATTTCATGCTAATGTTGCTCTGCCTGAGCCTGATTTTCCACGCTGAGCAAGTGAACTCGCTTATAAACCTCATCATCAGCAACGGACCTAACCCCAATGCTTGTAGATGCATTAGTGATAGAGCTAGGGGATATATGTAGAAAATGACCCATACCATAAATACAGTTCTGGCAGGGACCGTCGTCTACCTCTTGCAAAAATCAGTTATCATCAACTAGTGGGCAGTCAATGAGCTTACCATCTTCGGCACTCTACTGGGTTTGCTATTGGGTACTGGCCACTTCAAAGCGCTGTATGTACTTGTTCTAAAACAATATGATGTTAATTAAAAGTGTATCATATAAATGAAATAACTAATCAAATATATACAAATAACATATATGAACAATCAATTTTCAGAAGTTACTAAAGTCTATTCAGAGTGAGCATTGACCTACACAGACTTCTCCCCTTTGCGCGTGTGTGTATGCCTAAATCGCTCACCATCTGGTTGGCCTCTTCAAGAGCTTGGCCTTCAAGCAAAACACACAAAAATTATAAATGTTTTGGCATAGTGACTAACCGTTTGTAATGAGTTGACATGGCATGGTAGCAGAACCACCATAGTCAACTGAGCTACCCTGCTGTGAGCTTAACTCACCTTAGCTTTCAACATCTTGTCCTGAAACTATTGGCCGCCCTAGTATCACTACAAAAACTCCAGGTTGGCCTCAATAAGCCACATGTGATTCTTGTCCCGATGCTCTTAGAGATGTCGAGGTACATGTCTTTTAGCCTCTTAGCTACCTAGGGCTTGAAGGCCTTAAACATGTATTCCTTATCTTGGGTCATTGATATTGAGATGGCTCTGCACATGAAAATGTAAAAAAGTTAAGGTAATTGAAAACAATTACTAAAATAAATCACACAATTCTGAAATAAATTATTTTATTTTACATTCCATTGTCGATATTGGCACCCCTTCTTGTATATTATCAGCTATTGAATCTCTCGATTGGTTGGTCATATATCTTTTAGATGGTCTCCATCTCGTTAGGAAAGCAAATCGAGGCTGGAATCTAACTAAATACCATAAAGTATGAAGTATGAAGCAATGTTGTTATATATCAAGAAATTGGTCAAATTATTACAATAGAATTCATGAATTGAGAAATTAAACTACTTACTAATTCTTATGATCATGTATGAGCTTCACCCGTTGGTCGAATGTGAACCCACATGATTGTACTACTGAGGAGCCAGCAACTACTATGTTCTCGACATCCCCCTATGAGTTGGGTGTAGGGTTGGGGATAAGATCCGCTAGTTACGATACTGGTGGTGGTGGAGGTGTTAAGCCATGCTCACCAGTCATGTGCCGAGGAGTGGATATCATGGTAAACTCCTTATGGGCATATGGAGGTGGAGGTGTGAGCAATAGTGATGGAGGTCTAACTAGGAAGGGTGGATGTTTGATTAGATGAGGAACCCCTTTCCTTGTCTTTATCTCTCCTTCTAGGTGCCATATCTAAAAATAAAAATGACAATGCATGAAAAATCAATACAAAATATGACAAATTAAATTAAAAACAATGATGATTTTAGAAAAATGCATGGGACCTTATTTATTCTATAAAATTTTTTGTATGATTTAATTCATGATTTGAATTGATTATGAACATTAGGATTTGTTATGATTGATGAAATGAAACTTAAGGCTTATGTTTATTATAGGAAATTGAGACATGCTAAAACTTAGAACTCTAGAACTTCCCTTTTATGACTTTAGTTGAATTAGATTAGGGAATTATTGAGAGGACCAAAACTATGAGTAAATGACAGTTATTTCGTTAACCCTGGTATTCCAAGGCCCGCTAGGGGCAAGTATCCTTACTTAGATCGGTTCGCCAGGGACCGTTAAGATCTTAGCTATGGGCTCACGTTTGTCAGGGACGGAGTACCACTCTTTAGCTTACATGATAGTCTGTTCTCTTTTTAATACCTTGAGAAATTATATGATTTTATCTTTTTTTTTATCAATTTGTGATTTTATAGTATCGTTATGCAAGATAAATATAAGTGTTTGCGAACATTGCATTAATTAATTATTTTCCTTCATATGTAACACCCTAAAAATTAGTTAAAAATTAATTTGAGTTTTGTTAGTCATAATTTCAAAAATCCGACAATTTTAGTAATGATGAGGACAGTCCAACAGATTTGTAAAAAAACATGAATGGTAATTTACGAGCCCCAAAGGCTCGTCGAGCCAGTCGAAACCTTAGATTTGGGACCCGGAGGTGCCCGAAATTGAGAAAATATAGGATTAAGGTCAGAAATAGTTAAAAATAAAGATTTTATACATAGAATTAATTTTCAGGCAATGTTTGATTACCTGGGTATACTATTTTACCCATTCGGTAAAATTTCGGTGTGCGATTTCTAACACCGAAAGCTAGTTTGACCTTTACAAAAGAAGAATGCTTATCCATTTAAACTAAATGAATGGCTAAGATTCAATCTTGAATAACAAGATCTAATCCTAGCCATCCATATTAGTTTCTTTTATGAAGAAATTAGACTCTATATTAAAATAATACTTTCAACATCTTATAAGATAACTACAAGTCACCTAATCTCATTATTTCTTCTTTCTAAGTTCGGCCAGCATATGAGAAAGGTAGAACCTCCATTTTTGCTTCTTCAAACAAAGAAAACTTGATTCAAATGTCTAAACACCTAGCCTAGACTCTATAAAACCAGAAACTCTCTTCACAAAATTTTCCACACATCAATACCTACAAATCTAACCGATTGAAATCTCAATTCTCATCAATCTTCACCTTGATATCTCACTTCCTCACTACCTAAGGAAGGTTTGGGGCTTGAATTGGTGTCCTTAAAGTGAAGAGAAATCAATTGGAATACCTTTGGAGTATAAAGCTCTAAAGTTTGCAAAGTAGGGTTTTTGTGTCTTGTTTTGTGTAATTCTGTTTCTTGCAAATTTTGGTTGTTCTAAATTGGTAAATTCTAGTCTAATATGAGGCTATACATAGATATTGATGTATTTGCATATGTGGGGTAGTTTAGTGTGGTGGAAAAATCATATTTTGTTAAAGGAGTATTGGATTAATTTGCTGGAAATTCGGTTTTCTTATAGGCAAGGAATGATCATGAATTTTCTGACCAAGTTAGAAGCTTTAGATTGAGCTGAAAATTTTATATGATGTAGCCAACATGAGGCATCTTCAGTAAAACTTTTGTGGTATTCTGGGTGCTTTTGCTATGTTTAAAATGTCAAGAACTGAGATTGTACTTATGCTGCTTGAAATATTGGAATAGAAGCTGTAAATTTTGATAATTTTATTACCATGTCAAATGATTGAATTATCACTTGAAATTTTTATAGGGTGTTGAGGACATATTGACGTCCAAATTTGAATTTTTATATGATTTGATATGATCATTTGATAGGTTAATAAAATTGGGAACTATGGTTGTTGGCTGTAAATAAGGGGTTTCTGACCTTTGAATTTGTCTAATTTTCTTAATATAGTTAGAGAATCGATTTTGCTCTGAAATTTTTATGGAACCTTGTGGACACATTGGAGTGTCTTAGATAACTTTTATAGCATGGATTTGATGGTTTTGAAATGCAGAATAAATTGTCCTATGAATATGTGAAATCCGCCATTGTACTGAAAATGAATTGATGAAATAATAGCATCTTGTACTAGTATGGCATGAGCACTTGAATATGAATATGAATAATTGAGCATGTGCGTTTACTGATGAGGTTAGGCATACATAGATATGAACGCTTATTACAATTGCTCATATGCGAAAGAAAAGCATAAGATTATGTTTCTTAGGTTGGAGAAAGTAAATCCAATTTGTTAGGGAAAGTAAACCTGACTACCAAGATGAGCGTAAGATTTGTAATTCTTGGGTTGGAGAAAATAAATCTAGTTTGTTGGGGAATGTAAACCTGACTACCTTTGACTTGAGTCAGGGAAAGTAAACCTGGCTAGAAATAGGTTTGTTTGAGAATTGAAAAAAGTAAATCCAATGATCATGTATAGGAGTGAAGTCAGTCCTGAAAAGCAATCTATTACCCATTATTGCCACACTAGGAATGACGGTACGTAATGCCCAGATGTGACAGGATTAGTCGAGGGTCAAGACAAGTTGAAGTAGTAAGTTTTCTAAGTAATCCTTTGTCTCATATGCCAAGTGAAGAAATTTAGTATCGATATTGAGACCAATATGTTTAAGTGGAAAGTTAGCAATATATGACATTGAGTAGTATGGTATGTGTATATTAAGTGACTGAATGTTAAAAGTAATCCAGTTTGGAAGTATGATTTGGAACTTTAAAAATAAATTGCTATTATGTAATGCATGACCACTTTTTTCTTAATAAATCAAAGTGGTTGAGGCGATGGCGATGACATTATGATTGTGTACTTGAGGAGTTACGCTACTGAGAATTGTATAATTCTCACCCATATATTTTTATGTTCCTGTGCCATCTCTAGGTTGATGTAGAGAATCGAGAGGCTGCTATGCAAAAGAACTTGGAAATGCAATAATGTAGTAGTTAATGCTTTTATTATGTTGTATTTAGTAGAATGGATATGCATGTAAATATGTTAGAGAACAAAGGTGTGTTAAAGCTCATAAAAGAGCTTCCCTTATGTATTTAACTTTGTATTAAACAAATAATGTTTTGGTTTCCTTGCTATATATTTTAATAGAATTACAACATAGTTATCTCGTGAATTAATTGAGCTTGCTATACATATTTAAGAAAGGTCTGCTAATCTATAAGTAACAACTCTTATGTTCGATGTCATGGCTTAAGACTGATGTTGTACTTGGAAGGATGTTACATCATGTCCCATGTATGGTTGTGGGTAAGGATCCACTTACTAAGTTTTGTGATAAAACTCACCTTTCCTTCCTTCCTTTTAATCACAGATACAAGTGTAGCACAGGATCCTCCTTTACCTCGTCCTAAGCATTAGATATCTCTAGTTTGGGTAAGCTTCATGTGCAGTGAAATCTTTTGGTGTTTAGAGTGCTCAAGTGGTGTGACAGACAGGGTCTTGGACTACATATAGTCTTCTTTTGCATTTTGTTATTACCATGATTCTTTTATATTTAAACGATACTCAGTTTGAAGTATGTATCTCAGCTACAGTTTCAAATTTTATTTATGAGAAAAGAATTATTCATGCTTATTAGAGGCTAATATTAGATTTGATTTATATTTTATGAATAAAATATGCATATAGTACGGCATAGCAATTACGAGGCTTATGTGGGAATGAGATTCCTCACATGTTAGTCACAATCCAAATCGGGTCATGACAAAGAAGAGTAGAGAGGAAAATGATGGAGAGGTATAGAGAAAGAAAAATAGCAACCTAATATCTACAACCCAAGCTAGGGTAAAATCTTTTCATTCCTATATATATTGCTCTCTAAAAATAGGCTAAAGTGGGGGCCAAAACAGATTAATGAACAGATAAAATATCATCGCAACAGTGCTATAACGCTCTTCTCTCCAGAAGATATGGCCAACATTTTCATGGTTGTTGCCCTGCTGAGCGCTACAATGCTAAAATGAGCACTACAGTACTCACTAGAATGGAAAACTTCCACTATTTTTCTTTCTTTTAGCTCCAAGCTCCTTCTAGAGAGTTTCTAGCTTTACTCTTAACATTTTGCACTCAATCCAATGCTCCGGCATACAACAACCATACTCAAAGAGACATGTTAAATGCAATAAGCTTTAATTCTATAATTATTTTAAAAACCAATGGAGTAGTCAATGATTCCACAAAATTGCACAATGAGGGATAAGTCAACAGTCATTATTATTTTCATCAATAACTCATCAACACTTTTGCAAAAAGATAAGGTTTAGAAGCAAGATAAGTGGCATAAATGCCCCTTATCAGTAATGTATGTTGATTAGTTATTTTGTAGTCTAATATAATTGTTTGCATATAATTATTTTTCTGTGTAGTTAATTGTTTGTGTAATTGCAATAAAATTATAGCTTACTAATTGCTTGTTGAAGACATATTATGTAAACGGGATAATCTTAAATTAAGGGAAACTCTGTCAAAATTTTTTAAAATATAATTTTATTGTTTGAATGTAACCACAATATACATGAAGGAATATTCATACATTAGGGGACAATCTATCGAAATTTATATCAAAAGAATTTGACTCTTTTATAGCTACTTCAAAAGTTTTACATCAATTCAGTATGAAATAACTTTCATATTAATTTAAACTAAAGATTTATGTTTATTCTTTTTTCCTTTACGTTGCAATTATAACTTCTTTCTTTTATGAGGCATTTGACTCTCTCTTAAGTTTTATCCAGTTATTCCTTAGATTAGACTCAACCTACTTAAATGCTGTAACACTCCGATTTTTCTGTCTGAGAGAAAATGACCAAAATGCCATTGAGGTCATTTTCCACCCAGAATTCGAGGATAGCCGACCCGGCAGTCCTCGAAGGGTCAACTCAATATTTGAAGAGGATTAGATTGTTTTTGAATGATTTCGGAAATGAGAATCTTATTTTTTTGCAGTTTCGGGTCAAAATGACCAAAATAGAGTTTTTACACGGGTAAAGGTGCCGTTTGAGCCCGAAACTTTTCCTGAAGGTTTAAAATGATGTTTTCATGTATTTAAAAGTGTTTGTTTAAGTCTCGGAGGTTCTGGGCAGTTTTTGTGTAAAATTATGATTTTGTCCCTGGAATAGTGCCGTTTGAGTTTAAGGATGTAATTAAGTAAACCTAAGCAATATTAGACTCTAATCGAAGATTAATTAATTTTCATAATTAATCTAGAGTCAAAATAAGTTATTAAAATTAATTAGAACCTAAAATTGCTTAGATTAAACCTAAATCTCTTTTTAAAACTCAAGATTCCTAGTCTTGAAATCTTGAATAGTGTTTTCTCTCTCCAATTCGTTAAATTAAGGAATTGTGTCTAAATTGTTTATATACTAAAATGAGTTTTTATCTCACTAATGAAGCAAGAGCACTCCTTAACCTTGTCTTGAAATCCTTAATTACATCCTTAGTCACCTAAACACTTAGCAATTCCTAATCTTAAGCCAAATCCATGATACATCTAACACACATCCTAACCCACAATTAAGGAGCAACTTGTTCCCCAAGTTCTTCTAGAAAGGCATGGCCATCCATACCTACCTCATGGCCACCCGTACCACACCATGCCTAGGACCATGCCTTGAGCCATGCTTAGGACCATGCCTTGAACCACACCTAGCCATACCTTGGAATGACACTTTGTAAGAGATATTTTCTCCCCTCCATGGCCATGAATTTCGTGGTTCTTCCTCCCCATTCACTTCTTCAAATTTTATTCTTCTATAAATACGTGTCTTGAGAGCACTTTGTCCATTTTTGCTTGTTTTGTGCATCAAAGTTTCAAAGAGAATTGTCTTAAGTTTCTTTTCTTCTCCAAGAGCTCAAAAGTTCTTTCTAATTCTCTTCTTCTTCATCTTCCTCCTCTAACACAAAGAACCACTACACAACCACCCTAGATCACCATTCAAACACATAAGCTTTCATCCTTACCTATCAAGCTTATGCAAAAACTTTTCCTTCCTTTTTCCTCCTCTTTGGCCGAAAATTCAAGGACCACTTGGAACAAGTTTTCTTCTCTTTTCACTTCAAGAAACAAGCTTTCCTCTTCACCACTTGGTAGGGATTTTGTTCTTTAAAGTTTGGCCTTTTAAAGCTTTGATAAAAAAATGAGTTTTTGCTAGGTTCTCTTGGCTTTTGGAACTTCTTTTTCTTCTCTTTGATTTTGGCCTTGGAGCCTTTCTTTTAAAAGAAAATGATGCTTGATGATGAGGGTTCAAGATGAAGATTATGAGAATCTTCACTTGCGAGACCTCTAGAGCTTGGAACTTGGTTCTTGGACCAAGCATGTTTCGGTTTTTCCTTTTCTTTTCATGCTTTAGTTTCGGTTTCCTTTTCTTTTTCTTTGGTCCTAGTTTTGATTTTAAAGGCTTATGTTAGGCGGAAAATGACTCAAGGATGAGAGTACATGATGTTAGTGGTGATATATCATCAATAACATGGTCTCTAGAGTTTTAAAATTTTATCCTTCTTTCCCTCATGGTTTCAGCCTTTTTTTCTTTTCTTTATGGTTTTGTTTTCTTTGGAATCTATTTCCTTGAGCTTGACGATGAAGTTCAAACTATATGGTTTCTTTGAAAACCTTGGTACAAGAACTCTAAAGCTTGCTTTATCTTGCTAAGATAAGTTTGGGTTGAGGTTTAAGTTCCTTTAAAGTCTTGCAAGAGCTCTAGTGAAGAATGTAAAAATGAACTTGCATTCATATTTATTTTTGGCCATCACCTAAAACGTAAAGATTAAAACAAGAGTTGCATTTCCATATCACTTAAGAATTAATCTCGAAGCTCACCTATTTCGGCCTTAAAGTCGATTGTTGTAGAGCCTAGAGTACTAAAATAAAGAATTGGACTTGTATTCATGTTTACGTTTCCTTGTCTAGCATATTTATATTTCAAGTCATCACTTAAATCCTAAGAGATAAAATGAACTTGCATATTTACTTTCAAGTTTTGCATATTTACTTTCAAGTCTTGCATATTTATTTTCAAGTCTTGCATATTTATATTTCTAGCACCTCATATTTATATTTCAAGTTCTTGCATCCCATATTTACTTTGAAGTTCTCACTTTACTTTATAATGAAGAATAAAATAGGATGCATAGCATGTTTACATTTTGTCATCACTTAAAGACTCTAGAAGCTCAAGGATTTGCCCTCTTTATCTCAAGTTAAAGTTTGGTCATGGAAACATCCTCATGGATGCATAATTCGGCCATGTGATGATGATAAACTCGATGTGAGTTTCATCTAGTCACAAGAGCCAACAATCTATGTTCTAAGATTTTCTTTAGGTCTTAAGAGCTTTGATAAGATCATTACCAACAAGATTTAAGAGTTAAATGTAACGCCCCAATTTTTTGTCTTAGTGGAAAATGACCAAAATGCCCCTGAGGTCATTTCGGCCCGGAATTCGAGGATGGCCGACCCGGCAGTCCTCGAAGGGCCAACTAAATGTTTGAAGGGGATTGAATGACCCTTGAGTGGTTCCGGAGGCGAAAGTCTCATTTTCCGCAGTTTTGGGTCAAAATAACCAAAATACCCCTATAGCGTTTTACGCGGGTAAAGGTGCCGTTTGAACCCAAAACTTTCCCCAGAGGTTTAAAACCATGTTTTTACATGTTTCAAAGCATCTGTTTCAGTCCCAGTGGTCCCGGGTAGTTTTAGTGCAAAATTACGATTTTGCCCCTAGAATAGTGTTTTTGAGTTTAACGATGTGATTAAGAAAACCTAAGCAATATTAGGCTCCAAACGAAGATTAATTAATTTCCATAATTAATCTAGAGTCAAAATAAATTATTAAAATTAATTAGAACCTAAGATTGCTTAGATTAGATTTAAATCTCTTTTCTAAAACTCAAGATTTCACTCTTGGAATCTTGAATAGTGTTTTCTCTATCCAATTCCTTAAATCAAGGAATTGTGTCTAGAGTTGTTTATACACTAAAATGAATTTATAACTCACTAATGATGCAAGAACTCTCCTTAATTATGTCTTGAAAACCTTGATTACCCATTTTCTCACCTAAACACTTTCTTACAAATTCCTAATCTTAATCCTAATCAAAGATACACCTAAACACAACTCTAAACCACAATTAAAATGCAAGAGAACCCTCCCCATGGCTGATGCACTTCGGCCCTCTCTCTCTCAATTACCACACATGTTGAATTGTTTCTCACTCAAAGAACCATGCTTGAAGCCATACCTTGAACCATACCTCACTATACTTTGAACCATACCTCACCATGCCTCAAGACCACATTATCTCACCTCATGGAACTCATGGGGGCTGCCCTCATGCTATAAATGGCCAAAGCTCTTCCTCTTCCATACACCTTTTATTTGTTTCATTTCTCTATAAGTAGCTTGCTTGGGTGAACTTGTATCATTTTGGGTTCATTTGCTAAGTGTAAGTTTCCAAAGAGCACTTCAAAGTTTACTTTTTCTCTCAAGTTCAAGTCTTCAAGTTCTTCAAGTTCTTCATCTTCTTCTCTCATTCCAACCTCCTAATCACTAGGTAGGGATTTTCTTTCAAGAGTTCTTTCATTTAAAGTTCTTAATCTCTTTATGTGTTTATAGTTTCTCTTGAATCTTTTTTTTGAACTTCTTTTCTTCTTCTTCTCTTCTATGTTTTCGGCCATGAGGCTTGAGGATCAAAGAAATGAGAGCTTGATGATGAGAGTTTCATGATGATGTTCATCACTTGAACAATCTCTAAAGCTTGATCTTTGTTCTTGAGTTAAAGATGTTTTTTTTTAGTTTTTCTACTTGAATCCTTGAAAACCTTTCACTTTGATGATGTTTTAAAATGGTTAACATGAACTCAATGATGAGGACTCATGATATTGGTGTTAATGCATCATCAAGATCATGGTCTTTAGAGTTCCAAATGTTTCTTTCTTTCTCCAAAAATTTCAGTTCCTTTTCCTTTTCCTTCTCTAAGGTTTCGGCCATATTGGCCAAGGAGGTTCACAATGGCTTGATGATGAGAGCTTCTAGATGATGACTATGTGTTCATCACAAAGAGGCCTCTAGAGCTTGAGTTTTAATAAAAATGTTATTTATGTTTACATTCCAAGAAAAGAAACTTTGTGTTTTAAAGAACCCTTGAGGTTCACTCTTGTTTTTACTTTATCTTGTCATGATAAGTTTAGGTTAAGGTTTAAGTTCCTTCAAAGGTCTTGTATGAGCTCTAATAAGAAATAAAATGGACTAGCATTCATATTTAAATTCAAGCTTATGCATTACATGTTTAATTTGACCTTTACATTCATATTTAATTTCCAAGCTATCACTTAAAGTTAAAGGCTAAAGAATGGAGTGCATCTCATATTTATATTCTTGCCTAGCATATTTACTTTTATCACTAAAGAACATAAAGATTTAAAATGAGAACTTGCACTATCACCTAACTAAAACTCAAAGCCTTTCTATTTCGGCCTTAAAGTCAATTGTTGCTGGGCCTAGAGCACTAAAATAAAGAAATGAACTTGCATATTTATATTTAAAGTTTTGCATATTTATATTTCAAGTCTTGTATATTTAATTCAAGCTTTGCATATTTACAATTCAAGTCTTGCATGTTTACTTTAAGCTCTCACTTTATTTTGTAATGAAGAATAAAAATAAAGTGCATAGCATGTTTAAATTTTGTCATCACTTAAAAGACCTTAGAGCTCAAAGACTTGCCCATTTTATCTCAAGTTAAAGTAATGAGGGAGCATTCTTTGAATGCATGATTTCGACCTTGTAGTGATGATGAACTTGGAGTGAGTTTCATCTAGCTTCAAGGACCAATAAGTCAAGTTTTAAGAATCCTTTTAAATCTCATGAATTTGTTTGAGTTTAAGACCAACAAGGTTCTATGAATTTAACTCTCTTTAAGGAGGGATCAAGTGATCACCGACCTAAGGATGTTTTAGCCTCCTTTACAAAATAAATCGGTTTGCAAAAAGTTTTAAAGGTTCTAAATTGGTTCCAAGAGAAACTAGCACCTTATATGTCTTAGAAACATCAAGTTATGCACCTTCTTGGGGACTTGGTGTTTCGGCCTTGTCATGATGAGTTTGTTGTTGTGTGATGATGTTTTGATGTGTTATGATGTGTGGAAATTATGTGTGATGAGGTAGGAACACTTCTATGCATGTTAAAAGAGAAACTAGCTTTCTAGAAAAACCGTAAAGTCAAAATTTAGCATAGTTTAATCCCATTTACTTATGGACACTGCCCAAACTGTTTCAATGGGGATATAATCAGATTAGGAGTGTTTAATCATGAAAAATTTGGTTACATTTGAAGTAGGATTGAATTTTAGCATCTATAGAGAAACTAGTAACTAGTAAACCGTAAAACCGCAATTCTAGAACTCTTAGAACATTTAATTCTTAGAATCTGTCCAGCAACCTTATAATGTAGAGAACATGGTTTATAATTAGTTCTTTGACATAGGAATGTCTCATAATTGGTTTAGGTTTAACTTATAGTGCCTTAAGCGAAGACAGAACCAAGAAAGGGTCTAAAACGTAAGTTCTAGAACCCCGCAATTTTAAGATTAAAGTGCTGCCCCGAAGGAATGATGAAGTTCAGATTTAATAGAGAGCATTAAGAATAATAAGTTTTGTTAAGAGAGAACCCTTAGGTGCATAAAAGTTTGATAGGAGATGATAAGTTAACTACATCACAAATTTAAGGCCCGTAAGGGTCAGAGCATAAAATACCGTAGGACCAAGTGCGTAATGAATTCTTAATATTGCTTGTGAAAGTATGAGGATGATTAAGTGAATGCATGAAATTATGATGAAGGATGCATGTTTGATTGACTTATGTGGCATAAAGAAGAATTTGGAAGAAATTCGACATGCTGTAGTTATACCGCCGAATTTTTGACAAATTCAAGACTTAGAAAGTTTTTGAAAACCTATGAAATTTTTATGAGGTACTAAGATGAGTTCTCGGATGACACCGGTTCGGCCGAGCACCTCCAGAGAACTCATGTGACATCAGTACTAAGATTAATTCTTGGGTGACACCGGTTCGGCCGAGCACCCCCAAGAAATGCCCCCTAGCCCGTACTGGATAAGTCGGGATTATGTTTATGATTATGTTACACTTATCGGGATTGATAAGTAAGAACTAGTGATGACTAGTTAAGGTATGAGCTCATAACCTAGAGACATGACACGTTCTGGGTGACACCGGTTCGGCCGAGCACCCCCAGAGCGCTTGTCTTTTAGGGTGGCCTATGAGGAAGTTATGATGATTATGTCACAAAGAGAATTTAATTGCCACTTTATGCCACTATTGTGATGTTCTTAAAGATATGATGATTATTCTTGTATTAAGTAGAGCCATGCATACATCCTTTAATATGTTTGCATCCATGTCATTAAGAATCATGCTAAAATGAACGGACCTTGGCTAAATTATGTTTTAGAACCTAAAAATGGACTTAATGCATGCTCACTTATTTTGTTTACTAAACCCAAGGTTCCTGAGGACGTAGATGATGACACCTAGGTAGTAGGAGGCCCTACTGGGATTCTTTAGCAAGATTCTCACTCCCTCTATCTCTTCCTTTCCGTCACGTCTTCAGATGGTGACGTTCGTGGTTTTCGTGGACACCCCGACGTGGGAGGTGCACTATGACCTTGATCACGGGTCATACCATTTTGAGGGATAATGCACGGTGCGAGTCTTCATGTTCGTAGGATGTCCCTTCGCTCACCCCGTGCATACCCATCGCTTCTCCCCGACAGCACCCTACGGCGACGACGAGCGGGTTTTTGAGCGCGCGCGTACACATAACGAGAGAGTACTCCGCATGCACACCGCCGCCTCTGCCATGCGTGACTATCCCGATTACGTGCCCCGGACCTACTTCTTGGAGATCGACCCATCCGAGGACCCGCCTACCCATCCGTATAGCGAGAGCTCCGCCCCCATTCCACCACTGATGAGGGAGGGCAGTGAGGATACCGTGACTCAGCCATGGCTTGCACGACGACCGGGGATGCGGCCACATCGCGGGGGTCACTCTCGATCCCCGTTTCGCCTCTTTACACCCGAGGAGCTTGCCCAGTTTCCTAGATATGTGCCTCGCTCGCGAGACGAACGTTAGTAGGAGGAGACGTACGACCGATGGAGGACCCGGGTAGAGCACACACCACTTAGATAAGGATAGACCTCCTTTTGTTTAGAGGTTATCCCTTTAGTTGCACTTGGGTAGGGGAGTTGCTTTTACGTATCCGTAGTATTTTCCTTTGTATTTTCTTTTAGTTGTATCTGTTTATGATGTATCAAACTAAGCCCCACTCTACACAAGTGGGCATATCATATATTATATAAATATGTAGTTCAATGTTATTATGATGTGCCTTTACTTGCTTATGCCATGTTGCTATGCGATGCTTGCTTTGTTACCTTTCGTGCATTATTAATTAACGTGTCACGCGGCTCTCACTTTGCTTTTATAATTCAAAAAAATTTACCAGTATTGCCGCTAAGTATTTTAAAGTAATAAGGAAGCTATGACGTAACAGACTAATGATTAACCTAATTATGTTCTAGAGTATTGGGTTAAAAATTAGGATGTTACATTAAACCTCTCCTAAACATGCCTTGAATTAGGTACTACCCTATGGTTATTTTTTTAGTCTTCTTTTATAAAATAAATGGGTTTCAATGAGTTTTAGAAGCCCTAAAATGATTTCAAGAGATACTAGTAACTTGTATGTATTAAGGATATGATTTTTGAATGATGCTTGAGCATTAATGTTTCGGTTCTACCCCCATATGCTTGCTGCTATATGATGTTGTTTTGGTATGTTAGAATATGTAAAAATTATATATGTTGAGGTAGGAGCCTTTCTATGTATGTTAGAAAAGAAACTAGTCTTACAGAAAAATCGTAAAGTTGAGTTTTAGTATAGTTTTGACCCATTTGTTTTTAGCCACTGCCAAAACTATTTTAATGGGATAACATTCAGTTTAGGATTGTTTAATTATGAAAAACTTAGTAACATTTGATGTAGGATTGATGTTTAGCACCTATAGAGAAACTAGTAACTAGAAAACCATAAAGTGCAGTTTTAGAACACTTAGATTACTTAATTTTTTTGTTTCTGTCCAGCAACCTTATAATCCAGTAAACATGGTTTATAATTAGTTCATAGACAGAAATACCCCATAATTAGTTTAGATTTGATTTATAGCGCCTTAGGCGAAGACGGGACGTAGAAAGGGTCTAAAACATAGTTTCTAGAACCCCGTAATTGCAAGATTTAGAAATCGACAATCTGTATGGAGTTGTTTGGTTTTGCTTCTAAGCATAAAAATTAATGAGGACAATTAGTTGTGAACCTATAAGTGCATAGAAGGATAAAAATGGATGTTAGCATAATTAGTTTTCAAGATTAAGACCTGTAAGGGTCAAAGCATAAGACACCATAGGTTCTAAGACATAATGAGCTTTATGACTTCAAGTAGATGTATGTTTAATTGTGAGAATGACTTGAGCATAGCATATGCATTAGTTGAGGTTGGTCCTTGATTCTGGCAAACTGGTTAGGAACATGCCATCTTTTAAGAATGTCAAAGTAATGATGTGATGACGTATATGCTATGATGAGTTTGACTATATGACTTGAATCTTATGTTGATGTTGAATGGCTATGCATGCTCTATATATTTCATGGCATAAAGCAAATTTGAGGAGATTTGGTTTACAGCCATTACGCTATTGAATTTCCGTCAAATTTGAGAACCTAGAAAAGTTTTTGAAAATTCCATGAGATACATTCTGGGTGACACCGGTTCGACCGAGCACCCTCAGAAAAAATGTGACATAGTACCGAGACGCATTTCTCCTACTACGATGAGGAGAAAGCGAAACTATGGGGGGTATGGACATTGAGCCTGCCGAAGCAGACAATGTTCCTGTGCATTGGATGCCAGTAGATGCGTTTCGAAAAAGAAATGATGAATTACCCTCTATTACCCCATACTAAATCTAGTGACGACTAGTTAGGATTGAGCTCATTCCTAGGCGATAGGTGAGATGTAGTTTGGTGACCAGATTATCGCCGGGGATGGTGAGTTGGTTGGATTTTTGGTGAATATGTTAAGAGGGTGGTCTTTGAGAAAAAGAACTTAAGAGTTACTTATGAGAAAGATGTCACATGAAAAGTACTGTGCCTTTTTATGCCACGTATATGATTTATGTTTCTTTATGTTGGGTCCAAGTATTATGATTTTCATGTTAATGTGCATATGGTATTGTCATGCATTCATCGAATATCTGTTGCATTCATGTCATTAAGACTTATATTAAAAGACACCCACTTCGGATAAATAGATTTGAAAAGTCTAAAACTAAACCTTATGCATGTACACCTTTTTCATAAATAAAACCGAGGTGGCCGGGGACGATGACGATGACACTTGTGTTAGAATCAGAAGTCCCTACTGAGAATCTTGAATGAGTTTCTCACCCCCTTTCTTTTCTTCCGTGTCGTCTCCAGACAAGGATTACAACGAGGTTCGTGACTTCTTCTAAGACTCGCGCTTAAGGGTTACACTAGCAAACGGAGCAGAGGGACGCTGCGGAAGCATAGATAGTTTAGCTTTTGGGTTGATACTTATCCACCTTCGTAGGCAGATAAGGAACACTCCATATATATATGCATGTTTTGATGTAAATGATGGTACAATGATGCTAGTAATTTATGTATTTATGAAAATGTGATGATATTATGTTGTTATGTATAATACTATATTTCATGATTATGTATGGTGTGATTACTTTTCTTGTACGTTATGGTTATGACGAACATTAGGTTAGCACGCGGCTCGCGTTTTGTTTTCAAGTTTCAAAAAGAAAAAAAAATTATTCGTATTTTCTGCTAAGTATTTTAAAGAAGGGTTTTAAAGAATGGGACTAAAAGAGTAATAGACTAATGTTTGACCTAAATACGTTCTAGGAGTATTAGGTTAAAAATTAGGATGTTACAAATGCATATACTTTTGGGATACTACACTTATGATACTTTCTATGACTCAAACTAAGTCCTTTAGGCTCTAAGCTTTCTCATTAAGTCCTTCTAGGCAGCAGTCACAGACCCAGGCACCCTCGAGAGCACTTCAAGGTTTGAGATGGGATAGATTTACTGGTATGATATTTGATGGTTACATTTATGTACCCATTTTCTATCCTAACTCTAAATAATTTTCATTTGGATTGTATTTAATTGATGTCAAATTAGTGAATTTGCACTTTGTCCTCAATATGCATTATTGAAAAATTTTATAGCTATCATCATAGTTTTAGTGAATTCTCATACTTTGGGAGTTCTCGGTGCTTTTAATCTCTTTTTGGAGTTTTTCCTGGTAACAAGGACCTCCAGGTTGGTGCATTGGAGCAAAAAATAAGGAAGTCAGTAGCACTGTTCACCGCCTAGGCAGTCCTTTACTATCTAGGTGATAAACAAGGGGAGCATATTTTTGGGGACGTTCACAAGACCACCTAGGCGGTCTCTAACTGCCCAAGTGGTCATATGCTTTTTGACCATAATGTGTTGGGCCCATTCTAGCTAGCCAAAGGAAGGAAAAAAGAAATGGACGCTCACGAACAGGAAAAAAGACGCTCGTTCATGCTGAGACTCTCGTACACGAATAACACTGACGCCACTTTTGATTTTTCTTTCTTTCTCTAAAATAATCTCTCACTCTCTCTCTAGGTTTAAGGTTCTCAGTCATTGTTGGATTTTGGTACTTTCTGGATTGTAATTTACAGCTTTCTTTCAACAACGATTGTGACATTCCCCCTATAGAGGAGTAATCTCTTTACCATGTGCAAGGATAACTGAAGATTTAGATTGTTCTTGAGGTTTTTATTATTTTAATTGCAATTCATGGTTGGTTTTTCTTCCTTGTTTGCTTTCTCTTTTGACATCAATTGCGATGATCATTGTAATTGTGTTTTTAAGAGTTGTTTGGTTGTGCATTCATTTGTGTGCATAATCTAGTTACTATTGGGGTATTGGGTCGATTGATATAATTACATCCAATTGGTAAGGAATTAAAATTAACTCCGTTAGGAATTAGGTTACTATAATTGGTAATCAAACTAGCATAGGTTCATAGAATCACGATTGTGAATTACTAGTTCATATGTTAGCCAAACCCTTAGTGGCAGTGCGAATGTATGACTGCTAAGTAGAATTGCATCATTATTGTGTAGCATAACTAATGAACATAACCACCACCATGAATTTATCCTTTGAACCAATGAGTGAACAATTCTTAATTTGAGGGAATCCTTGTGCAGGTAATTCTTCCCATTATAATTTGGCAATTTATTTTTGGCTTGCTATAATCTCAAACCCCCAATTTTCTAAATCAATTAGAACACTTCCTTGTGAGATGACCTGGATTGCACCCTAATTGCATTTTTGGTGTAACTCAGTAACTAAAATTATTTCTAATTCGTTGCGGGTCGCGACAGCTCGCATTAAAGTTTGGCACCGTTGCCAGGAAAGTTGTACTGATTGATTCTTTTTCTTGTTCCAATTAATTTTCTTTTTGGTTTATTTTATTTTTTATTTTTATTAATTTTTGCATTTATTCCCATAAAAAAATTATTTTATTTATTTTGTTTTATTTTTTTCTTTCACTTGATTTTTCATGTTTACTAATACATTTTAGTTCCCAGACATATGGCTCTTACAATGTTGTAGGTACATAGGTTGCTGATAATAACCTATGCCAAAGAATAGAGTGCTGGCTGGATGAGATGAAGTATATATTGGAGCAGTATGCCATGAGGAGCCATGCTCATCCATCACAACATGGATATGATGCCTACTCTGGCATGTCCTAATCAGATTGGTATGATTGTATGGATCGGGGATATGGGGGTGTTGAGCCATCTCAACACTCGTATTTCCAGCAGCAGTTCCAGCCACCACCACTACTTTATCAGCAGAACTTGCAACCACTCCAACAGCAGGAGACCTATAACTTGCAGTATCAGCAGCCTCCAACATTGTCTGTTCCTCCTAGCATCTCTGAATGTCCATGGCAAGAAATGATGGGAATGATAATGGAGAGTCAAAAGAGAACCAATAATGCTTTGCTGGAGGTGATGAATAATGTAATTGAGTTGCATAACTCTCAGTTCCAACAATTGAGTTCATCTCAGATTCCAGATGTAGTGCCATGTTTTGAGCAGAATAATGAGACATCTCAACAAGATACGATTCATATGGATGAAACACCACAAGAGGATTTAGTTGATGGGACATTTGATATTCCTTGTATTCCACTTGCTAGTTCTGATGACTCTGATTATGGTGAAGATACATATAGTGTTGATATTGACATTGTGAGTGATTTTATCTCAAACATAATCCCTTCAGAAATTTTGGTTAGGGAATTTCAATACCCTACTCATGTTGAAGATCTGGAGAGTTCACCTTCTGTTTCTGAGGACTTTGTTGATACAGTAGAGTTGATTGATAATTGCAAGGTTGTTGATAATGCAAAGGATTATGTGGTTGAGATGTTGGCTATAGAGGTTCTATCATGTGCCCAACCACCACCTTTTGAGAGCTAACTACTTCTACTGAAATTGGAATATGCCCTCCATGAGCACCTCCTAGAGCGGAATGAATATGCTATTCTGGAGACTGATGCTTAACTCCGAGCTCTATGTGCATTGTATAGTAAGTTGACTGAAACTTCTAGGGAACTTGGTGATATTATGTCACAGTGGAAGACTTCTTTTAGGAACACACATTCCTTCCCATTAGAAGTGGGGTGTTTTGCAAGTGCGAGGCTAGGGAAAAGCTTCAAGGCTTCCAAGAATACATCATCCTCTTCAATAATTGGGCCTATGAAGCTTAATAATTTCAAGGCCCGTGGCATGATTCACATACTATAGGATCTAGATGAAGTGAAAAGACACGAGCCTTGGTGGGAATTCCAGGATCAATTCAAGCATAAGCCTCCATGAGGGTCCTAATCGTCCAACTTAGGAACGTTAAAGTAAAGTGCTGGATGGGAAACAACCCACCATGAGGTTTTCCTTTACTCTTCCCTTTTATTTTTCTGTATTTTATTTATTTTCATTTTAGTTTTGAGCCTTGCATCATATTTATTTTTATTTGCATCATACACCATTCCATTGATGCCTTGGAGATCACATGCATAGGCTCTTACCACATGCACTTTATTAACTTGCTTGGCATTGACTTCATTTTGTGCTGTATGCTTGGTGGGTTCATTGTGTTGTTTGGACTGAGTACATGTACTTTTACTTGTGAGATTTTGAGCCTCTTTGATTGGATCATCATGTACCATCCTTGTTTGTTCATGTGCGTTTCCCTCTGTAGATTTGTATTCTGGAACTTGCTTAGGGTCTTACTTGAAAATATGTTTCCATGTACATGCTTGAATTGTTGGTAGAAAAACTTATGAGAAGGGGGAGGTTGAATCGTGTTTTTCACTTTTTCTTCCTTCACAACGGATTTTAAAGAAAAAATGGATTGAAAATGCTATCAAGATGAACTTGTAGCGCATCAGAAAATATCATTAAGGAAACTTTTAGGGAGCAAGCTATCTGAACTTGATTAAATACGAAAGATGTTAAAGAAAATTTTAAACTTGAAACATAAAACAAATAAAGAAAATAAAGGAGATAAAGAGAAGAAGAAAAGTGAACACAATAAGATTTATATTGGTTCAACCAACCTGCCTACATTCAGTTCTCAACTACCATTGAGTTTTACTACCTCTTCCTCCAATCCGAGAAAGGGTCACGATAGTCTTTCCATTGCCTTCTTAAGCATTGTCCAATCAACCAGTAGACACCTCTACTGTCTCACAGCAAGTAGTTCTTTACCAGTCTCTTCAAGCTGAACTGAGTAGTCTTGAACTAGCCTTTCCAAGGTAAAATCATGATTAGTAAAACTCTGTTACCTGTCACGTTGCAATTAACAAGCCTCTTCAAGCTATCTCACACTGATCTCTACTAGATCAAGGTTACAAAAGTTACAAGTTCGGGTTGCCACTCAAACTGTCTTACACTCAAGATTTCTTTAAATATATAATGACAAGCTCCTAAAATCTTGAATGACTTCTTTCAACAAAAAATCTTCCTCAGGAGAAGATATGTTCAATGAAGTGTAGAAGGAAGATTTTGTACAAGGAAATGATTTACAGACACTGAAAAAAAAACTTTACAAAGAGATGAGGGAAAATTTGACAGCATTTTTGCCCCTTTTGTTCAGCCTTAGTTCCTTCTTAATATGAAAAGTACTGCATCTCTATATATAAAGGTCTTCCTTGTGACTGTTGCCTTCAAATAGACTTCTAGGGACACGTATTGATCATCTATTTGTGTCTTGGAAGAAAGTCTAGAAGCATAGCCTTTCTGCTTTGTCAGATTAGCCTGCAGAATCTGTTGTGAAACAAAAGCAGTTTCTGATGTTCTTTAGAGACTGCTTACTTTCTGAACCATGATTTATGAACACTTTCTTCTAGAAACTTTTGATATTTGACTTTAAAGGAAAAATAGACGATTTACTGATTCTGACACCAGGATTTGAATTTTCCATTTGAAATCTTGAATTTGAATTTCAAATTTTCCTTCCTTTCATGTGATGTGAATTTCGTAATCTCTTAAAAAAGTACTTTATGAAGTATAATGTCCTTTCCTTGGTGAATAGAGTGACTTTATAGCTTCAATCTTTGTTCGTTTATGATACAAACTTTGTGAATGGGATGATTGAAGGTGATGTAACACCTAGTCTTCAGAGAATGCTTGACTCCTTCATGCGAATATACTTTTTGATTTCTAGTGCTACTTTCTAAAGTCTCAATATTTTGGTTTCTTGAAGCACTGAGGTCTTTTTCAATCGTTTAGCCTTTAATGCATAGATAAGGATATAATTTCACTTCTCCAATAAATCAAATGCTGGCAATATGTTTTCACATGCATAGTGAAATATATAGATTCATTTGAGTAAGCCTTGCTTTTGCTAAAAAGATAGATACCTATTGTAATCTTACAAGAAACTTAATAGAGACATCAGTCATTCTTTAGAGTATTTTCTTTGAATTGGTTTTGCTGTCATTCAAAACATATGAGCGCAAGGGTTCTGGAGCTAACAATCTCCCTTCTTTTTGATGATGACAAACCAATTTGAAGAAAATCTTTTGATGATAAAGAAATATTGCAGAAATGTAAACAGGATATGCATATTCTTTCAATCTGTCAGAAAGTTTCTTTTCTTAAGGCATGATATAGATTTTGTAAAAAGAACTTTTTGACCTTAAGTGACTTGGATCATAGCTGTTGTTGTTTTGCAAGTATGTTCAGGCCTGATGTACTTTTTGAAGATATCATAAAAGTGTTTTAAACAAATTTTAGCCTCGATTGAAACATCTAGCTTGATTTTTAGTCAAAAGAAGTAAACTTTCTGAACAAGTAATACTTGTAACATAATATCCTGATTAGGTCCTTTTCAGCATACCTATAACCACCATATTAATAAAAAAAAAACATCAATTGCATATAAAAATATCAAACAAGGATTGTTCATCAAGGCATACGTATGAGTAGAAAAGGCTAATGCATGAAAAGGATAAAAGGAAATAAGAGCAGGGAGTAAATGACAAGGTTTGTTGAAAGAGATGCAAAAGATAGAAAAAATGATTATAAAAAGAGACTAAAAAATCTCTGGATAAGCTCTCCCTTAGTATGATCTTCATTTCCCTCTATATTTCTCAGCACAATAAGATTTTTCTTCTATATTCTTCTTCCCTTTTTGTCATCAACAAAAAGGAGAGTGCTGGAAACTAGTAGCACCATCACTAGCCCTATCGCCGTACCTCTCAAAGTATATCTTGAAATAAAGCTTTTTGTTGGTGAGAGTTGGCTTCAAGCTAATCTAGCCTACTTTGGATAAGCCATTGTTTAGGCGGCAGTAATTTGATTTCAATGAAGCTTGACTATTTAGCTGGTGTTGGTCTACTGGAAAAAGGGACCAAAGTCCTAAGGAGAAAGATCAGGAATGATTGACATAAGAGGTTGTTCAACCTTTGGAGGAGAAGCAGCAGTAGTAAATTCACTTTCTGAGGATGTCTCTATTTCGAAGGGTGAATCATGTTTAGACTCAGAGGTCATGCTGTTGCTAGAGGGAGCGCCTCCATATCTGATGATAATTTCTAGCCTCTTGCTGTCATCTGAACTGTCCTCAAGAATAATTACTTTCCTTTTGCCCTTTCTGCTTTCAGCTTCTATGTTTGCCTTTTCAACAGCGGCATCCCTGATTCTTAGACTTTGTCTTCTAGTTGCAGAAGGAACAGCTCTAGTTGGTCTTCTTAGAGTTCTAAAGGAGTTGAAGGAGTACTCGGTACCTTCCATATACTCATACCACTCATTTGCAAGAGGGTAATGCAAGTACTCAAAGATTTTGGTCAATAAAATCCTGTAAAGCACAGTAGCAGTTTTTCTTTTCTCAGATAACATAACAATCAGCATATGATCAAATATGAGTCTGGGCAAGCTAACTTTTCGTTTTGACAATAAATAGAAGAGTAAACATACAATCCATCCTAACTAAGAGATGGGTGCTACCTAAGCGAGGAAGTAGGGAAAATTCTATGACAGTAAAGACTTGCCTTGCATTTGTGTTTAGCATAGCTATAGTAATCGCGCTTGGATGATGTTTAGAGACCCAAGTGAGACAACCCAAAACTTTTTCTGTTGAAACACCAAGAGTTGTGAACAATTCTACCTCAGTCAGACATCTAATTCCTTCATCTGGATCATGAGTGACGTTGGAGAAATCCATGATGCTCAACTTTAAGTCCATTCCTCTGATGTAAGAGGTTAGCACAAAATACTTAAACCAGTTGAGAAAAGAAGGTAGTAACCATCCCAAAAAAGACTCGGTCAAATAAATCAAGAAACTTTTCCCATCCTTGCAAGGAGAAGACTTCAAGAAGAACAAGAACCTGAGCCATTAGAGCCTGTGCCAATCTTTTCCAGGTGCTATTGGACGTCAAGAGAAGTTTTCTTCATAAAACCCTTGATGTATCAGTTCTGTGAACATCTGAAGAGTTCCCATTTCAGCTATACATCTAGTAGAGTGCTTTCCTTGAGACATGATCAGATGATAAGAGGTATAGAGAAGTAAAGGTTGAGGCTTAGAAGAAGAATGAGGTTAACGAAGATGAAATTTTTGTGAGAAAGTGAAATGGTTGAGAGTTTGTGTTTTTGAGGAGAAGTAATAAAGTGTAAGGAGTGGAAGTTATTTAAGAGATGTGACATAATTGATAGAAGATGACGCGATGTGGGAGAGAAAACAACTTTAAAAGAAGGAAATATCCCACCTCATCATTGATCTTTTAGAAAAGAAATTTCTAACTTATGAGTTCAACTTCTGAAGAACTTTTTTTATGATCTTTACTTTGCACTTTCTGATTCAACATTTTCCTATTTGCACATGCTTGAGATATTCATCTTCTTTCTGAACTACTTTCTGATCTTCAATAAATGTACTTGGTCTTGCTGATTGATATCTTATCCCTTCGGGCTTTAGTTTGAGAGATGAAAAGAAAAAGAGAGAACCTAAAGATGGTTTACTTATGAAAAACTATGTAAATTTGAAAATGATTAAGTTTAAAAGCCTTTTCAAAACACAAAACGATCTTCAGCTAATAGCTTTGTGAATATATCGGATACTTAATCTTCAGTATTCACAAATAGTAACTGAATATCGCCTTTTTTAACATGATCACGAATGAAATGATGTTTAATGTCAATATGTTTGGATCTAGAGTACTGAATAGGATTCTTTCCAAGATTTATAGCACTTGTATTATCATAGAAGATAGGAATTTTGGAGTACCTCAAGTGATAGTCATTTAGCTGATTTCTTATCGATAGCATCTGAGAGCAGTAGTTAGCAGTAGCTATATACTTAGCTTCAGTAATTGAGAGAGTAATAGTATTTTACTTTTTGCTTGACCATGTAATCTAGCTTTCTCCAAAGAAGCAGTAGCAACTACTAGTGCTTTTCCTTTCGACTCTATCTCCAGCATAATCAGCATCACAATATCCTACAGTATCACAAGAAAAACCTTTCTTGTATCACAAGCCAAATTAGTAGTACCTAATAAGTAACGAAGGATTCTTTTGACAGCATTTAAGTGTGATTGTTTTGGATCAAATTGAAATCTCGCACAAATTCCCATACTTAACTGAATGTCAGGTCTACTTGCTGTAAGATATAGAAGTGACCTAATCATTCCTCGATAATTACTTTTTGATACTTTCTCACCATTCTCATCCGCATCTATGATTTGAGAAGGATGCGTGGGGGTGCTCATAGGTTTTGCTTGATCCATATTAAATCTCTTTAAAAGCTCTTTTATGTACTTTTCTTGATAGATCAAGATGCTATCCTTTTGTTGTTTTATTTGTAAGCTTAGAAAGAACTTGAGTTCACCCATCACACTCATCTCAAATTTACTTTGCATTAGATTTGAAAATTTTTCACAAAGAGAATGATCAGAAGCTCCAAATATAATGTCATCAACATATATTTGAACTATTAGAAAGTCATTTTCCTGATTAAAAGTAAAGAGAGTAGTGTCAACATTACCTCTTTTAAACCCATTCCTATGCAAGAAGGTGCTCAATCTCTCATACCAAGCTCGTAGGGCTTGTTTAAGACCATAGAGAGCTTTCACTAGCTTACAGACATGATTGGGAAGGTTTTTGCTCTTAAACCCAGGAGGCTGCTTCACATATACTTCATCTAAGAAGAAACCATTTAGAAATATAGACTTGACATCAATTTGGTAGAAAGTGAATCCCTTGTAGGCAGCAAAAGCAAGTAGCATTCTGATGGCTTCAAGCCGAGCTATCGGTGCAAAGGTTTCATCATAATTAATTCCTTCTTGTTGATTGTAACCTTGTGTAACCAATCTTGCTTTGTTCCTGATAACTTTGCTTGTTTCATCTAGTTTGTTTCTGAACACCAATTTAGTGCCGATGATGGTTTTTCCTTTCGATTTTTCAATGCAATTTCAAACTTTGCTCATCTTGAACTGATCCTATAACATCCCTGCTACTTTATGGATTGAAGACTGTCCCCACAAACCAACACGGATCTTTTCAGTGTGCCTTGTCCTCACTTACATGCTCCCTAGGAAAACTTCCCAGGAAGTCACTAATCCCAAAATTGCTCCAAGTCAAGCATGCTTAACTATGGAGTTCTTTAGTGATAGCTACCAAAAAGAAGATACATCTTGTTGGTATAGGTAATACAAATCAATTCATATAAGCCATCCTCAACTATATAGTCCTATACCTATACAGTCTTAGGATTCCTCTCATTCAGGTGTGTAATCGATTCATTCATGTACCCATCCACTTTCGAAGTCTGCAAGGAGTCGTTCCTTGTCCGTGCCTCCTTGCACCGGCGATCACTCCCTGACTTCGCAATCCCCGGGCGTTACAGATCCAATTCTTCTTGCATAGAATCCACCCAACTTTGATCACTCAAAGCTTCTTCGATATACTTAGGCTCAATGGTGGAGATGAAGGCACAGTTAGATGTATTTCTAAGAGATGATCTAGTTCTTACGCCCTTAGACATGTCTCCAAGAACTTTATTTTGAGAAACTATTTTTAAATCAGAAACTCCCCTGTAGTTTCTATGCTTTGAAATATCTCAGCTTCTTTATCATCTTCAAATTGCTCTAATTAATGATCAGAAACATCACTTTCTAATATTTTAGGTGACTTGAGCAAGTTATTTGAATTGCTTATGTTTTGGAGATTGTTTTCTAAAGGTCTATTCTTCATCATCTTGCTGTTAGGAGAACCTTTTAGATTCATCTTTTTGAGGCTTTCCTCTAGATCTTGAAGATCATCAGCATGGTCCTTTCTGAGCTCCTTGAATTTTATGTGAATGGTTTCTTCTACATAAGAGGTTCTCTTGTTGTATACCCTATAGGCTCTAGACACATAAGAGTAGCCTAAAATGATACCATCGTCAGATCTAGCAAGTTTGTCCATGGTGTTAAGAATAAAACAAGGTGAACCAAAAATATGGAAATATGATATGTTGAGTTTTCTGCTCTTCTATAGCTCGTAAGGAGTTTTCTTAAGAATTGGCCTAAGAAAGATTATGTTTTGTATGTAGCATGAGGTATTTACAGCCTCTACCCAAATACCTTTTGACAAACTACTTTCCAAAAGCATAGTTCTAGCCATTTCTTGCAAGCTTCTATTTTTCCTTTTAGCTATCCCATTTTGTTGGGGAGTTCTAGGTGCCGAAAACTCATGAAGGATGCCATGTTTTTCACAAAACTCATTAAAAACATGATTCTCAAATTCTCCACCATCATCAGATCTAATAATGCTGATTTGAGAATCCTTTTCAATATAAATTCATTTTGCAAAAACTTTGAATCTTTCAAAGACCACATCTTTAGAAGCTAGAGAGATAACCCATGTAAATCTGGAGTAATCATCTACTATGGCAAGGCAATATCTTTTTCTAGCTAGACTAACAGTCTTAGTAGGACCAAAAAGATCCATATGTAATAGCTCAAGCAGTTTAGTAGTTGAAATCACATGTTTGCTATGAAAAAAAGCTTTGGTTTGCTTGCCTTTTTCACAAAAATCACAGATTGAATCTTTTATCATACGTGATTTTTGGAAGGCCTTTAACTAGTTCTTTCTGAGATAGCTTAGAAATAAGCTTCATATGAGTGTGCCCAAGCTTCTTATACCATAACCACTTATCATCCATGAAAGATGTGAGACATTTTACATTTTGATCTCTCAGATCATCCAAAGATCATACATATGTATTATCATGCCTCTTTCTAAAGATAATTACTTTATTAGAAGCAAGACATACTACTTTACAGGTATGAGCATTAAAGATGATATTAAAACCTTGATCACAAAATTGGCTAATACTTAAAAGATTGTGAGCCAGACCATCAACTAATAAGACATCTAAAATTTGGTGAGAATCATCCTTACCAACGTTTCCTATGCCTGTCATTTTAGCTTTACCTTCATCTACAAATCTTACAGATCCTGATTTTTTTGGTCACAGATTTATGAACCACCTTCTTGATCCGAACATGTATCTAGAGCAGCCACTGTCCATGTACTATTTGCTTTTAGGTTCTATGTGCGTCCTTAGGCATACCTGCAATGAATGCATTTTTCATTTTAGGTACCTATATCTGGATGGGTCCTCTGGAGTTAGTATGAAATGAAGACTGTCCAACCTTTCTGACATATTTTCTTTTCATAAAGCATTTGTCAGGAGAATATCCCCTCTTAAAATAATTAGTGCAAGGAGGTTTTCTTTTAGCTTTATGAAGGAAGGTTGATTTTTCCTTCTTATCAAGCTCTTCTTCATATCCCAGTCCTTCCTTTTGAAAATATGGTCTTTGGCCACAAGCATTAGATCAAGATTTCTTTATCCATTCACCATTTTTTTCAAGGTCAGTTTTGAGAAGCTTTGAAGTTCTTTCAACCTCAGAGATAATTTTCTGAGTGTTTTTATTTGAATTAGCAACTTCAGATTCTAAGGCTGTGCGTTTAATATTTAAAACCTTGTTTTCCTCTTTCACAACATCCTTTTCCAACCTTAGATTCTCAACTTCTGATTTGACCATTTTAAGTTCTAAAACGTTTTTTTTTATGTTCCTTTTTCAAATTGAGAAAATGAGAGGAAATAGTTTTAGAGTCATCAAGCAACTCTTCATAAAGCGATAAGAGCTCATCATAAGAAAGATCAGAATCAACATTATTTGCCTCGAAATTGTAACAGCCCAGACCCCTGGCAGTACGGATATTGTCTGCTTTGGCACCATTTTACCCCATCGCAGTGGGAGGCACCTCACAGTTTTGTTCTTGTACCTACCACAGCTGGTCAAAACGCGTCCACAAAGAGGAGGTGTCCATACCCTTATAAGGCATGCTTCGTTCCCCTCCCTAGCCGATGTAGGACTATCCACCCCCTAGAGGGGCCTAGCATCCTCGCTAGCACACCGACCCTGGGACTAGCTCTGATACCATCTATAACAGCCCAGACCCCCAATAGTAGGGATATTGTCCGCTTTGGCACCATCTTACCCCACTGCAGCGGGAGGCACCTCACGGTTTTGTTCTTGTTCCCATCGCAGTGGGTCAAAACGCGTCCAATTGGTATCAGAGCTACGCAGCGGATATTGTCCTCTTTGAGCACTTGCCGGCTGTAGCCAGGATCCAGCCCTCAAGGTTTTGTTCCTTGGCGTTGTCTTACCCCACCGCAGTGGGAGACACTAAGAACACGTCCACAAGGAGGAGGTATTCATACCCTTATAAGGCATGCTTCATTCCCCTCCCCAGCCAATGTGGGACTATCCACCCCCTAGAGGGGCCCAGCGTCCTCATTGGCACACCAACCCTGGGACTGGCTATGATACCATCTGTAACAGCTCAAACCCCTGGTAATACGGATATTGTCCGCTTTGGCACCATCTTACCCCATCGCCGGCGAACAATATCCGTCTTCTTTGAGGGTCCGGGTCACATGATGGTATCGAGCGATCCGGTCGGTGTGCCAGCGAGGACACTGGGCCCCTCTAGGGTGGTGGATAGTCCCACATCGACTTGGGAGGGGAATGAAGCATGCCTTATAAGGGTGTGGATACCTTCTCCTTGTGGACGCATTTTGACCCATTGTGGTAGGTACAAGAACAAAACCGTGAGGTGCCTCCCGCTGTGGTGGGGTAAGATGGTGCCAAAGCAGACAATATCCGTACTGCCGGGGGTCGGGCTGTTACAGATGGTATCAAAGCCAGTCCTAGGGTCGGTATGCCAGTGAGGGTGCTGGGCCCTTCTAGGGGGTGGATAGTCCCACATCGGCTGGGGAGGGGAACGAAGTATGCCTTATAAGGGTGTGGATACCTCCTCCTTGTGGACATGTTTTGATCCGTTGTGGTGGGTATAAGAACAAAACCGTGAGGTGCCTCCCACTGCGGTGGGGTAAGATGGTGCTAAAGCGGACAATATCCGTACTGCCAAGGATCTAGGCTGTTACAGGAATCCCTTTCAGATGAATATCCTGCCATGAAACACAGATTGGCAGTATCCATTTCTTCTTAATCTTCTAATTCTTCCTTTTCTTCATTTGATTTGCTCCATGTCGCCAGCATGCTTTTCTTTTTGGGGACCTTTAGACTTTGGGCTCTTCATAGCAAGAAGGCCTTCCTCTTCTGTCTTTTCTGAAATTGATGTCTCTTCTTTTCTTAGCTTTTCCTTTCCAAAGTTTGGACATTTTTCTAACCAGCATGGAAAGCTCATTCCTATCTTCACCATCTGTCTCTACGTCTGCCTCATCCTCTTCATTAGGGACTTCAACAAGTTTCGTTGCTTTAGTTTTGTTGATTTTTTGATGAGGCAACTTCAAAGCCATGGATTTGCTCATTTTGCTGGATTCTCCATGCATCTCAGAGAGTACTACTTCATGGGTTTTTAGAGACCTAATAAGTGCATCCAGGCCTAGAGTTTGGAAGTCTTTTGCTTTAGTAATGGCTGTGACTTTGGGTAGCCATTTAGCAGGAAGACTTCTCAAGATTTTTCTAACTATTTCTGAGTTAGAATATCTTTTACCAAGACCTTTAAGTTAGTTTACAATGTGCATAAACCTGGTAGTCATTTCATCAATATTTTCTTAGTCAGTCATTTTAAATAGTTCATATTGATGAACCAGCATGCTGATCTTGGTTTCCTTTACTTGATCAGTTCCTTCATAAAGCATGTGAAGTCTATCCCATTTTTCTTTAGCTGTGTCATGGGTAATGATTTTATCATATTCAGCCTTGCTGAGAGCACATGTAAGTAGGTATTTGGCTTTTGAGTTCAGTTGAACTCTTGCTTTTTGTTGATCAGTCCATCTACTTCTAGGGATTTATCTGGATGTTGATGGTGCATCATCTGTTCCCAAAACTTCCCTCCTCGGAACATAATCACCTTCCCATATGATTTCCTACAAGTCAAGACTTATGTATTTGATGAACAACTTTATTCTATCTCTCTACTAAATATAGTCTCCACCATCAAAGAATAGTGGTCTGTTGATAGAATGACTTTCAGCCATATAAATGTTGTTTTGGGCCATATTCCTCATATCCTTACCTCTGCAATCGTTAGAAAGCTCAACCCCTTAGAGGTCAAGCTCTGATGCCACTTGTTGGTAGAAAAACACTCAAGAAGGGGGGTTGAATCGTGTTTTTCACTTTTTCTTCCTTCCCAACAGATCTAAAAGAAAAACTGGATTGAAAATGCTATCAAGATGAACTAGTAGCACAGTGGAAAATATCGTTAAAGAAACTTTCAGAAAGCAAGCTTTCTGAACTTGATTAAATAGGAAAGATATTAAAAAAAAAATTAAACTTGAAACATAAAACAAATAAAGAAATAAAGGAGATAAAGAGAAGAAGAAAAATGAACACAGTAAGATTTATACTGGTTTAGCCAACCTACCCATATCTAGTTCTCAACCACCGTTGAGTTTCACTACCTCTTCCTCTAATCTGAGAAAGGGTCATGATAGTCTTTCCAGTAGCCTTCACAAGCTTTGTCCAATTGACCAGTAAACACTTCTATTATCTCACAGCAAATAGTTCTTTACCAGCGTCTTCAAGCTGAACTAAGTAGTCTTGAACTAGCCTCTCCAAGCTAAAACCGTGATTAGTAAAACTCTATTACTTGTCATGTTGCAAGTAGTTTATAATAAGCCTCTTCAAGCTATCTCACACTGATCTCTACTGGATTAAGGTTACAAAGGTTACAAGTTTAGGTTGCCACTCAAACTGTCCTACACTCAAGATTTCTTTGAATATACAATGACAAGCTCCTAAAATCTTGAATGACTTCTTTCAACGAAAAATCTTCCTTAGAAGATGTGTTCGATGAAGTGTAGAAGGAAGATTTTGTACAAGGAAATGATTTACAGACACTGAAAAAAAAAACTTTACAAAGAGATGAGGGAAAATTTGACAGTATTTTTGCTCTTTTTGTTCAGCCTTAGTTCCTTCTTAATATGAAGAGTACTGCATCTCTATATATAGAGGTCTTCCTTGTGACCGTTGCCTTCAAATAGACCTTCTAAGGACACGTGTTGATTATCTATTTGTGTATTGGAAAATAGTCTAGAAGCGTAGCTTTTCTGCTTTGTCAAATTAGCCTGCAGAATCCGTTGTGAGACAAAAGTAGTTTTTGATGTTCTTTAGAGACTACTTACTTTCTAAACTATGGTTTCTGGACACTTCCTTCTAGAAATTTTTTATCATTGACTTTAAAGGCAAAAGAGATGATTTACTGATTCTGACATCGGGATTTGACTTTTCCATTTGAAATCTTGAGTTTGAATTTCAAATTTTCCCTCCTTCCATGTAATGTGAATTTCACTGTCTTTGAAACAAGTACTTTATGAAGTATGATGTCATTTCCTTGGTGAATAAAGTGACTTTACAGCTTCAATCTTTGTTCATTTATAATACAAACTTTGTGAACGGGATAATTGAAGGTGATGTAACACCTAGCCTTTAGAGAATGCTTGATTCCTTCTTGTAAACCTACTTTCTGATGTCTAGTGCTACTTTCTGAAGTCTCAATATTTCGATTTCTTGAAGTACTGAGGTCTTCTTCAATCATTTAGCCTTTAATGCTTAAATAAGGTTATAATTTCACTTCTCCAATAGAGCAAATACTAGTAACATGTTTTCACATGTATAGTGAAATATATATATATATATATATATATATATATATATATATACTTATTTGAGTAAGCCTTGCTTTTGCTAAAAAGATAGATACCTATTGTAATTTTACAAGAAACTTAATGGAGACTATAACACCTTGATTTTTCTCTCTGAGAGAAAATGACCAAAATGCCCCTAAGGTCATTTTCCACCTAGAATTTGAGAATAACCGACCCGGCGGTCCTCAAAGGGTCGAATCAATGTTCGAAGGGGGTTGTATGTGAATGAATGTTAACAGAGCAGAAAAATCTCTTTTTCTGAGTTTTCGGGTCAAAATGACTAAAATAGCCCTATAACGTTTTTACACGGGTATGAGTGCCGTTTGAGCCCGGAACTTTTTCAGAAGGTTTCAATGATGTTTTTATGTGTTTAGTGACCTCTGTTTGAGTCCCAATGCCCCGGGCAGTTTTTATGCAAAATTACGATTTTGCCCTTACATAGTGTGCATTTTGGGCCTAATGATATGATTAGCAAAAACTAAGTAATATTAGGCTCTAATTAAAGATTAGTAAATTCTAATTACTAATTTAGAGTCAAAATAATTAATTGAGGTTAATTAAAACCTAAGATTGCTTAGAAAAACACAAAACTCTTTTCTAGTTTTAATTCTTTGAGAAAGAAATCTAGAAATAGTATTTTCTCTCTCTAATTCCTTAAATCAAGGAAATATGTTAGCATTGGATTCCAAGTTAATGGAGTTTGAATTCATTAATTTAGTGAGACCACCTTCTAATCTATCTTTTATGGCCCTAATCACCTACTTACTTACCTAAACACTTAGTCACAAAACTCTAATCTTTGGCCTAATCAAATACTACCCCTAAGCTTACTCCTAATACACATTAAATTGTGATTTTCCTCCCCTAATTAAGAAGAGAAACTGCCACTCCTCCTCCTCCTCCATTTAAAAGAATTAATTTATTTTAATTCCAAATCAAAGGCCATACTTGGCCATACTTGGCCATACTTGAAGCCATGCTTGAGACCATACCTCACCATACCTAGCCATGCCTACACCATACCTTACAAAGAGATATTTTCTTCCTTTTCCCTCCATGAAGAATTCGGCCACTCCCTCCATTCTTACACCCTTGATGTTGTTTTTCTATAAATACAATGTCTAGATGGACTTGGTTCCACTTTGGATCATTTGCTAAGGTTAGCTTCAAGAGTAGTTCTAAGTTCTTTCTTTTTCTCTCAAGAGTTCAAGAGTTCTTTCATCATCATCATCTTCTTCTTCTTCTTACTCAACAAGAACCACCACTTCTCAACCATACACAACCTTCTAAACACTTAGCCTTACCTTTCCAAGGATCAAGTTCAAGAAACACCACTTTCTTCCTTTCTTTTCCTCCTTGGCCAAAAATATCATCAAGCTCCAAGGAAGATTTTCTTTTCATCCTCCTCTCAAGATTAAGTCCTTTTCATCCCCAAGAAAACATACCTTGATAGGGAGTTGTTTTAATAATTATTTCTTTGGTTTGTTAAGCTTTATTCTTGGTGATTTAATGCTTTACAAAATCAGTTTCTCCGTTTTCTTTTCTTTCAACATTTTGGCCCTCATGGGCTTGTTGGTTTCTCATGATAACTTGATGATGAGTGTTTCTAGATGATGACTATGAGTTCATCACAATGAGACCACTAGAGCTTGAGTTTTACCTTTTTGCAAGTTTATGAGCTCTAGTAAAGGATATAAAATGAACTTGCATGATTACGTTCAAGCCTTGCATATTTACTTTCAAACATTGCATATTTACTTTCAAGTTTTGCATATTTATTTTCAATGCCTGGCATATATATTTTCAAGCTTTACATTCATGTTTATATTTCCTTGTTATCACCTAATAACTAATCTCGAAGCCCGCTTATTTCGGCTTTAAAGTCGATTGTTGTGGGGCCTAGAGTACTAAAATAAAGAATTGGACTTGCACTCATATTTATATTTCAAGTCCTTGCATAGCATGTTTATATTCAAGTTTTGCATTCATGTTTATATTTCTTTGTCATCACTTAATAATTAATCTCGAAGTCTACCTATTTGAACCTTAGAGTTGATTGTTAATTTAGAGTAAATACTCTAAGAAGCCTAGAGCACTAAAATAAAGAATTGGACTTGCATATCATGGTTATTTCCAAGTTATCACATAAAGCTTAAAGATAAGAAATGAACTTGCATTTCATATTTATATTCTTATCTAGCATGTTTATATTTCAAGCCATCACCTAAACTCAAAGATAAGAAATAAACTTGCATCTCATATTTACTTTGAAGTTCTCACTTTATTTTATTTTATAATGAAGAATAAAATGAGGTACATAGCATGTTTAAGATTTTGCCATCACTAAAAGATCCTAGAGCTCAAAGACTTGCCTTCTTTTTATCTCAAGAATGTTTTAATTTAGTTATTGCCCTATGATTATTTTTAGCACCTTGGACAAAGTAAATTAGTTTTCAAAGAGTTTTAGAAGTTATCTTAAGTATAAAGCTTAGTTATTTGAAATGCCTTATTTTGTGCTCATGAGACATGTTACTTTTTGACTTTGCTTTTAGATTTCCAGCACCTTTAAATTCTGTTTTAGATGGTTTAAATGTGTTAGATACCTTCTTACTTGATGTGATAATTATTCTTGACACTTTGGGCAAGCCTAGTAACTAAAAAGAGTTGAAAATGTGAATTCTAGAACTCCTAAGAAAATGAATCATACATTATGTTCTAGCACCTTTGAATGATTGTAAAACCATGTTATACCATGTTTACTTAAGTGAAATTGACTCATAAATGGTTTAGGAATTATTTTAGCATAATAAGAAAAGCCGATAACAAGAAAGGGAGTAAAACGCAACTTTTAGAACACCTTAAATTATAGAAATTCATTTACTGCCTATGCTGTCCAACTTTGATTGATGATGTTCTTGAGGTTAATAATTAGGGGTAATGATGATAATTAGTCCCTTAGATGCATAAGAAAAAAATTTGACAGTTTGAGTTACCCAATTTAAGTGTTTGGCCATTTAAGGGAATGTTTATGTGATGATGATTTAAGATGATGCATTCATGTGATGTTTGATATTATGTGAGGTATTGTTATAGAGTTCATCATTTGCATATTAGAGTTCATTTGGAATGTTAGAGATGCATATATGAAGAGTTCATTTGATATTATGACATTTATGAGTTATGTATTGCATCTTGTTACAACATGCTAAGGCTTAAGGTGACTTAAAATATGAGAAAATGATCCTTTGGACTTATCAAACGATAGGTGATGAAAAGGTGATTCTTGCTTAAGGTGACTTAAAATATGAGAAAATGATCCTTTGGACTCATCAAATTATAGGTGATGAAAAGGTGATTCTTGCCCCTTAACTCGTACTTATCAAGTTAGGACTTCAACTTATCAAAAGGCAATAAGTTTATGCTAGTGACAACTAGTGAGGTATAAGCTCATAACCTAGAAGTACTCTCAAAAGGGAAGAGTAATAGGGTGGCCCTAAGAATGAAAAGAGACTTAAGTCACCTAAGGAAACAAGGAATGTCATTCATGAACCATGTTCTATGCACATCATGTTTGCTAGGAAATTAGATGTATGTTTTAAAGTATTGTTGCATAAAGTATTGACATGCATGCTCACTATTTCATAATTAAACCCGAGGTTCCTGAGGACGATGATGATGATACATGTATGAAAAGGGAAGCCCTACTGAGATTCTTGTATAAGTTTCTCACTCCCCCTATCTTTCTTTTCCATCTTCATCTTCAGACAAGGTTGGCAACGACGTTTGTGGATTGCCCTGAGGTGCCGATATGGAAGTAGCTTGATGGTCGAGAACAGAGTGGCACAGTGGAAGCAAGGGCATAGTCTTAGCTTATTTACATCATAGTTATGTGTGGTTTTTTTTGAATTGTTGTATACTCAGCCTTTACAGGTGGGCTTAATATATTTAATGTGGTATTATTGTGGAATATTGTTTGACTTGGTATTTGAAGTTCATGTTATATGATGATGTGCTGATGTTTCTAATTATTTTATTCTTTTTATGCTTACGTTTGACGTTAACGACCTTTTACAATACGCGAGGCTCACGTTTGTTTATGTTTTCAAAAAAAAATTCTACCTGTATTTTCCGCTAAGTATTTTAAAGAAAGGTTTTAAAGAATGAGGCTAAAAAAGTAATAGACTAATGGTTAACCTTAATACGTTCTAGGAGTATTGGGTCAAAAATTAGGATGTTACATTTATGCTTGACTTGGAGCAATTTTGGGATGGGTGACCTCCTGAGAAGTTTTCCTAGGAAGCGTGTGAGTGAGGACAAAGCACGCTGAAAAGACCCGTGTTGGTTTGTGGGGACAGTTGTCAATCTATAAAATAGCAGAAGATGTTACAAATGGTATCAAAGCTTGCACCTCTCCCAGTATGGTGTGGTTCGGGGACGAACCAAGCGGAAGCTGGTGGGCATGTAACGCCCGAGGATTGCGAAGTCGAGGAGTGATCGCTGGTGCAAGGAGGCACGGACAAGGAGTAGCTCCTGGCAGACTTCAAAAGCGAAGGGGTACATGAATGAATCAATTACACACCCGAATAAAAAGGATCCTGAGATTCTATAGGTATGGGACTATACAGTTAAGGAAGGCTTATATGAATTGATTTGTACTACCTATACCAACAAGATGCATCTTCTTTTCGGTAGCCTATCATTAAAGAACTCCACGGTTAAGCGTTGCTCCACTGCTTGACTTGGAGCAATTTTGGGATGGGTGACCTCCTGGGAAGTTTTCCTAGGAAGTGTGTGAGTGAGGACAAAGCACGCTGAAAAGACTCGTGTTGGTTTGTGGGGACAGTTGTCAATCCATAAAGCAGTAGGGGATGTTATAGAGACATCAGTCATTCTTCAGAGTATTTTCTTTGAATTGATTTTGTTGTCATTTAAAACATATGTGCGCAAGGGTTCTGGAGCTAACATGAATATGATTGAGACATTTTTCTTGTTTATAGCCACTTACCCATATAGCCATCCCTTGCATGTTACCATTGTTTAGCCCCTTTGAGCCTTATTATCCATTCTTTTGTCTTAGCACATCTTTATCCAAAAGTGAAAAACCATGAAAATTCCCAATCTTTAAGGCTTAGGAGAGCAAGTGTGATTTCTTATATGTGCTTGAGCATAAGTATGGGAGAGAGCATGAGGACATGCTCCAATTTAAGTATGGAGGGAACAATGTGTACCCAAAATTTGGCAAGTGGCATACAAAAAAAAAAGAAAAAAAAAGGAAAAATGCAAGGTTGATTGAAAAAAGAAAATCTGACAAAGGTTTGGTTGAAGGTGTGCCACATTGAAATGAAAGGCCTGTAATTATGATTAAAATGGACAAAGCGTACCCTTAAGTATTTTTGCTCTTAGTGTATCCATTTGTTCTCTTTTGACTTGAGGTTTAGCCCATTGGCCTATATATTTATCCACTTTCGCCTAAGTCCCATTATAACCAAAGGTAAGTCCTCTTCATTCAATATGCATGTGTGTGTGACAAAATGGAGAATGAGACCCCTAGCAAGCTTATGGTAATGCATTTTCATTTGAGGTGATTGAATGTACATCATAACCCAAAACATTTAAGTGAATGAGTGGCAAACACTACCTTTGGAGGATATTTGTATTTGATCCATGCATTATATGTGAATTATACTTCGTGTGCTATTTTCATGTTCATGCCTTGCTTGTTATAATTCTCTCAATTGTTAGTGTAAAAGCTCATTGTTGTGTCTCTAGGTTCCTTGGATTGGTGTATTGTCATTGTCCATACATCATGCATTTTTAGAGTTAGTAGAGTGGGGAGTCTAGTCACTTTGCTACATCCAGCTGAGTCTCTTGCATGAGGACATGCAATTGTTTAAGTGTGGGGGAGTTTGATGGGTTGCATTTATGCACCTATTTTTCATTCTAACTCTGAATAGTTTGCATTTGGATTGTATTTAATTGATGTCAAATTAGTGAATTTGCACTTTGTCCTCAACATGCATTATTGAATAATTTTGTAGCTATCATCATAGTTTAGTGAATTCTCATACTTTGGAAGTTCTCTATGATTTTAATCTCTTTTTGGAGTTTTTCTTGGTAACAGGGACCTCTAGGTTAGTGAATTGGTGCAAATAATAAGGAAGTCAACAGCACTGTTCACCGCCCAGGCTGTAAATAGGGGGAGCATATTTTTGGGGACATTTACAAGATTGCCTAGGCAGTCTCTAACCGCCCAGTTAGTCATATACTTTTTGACCAAAACGTGTTAGGCCTATTCCAGCTAGCCAAAAGAAGGAAAAAAGAAATGGATGCTTACAGACAGGAAAAAAGATGCTCATTCACGTTGAGACTCTCATTCATGAATAACACTGATGCCACTTTTGATTTTTCTTTCTCTCTCTAAAAAAATCTCCCACTCTCTCTCTAGGTTTAGGGTTCTCAGTCATTATTGGATTTTGGTATTTTCTGGGTTGTAATTTACAGCTTTCTTTCAACAACGATTATGACATTTCTTCTATGAAGGAGTAATCTCTTTACCATGTGCAAGGATAATTGAAGATTGAGATTGTTCTTGAGGTTCTTATTATTTTAATTGTAATTCATGGTTGGTTTTTCTTCCCTATTTGCTTTCTCTTTTGATATCAATTATGATAATTATTGTAATTGTGTTTTTAAGATTGTATGGTTGTGCATTCATTTGCATGCATAATCTAGTTACCATTGGGATATTGGGTCGATTGATTTAATTACATCCAATTGGTAAGGGATTGAAATTAGCTCTGTTAGGAATTAGGTTGCTGTAATTGGTAATCAAACTAGCATAGGTTCATAGAATCAAGATTATGAATTACTAGTTCATATGTTAGCCAAACCCTTAGTGGGAGTGCAATTGTATGACCGCTAAGTAGAATTGTATCATTATTGTGTAATAGTATAACTAATGAACGTAACCACCACCATGAATTTATCTTTTAAATTGATAATTGAACAATTCTTAATTTGAGGGAATCCTTGTGCAGGTAATTCTTCCCATTATAATTTTGCAATTTATTATTGGCTGCTATAATCTCAAACCTCCAATTTTCTGAATCAATTAGAACACCTCCTTGTGAGATGACTTGGATTGCACCTTCACTATATTTTTTGTGTAACTCAGTAACTAAAATTATTTTTAATTTGTTGCGAGTAGCGACAGCTCGCATCTTTCATTCAAATATGGCAGATAGAGATAAGGGGAAGAAGGGTGCTGCCAAGTGTCCTAGTCGTGGAGGTTATGCCAGCACTCCCTCATCCACCACTCCCACTTCCACCTCCACACCAGCTGGAGTGTAGACATCCCAATCTCGAGGACAGGAATAGTACATTACGGTGCTCAACCATGGGCATGTGCCTCATCCCCCACCAGTACAATGAGTTTCACAGCCTGCACCACTGACTACATCCGCTACGTCATCCCCTACATAACACACAGGCGATGGATCAAATATTGCTTTATCATATTCTGGGTAGCAGTCACAGACCCAGGCAGCCCCGAGAGCACTTCAAGGTCTGAGATGGGATGGATCCACTAGTATGATATTTATACTGTAAAAATTTATTTCATGTGAATGTTAATATAATTTTCTTATTTTATGTTGTCATTATCTACTATATAATATATCTTTATGTGTTCAGTTGGTATCCACCCCAAAAGGGTATCTACGAGGTCACAGATGCCATTAAGAAAATGTATGATGTGCCGTATATCAATTTTGGCAAGGTTCATAAAAAAACAAAGGAGGAATGGTACAAAGATTGGAAAGTAATAAAATTCAATTGATTTATTTAAAGGCTTCTTTGATCTCTAATGTTTTACATGTGTTAACTAATTTCTATTCATGTAGAGCCACATCTCCATTCCCTCCAGGACGAGAAGATGATATTTAAGGCCTGGAAGAGTCACACTGTAAATCGACTAAGGCAGAGTTCTCCTCGAAGGCCAAGACGAGCAGGGCATACACTAAAGGTGGCTTATTACATACCAGCAGCTCCACGACTTTGGCTAGCACTAAGGCCAACTTGGTTGGTGATTTCCATTTTTCTTAAAAGCTTTCTGTTATCCAATTTATCAATTGAATTTGAGAGGTTAATTAATTGGAACTGCAAGAGAAGACACTAAAGAGATTACCGACACAGGGAGAAGTGTTTAAGAAGACACATACTAGCAAGGGAGACAAGATAATGTGAGTTGATCCACGATTTGAATCAGTATATGTGAGTATAGTTACTCACATTATATTTTCTAATTAAGGATGTAAAAAATATTATTTGAGCCTAATATATAATTGTCTACACCAAATTATAGGGTGATTATGCTCAAAGGCTGGAGGCTGCATCTGCTGAGGGCCTAAAGTCCATTGATGAGGACTTTCTATAGTTAGAGACGGTGGGCGGCTACTATAAAGGCCGTATTTATGGCATGGGGGGCCACTTTGTAGATTTGATGGCCCCTACATCTATCACTAGGGATGGTCCACACTTAAGTCCAGCCTAAATGAAAAGCTCTAGAAGCAAAATGAGGATATGTGGAAGAACAAGGAGGCTACATGGAAGAAGAAGTAGGCCAAGAAAATGGAGAAGAAGGTCGAGGAAAAAGTGGCATTGAGGATGCAGAGAGAAGTGCGGTAGTAGATTCTGCAGCAGTATATGTAGATGCATGCATACTTTGAGCTCATAAGAGCAACCAGCTCCATGTCGCTTTCTCCTCCTCTACCAGCTCCAGTACCACTAGTTTTTCGGGTGATGCAATTGTCGTCCTCTGATGATGATGATGGTATTGGCGACAAGGGCAAGGCAGATATTGATGCTGCCGAGTACTCGTGATTATTTTTGTACTGCTCCTAGGATTGTTATTTTATTCTTCATACTATTATTATATATGTTTCCTTTAATTATTGTAGTGACATTTTTTAATATATAATAAATCTTTTTTTGAAATTTAAATTTCTATTCCATAAATTTCCTTACGTTTATCGATTATTACGATAATTAGTAATAGTGCATTATAATCATAACAATAACCAACAGTTACAAGTTATTGAAGGAAAAAAATTTACAAATGGATTTTATTATCTCTAACATTATATACGACAAAATCTTTCTGTAACAAACAATTTTTATAATAATTTTTTCCTTTTATAAATGGATTTTACCATCTATAATTTTAGAGATGGTAAAATCCGTCTGTAATAAATAAATTTTATGACTTTTTTTTATTTTTACAGACGAATTTTACAGTCCATAATTTTAGAGGTAGTAAAATATGTCTATCAAATGGCAAAATTTGAACAGGTTTTTTCAAATTCATCTATAAATTATACAAACTGACTAATCCATCTATAAACATAAAAATCCATCTGTATTGCTTATTGACGAGAAAAAAATAGACGGGTCTTACTTATCTATAAATCCATCTGTAATGGTAAAATCCGTCTGGAAATCCATCTGTTCCGCAAAAATCTTGTAGTGTTAGCATGAACTATGTCCTATTATTAAGGTGTTGATGGATCTTACTGCTTGACAATACTTTTTAATGGATTGATATTAGTTTTATTTTTTTCTCTAATGGCTAAGTGTTTTTGCTTTTCTTAATATCTTTAATTCCCTTATTGCCAATTAATTGAATTGAGGGTTTGTAATAACTAGAGATAGGGTTTGTATATAGCCTCTTAACATAAACACCGTGAGCTAAGTGAAAACTAGAGATAGCTAAACACAGTCGATGTGGTCATTCTTAGGAATTCCATAGAGCTTAATCATTTTCCTAAATTAGTTTGTTAATTCTAAGATATTAAGCAATCAGTTTAGCCTAAAGATAATTTCTTGGCCTCAAGAGAGACTAGTAACTAATTTAGGGAGTTTGATCATTAATCAGTTGGAATAAAAATAAATTAATTAATATCCATAATAGTTACATTAATAGTTAGGTGAAATCAATCACCCTAACATTTATCCCATATTATTTTCTCATCACATCATTTAATTATCCAGTTTATTTGCTTTCATTTATTTATTTATTTCATCTATTTATTTTCTTTTATTCTTTTATTAAAATCCATTAATTCGATTTTGTACAAATAGTTATTCCCATAAATTACCCAGTACATCTATCCCCATGGAATGATACTCTACTCATTATTGTATTACTTGTACGATTCGTTATACTTGTCGAAATCGCATTAAGTTTTTGGCATTGTTGCTTGGGATAATATCAATATGATTCCTTGTTGATAGGATACTAGATTGGACTCTTGTTTATTTAAATTTGGTTTCATAAATTTATTTTTTATTTTATTTTATTTTATTTTTTACCCTTATTTTTTTCATTTTCTTTATTTCATTTTTGTTAATTTCAAACTATTTTTGTTTTTTATTCTTTTATCTACTTAATTCCTAATTTCTGTTTTTTCTAGTTTGCCATCAGTTTTTCTATTTTATTTTATTATTTTTATTTTCATTTTCATTTTTTATTTTTAGAATAGTTAATTTTATTCATTTTAATTTTTTTATTTTCAATTTTGTTATTTCTATTAATTTTTATTTTTATTTTGTTATTTTAGTTTGTCTTCACTTGTTTCTTTATTTCAATAGTTTAACGTAGCTCGAGAAAATAATAAATCCATGAAGGAGTATTTGACTTCTACTCTTAAATGGTGTTCATTTAGCATTGTGAGGCCGTCAGTCCAAGCCAATAGCTTTAAGTTGGAGACTTCCCTATAATCATCTTTGTTTAATAGAATTGATTGTCAGTTTGGGGGTTGCCAAATAAAGACCCAAACAAGCACATTAACAATTTCTTGGAGGTCTATGACACCCTAAAGATCAATTAAACCATTAAAGATGCTATCTGTTAGAGGGCTTTATTTTTCAAAGTTACTATGCATACATAGTAATTTGTATAGTAACTCCACCTAATCTGTCTCACCTACGCACGGGAAGTTACTGTGCACTTGCATAGTAACTCCCTCGAAACTCTATAAATAGAGGGGATGGAAACGAAGGAAATCCATCCCAAACTGAATACATTTCTCAGCTGTTTTAGAAAGAAGTGGTATAAGCTTCTTGTAGTGAGAGAAAAATAAAGAGAGTGTGTAAGAAAATTCCAAGAGTGTAGTGTGAATATACACTGGGGGTTTTGGGTATATTCTCTAGATCTCTGTAATACTACTAATTGTAGTATAAGAGTCTCACTGGGGATACACTATATTGTAATTACTTTTTGAATATAGTGGAGTATTTTTTGGAGTTTGGCCCATGGTTTTTCTCTCAAAATTACAGGAGGGTTTTCCACGTTAAAATATTGGTGTGCAGTTCTCTTGATTTACTTTGTTGGTATAAATAGTAATGATACTATTCACAAATAGTGACATGGGTCCCATTATATAGTACTATTCATAATAGTGAAGCGGGTCCTACTGCATAGTACTATTTACGTGAATAGTGATTTTATGGGTCCCACTGTGCAATACTATTCATCGTGCATCATTTTTCCATCTCTTCACAAATTTGGGCGCGCTTCCGCTCACATCCATAAAGTGTTTATTACACTTGGGATGTACCCTACTCTTGATATTACTAACACTATCAAGCTGAGGTTTTTCCCATTCTCACTATGGGATAAGGCTGAGGCCTGGTTGAAGTCGTTACCATAGCATGTCTTGCTTCATGGGACACTTTGGCCAGAAAGTTTCTAGAGAAGTACTTCTTACCTGCCAAGTCAACCAAAGATGAGAAACAACATCACATCCTTCACTCAGGCAGACAGTGAATCATTCTATGAGGCTTGGGAGTGCTATGAATAGTTATTGGCAAGATGCCCTCATCATGGCATTCCATTGTGGATGCAAGTTCAGACATTCTATAATGGTTTTTGTTGCTCACTACACACAAATTATATTTGATGCAATAGTAAAGGGTTCTCTCAACGACAAAACCCTTGATCATGAACAGTCAGTAGAACTGTTTGAAGTTGTGGCTAGTAACAACTATATGAAATCAAAAGCCTAGAGGAGTCCTGGAGGTGGACACCACCACTGCTCTATTGAAGAGGACAGAGGCCTTCAACTTCTAAAATGCAGTTAGAGGTGGTTGCTACTAATTTGTCGGCACAAGTCCTGATGTGTGATTTTTATCAGGGTATCCATCCAAATGGGGAATGTACTGCAGAAACATCGACAGACAAGTAGGTGAATTTTATTGGTAATGCTTAGAGGTACAACTCTCACATGAAACCCAGTCAGTACCATGTGACCTAGGGTGAAACCAAACAATCTTCCTAAGAGAGCAAGCCCAACTTGGAAGACATGTTTATGCAATTCATACAGGCCTGCTCTAAGTTTGTAGACCGTATTGAAGCCCAATTCAAACAGTATGATGCTCTGTTCAAGAATCATGAGGCTTCTATCAGAACATTGAGAATCAGTTGGGCCAGATATCGCAAACATAGTATTTAAAACCGGTTCGGACAATTGGCTAATTGAACCAGTAAACTGGTTAATTGGTCAATTGGCTAGTCTAAGTAATTTTAAGGATCAGACAAGCATCCATCCAATTTCTTATAGAACTGGCAACATGGCCGCATTTTTTGAAACTGGCAGAGTCAAGCTTGTTTTAAAAAACAAAATAATTTTTAAAAATTTTAACTCTTTAAAATTATTTAGACTTCAATTTTTCTCGGCCCAATTAATAAACAACATGATGCTTGCTAGCCAAAAAAAAAAAAAATTGGCATCTATCCATTTCTAAAATTAATGGATAATCCTCTTTATTTATAATAGAACGACTTGACTGTTGTTTTCTTCGCATGGATGTGAGACTTAACTTCCCCTTGAAACTTGCTATGATATATGTTCCACACGTACAACCACCTGTACAAGAAGGAAGGTTGTGATCTGATCTTTCTTTCACGAATCGATACTGGTGTTGGTCTCTACTTTCTAGCCTGAGGGCAACACAATGGCTGCATCAAATGTAACCTGTCCATTGTCAAGCAGCTGTCAAGGGCATGGCTAATATGGGCATTCCAACATGAAAACCCCTTATGTGGTTCCATTGCTAATCCTGCATATACATTTTGTTGTTTGTTGCCTTTACTAAATTACTTGGATTCCTTTGCAAACCCCTCGTATTGCTGAGATCATTATGACGCATATATAAATATTATTGTATTATGTATAATATAATTGTATTATATATGCATTACTAAGGTATGCAGTGGACTTTTTGAATTATATAATTTTTATATTTATTTAATTATATCTAGTTCTACCAATGACTCATTCACCAAGTGCCTTGTTCAAGCCGAGCACGGGTCAATCTTGAAAACTATGATCCCAGCAGCTTACTGAGAGACCATAGGGTGCTTTGCCTAGTAATACGGTTGTGGATCCTAGAGAACATGTTAATGCAATCATCTTAAGGGGTGACAAATAGTTAGCTGAGCCTGAAAACAGAGAAGAAAGCCCTCCACTAAGACCATTGTGGCACCACCTTTGGAAAAAAGAAAGTGTGTAGCACTTCTAGCTTATGAGCCCTCTATTCCTTACCTACAAAGATTGAAGCAGAAGAAGGAGGAATCAGAGAAGCTAAATTTTCTCAACTTTCTAGATGTGTTCAAGAAGCTCCATATCGACATTTGATTTGCTGAGGCATTAGAATGCATGCCAAATTATGTCAAATTCATTGAGTATATGCTATCTAAGAAAAATTAAGTTAGAGGATGATGAGAATGTGAGACTCCCTAAAGAATGCTTTGCAATCATCCAAAGAAAACTACCTCCTAAGCTGAAAGACCCTGGTAGTTTTACTAAACCGTGCATCATTGGTGATGTGAAGATTGACAAGGCACTATGTTATCTTGGAGCCAAAATTAATCTTGTGCCTGTCACTTATGAAGAAATTGGGCATCACTGAGGTAAAATCTACAAGAGTATCTTTGTATTTTGCTGATAGATCTGTTAGTTTCCCTTATGGTATGGTTGAGGATGTTCTAATTAAGGTGTCCATTGTTGGGGAACTTTGATACTAAGGCGGCCACTAGCTACTGGCAAAGCTCTAATAGATGTTGCTGAAGGTGAGTTGGCTCTGAGGTTTCAAAATAAAAGGGTGAAATTCAAAGTATTTCAAACAAAAGACCCTCCTAGAGACAACTCGTGCTACAGAGTTGATGTCATTGATAAGGTGGAAGCTACTTCTTTGACAACTTACAATATTCTACCACTTAAAGCTTGCTTGATGGAACTCGAAGTTATGGCTAAAGTGGAGGAAGTTGACAAGAAATTACCTCACAAAACTATTTATGCTCCACCATTAATGTTCAAGGCCAATTCCACATCTTTGAAGGTTGAAATGAGGAGCACTAAGCCCCATGACAAAGGATCCAAGTGGGAGATGAAGAGATTACCATGATCAAAGTAGGAAATATCCAACTTAGGGGCATTAAACCAAAGTGCTTATTAGGAGGTAATCCAATTTTCTATCCTTAGCATTAGTTTATTTTGTTTCATTTTGGTTTGATTTTCTACGAATTTTATTTTAATTTAGAAAATTTTGTTTTATTATTTTTTTTGTTTTTATTTGATTGATAGGTTGGAAGAATCATTTGGAATGTGCATATGCAAACTCCAAGAATGCCACTGTTAAGGGAGTTCTTTTCCTTTACTTTCCCTTTCTTATTTGTTTTATTTCCATGCAATTGGGGACAAGGCACATTTTTAAAGTATGAGGCCGAGAAAGTTCCTTAATGCACCTATTTGCTTTTTTCTATTATGTTTTGCCTTTTCTTTTTATTCTGAGCTAGAAGGTGAGTCCTCAATCAACCAAAGCTCCGACTTCAAGATCTTTGACCTTCTAACACCTGGGATAGGGCACTTGCAAGGATTTCAACACTTAAGCCAAAAAGAGTTTTACTCAAGTGTGAATGAATTGAGGTGTTACTTACATGTCTCTATGGCATTGTTACTCTTATATAGGGGATTATGTTGTTATCTTATCTCCTTTTCTTAGGGTAACTAAATATCATATCTCTAAATATCCTTGGGAGAGACCCCTCTTCTAGTGTAATGGACTTAAGATTATCTTTAGGGTACTCAAGGTATTTTATCTTGTTGAGGGTGACCTATGAGGTTTGATGATGAGGTTGGGGTTTAACACTCAAGGATGTCAAACTAGCCCCCTTTGGAACCTCCAACTTGTGTAGATTTCAAGTTATAAATCGGTAGTAATATAGTTTAGTCCACAGCCCTCAAGCTCAATTTATTACCAGTAGGAGTATTTCGAGATTTCTAATTGGGCTTAGTCGTGCCGTGAATATAGGCATATATTAGTAGAGAAGAAACTTTTGAGCAAATGTGGTTCATACCTCATTTCCTATCTTAGTTGTTCTCTTTATCTCAGCAACAAGCTTCTTTTGCTAAAAACAGGGGGGAAAAACTCGTCTTAGATATAACACAAAGTTCAGGGAGAGGAGAAAACAGTCTATATAGTAGGATGATTTCAGTTAACCTTAATCGAATTGATAAAATCAAACTCTAAATGAAAAGTTGAGAAATAAGTAGACTAGACCTTTTTAGTTCTTGCATAACTTGGTGAAACCTTGTGCAAGCCCTCATCATGAAACCTTACGTTTCTTGGTCAGTTGAGATGTAAAAGGAGATTGACAAGGGCTCAAACCATTTTGCTATTTCTACTCATAGATGACATCTGCCATTGAGCTACTTGCTCTTCTTTTGCTTGCCATGGGACTGTAAGAACATTTTAAACAACATACATTAACCCTTTATTGAAATAAGAGACTAGAATTTTAATGTCCAGATAAAAAACAAGGATATTAAATAATGCTTTTTTTTCTTTTCTTTGCCCTTTTTTTTCGGGAGTAGTAAAACAATGCTCTTTCTTTATCTTGCTAGATTAGAAAAGCTGAAGGTATATCCCAGCTATTTATTAAAATATATCGTGCTTAATAGCTGGTTGAGGATCTTAATGATGTTATTTCTGACTCTTATTGTGCTTTCACTAGCATGCAAGTTCCAACGGATGTGACCTAGATTGCTGCGGTTACAACAGGGAAGACATAGTAGCAGAAGATAAAGGTTTTGTAAAATACTAAATCCAACTAAGACTAATCTAAGTTGGATAACAAACAGGACCATTACAACTAGTCAATCCAACTTAGAGGACTTGTTAGCACCCACATTTAACATTAGCTTAGACTGGTTAGCTTCGGACACACACTTTGATATTTCACTCAACTAGTTCATCTGACAAAGCCAGGCAGTATTTCGATCATTCACATCCGACTTCCCAGTCATTGATACACACAGTACAGAGAAGTCTTCATTTCGCATTTGCCATTATGTTAATTTCTGAGATTTTCATGAGAAGCATTACCAAGTTACAACATTTGGCGTATAATTTCTACAAAGTACTACAAACTAGTAAATTGATGATGTTAGTAGGTGGTCTCGATCAGTTAAATTAACATTCAAAACAGATCAGTTAAATTAACATTCAAAACACATAGTAAATTAAGGACAGCATATTAAATCGAGCAGAAAAGTGTTCATTCCTAGTTAAAGCTTGACAGAAAGACAAGGTACACTTCTATCTTTTTCAGACCCAAAATAATTAAAAAGCAAGATTTTCAACTATGTAAACATGCATGGCAGAATGGAGAATTTAGTGGTAAGAATTAAGAAACAAGACATTGAAATAGGGAAAAACAGAACATGTTTGTGTGTGAAAATGATTCACATCTTGAAGGTCTTACCACAGTAACGGAGGCTTGAGTAATAGCAGATTTTATTAGCAAACTTGTGACAGGCCTTAGTAACACACAACCCTCCTTCATTGTGGCCCACCAATAATAACCTACATACATACCAAGTACACCGCTGATACTGTCATTCTCATTCATCATATAATACAAGCTTCATCAATGAACTAATATTTGTTAACAGCAAGTCTTATCCCTTCCAAATTCTATTAGGTGTTCATTCGAAAATTAAATAGGACTAGAATTGTCAAACTTGAACAAATAACAAACAAGCCAATCAAATGAGGCAAAGGGATGTCCTTAATAGCAAACACTACCTCATCGTTATAAACAACACACCACATACAAACAAAACAGAACAATGTCATTTTTTGAGGGATGAGAGATGAGTATTCAAGTAAATTACAAAAACAGGCCAACTGAAAAATAAATAAATAAATAAAAATAAGGGGGTCGCATGCCAAAGCAACTCGGGTTGTCTCTTAAAGAGGCTATGTCATTTAGCTGGAAAAACAAGGGGTTTTACTAATAAATTTGTCACAATTAAAAATAATAAAGAGCAATCAAGAATTAAAAACACTAGTGCAAGATACTCATAAAATTGGGATTAATTATCATAGACCAAGGATTGAATATATTAGTGGCTATTAGAAATTAATTACTAGCAATTATACTAGTGATCAATCGATCTCTAGAATTTAAAAAACAGGATTCCAATTTATTAGAAATTATACTGATTTAACACACCAATTGTTGTAACCTAACCGTCAATCAGAAAGTTAATTCTAATATTCTCCCATAAATATAAACCAATTGATCAATCAATTTATGCCTAAAGAGTTCTCCTAAACAACAATTGCCAATTTAATTATTCCATTAAAAATTATGACAATCGTAACAATTATTATAAGAATAGAAACTTAAGAACATTCAGAAGACTAATGCATTCAATAAAAACAAGGGTCTCATACTTCATTCCAATTCATAAGGAAACCCTTACACTAGTAAGGAACTACTCCTCCATCTTTGGAGGAACACAACAGTGAATTAAAATAGTATTTAAAGAAAATAACAATAATCCTTATCAAATTCTCCAAGGACAAAGTAAAATTACTAATGAAATCCCTAGGGAGAGAGAGAAGAGTAGAGATGAAGGAGATGGAGAACAAAAGTCGTTGTCACAGCTGCAACTCCAAAACTGAATAAAAAAAATTAGGTTAAAAGTCCATACTATAAATACTGCTCTTCATAATCGAAAAGCAAGGCCCAAAACTTGGTTAAAAAATCTACTTCTTGTATCAATTGCATGAGCATTGCTACGCTCACCAGAGTCTTCTGATGACACGCTTCCTCCAATTGAAGTTATTAAGTGTTGTGGTGTTAATTTAGAGTGATGGCACTAATTTAGCACTGTGGTACTCAGAAGTGAGTGGCCTTCTAGGTTTTGATCTACTTTTGCAACTCCCATTAGTCCAGGTTCCCTCCAAGAACTTCTAATCCTTGTGCCTAACATTTTGTACTCAATCCAAAGTTTCTATACATAAAAACCACACTCAAAGATACAGGTTAAATGCAACATGCTTAAATTCATTAAACATTCCAAAATTGGTATAATAGTCAATGATTCTATAAATAATGCACAATGAGGACAAAGTTAAAATCCTAGTTATTTACACCAATAACACAGTAAAATCAATGCAAAAAGCTAAGATTTAAAGCAAGATAAGTAACATGAATATTCCTTATCGTGGCTCTTAGGTTTCTTATTATAATTAGATTTTTGTTTAGCACGACCTAATTAGTGTGCTTTAATTCAATATATAACTAAAGATTTTTTTTCCTCTGAAACATTTTTATAATTTCTACAGCTCTCATGCATTCAAGTTATTTCATCAGAGCTCAACCATTAAAACCAGTGCTTAGTCTTCTCTTTACCTGAAACTCTTTTTCACTTTTTAGCTATGCATCACCAGAATAATTCATTCGCTTACAGTTTTACTTTCAAACAACAAAAACCGTACAGATGTTCCCTATGACTATGAGCACAGCTTAGCTACATGATAAATCCTAAATTCACAACACCTGAAGCGAGCAAACAGAAATATATATCGTTAATAAATGTAAGCGTGTAGTCCCTACAATAACATGGCATAAAACTAAGCATCTTAAAAGGGTAAAGAGAAGGAAAAAAATATTAAATAAAGGATTCAAGACACTTTCACTCTGGTAACACACATGACAATTGACTCTGTATTCAACAAATTAAATTTGATTTTGAATTTTTCCTTATTTAATGTCACTAGATAAACATACCAAAACATATTTAGAATGAGTGAGAAATTTCATTAAACACGTTGAAGACTCCATTACCCAAAAAATAATTTTGTTTGGTACAAAAGAGTTGTGGATAGCATGAAGAAGAAGTATATGGAATCACACAATAACATAGGTACCTCTTGTTCATCTTTTGCTAATGCCACTTTAAGGCATAATGATATTATGTGCTTTCAATATTTGGGATTGAGTCCTTCTGCATATGATTGCCTAATCAAAAGAACCTTGGATGTTAGGATGAGAGGTGAAGTTGTGTCTAATTCTACTTATGGTAATGAGTTTATTGGTAGCAATAGTACGCCATCTTTGGAGGATTGCTCTTATAAAGATGAACATGGCAAACCTCCTGCAACTAGGCCTACATTGGATTTACAAGTTCATCATGAGGATAACCTAGAACACAATGAACATATTGTTGTGCCATTATCTCCTAATGAAGTATATCTTGATCAAATCAAAATTCAGCAATCTTCTCTTGGGAATTCAAAGCATGAGTTACTAGAAAAGCAAGAGCGAATAGAGGCTATGAGAGACAAGAACGTAGGAAACAGCTTATTGATGAGTGCAAAGGAAGAAAAGAGTGTGAAAAATGGGCAGAGTGACGAGTTGAGGGGATACAAGATTTTTATGCAAATGAAAGAGATTTGCAAGGTGTTTTGCTCGGTAGTAGAACCTTTGTTCCAATTTGGTTCAAGGAAGTTTCACTCTCAATCTACATTTTCTCTAAATTTTCCATGTCATTTTGTTTATTTGTTGGAAGAATTTGAAGATGTTGTATTTGACCTTGGACTATGTTCGGTGTTAGCAAGGACAAATAGAAACGCCTACAAGATTCGATGATGAATCTTTTTTGAAGAAAGAGGGAATAATACGAGCTTAGGAGAGCAAAATGGATATTAAGCATGAGAAGAAAAGATCTTATCATTGACGAATTTGAATTGAGAATATATTCTGACCATGTTGAGTCAAGTCTAATTTATTTAGTTTATATTTTAAATTGTTTTAAGGCCTTTCTATGTTTATTAAGCCCAATTGTAGTTAGCAATTTGGGTCTATTCTAGTAGGATTAGGAGATCAGATACGATTAACCTAAATAAGAGATATAAAACCTCTAAACTTGGTAGCCACTGTTCCTCAGTTTTGTTTTGAATGAAATTTCTTTGGTTTCTTTTAAGAAACTTTATGTGTGTAAGTAAGGTTGAGTAATTCCCTTAACTTATTGTATCAAAAGGTTAAATAAGCAATTATAAAGTAAAGTGATTCTTTTATAGTATTTTATTCACTTTCAATCCTATTCCATTTCTTGTTCTATATCAATTGTGTGTTGGATTTTTGGGTTTTGATATCCACAGATTCCATATCACGATTTATAGGAAGAATAGTGATTGACACGAGACACGAAGACATATCCAACTCAAAAAATTTCAAGACATGGACACAACATATATATATATATATATATATATATATATATATATAATTTTTTTAATTTTGTTGTATGATTTTATTTTTGTCTTTTTTTTGTTTGAATTTTTTTGGTTGTGTTTGTATAATTTTTTTATCTAATTAATTCTTTTTTTTGGTGATTAACAAAAGAATTTTCAAAACAATCCAACTAGTTTTTTTGTGTCCAGTACGTATCTGAACTCAAAAAGATTATTTTTTTACTTGGATGCATATCCAACATGTGTCATATAGATGTCGGTATCCGACACAGGGACACACCACCAAGTCAGTGTATCTATGCTTCTTAGTTTATGAGTAATACTACATGAACATAAAATAATGTAATCGAAATTTTTGACAAAATGTATGATGGGAAGTGTATTAAATCATCAACTATATCATATCATTTTCATTTTTTTTTAGTAAAAAGTCTGATTTTCTAGTATTTTTTATATTTTATTTAGGAAAAAAAAAGAAAACTCCAACTTGGATTCAATTGTCATAATGTCAAGTTTTTTTTATGGATATAAAATAAAAAAAAACTTTATATACACATCTTTCCCATTTTGAAGTTTAAGTATGCATATGCATTCTTTTTTTTAATTTAGATGAAATCGGTTAACTATTCGTAGATTTTAAATGGCCCAAACAGAAAGAAATCAGTTAGTAAGAAGCATATTTCCTTTTTAATTTAGTGTACTGAAATCGGTTAATAAGAACTAGATTTCAGTTGATTTGTTTTCCAACTGAAATCAGTTAAGTATCATGATTTCAATGGATTTGACACATGTTAGAAATCAATCAATACTTAACCGATTTTAGTACACTAAATTAGAAAGGAAATTTGTTTCTTACTGACCGACTGCTTTGTGTTTGGGCCATTTGAAATCTACGAATAGTTAAGTGATTTCGTCTAAATAAAAAAGAGAATGCATATGTGTACTTAAACTTCAAAATGTGAGAGATGTGTATATAAAGTTTTTTTTATTTTATATCCGTAAAAAAGCCCATAATGTCATTAGACCCCATTCTGTCACTTCATCTATATGATGGATAGTTACTTCAATGGATGACATTTGTCATACAATGATAAAGAATTTTTTCCCCAAAACTTGCACCCAAATTTTGGTTATCCAATTTGCTAAGTGTCAAACTTTGATTGTCATTGCACATGCTCAATGGCAAAATCCAAGTTCACATGTGTGCAAGTTTGATACAACCAAGTTAATTTATATTTGAATATAATATTAAAGTATCTTTATTTGTTTTTAAACATCTTTCTTTTTATATTTAAAAAAATTAATTTAGCTATACTAAATGTGTACAATTTTTTTACACAATCTTACAATCATATAATGACATATCAGTAAATGTAATTTAACTTCCACCTGCATTAGTTGAAAAGACATGTGAAAGGAAAAATTTGATTGGATAATAATATAAATTTTTTTTACTTTGTCAGTGCATCAAAATTAAACTTTATAAAAAATACATTCTCTAGAAGATAAACAATTATAACTTCTAAGAAAGGATTTTTTTTTTCAATTGACTTTTTTAAATAAGATCTTTTAAAAAAGTAAAATCTAATTTTTTTAAATTTTGGATGTAAAATTAATTTATATTTGGAAGTAATATTAAAAGATGTTCATTTATTTTTAAACATTTTTTATATTATAAAAAAGATTTAATTTTAATACATCAAAAGTATAAAAAATTTTACATAGTCATCTAATCATGAAGTGACATATCAATAAATATAGTTAACTTTCATTTTACTACCTGAAAAAGTCATGGTAAAGGGAAGTATACTATTGTGTTTGACACTTATTTAACATCAAATTTTTCTCAAAAAATTGTGCACCCTTAGGTACTATTATGTTTCACACATGTCACCTCTTGATTTATTTAGTGATTTATATATTAATATATTTTACTTTGAATTTTTTTCATTCTATTTAATACAATTTTTTAATTATTTTTCTTTATCCAACAAGAAAAATGGAAGGGGAAGAAAGAAGGAGAATTGATAATTTTCATTTTTTAACTTTTTAATAAATTTTTACTAAATTCTTTTCAACAATATCTCACTCAAGTGAATTATGGAGACTTTTTATGTTTATATTGTAGAGTGTTTGAATTATTTTTACCTTATAAGAGGTTAATTATTTACATACAAACATAGAAATCAAAATAAAATATAATTGTAATAAATAAAGTTATTATATCACATATTCTACAAAATACTTACATATAAAAACTATTCTGCAAAATTATTTTACATTTTCTTTTTGGCTTTTTGTTATATCTAAAACTTAGCATGAAATGTAATTAAAGTTATTAAAAAAAAATACTATGAGAAGAAGTCAACATTTTTCTTCTATTCGGTGTTTAGTCTTTATGAAATAATTTGTAAGTATATAATTTTTCTAGAGTAAACTATATGATATTTACTGAAACTATGTAGAATAAGGTGGTGGAGACTTTTTTGATAAATTCTCACTAAATCATTGATGTGTCTCTTATTAAAGTTTATTATACCCATAAATTTATATTTTGTTATATTTTAAATTTTTATTTTATTTAATATGAATTTGAAGATGTGTTTCCTTACTAAAGAAAAAAAAAGAGAAGTAAGGATAAGGATGATATTTTTTTTAAAATTTATGAAACCATTACGAATATTCACTCAAGTAAATATATAAGTATGCGTATGAGCCTATTTTATTTAATATAAATTCTCAGTAATTTCTTGATTTAAGAATAATTAGAGAGAGCAGTAAGAGGATGTGATGATGAATTTTTTTAATCAATTTTTTTTAAATATTTGTTACTCATAAAATGTATTTTAATAGTATATTTTCTCATTTCTTATGGATACATTTTGATAATATCATCTATTTTATTAATTTTTATTAAAAGCTTATTATATATATAATCTTATATATTGATACACAATTCTGGAGAAAATATTGACTTGATTTTGGAGAGGCATATTTTTAGTCATCACCATATATGTTGCAACTTCTAAAATAATCAATTAAAGAGAATTGAAGATTTTTATATGTGATGATGCTTTGAAGAATACTAAAAAAACTTATCATATTGTATATAAGGAAGTGTTTATAAATATATACCGAATACTATATCATAAGTTGATTAATAATTCTATACAATTCATGAACAATTTATTTTACTAATATTTCTTTATCACACGTATATAATTCAAGATTATATATTTACTCATTTCAATTGCCCACACAATTAGCTAGTAGATATAGTTGTCTATCATGCTTCTGATTGGTCCCATGTTCGAATTTTATCTCCACTTCCTCTGCTCCGTATTGGAAGGACTGTTAGCATTAATGTCTTTGCTAAGATAAAAAAAAAAAAAAAAAGTGGTTGTCGGCGTAACAGGACGGGTCATAGTCTAGTCAAGGTAATACTCAGTAATCACGTTGCACAATTGCATGCAATAAGCTTTGCCCAAGGGAATATGCAAGCATTCGACCGACACAATAGATCAGTTTCGGTCTCGCTGGCACGGAATCATTGGGCTACTAGATTACCAGCGGATGCCGCATCTGATCCACATAATAAAATCGAAGGTTTTCTCTATGGCACTCTAGCCGAAGTGTGGTGTACACGGACCATTCATTTAGTTGCTCGGAAAAGTGTTGCTAAATAAAAAAATTCACTAGCTAAATACACGTCAATTTAGTATTTGAATGTGATTACATTTATTCACTATATTTTTTAATGTATTTAGCCATATTTTAAAACGTGAAAAATGCATGTTGTGTGATATACCACACTTTAAGTAGTATATCATAACCTTTACCTTGTACTCAATTTATAGACTAATTATAAATTCACATAAAAAAACGCAAATTAATACATATTGAAAAAGAAAAGTGATGGACTTATAATTTTTGAGTTCCTTTTTTTTTGAAAAAAATATGAAACCATAAAATATTATAAATAACACTACTCGAATGCTTCATTCGGTGAAATAACAGATTTTCTTGTTATATAAAGCCACGCTCGATATGCACCATGTATAACAGCTGAATACTCACTGTATCTAGCTCTCTCTCTCTCCGCAGTCCATAAAAAGCAAGTAAGCAACATTCACTTTCTCTTCTATATTTTCCTCTCTCTTTGTTGTGGGAATTAAGGAACAACGACGTTAGTTGTCTCCAGCATCCCTTTCTCAAATCTCAATCAAGCTCCTGTGTCTTGTGTCTTGTCCCTCTGATTTTATTCACGTCTGAATTTGGTGTTGCATTTTTTTTTCAGTCATTATTTGATTTGAGAAGTCGGTACTGCTTTATTTGACTTAGTATGAGATTATGAATCTCTCTCATTTTCACCCGTGCATCTCATCCAATAGTGGTGAGCTCTCATCCAATAGTGGTGAGCTTGATATCTCAGTATTGAAATAATACTATTGTTATTTTTATCACATGAGTGAATGCTAGGAAATGGAGAAATATATATTTTCACTAACAACAAATGCCTCTAATTTTTTGAGAAAAGAAAAGACACTATGATAGAACTATATTCAAGTTTGGTTCACTAACTTCAAGAATTTCATAAAATCGACTAATTTTATTATTCTCAATATCATTTACAATGGGTCAATCTTATTATTTATAGTCTAAGTAATTAACTCGTAATCCCACTAATATCTCTAACAAAATAACTAATTGTTAATAATACTTCCGAAATGGCTATTGCTACTCCTCGATATCTATTGACACTTCTATTGCAGTGGTTTTTGTTTGTTATCCCTAAAATACCCTTCATTCTTCACTTCTAATTGAAAAATAATTTAACAAAAATAAAATCATTATAAACTACTTCTATAATTTTATGTTACTATTACCTAGTTCAATTAATTCTAATTTAATTATTTAAAATATTTATATTTGTTTTAAATTTTTATTGGATTGTTGAACGATGAACACTGATAATTAATTTATTCATTACAATTCTTCATATTCAACTATTAATTTTTTTAAAAAAAATTCTTGAGTAATAACTATTTAAGCAATGTAGCGGTGATTACCTTCTTAAGAAAATATCAAATAAAAATGAATAACCATAATGGTGTATTAGGAAATTATATTATAAATCATATATATACATATTTAAAAATTTTCAAAATATAGAATTCTTTTTTCAAAAAAGTGACTTTTCACAAAAAAAAAACTCTCATCTAAACACCCCTTATTTTTTGATATAACAAATCTTAGTATCATGTATTTATTTACTAATTTTTATATTATGTAATACTGGATAAAAAAATACTGGTTTATGTGTTGCACATAATAATTTAATAAGTGTTGTCATTGTTATTTATTTTACTTAGGACTATTATTAATTTTTAAATATTAATTCGTTATAACATATTAAAGTAATCAATGTATTAAAATATTTCAATAAAATGATTTGAGTTGTAAATACATATAAGTTAAGTCGAAACAATTATAATGTTCGATAGTTATTACAAAGATTTAAAAACGAGATTAGTTATAAGGAAATTTAAATTGAATAAATTATAAATTAAATTAACAATAATAAATTATAATTGATGATGCAACTAATGCCAAACTATTATTTTACTTAGTAAAGAAAAGCAAAAAGTTCCACTAAAAAACTAAACAAAAAGGGCATTTCTAATAGGATGAAATAAATGACATTAAAGTGGGAGTGTCAATAGACGTTTAGGAGCGGCATAATACTTCTAACAAAGTAACTGACTACTTTAAAGTGTAACATTGATATAACTATATTTGAGTCATATTCCCTATTATTTATAGCCTAAGTAACTAACTCAAAATCGCACTAATATCTCTAATAACCTAATTGATTGCTAATAATACTTCCAATAAACTAATCGACTACTTTAGGATGTAACATTACCCTTCCCTACAAAACAACCTTGCCCTCAAGGTTAAGAAAATAAAAACAATTTATTCCTAATTACAATATATTATTTCCTATACAAAACTTTAATGAGTACAAATAATACCCAGTAGGATCCTACTGTATGATTGGGCCAGTAAAAAATTGGTTTGAGCGATTTATTAGCAATACAAATTTTTTCTATCTAATTGAATTAGGCATACTAACAACATAATTTTCAATATAGTAATCCCTCTTCTTGTTTATGGATTGAATGTGGCTCAATTGGCCCAATTGGAAAACACCCAACATTGTCCCTTATTGTGTCTCCTTTTGTATTTCTTCCTTTTTCTTATTTGGGTTTACTTGAACCCTAGGCGTATTGTCATGATGAGCAATCTTTTCTTGATTTGTTGCTAATTTGGCTTCTTGAATTTGTTGGGGAACAACTCCTTGATCTTGCAGATCTTATGGTGGCTATTGGTAGATCTGATTGTTAGATTTGATCTCTTCTTTCCACTCAAGATCCAAATCGAAAACTTCATTTTGGAAAATTTTTGGTAGAATAGAATGACAATCCAATTGGTAACAGTGGGTAAATGTTATCTCGCAGGTTATCCATGCTGTAGTTGGATTGCGCTAACTCCATAGTCGAAATCATTTAAAAGCTTGACCTATGAAACCCTTCTTTGCCTCTACAAGTCTTTGGTCATTTGGTGTTCCTCTAACACCCTAAAATGATCTTGCACAAATGGCCCACCACCAAGAATTTTACCCAACAAACACGGGGAATTCCTCCTTGGGAGTGAGTGATATTTCTAATTTTTTTCATTCAAGAACCTCTCAATAAAAGCACCAATGATAGAATTATATTCAAGTCTAGATTTTAAACTCCAAGAATTCTATAGAATTCATTAATTTGATTATTTTCAATATTATTTACAATGGTCAATCCTATTATTTATAGTTTAAGTAACTAACTAATAGTCCCACTAATATCACTAACAACCTAACTGATTGCTAATAATACTTTTCACAAATCAACTGACTATTTTAGGGTGTAACACGCTAGATTTAGTCTATTTTTCTCTACCATTTCCCCTGAAAACTAGTGAGTATCTCTCAATTCTAGATTTAGTCCATCATTCTAGATTTAAGCATTGATTTTGATTCTGTGTAGGGATTTGAAACAGGTATAGAGGTGCATATTCAATTCAAGCATACATATATGTGGTAAGATGAGTTTGAGCAATGGCAACCAAACTCACCAACCTTGTAGCAATGGAGGGGATGATGAGTTGAAGCCCTTCAAGATCTTCGTGGGCTATGATCCACGTGAAGACATTGCCTTTGAGGTTTGCCGCCACTCCATCTTGAAGAGGTCTTCAATCCCAATTGAGATCACCCCAATCAAACAATCAGATCTGAGAAAAAGCGGCTTGTATTGGCGTGAGAAGGGGCAGTTTGAGAGCACAGAGTTCTCCTTTTCTAGGTTCTTGACACCATGCCTTGCCAATTACCAAGATTGGGCAATGTTTGTGGATTGTGATTTCCTCTACTTAGCGGATATTAAAGAATTAAGAGACCTTATTGAAGACAAGTATGTCGTTATGTGTGTCCAACATGACTATACTCCAAAAGAGAGAACAAAAATGGATGGGGCGGTGCAAACTGTTTACCCAAGAAAGAATTGGTCTTCAATGGTGTTGTACAATTGTGGGCACCCCAAAAACCGTGTCCTAACCCCTGAAACCGTGAATGCACAAACGGGTGCTTTCCTTCACAGGTTCCAATGGCTTGAGGATGGTGAAATCGGGTCGATCCCATTTGTTTGGAACTTCCTTGAGGGGCATAACAGGGTTGTTGAGAAGGACCCAACCACTTTTCCAAAAGCCATCCATTATACTCGTGGAGGGCCGTGGTTTGAAGCTTGGAAGAACTGTGAGTTCGCTGATCTATGGCTTAATGAGATGGAAGAGACACTGAAGGAATCCAAAAAAGAGACTTTGAAATAGATTGAATCTAGCAATGGCAACACTCAGCTGTTCATATATTAAGTAATGTCGCATGTGTGATCGTTTTATGGACTCATCTTTGATTCACTTGGAGAGAGAGACTCGGAGCTGATCGCTCCGCTATCGTTTTCTACTTCGACACGTTGTGTCTTGCTCTCTCCATGAAAGTTCAGGACACATCAGTAAGACACGTGCAAATTACATTTCCCATTGGATATTATTGGAGTGTTGTAGTGTGGTAGGAATGATTTATAGGGGTGTATATTTCTAAATTTGGAAATGGTTATGCAAGTTAATTTCCTTGTCTGGTGAAATGCAAGTTACGGGAGTAGGAGAATGTACCACTGCTTAAACCAAATGGGTATTTATGATCAGTCCCATTCATGAAGTATGTTTATGTTGTTTCTACTTTATATGATATCCATTTTCAGATGTAACTCTTTTCGTTTGATAATCTTTAGATGCATCACAAGCTTTTCCGTGCGTGCTGGTACATCACCCAAGGCTACACTTAGGGAAGAACCAAATACTATCTCTCCTCCACGTTGTAGCCTTCTCCAAGCACCGTATAGCCCATTTTTTTCCCACTTTTTTTGGTTTTTTTTTCCTCAAGTTAGTGGGCAACTATATGCCCAATATCCATGCTAAATGGATTTTCGATTGTGAGATTTCCACAACCCAAAGAGAGAGCCACATGGAGCAACCATCACACACCAAGGTAAAGAGGATCACAAAGATAGGGTTTTTGGTTCTCATTTGCATAGAGAGAATGATATAGATGGCCATCCACCACCATCCTCCACCTTTGGCCAATCGTCACCGGAGCGACCATTCGGCTCTTCTGCTGCCTCCTCTACTCCTCCTCTATTGCCTTTGTCCCGTCCTACGGTGCCGCCACCTGCCCCGACCTCTTCCCTCTGCACTCCTTCCTCATCCACACCCTAATGCTTCTTAATAAAACCATTTCTTCTTCTTCTTCTCTTTCTTCTTCTTCTTCTTCTTATTATTATTATTATTATTATTATTATTATTATTATTATTATTAATAGAATCGCTTTTTCTTTTGCTTCTTCTTCAAATTTTCCATATACAGACAAAACGCAAACAAGGTTTGGGAAATAGGAAGCACTGTGCTGCTATTTCTCAATTTTTTTATTCTATGGCTATGGATTTTTTTTGGTTTTCAACAATGTTTTAAATTGTGGTTGCGGTCGCAAATGCGGTTGTGGTTGCGATTGTTGCGGTTACGGATAATGCGGTCGTCGCAATGCGCGTTGCGGCTGATGCGGTGTGAAATTTTTGCGCATCTGCAACTTGGAAAAAGTATCCGTTGCGGCCTGTTGCGGCCTTGTTACGGCCCATTGAGGCCCGATGCGGGCCTAATGCGATCTGATACGATCCCGATGCGGTTACGTTGCGGTCAACTTGTGTGAAAATGCATCACACCGCGATTGCGGTTCGATGCGGTTGTGCTATGGACCACAACCGCAATATTGCGGCCGCATCATGTGATGCGGTCCGCAATTTAAAACCTTGGTTTTCAAGATTGAGGTAAGCTTCATTTTCTTACATCCTCTTAATCTTATGGCTTGATGGTTGATTTTAAGTTATCTATCAATTTGGGATTTAGGGTTCACAATTGGGAATTTTTGATGCATTATTTTGTTACAAGATAAAGGAGGAATTTCATGGCGGCTGATAATGGCATGAGTATGATGTTCTTTTTCTCTTTATTCACCTTAAGGTACTTGACTCTTTTGATTCCTCTTTTTCCATTCGTTACTGCTCTCTTTTTTTTAGTCAGAATTCCCTGTTCTTACTTATTCTCTAATTGTGAGGATTGTTGTGATGATGATGATTGCAAATGAATGATGACGAAGGTGGCAAGTTTGGCGGCTGGTGAGCTATTGCAGTGACCGCATGTTTCTGGCTAGCCAGGAGCAAAGCTTATGATAGTTGCGGTTTTGGGTGTTTTTTTTTTTTCCCTTTTTTAAAATGGGTATTTGGGATAAAGTATATGGTGATGGGTTTTGATTTGATGCGACAATCATTTATTCCAATTTGGTCTTGAGATTGGATGGTAGCCTCTCCAACCATCAACCATAGAAAGCCATGGATCCTAGCCTCGAGATGCAAAAAGTTTAAAAAGTGTTGGTTGTACGAGCATATCAAAAAAATAAAAAATGTACAAATATTTTACAGCTCATATTAAATCATGCTTTGTGCAATAAAATAATTATCTCAAATAATGAAATCGAACTTGAAAAAAAGGAGTTGCATATATTTTTTTGTTTTCTTTTGTGTTGCTTGAAACTTTGGAATGAAGTTCTTAAATACCTAATAACGCTCTAGTAACCATTTTTTTAGTTTGATTTTTATTTTTCTTCGTAGATATATTTTAATGGTATGTATTTTGGGTTTCTTAAACTGAGTTTACCATATAAAAAATTCAAGGTGGTATTGACCATATAACATTCATTGACATCTGAATTTTTTTTCTTTCAGGTTGGAATTTTGGCTCTAGTGATTAGTGGATTAACAAAAAGGAGAAAAAGGAAGTGAGCTTTCATCCTTAACTGGTAGGAACATTAAAATTCCTTTTTACATGAACCAAATTATAAAGATGGGAACTCATAATTGTTAGTTCAAAGGCTTATGATAATAGTTCTAAACCAACTTCATTTTCATTGATAGTGGATAAAGTAATAAAATAGGATGAAATAAATAATGCTTTTGAATTCATTAGTGGAGATACTTATGTCTTAGAGAATTAGGCTCTATTTGGCCAGGTCATTACTCTAATTTGGCTATTCTACAGCAACGAGTTTAATTAGTCCAGAAAAGAAAGATGTTTTGCCATCCACAAACACCAACAACAACCCTGTTCCTGTCCATATTCCTATCTCAAGTGAATTTCATATCATTCCATTGCAGATTTGATTTTTAAGTTTCAATATGTGATCTTGACATATAGGAAGAGCTTCCTACCTTATTTTGTTATTTTGTTTTTTATGGGTTTTTTAACTATCAATTTTTTGGTAAAGATTTTAGTATTGAGTTTTGTTAGTTTTAAATGTAAAACGTGTGATTTTTTGAGTTATTATCCTTTGTTTGGTGCTAATTCTTATTAGTTTCTTATTTGTGACTCTATCCCCTATGCTTCTTCTATGGGCTACATTTTATGGTATTGGTATTAACCTTTGGAGTGTTGTTTGCATCTTGGCAGAGTTGCTTGCTGGGAAGCCAATCATGTCTGGCCGAATAGAGCTATTGTTCTTTCTTCTATTTCAAATTGGCTATAGCCCAAAGTTTAGTTTATACGATACTAATTGTGATGCTTTCTTATATTTTTGTAAATATTTGAAGTACCAATTTGATGTAGCAACTTGCATTGGGATTTGTCATGAACTTGATTAGTTTAATTTGGGTTGTGGCATTAATGAATTGACAGATGAAAGAAAATAAAAGAAAATGAGAACCATTTAGTTTATGACCAGAATCCATGTTGTAAATAGTTTAGATATACTTTAATGCCTGAATATTGTACCTTTAGTTTCCAGCTTTAGGCAGTTCTTATGGTATTAAATTAAAGTGGTATTATTTCTATTTTGCAGTTAATTCACCCTTTTATCCTTCATAAACCATAATAATCCTATGTTTGTACTCTGGTATCTTTTATTTTGCTCTTAAGATGACTACTTTCAAGATGATTATATGTAATGTGACTAACTTTTGGGTAGGTTGAACTTGTGAAATTTTGAAATTGTGATTGACATTCTTACTAGGTTGGAATATTTTTACCTTTCCAATTACAATGATGGAAGAAACAATGGCTAAGTTAAGGTAGCAATCAACGGTTTTAACTGCATTGGTAGAAACTTTCTCCGTTGCTGTCATGGTCAAAAGTACTCATCCCTTTATGGCATTGTAGCCAATGACAGCTTTGGTGAGTTTTTACAATGCAATACCCCTTTAATTGGCTTGCTCATGTTTGTTAGTACAGATGAATTGTTTTTCACCGAATGGAATTGGAATGATAATGACATGCTATTTCACTTAATGTATATGTGTAAATACCAAATGATGGCACCATTACTACTAATAGTAAGCCCATCAAGCTTGTCTTAAATAGGAACCTCTTTAAGTTTTCTTAGGCTGAGTTTGAGATTGACATTGTTATTAAGGTAAGTCCTTTTTAGCATTTCTTTTTAGACATGCGTGTCTTTGAATACAAAAAAAGGCTTTGAAATTGCCTTATATTATATCTTGTTGTGTTGTCAAATCGAGTCAAAATTTCCAAAGGTTTAGCGAAGCTATATATTAACTGTAGAGCTTTTGAATTGATCAATGGCTTGATATTTTAGAGAACACCCATAAAGTTTACTTTTCTAAGTGCAAATGCATATAACATTGGATGAAACATCAACCGTTCCATGGCAAATAATGAACTGTATAATCTATGTTGATGATTTAAGATTGTATATCTTACTCTCTAATTAACTTTTTAGGTGAACACCATCTAAAAATGTACATAGTGAGAATTATACTATTGATTTCTTTGTGATAAATAGTTTATCTTTTCAAAATGTTCCACAAAATTTTTCCTTTAATTGCATCTAAAGAAAGTCATTACTTCTTTATTATACATGTAGCAAGGGAAAAGGATTATTCCTTCTCACTACTTGGTGCATCTTAACAAAGATGGCTTAACAGCTACAAACGTTTAGGAGATGCATAGAGTGGCATAATGCTGGATACTAGAAACAACTCAGTCAAGCTCCGCTGTGCTCTTGATAGAGCATGCTATAATAAAAAATTTCAATACAAAATTGTTTATTAATCTCTTTTTCATTTTGAATCTAACTCAGCTGCACATTAGTTTTTTTTGCAGGGATTGTTGTTAGAATAAAATTTCAAACATTATCTCGACTAAAGAATCCAATTATTACCTTATCAAGATAAGTAATATTTCTTATTTTATCAATAAAAGTACAATATATATAGTTAATGGCTTGATAAAGCAAGGGATCATAAATTTTACAAGGTTTTTGTAACTTATATTACAAGTTCATATAAAAAATTTTGTTCAAGATAATGATGCTTACAAGACAAGAAATTATCCACCATAAATTGTTTTTTATGAATATTAATACCACAAACAAGCAATAATTTAAATTAATAACAATATTTAAATATAATATTGTAAATTTTATAGTAAAATTGTAACAGTTGTATATACATGGGCATTGCATGGGGTTTTATGATTGATAAGTTTCATTTGAGCATTTATTAGGTAATTTACTTCATATTTGATATGTGTTTTTATGATAATAAACAATGCTACTTTCATGATTTAAAAGTTAGGAGGTACGGAACATGGTAAAAGGTAAAACAGAAATAAAAAAAATGGATACTCTATAGAGTTTTTGACATGTTTACAAATCTGTACCATCAATTTTATTCACTATATGCTCACTCATGTATGGGTTCTATTAGTTTTTTTGTTAATATGTCTAAGAATAGATTTTTAGAATTATGCCTATATACAAGAATTTTTATATTATATATCAATAATGTTTTTTGTATATTCAAAAGGGAATAACTCATTGAGATGCACAACCTATCACTGTTCAATGAGTGGAAGTGAGTGGGGTCATCATTATATCCAATAGTAATAAGGACTGAGACATTCATTTTTGAATATACAGATAATATTATTGATCAATATTATGATGTTTGAGATAAGTATAGACGAAAAAATGAATGAAATTGATTAGAAGACTCTTAAACTAATATGATATATTAATTGTCTAATAATTACAATACTCACATACAATTATACAATAATTTTTGAGAGAGATATATAACTATATAGCAAAAAATAAAAATAAAAATCTTGGGGGCAACCCCGCCTTGGCAACTTATTGAAAATCTAAAATGCAAAAACCCAAATGATAGATTCTTTTTATTCTTACAATCGGTCTCCATGTAAATTTCTTATCCAAAAAAAAGGCTCTATATTTGATAAGGTTTTAGAAAAGCCTTCACATAGTCTAATTATATTCATTAAATAATTTTTTAATGTAGTATTTTCATGTTAAGAAAAAAATGTAGAAAATTAATCAATATTCATTTTGAGCCAAGAAATAAAATTTGGGTAAAAAATTATAACTTATTTTAAAATACATGAAATATACATACAAAGACACACAAAAAAAACTTATAAAATACATCTTCAAATTTGAATATAATAAACATAAAAAATAAAAATCTTTATCTTTAATTGAACTGTGTGTAGCATGGGTTTTCAACTAGTATAGTTCATAGGAGCAATGCTAGATGTCCCATTTTACATCAAATTTATCACCGGTAAACGAGCTTGTTGAGTTGAGTGAGTTGGAACTATAAGCTTGTTTAATGGTATGAAGTGGATGCTATATGTGACATCCACCTTATTGATGTCAAAATATCATTTTCATAGTTGATAGTAGGTCTGTGATTGGTTTCATAAAGCTTTTCTCATTTTTTATATTTTGTTTTCAATTTATTTTCTATTTTCAAGATTTTATAAATTAAGTAGTCAAAATTGAAAAATGGATTTTATGTAATTTTCATTGGTTCTTCATAAAAAAAATCCTGAGAAAAAACTTAACTGAAAATAGAAAATATAAATTGAAAATTATTTTATAAAACTAAATACACACTAAAATATTTGTCGGGCAATTGAGTTTAGTTAAGTTAGAGGTTGATACATTGAGCCCTTCTTCCAAGCATTTTGTCATTTTTTTTTGCCCATCTTCTTCTTTTAAATACTTATGATAGTTTTAAAACCCGACTCAGTGATGAACTTGGATAAGTGGGTCACTGGTTCAACTAATGGGTCACTGGTCCAACTAAATATAATTAAATAAATATATAAATATATTGTGATTCAAATAAATATAATAAAATAACATAAGTAATCAACAATTTAACACACTTTAAAAATTTATATGCTTATATAAATACATACATATAAAAATGTGTATATAACTATTAATTAGTTTATGTAAATGACAAAATACATAATTTAAAATAAAAAATTTATATTTTTCTTTTGTGTTACATGAGTAATTAAGGAAAGCCAAGGCCCAACACACTACAATAAGAGAAAGCCCGTAATTGTACGAACCTAGTCATTTAGTTCCAAAAATAAAATGAAAACAATCTTGATCCATCTATCTCATAACATAAAAGAGTTTGTTTTACTTTTATTGATGAATAAGACTGAAATTGGTTAGGTGGGTAGCGGTAAGTGGGCTTGTGTTTGTCATGGACTCATGGGTTGGGCCGATAAAGGGCAACCAAGGATGAGTAGACTGAAAAAAGAAAAAAAAGGTAAATGAGCCACCTGTTTACCTATGACAGCCAAGCAAAAAATGGATTTTTGTTAAATGGATCAAAAGTTTTGGGTCAAACCCACCTTTTTTTGTGGGCAAATAGGGTGGCCCAATGAGTTTAGCTCGTTTTGGGAACCCTAATGGATACCAGTTTTCAATAGAGAAAATTTTTTGGTGGAATGAGCACTACACAAAGAAGTGAAAGTACGAATGATCTTTTTTTTTTTAATTCATTTGTACACTCCTCACCAACACTATGAGAATTTGTAGTAAAAGATGTTAAAGCAGTAGATAGTTGCTATGAGAAAGAAAGGACAGAAGATTTTGAATCTACATATTGATTATAAATATTGGGTACTGAGTCAAAAAATAAAGAGCGTGCAGCATCAATTTATACAAGAAATATTTTTCTAAAGTTTCAAGATGAGCTTGCAAAGATTAGCAAATTCATGAAGGAGAAGGTAGAAAAGAATAAATCTCAATATGGGTAAGTTGCTTCAATCTTCAAGACCCATTTCTTGTTATAGAGGACTTGGACTCTAAAGATGCCAAATGTAAGTGTCAACTTTATGAATTTATGGGAATACTATATTGGCCTATATTGGCTAGTTTCAAGCCAAAAATGATGCTCAAATTCCAAGTCGCCTCATTTTACAATGTTGGAGAAAAGAAGCTAACAGTGACATCAAAACTAATTTATTTCAAAAAAGTTTAGTTGTGCAAGATCATCATGGCTTAGCTATTTTATAAAGTAGACATGTAGACCATCAAGCAAGCTTGTTGTCAGATCAAGAGATTTAAAAGTATGTTACTACTAGGTTAGAAGTGTAAGTAAAGATGCAGCATGAGAAAGGGGGTTGAAGTGTGCATCTAAATCTTTGACTTTCTGAAACTTAAACAAAGTATATCAAGTTTTGAAACTTGAAGGCAGTGGTAAAACAAGTTAGTAGACTTTAGAAAGTAGCTTTCTGAAGTCTTTAGAAACTAAATAACTTTCCATAAAAAGACTTAACGAAAGATAAGGATTCACAGAAATGAAATGAGTAACACATTGCAATGTAAAGAGATAGGAAGAAGAGAATATCACACAAAGGATTTTATATTAGTTTTTCCAAATACTGCCTACATCTAGTTCTTAACCAATCTATGGAGTTCCACTATCAACTACTTTCTCAACTTGAGAAAGTAAGATATCCTTTTTAATAGCTTTCTCAAGCTATCTTTAGTGAGCAGTTTGTACAATCAATCCTTACTCACAAGTAGTTTTATCTTAGCATCTCCAAGGTAATCTCACACTAATCACTAGTGAATCAAGGTATAAAAGATATAAATTTTTGGTGTTTAACACTCCAAGAAAAACATTGAAGTTTCCTAAGATAATGAAGTGGTTAAGGAAACAACTTAGGAGACTTCTTTCTAATCTTCCTAAGAAGAATATTTGCTAAGATATACAAGAAAGAAGACTTTCTTTTTCAGAAACTAAAATTAGTGTAAGAAAGAACTTCACAAAGTATAATAGTTGCTTGAAAGTTGAATGCAAAGAAATTCCTTCAATTTTGAAGGCTTCTTCCTTTTATACTTGAATTTGAAATGGACCATTGTCCCCTTGATATTTTTTCCTCTTAATAGAATGCCAGGTGACGAGGGTGGGGAGTGATCATCAATGCAAGAAGGTACGGACAAAGAGCAACTCCTGGCAGACTTCTAAGTAGAGGGGTACATGAATGAACCGATTACACACCAAAATGAGAGGAATCTTAAGACTGTATAGGCATGAGACTATACCATTGAGGATGATTATATGAATTGATTTGTGTAACGCCCCGATTTTTCTATCTGAGAGAAAATGACCAAAATGCCTCTGAGGTTATTTTCTGCCCAGAATTCGAGGATAGCCAGCCCGACAGTCCTCAAAGGGTCAACTCAATGTTTGAAGGGGATTAGATGGTCCTTGAGTGATTTCGAAAATGAAAATCTTGTTTTCTGCAGTTTCGGGTCAAAATGACCAAAATACCCCTATAGCATTTTTATGCGGGTAAAGGTGCTGTTCGAGCCCGAAACTTTCCCTGAGGGTTTAAAATGATGTTTTCATGTGTTTAAAAGTATCTGTTTAAGTCCCGGTGGTCCCGGGCAGTTTTTGTGCAAAATTATGATTTTGCCCTTGGCATAGTGCCATTTGAGTTTCATGATGTAATTAAGCAAACCTAAGCAATATTAGGCTATAATCAAAGATTAATTAATTTTCATAATTAATCTAGAGTCAAAATAAGTTATTAAAATTAATTAGAACCTAAAATTGCTTAGATTAAACCTAAATCTCTTTTTAAAACTCAAGATTCCTAGTTTTGGAATCTTGAATAATATTTTCTCTCTCCAATCTCCTAAATCAAGGAATTGTGTTGGCATTGGATTCCAAGTTAATGAAGTTTGACTTTATTAATTTAGTAAAACCACCACTTAAATCTAGTCTTAGAAGTCTCTAATTACATCCTTAGTCACCTAAACACTTTCTTACAAATTCCTGATCCTAAACCTAATCAAAGCTACACCTAAACACACATCCTAACCCACAATTAAGGAACAACTTGTTCCCCAAGTTCTTCTAGAAAGGCATGGCCACCCATACCACGCCATGCCTTGCACCATGCTTAGAACGATACCTTAGGCCATACCTAGCCATACTTCACCATGCTTGAACCCATACTTGGCCATACCTTTGAATGACTACAATCATACCTTGAAAAAGATATTTTCCTTCCTTTTTCCCTCCATATAGTTTCAGCCACCCTCCCCCCTCTATGCATCTTCATTTGTTTCATTTCCTTATAAATACACATGCAAATAAACTTGTGAGAACCTTTAGTTCATTTGCTAGCTTTGAGTTTTCAAGAGTGTCTTGGTTTCTTTCTTTTCTTTCAAAGAACTCAAGAGTTCTTTCTTCCTCTCATCTTCTTCATCATTTCCACCACCACACAGCCACCATTAAATCTTCCTTTAAACACTTAGCCATATCATTCTCAAGATCAAGCTCAAGAAACACAACTTTCTTTCTTTTTCCTTTCTTCTTGGCCGAAGCTCCAGCAAGCTTTAGGGAGGATTTTTCTTTCATAGACCAAGCCTTGTTCATCCTCCAAGAGACATACCTTTGGTAGGGATTTTGTTTTAAATATTTTAGCCATTAAAGTTCTTGTTTAGTTATGTACTTGATGGTTTCTCTTGAATCTTTTAGAACTTCTTCTTTTTTTCCCATTTTGATTTTGGCCTAGAGCCTTTGATGAACTTGGAAATAAGATCTTGATGATGGGGATTGTATGATGATATTCATCACTTGAGCAACCCCTAAAGCTTGGTCTTAGTTCTTGAGGAAATGGTGTTTTTAGTTCCTTTTCTTTTTATCTTGAAAACTTAACTTTGATGTTGTTCTAAAATGAGTGTATGAACTCAATGATGAGGACACATGATGTTGGTGTTAATACATCATCAAGATCATGGTCTGTAGAGTTTCAAAATGGTTCTTTTCTTGCTCATGATTTCAATGCCTTTTTCCTTTTTCTTTTTCTAAAATTTCGGCCATCATTGATGGTTCAACATGAAAGCTTGATGATGAGAGTTCCTAGATGATGACTATGTGTTCATCACAATGAGACCTCTAGGGCTTGAGTTTTAATAAAAATGTTATTTATGATTTTGCTTCAAGGAATGATATTTTGGGTTCTAAGGACCTTAAGGTCCACTTTATCTTACTATGATAAGTTTGGGTTGAGGTTTAAGTCCCTCTAAAGTCTTGGATGAGCTCTAATAAGAAATAAAATGGACCTTGCACTCATGTTTATATTCAAGCTTTTGCATTTGCATATTTATTGTTAAGCTTTGCATTCATGTTTACCTTCCAAGTTATCACTCAAAGTTAAAGATAAGGAATGAAGTGCACCTCATATTTATGTTTCTTGTTTAGCACATTTACTTCTCAAGTCATCACTTAAGAACTTAAAGATTTAAAACGAGAACTTACATATCACCTAATTAATCTCGAAACCTTTCTATTTTGGCCTTAAAGTCTATTGTTGCTGGGCCTAAAGCACTAAAATAAAGAATTGAACTTGCATATTTACTTTCAAGTCTTGCGTATTTATATTTCTAGCACCTCATATTTATATTTCAAGTTCTTGCATCTCATATTTACTTTGAAGCCCTCACTTTACTTTATAATGAAAAATAAAATGGAATGCATAGCATGTTTATATTTTGTCATCACTTTAAAACTCTAGAGCTCAAAACTTGCCCTTATTATCTCAAGTTAAAGTTTGGCTATGGATACATCCCCATGGATGCATATTTCGGCCATGTGATGATGATGAGCTTGATATGAGTTTCATCTAATTGCAAGAGCCAACAATCTATGTTCAAAGATTTTCCCATGTTTTAAGAATTTCATAAGGTCATTGCTAACAAGATTTGTAAACTAAACCTCTTCTAAGAATGTTTTAAATTAGTTACTACCCTATGGTTGTTCTTAGTCCTTTTTACAAGATAAAATGTTTTACAAAGAGTTTTAGAAGTCCTAAAACGAATTCAAGAGAAACTGGTAACTTATGCTGATTAAAAATGAAATTTTATGCATGATATGAATATATATATATATGAATTCAGTTCTGTCATGGTATGTTTGCTGCTGTATGATGTGGTTTTGGTATGTTGGAATGTGTTAAAATTATGAATAATAAGTTGAGAACCTTTCTATGCATGTTAGCAAAGAAACTAGTCTTACAGAAAAACAGTAAAGTTGAGTTTTAGCATAGTATTGACCTATTTATTTTTAGCCACTGCCAAAACTGTTTTAATGGGATAACATTCAGTTTAGGATTGTTTAATTATGAAAAACTTGGTAACATTTGATGTAGAATTGATTTTTAGCACCTATAGGGAAACTAGTAACTAGAAAACCGTAAAAGTGAAATTCTAGAACACTTAGAAATATAATTTTCAAATTCTGTTACATCATGATTAATCATAGCAAAAGTGATCTATAATTAGTGCAACTGTGTAGGAATCCCTCATAATTGGTTTAGATTTAATTTATAGCGTCTTAGGCGAAGACGGAACATAGAAAGGGTCTAAAACATAGATTCTAAAGCCCCGTAAGTATATGATATTAATTTAGCCCACATCCTTGTGATACTGTCCAGACTTGTTTATGATCATAAAAATAAGTAAGAATTATTAGTAGTGAACCTATAGGTGTATAAAAGGATAAAAGTGAATGTTAGCGTAATTAGTTTTCAAGATTAAGACCCGTAAAGATCAAAGCATAAGACACCATAGATCCCAAGACATAATGAGCTTTATGACTTCAAGTAGATGTATGTTTAATTATGAGAATGACTTGAGTATGACATATGCATTAGCTGAGCCCGGTCCTTGATTCCAGCAAACTAGTTAGGAGCATGCTATCTTTTGAGCATGTTAAAGCAATAACGTGATGACGTATATACTATGATGAGTTTGACTATATGACTTGATGTCTTATAGTGATGTTGAATGGCTATGTATGCTCTATATGTTTCATGGCATAAAGCAAGTTTGAAGGAAATCTGGTGTACGCTGTTACGCTGCCAAATTTCTCATCAAACTTGAGGATTTGAGAAAAGTTTGTGAAAACTCCTAGGTGACACCGATTCGGCCGAGCACCCCCAGGAAAGGTTCTGGGTGATAACGGTTCAGCTGAGCACCCACAGAACAGATGTAACATAACACTGAGACGCATTCCTATCGCTACGGTGGGGAGGAAACAAATCTGTGAGGGTATTGACATTGAGCTTGCCAAAGCAGACAATTCGCTGTGTACTAGATACCAGTAGAGCATTTCAAAGAAGGAAATGATCCTAAGATAGGTGATCCAAGAAAGTTATGTATACCCCCTCTATTACCCCATATTAAATCTAGTGACGACTAGTTAAGATTGAGCTCATTCCTAGGTGATAGGTGAGATATAGTTTGGTGACCAGATTATCATTGAGGCTGGTGAGTCGGTTGGATTTTTGGTGGATATGTTAAGAGGGTGGTCTTTAAGAAAAAGAACTTAAGAGTTTGACCTATGAGAAAGATGTCACATGAAAAATACTGTGCCTTTTATGCCACATATATGATTTATGTTCCTTTATGTTGGGCCCAAGAGCTACGATTTTCATGTTAATGTACATATGGTATTGTCATGCATTCATCAAATATCTGTTGCAGTCATGTCATTAAGACACATATTAAAAGACACCCACTTCGGATAAATAGATTTGAAAAGTCCAAAACTAATCCTTATGCATGTACACCTTTTTCATAATTAAAACCGAGGTGGCTGGGGACAATGACAATGACACTTGCGTTAGAGTCAGAAATCCTTACTGAGAATCTCGAATGAGTTTCTCATCCCTCTCTTTTCTTCCGTGTCGTCTCTAGACGAGGATTACAATGAGGTTCGCGACTTCTTCTAAGGCTCGTGCTCAAAGGTCACACCAGCAAACGGAGTAGAGGGTCACAACGGAAGCATAGATAGTTTAGCTTTTGGAATTGATACTTATCCATCCTCATAGGCGGATAAGTAGCACTCTATGTATATGTGCATGTTTTGATGTAAATGAAGTTACAATGATGCTAGTAAATTATGTATCTATGAAGATGTAATGATATTATGATTGTTATGTATAATACTATGTTTCATGATTATGAATGGTGTGATTACTTTCCTTGCACGATATGGTTATGACGAACGTTAGGTTAGCGCACGACTTGCGTTTTGTTTTCAAGTTTCAAAAAGAAAAATTTATTCGTATTTTCTGCTAAGTATTTTAATGAAAGGTTTTAAAGAATGGGACTAAAAGGGTAATAGACTAATGTTTAACCTAAATACGTTCTAGGAGTATTGGGTTAAAAATTAGGATGTTACAATTTGTACTATCTATACCAACAAGATGCATCTTCTTTTCAATAGCTCATCACTAAAAACTCCATGGTTAAGCATGTTTGACTTGGAGCAATTTTAGGATGGGTGACCTCGTGGGAAGTTTTCCTAAGAAACGTGTGAATGAGGACAAAGCACGCTGAAAAGACCCCATGTTGGTTTGTGGGGAAAGTCGTCAATGCATAAGGCAGCCTGAGCTGTTATACTTAACACGTATTGATCAATCTTTGTGTGTTATAGGATTTGCCTTCTAGAAATATGTATTGACCTGTGTTAGAAATAGTTATATAGTAGAGAAATTGTTGACAATTATTTTTGAACAATAATTCAAAAACAAAATCTTCAATCTGAGCATGGTTTCTAAGCTTCTCTATATGTGTGAAGACCTTCTAGAAGATGGTGCATATCCAACCATAAAGGTGATATGTCACTATCATCACTATATTAGGTTTTAACTTCATTTGAAATATTCAAATAATTTCAGTTTCTAACGATGACTCAATGTAGTTTCTGATGTTTATATGCTTTGTGATGTTGTCATGATACTTTTTGAAGTCATAAACTAATTTCTGAAGGCCCAATATCACTTTTTGAAACTCTAGCTTGTTTTCTTAAGTTTCTTATATATCTAATTCACTTTTCTAAACTATTTTTCACATTCTGAAGAATATGAATCTCTTTGAATGAGATTTTAATCAAGTTAAATCATGATGATGTGAAAAATATATCATGAATTGAATAGTATGCATATGATAATTGACTGTTAATTGCTACAGAAACTCAAGTGAACCATTAGTTTTTTCTTCCAATATTTTAATAAAATTTGCTTTGTTGTCATTCAAAACATAAGCTTTAATTGCTTTTCCAAGGGTTCTGAAACTAACAAGAAGAAACTTATGTAACAACTGCAAAAATGGAAGCTAAAATGGATATGGGTGAGAATGTCATTGCTATAGATTCAAGTTATCAAAATGTGATGGATGAGCTTAAAGACAAAGCCCCTGAATTGCATATCAAAGACCCACATGTATCACAAACTAAAAGGAGAAAGAAGAATAATATGAAAGAAGCTAAAGTTGGAAGAATCAAAGTGATCTTGAAATATCTTTTAATAGAATTCTAGTTAAAAGAAGATCTTGCCAATTTTGTGAAGAACATGATCATAACCAAAGAGGTTGTAAGAAAAAGCAAAAGCTATAGATTGTGCTAATAATCCAACTTCAACTGAATGTAAATTATTAAATTGTCTTTATTATACTTTCTTTCTTTTAAATATAGGTTTATACATTAACATTAGCATTAACTTATTCATGGTTGAATTTTGCACGAGCTTGATGTTATAATTCCACTAAGTTAAATTGGCAAGGTGTTTTTCTAATGGAATGGCCACTCGGTAGAGTTTGTTAGAGTAACCTATAAAGTTTTGTTTTGCTTTGCTTTATTCTTTATTAGTATTTTGGGTCAACCACTAGTTTGATTTTTATTTCATTGTGAACGTATTTGAATTTTGTTTTTTACCATTCAATTAGATACTTCAAAGTTATTAAGGATCTTATATATTCCCATACTATAGATATTGCCAACTATTCAGTTTTGAGCATATGCGCTGAGTTGCAGCATGCTTATTTCAATCTTTCAGTTTAGGTTCTAAGCACATATGCAAAGTTATTGATTTTCTAAATATCGATAAAAGTCTCTGCTTCTTAAATTGAAAATGTGTAGTTTTGATTCAAGTAGCTTTATTACCATATCAGATCTTTTATTATTATAATTATTAGCCTACTATGTGAAATATTAGCAAGCAAACGCATGTACACAAACTAAAAGTAATTCAACTAATATCACAATGGTCTATGAATGTTAATGTCCATATACGTGAGCTGATGAGGATAAAAGAATATTGCTTTACTTACGACAATAGTAAAGTATTTTAGCTTAATGGTTGAATTTCTTTGTATCTTGTTTACTTCCATGAACTTGTACACTAGGAATAATCAATCAAATAATAGTAAAGTAACAAATCTACGGCCACAAAATAGTAAAGATTTATTTAAAATGAAATTCATTTGCATAAAACACACTGAGAATAACTTGAGTAATAAAACAAATGCCTTACATTCTATAAATACTCCTTAGCAACTGTAATGAGGGGAAATAAGAATTCGGAATATATCTCATTACCCAATGGGTGTTTAGATTCGAGAATGCAAGGTGACCGCGGTCTTTGAGTCTTTGGTGAGTACGAGGGGTGTGTACCTATAAGGACTCTACTAGCAAGTAAGCAAAAGCTTAATGAGGTCTGAATGTGCAAGTGAATGTAAAATTGTACCTGGAATTCAAGGGAGTATTTTTAGAGGGAACTCGAAGATGGTTATCAGAGTTGCAAGGCTCATCGTGTTTCCTGACATGGTGATCCCACATTCTGTAGTTCGTGGATGAGTCATAGCATGGGCACACAACCTTAGTAACTATTGCCACATGGAGGTTTCTTCGAGTTCAAGTGGGGTAAGACTCCAGACACAGACTTCGGAAGGCTTGGGCCAATGATCTGGGCCAATTTCGGTGGCCCACATATGGGTTCATGCTTAGTTGATACTTTTGTCTATAACAGTACCCTAACTCGATCTCTGAGGTCTCAGGCTTAGAGGTTGAGTTCAATCAGTATAGACTACAATAATTTTCATGCAAAATATATCGAATCTCAGAGGACGTTACTCCAAGATGGAAATATCTTTTTGAATTTCAAATGCCGCCTTTTTTCTTCCTTGAACATTGCGATCAAAAGCCAACCATACTTTGGGGTACCATGTGGCCTTTCTAAAAAGTGAAATTTAATTTGCATTACTTCATGCCTAGCATATTTCCCATTTTGCCCTCAAAGAATAAACATGAAAAGCCGCATTTGCCCCTTCAGCCGTTGCTTTTCATGCCCAAGGGACGTCTTTGTGGCCCATAAATAGTTCTCTTCTTCTTTCTCCTTCACTTTACCATTTTTAGAATGGAAAAACTCTAAAGAAATTCTTCTAGATTATGGTGACATTGCTTTTGCTTGAACTTTTCTCTTTGAGCCTTGTATTTCCTCCATCTTCTATCCTTCAACTTTGTAAGTATCTTTCTTGTTTATTGTATAATGTCATTTTCTAGATAATGGCACTTCTAGTTGCCATTTTTATGTTGTTGTTTTCACATTGTCATTGGGGGATTCTAGGAGTATTTGCCATGCTAAGGCTTCTATGGGGGTTGATTCACTCCCAATGGCATTGTTAATAAGCGGCATTTATACCACTTATCTTGCTTCTAATTCTTAGCTTTTTGCATGAGTTAATTGAGATTATTGATGGAAATTCTTAGGATTTTGACTTAGTCTTCATTGTGTGATTTTGATAAAATCATTGAATATTGCATTGATTTTGAGAATAATTTATAATTACACCCTATTGCGTTTGACTTATCTCTTTAAGTCTGGTTTGGTACACAGAAGTTATGGATCAAGTGCAAAATGTCAAAAGCAAGGCTGGAAACTCTTGGGAAGTAGCTTGGAGCAACAACCATGAAATTTTGGGACTCAACGTTCTATTGAGTGCTGCAGCGCTCGTGCGACAAATGTGATATTAGTTCACTTGTCTATTTTTGGGCCCCACTTTGGGCTATTTTAGAAAGTAACATTTAAAGGATTGACACAGTTGTTTACTCTAATTTTTGACTTACTTTATGCTGTACATTGTAGGTTTCTATTATTCTCTCTCTACATCTCTCTGCATCTTTTTCTTCTATATTCTTCTCTCTCTTAGGGTTTCCATTAGTGAATGTGCTTTATTTTAGAGATTGTGGTGAGGATTATTGCTATTATTTTTAGATTTTCTATTATCTTCATTGTTGTAATCCTCTAGAGATGAAGGAGTAGATTTCTTTGCTAGTTTAAGGGTTTTTGGATGGATTGAGATGATGTTTGCAACCTCTTTTGGTATTAAATGTATTGGTTTTCTTAGTGTTCTGTAGTTTTTATTCATATAATTATTGTGGTAATTGCTATAATCTTTATTAGGATAACTAAACTAGCGATTGTCATTTAGGAAAACCTTTTGGGCATAAATTGATAAATCTATTGATTTATGTTTGAGAGAGAATATTAGAATTAACTTTCCAATTGGTGGTTAGACTATAGCAATTGATTCATTAAATTAATGTGATTTCTCAATAAATTGAGATCTGGTTTATTAGTTGTTTACATTAGTTAAATTCTAGAGGTCGATCGATTACTAGTAGAATTGCCAGTAATTTATTACTAGTAGCCACTAATGGGTTTAATATTTGGTCAATGATAATTAATTTCCAATTCTCGGAATACCTTGCACTAGTGCCCTCTTCATTGTTGTAACACCGTAATCTTGAACCCAACATGCCTAGGACATATTCAAGTTAAATATTAGCCATTACTCTATTGTTCCAGTTCTTGATTCTAACTTTCAGAAAATACTTAGTGAAAATACAGGTAATTTTTTTTTTTTGAAAATAAGAGATAAAGACGTGAGCCGCGCATACAATAACACTATGTCGGGTAGGTTGTAAACAAATAATAATAAACCATTCATGCGAAGAATAAGGGCACAAGATCATAACATAATAACCATCATATAAATAAAGTTCAACTATACATCAAGTTTAGATAGTAGTGATAGGTATAGTCATCCGAAATACATAAAAGCAGAAAGTACATAAACCATAAACCCTCGCTTGCCCTAGTGCATCTAAAGCAGATAACCCCTAAAACAAACTGGGGCTATCCTATGCCATTCATACGCTCGAGCACCAAAACGATATCTGCCAACTCTTACTACTACCCACCCTACGAGGGAGGAACATATCCAACCTACTGAGCCAATTTGGCTGGGGTGGCCAAACGGTGCGCAGGTCGAACATAGGCTCCATGGCAGGGTATCATCTTCACTCGCCCTCCACAAATCGGCTGCATCATGGTGGCCTCACTACCCTTGCCAAAATCCATGGGCACGATAGGTGAAGAACCTTCGGAGGGTACCTGAGTAGCAGAATCGTCAGAAGGGTTTGTCTCTGAATGGTCCGTGGGGGAACAGGGCACATACCCTAGGAAGTCGCGGATGACAGAGGCGATTGGCGGAGCGCGACGAGTCCGCTCCTCACGAGGACGTGCATGCTCTAAAATGAGGTCGTCGCCGAAGAAGGAGGCAAAGGAGAACCGGAAGCTAGAGACTGGGTGTGCGAAGGGATAGTCCACGCAGACAAAAAGGCGGATTGCACAATGACCCATGAAATGATACGACCGGTGAGCAGCGTCATAGTGCATCTCCCAAGTAGGTGCATTAATGTAGATGACGAACGTCACCATCAACCTCTGAAGACACGATGGAAAGAAAAGAAAGAGGGAGTAAGAAACTTTCTAAAGAATCTCAGTAGGACATCCTCTTATTCTAGTGTCATCATCTACGTCCTCAGGAATCTTGGGTTTTATTATAAAAATAGTGAGCATGCATAAGGTTCAACTTTTAAGTTCTAAAATCTCAATTACCGAGACCCATTCATTTTAACATGCTTCTTAAATGTTATGATTGCATCATACCTCATTATGAAATACATGTCAAGGTGAGGGGTAACAGAAAATACATACAATATAGTGATGCTCATGGAACTTAGCAAATATAACATGAATTACTGTATCTTATCTCTTAGGTGACTTAAACTATTCTTTCTCTTTCCTTGGGGCCACCCTAATACTCTCCCTTTTGATAGTTCTAGGTTATGAGCTCATACCTCACTAGTTGTCACTAGCGTAATCTTATCCCTTTTGATAAGTTAAACACCCGACTCTTAAAGTGCGGGGTAGGAGGTATCAGGATCACCTTTCATAACCATTTATTCGGGAAGTCCAGAGGATCACTTCCTATTTGGATCACCTCTCATAACCTTTAATTTGGGGAGTTTAGAGGATCATTTCCATGTATCTTATGTCACCTTTAATCTTGGCATATTATGTATAGATGCATGATAATTCACAACTTATTTCTCAACATGTCATTGCTCGTAATTATGCATCTCAACCAAATCACATAAGCATGTTCATAGTTATTGCAAATGCCTTCTAATGAATCTCTAATTCAAATAAGTATGCTCCTGATCCAAGAGTAGTCATGCAAGATCATAAATCCATGTCATACAAGATTATAAATTCATGTCATACAAGATCATAGATTCATGTTTTACAAGATTATAGATTCATGCCATACAAGATCATAGATTCATGTCATATAAGATCATAGATTCATGTTATACAAGTATGGAAAATGCTCACTTGCACATTTTAGGTTCTGGTAATCGATTACATGAGGCTTGTAATCGATTACACAGCTGGAGTTTTTAAAACAGGAAGGTTGAGGGCTCTGGTTGTCGATTACATGAGCCTTGTAATTGGTTACCACTACTGAAAATGCTTTCTGGACCTCAAGAACATCTAAGTAATCGATCACATGGAATAGTAATCGATTACTAGAGTCCAGGAATGTGTTCTGGGTTTCTCAGAACATCGTGTAATCAATTACATGATGTTGTAATCGATTACTTAGGCCAAAAGTTCATACTTGGGTATTGTAGACCTCTCTGGTAATTGATTACATCTTCCTGGTAATCAATTACCAGTAACTTCAAAGTCTGAAAATTCAAGTTTTAAACATTCCTTGTGTTACTCTTCCTTTCTAAAACCATTTTGAGCCTTATTCCACTTTCTTTTTGAAATCAAAACACCTCTATCAAGGTGAATGCCCATGGAACCAAAATTCCTATGTAAGTTGAAAGGGGTAAGTCTCGAGCTCTAGATTATTTAGGTGATGGCGTAAACTTAAACATATAATGTAAGCCTCATTTTAATCTCGATATTATAAGGTGACAGCAATGGAACATAAATATGATATGCAAGGCTTGAATATAAATATGAGAATGCAAGCTCATTTCTTATCTTCAAAGTTTAGGTGAAGGCTTAAAATATAAATAAGCTAGGCAAAAAATATAAATATGATATGCAGGTTCATTTTCTTATCTTCAAGCTTAAAGTGATAACTTGGAAGTAGATATGATATGCAAGGCTCAAATATAAATATGAAATGCAAAGACTTGAAATATAAATATGAATGCATTCCCATTTATTTTTTCTTCAAGTTCTAGGCTCAAGACTCCTATTTAGAGCAACAACTCTAAAATGCCAATCAATCTTACAAAATGGACATGAGCTTTAGAGTATCTCCTTGTTGTGGTTCCAAGAGCCTTGTCTCCTTAGACTCATCATCAAGCTCAAAAGAAAACCATCAAAGGAAAACCTAACATATCTTTATTTAGTTCTTTAAGGTTTGAGCTCAAGACTCCTATTTAGAGTGTAAATTCTAAAACACTGATCAACCTCAAGTTGAAAGGGGTAAGTCTTGAACCCATAAAACCAAGTGATAACAAAATCATAATATTTCATTTTCTCGAAACTCTTAAAACCAAGTAATGAAACCTTGAGCTCTAAAGGTCAAGCAAATGATGGCTTTTTAACCAACATCAAAGATCCTCATCATTAAGCCATGGTTTCTAACCATTAAACAAAAACATAACAACAACAAATGGAGGAGAAGAATAAGCTTAAAATTGATAAAGAAAGAACAAGAGAAAGAAAAATAAGTCAACATAAAAATCCCTATCAAAAGATGTGCTTCTTGTTTGAAAGAGAGCTTGACCTTGGGAGTAGAAGGTGTGAGAGGTTGGGTAGTGTCTCTTTGAAGGATAAGAAGAAAAAGGAGAAGAAGAAGAAGAAGAATGAGAACTCTTGAGAACCAGAGAGAAAACTTGAGAACTTGAGGTTTTTAAGTGGCTTATTGGAGAGCTTCTTTGTATTTATAGAAAAATTCAACATGAGGGGGTGAGAGAGAGGTGTGTTTAGCCAGCCATGGGAGGGAAGAGAAAGAGAAAAATATCTCTTTTCATGGTATGGTGTAGGCATGGTTCAAAATATGGCTAGGTATGGCTCAAGGTATGGTTCTTTGGAGTGTACTTTTAATTGAAATTCAACATATGATTGAATGAAAATGGAGGGAAGTGGCCAGCCATTTCAAGAGGAAAATGGGGGAGGATTTCATTCATTTTAATATGGATTAGAAGTGTGTTTAGGAGTGCATTTGGTTAGGCCTTTGATTAGGAGTTTGTAGTTAGGTGTTTAGGTGAGAAAGTGGGTAATTAAGATGGCTTAAGACAAGATTAAAGAGTGTTCTTGCACAATTAGTGCAAATCCACCTTTATTAGTAAGGAATCTTATCACATGACCATTCCAATGATTTAAGGGATTGAATAGATGAAATACTATTTCAAATTGACATGACACTAATTCTTGAATTAAGAAAAGGGTTTTGAGTTTCTCTAAGTAATCTTAGGCCCTAATTAACCTCGATTAATTATTTCTACTCTAGATTAATTATTAAAATAAATTAATCATTGATTAAAGTCTAATATTGCTTAGGTTTCGTTAATTTTGTAGTTAAACTCGTTATGCCCTTAATCAAGGGCAAAACGATAATTTTTTACAAAAACTTTCTGGGACCACCCGGGCTCAACCAACATTTGACAACCCTTAAAAATAGCATTTCAAACTCCCGGGTAAAGTCCGGGTCCAGTCGGGAATCAATCCTATGTCAATTAGACACTGAGGTATATTGATAATTTCACATGCAGGAACTCAAAAATGATATTCTTTTCCTCTATTAACATATATAACACACATAATTCCCATTCAACATTAAAACAACCTTTTGAGGATGGTTGGGGCCAGCTATCCTTATTTTCTCAGTAAAAATGGCCTTAAGGGCATTTTGGTTATTTATACATAGGAAAAATCGGGCGTTACAATTGTTGTTATTATCATTTAAATTTGATTGCTTTGGTTTAATTCTCAAAACCCCTAAATCTTCCCAACTAAGTCATAACGTAGGTTGTGCCCTTTTACTACATTCTCTTAGTGTAACTTAGCATAATTTAATTTCTAATTTGAGGAGGTAGGCGACAGTCTCTGTTAACCGTCCATCTTGGCCTTGTAGCTGCTTGATAGGTTGCATTCATGTACCCTTTTTCCTATAAAACTCTAAGTATATTGTATCATTTATGTGTTTAATTGGTTGACATTTGTTTGATTTGTATTTATTCCTCATTGAGTATAATTATAATTATTTGCACCATCTTGATGATAAAAATATGTTTGGAGCTTCCTGTGCTTTTAATTCTCCTTGTGAATGTAATTTTATTACAACAACTTACCATGTTGGTCTATAAAGATCATAGAGGTGCATGAGCTTGTAGTAGCAACCAATTTGGTAGCTAAACAAAAGAGTTCTTAAGCTCATTTTGAGCACATTTGCAAAAGGTTTGGTAATGGAAAATATGTATCTCTCTCTACAAGGATTGAATTAAGACAAATAAAGATGTTTTGGAAAGCTCAAGAAGTCCTCTAAAACTTTCATGTTTAGTTCAAAACCCAGTTATAAGTGCATCTTGGTGAAAATTGAATTTCAAGATTAAAGGTTACTGATATTCGAATACTATCCAACCTAATCTCCAATTTGTATTGTTCTAATATCTAGAGCTATAGATATCCAATTTTTTTTGTGGCATTGGAAAGCTTATTCAAAGGGCGAGAATCTCTATTTCTAGTGCAAAGAACATATTCAAATGTTTAAGGTGCCAAAATGACCAAATGAAGGAAGACATCCATTCTACTTAAAGCCGCAGTGCTTAATGAGCATCACGATGCTTAACAATGCTTGAAAAAAGAATTTAAAGAGAGTAACTTACTGGTGACCACTGTGCGCTCATTGTCGCCACATTTCTTATGCAACAGTGAACGAAAGTTAGATTTTGGCCCTAATTTTGGGCCCTACTTAGCTTACTTTTGCGTACAATATAAATATGATTAGCACAGACTTTTAATCTACTTTTGATTCAGTTATTTTCAGCCTTTGGTAGCCATTTTCTTTCTCTATCTCTTTCTTCTCTATTCTTCTTTCTCTAGGATTCCATTGGTGAATTTACTTTGCTCTTGGAGATTTTGACAAAGATCATTGTTATTCTCTTCAGGTACTCTTTTTATTACACTGTTGTAATCCTCTAGAGATGGACGAGTAGTTTTCCTTACTAGTGTAAAGGTTTTCATATATATCAGGATGAAACTGGAGATACTCTTTCTATTGAATGCATTATTTTTCTCAATGTTCTGAAGTTTATATTCTTATATTTATTGTTGCAATTGTTACAATTTTTATTGGAATAACTAAAAAGGCAATCATTGTTTAGGGAAACCCTGTGGACATAATTAAATTGATTGATCAATTAATTTATATTTGAGGAACAATATTAGAATTAACTTTTTGATTGACGGTTAGGCTATAGCAATTGGTATATTTAATTAGTATAATTTCTAATAAATTGGGATTCCATTTATTATTTATTTACATTAGTCAAATTCTAGAGGTCGATTGGTCACTAGTAAAATTACCAGTAATTAATCACTAATAGCCACTAATGTGTTCAACCCTTGGTCTATGATAGTTAATTCCAATCCTAGAAATACATTGAACTAGTGTCTTTAATTCTTGATTATTCCCAATTAATTTTAATTTCAATTTAATTCTCAAAAATCCCAATTTCCAACTAAGTTACATAGCCTCCTTGAGAGACGACCTGAATTGTATCTAACTACAGTTTTAGTGCATTTGGTACTTGAACTTAGTTTTACTCTTAGTTCTAATTTGAGGAGGTAATGACAACCTCTGTCACTGCCGCATGCCATTATATGTCGAGTGGTGGTTAAAAGCTTCCACTGGTGGAACCATCGTAGGAATGAGATATGTGCTTGCTTAGTATTTTTCCTAAACTTAAGCTTTGCTTTAGTTACTTTAAAAGGTGTGAAGTCCTCAAAGTGATGGTCCCCCTAGTAGCTCTCTTTATCTTCCAAATTCCAAAATGGGGAAAAGGAAAGCTACAAGATCCTTCTTGTCCTTGATCCCATCTAAAGATGGTTGTATGGATGAATTGATGAGGAGGTGTTACTCATTCCCTCGATAATTGAAGAGAAATACCTTTTGGGCGTGAAGATGTGCCTTATTTTGATAGAAGGTAGGGAGAAGGATTCTAACTATATCCTAGAGGCAGTCGGATCTAGCAAAAGGGTTTGTTTCATGGGCAACACCTCAAAACACTCCTTGTAGATGTATCAGGAACTCTTCATGAGTCCAGGAGTCTGGCTACCATCTTTCAACTTCTAAAAAGAAGTGTTGAGGAAGCTTAAGGCTACTCCAACACAACTCCACCTCAATAGTTAGGCCACTATCCTTTGCTTTAAGAACATTTGTTGGTTTCTAGGGTTGCCTCTTTCCTCCAACATTTTTTCCCTACAATTTCACCTTTTTTGTTCTAAGTGTACAAACTAAATAATGTGGCTATCTTTCTAGACCCCTCAAAACCATAAAATTTTTGAACTTTTCAAATCATCCTACCAAGAGTTCAAGTAGATGTATTTGAAAATTTTTCCTGCCCCGGAGTCCAACTATTTTTTGTGGATCCCAGAGAACGGATCCTTTCCATGTGTATATATTAGCATCAGGATGTCGAAATGTGCATAAGAAGGAGGGTTAAATTGTACATTACTTCTATTTTTACATTTTCTGAACCTTCTGAAAACAAATACTATCAAGTGTAAAACTTATTGTGCAGTAGAAACATAGTCAATAGCTTTAGAAAGTAGATTTCTGAACCTTGTTAAATAAAACATTCATTATTAAAAGAAAACAATAGAATTGCGAGAAAGATATAACAACATTTAAATAATGGAAACACAGTAAATAAAATATGAAGAAGATCAGAGAGGGGGGAGAAAAGGCACGGAGGTTTTATACTAGTTTGGCCAAACTGTCTACATCCAGTACTCAACAACTGTTGAGGTTCCATTTCAACAACTTTCTCAACCTGAGAAAGCAAACTAGATAGTCTTTACATTAGACTTCCTAAGCTTTCACTTGTTCTAGTAAGCAGACTCAGAAACTGTCACAAGTTGAGTATTCCTTTTACCAGCCTCTCCAGGCTAACTCGAGTAGTATTATACTAGCCTCTCTAAGCTAACATGAGTCGTATTATACTAGCTTCTCAAGCTAACATGTGATCAGTAGCAACCTCTACAGTCATGTTCAAAGTAGTTTTGACACTAGCCTCTCCAAGCCTAAACTGTGACCAATAGCAACCTCTACTGTCACATTGAAAGTAGTCTTGACACTAGCCTCTCTAAGCCCAAACAGTGACCAGTAGCAACCTTTACTGTCATGTTGTAAGTAGTTTTACAGTAGCCTCTCTAAGCTATCTCACAGCAATCACTATCGGATCAAGGATACAAAAGTTAAGTATTTGGGTTGCCACTCAAACTAACCTACACTCAAGTTTCCTTACCATATACATGAAAAGCTCCTAGGAAAACTTGAATGACTTCCTTCTATCACTTCTTCCCTAGGAAGAACATAAATCTAATTAAGAATATAGAAAGAAGATTTTCTTACACTTCAATGATAAATCTGATTACATGATAAATATGAATATTCCAGGAAGTGGGAAGAGATTTTTGCAGAGTTTTTTCTCTTGAATCTTCAAATCTCTCATTGAATTTTAAGCATAGTATCTCCATATATAGTGGTCTTTCCCTTATGACCATTGCCATTAGTCAGTTCTTCAAGTGACACATGTTGATCATCGGTTGTGTCTTGAAAGAAACAGCTAGAAAAAGGTTGACAGATCTATCACATCAGTTGCAGAAGCTGTTATAATGTTGAGTTTTCTTATCCTCCTTCAGAAACTACATTTCTACTTTCTAAACATGCCTTCTAAACTCTTCCTTCGTGAAGCCAAGGTGGCTAATCAATCAGGTAGAAGAGATGACATACCAGTTTGAAATTGGGTTTGACTTGAACATTTGAAATTCAAAATTCAAATTTTCCTCTTTTTCCTATAGCCTTCTGTGGTCTACTTACAGGTTATGATACCCCAAGTATACGTGTCTGTAGGCAGGTCCCATATAGCCCTAGGATCCCTCAGGGCCTACCTGAGAAGCTGGATCGGCCTCAAAAGCTAAACCCAAGTTGCTGAACCAGGTTCTGCATAACTATGCAGAACTGCAGTGAACAAGCGAGCCCTTTCTGTGTCAGTCAGGTGGCATGTGCTCATTGCAGCGCGCGTCCTGAATAAGCACAGTATAAGTGAAATGAAGCTGTTTGTTTTTGAACCCAAAATAAAAACCCATCGGGTCTCCCCTCCCTACAAAAAAAGCAGAACGCAGAAACCCTTTCCCTTTCCATTTTCATCTCTTTTTCTCTCATTTTCTCCATTCTAGCTCCCCCAAATCATCAAGGTAACTTTATGTTATTAGATTATATCTCCATTCTCTTTTCTAATGTTGTCTAGAGATTAGCGGAGATTAATCTTAGGTCCATGTTACTCTATGGCAATTTTTGGTGCCATTCCAGGTTCTCAACGTCAAGTTGGTAAAGCCCACATACTCCCGGCTCCACACAGTGAGTGGGTTCAAACTCCTGACCTTATTTTAGCCATTACGACTATGTTTGATGCATGATATTTATGAAATATGAAATTTGAGATGAGAAAAAGTATAAAATATGGTTTTACATGATTATGTCAAGCTAGAAAAATTATGATTTATGATTATAGCAAGAAAGAATGAGTTTTAAAATACCATGGGACTATGATTGTTGTGTTATACATATGGAAAATGTTTTATATGCTAATGAAACGATTGTTGGAAGAGTAAATGATTTTATCTAGTTGTTACTTTGACAAATATGTTTTAAGAGTTATGATATCATTATGTATATACTTCAGATTTTGGATTTCAGAAAGCTTTTAAAATATTAAGTTGAGTTATGTTGAATAAAGCATGATTAATTTTATGAAGAAATAAGCAATTATGGTTTTTAGAGTTTCCATGATTTAGAACCCTAGTGTTTTAAGCTATGATTTTAGATTTATCCAGTATATGAAAAAGATATGACAGTTTAAGATTTGAATTTAGAACTTCAATTTTATGGTACCAAGAGGTATGGAATTCAATATGATTCTTAGCAACTGAAAGATACATATTCTGTGGGCTGAAGATCGGGTTGCCTACAAACCGATGATCCCTTGGGCACGATTCTCACAGCTACAGTTATGCTAAAGTCAGATTGCTAAAGTTATATGAATCCAGAACTCCCAGTATACTAATGACTTAGGGGCTCTATTCGCCAGGGATAGAGTACCCATTTTTCAATTATGAGTTTTTGTCAAACTAGTTAAGATGGTAGAGATCAGGAAACAGACAGTTAGTTAATAGCTATATGAGATCGTTAACCTTGGTACCATGTTATCTATCAGAGGACAATATCGTCCCACAGTAGATATAGAAAACGGGACCTAGTTAGGTACCCATAGCTCGTCCGCCAGGGACTATTTGATTTTACAGCTTTTGGTTATTATATATGTATTTATTCAACTCAGTAGATATTGTTTCTCTAGACTCTATCACACCTTAGTTAAAATGATTTCATGTTGCTTATGAGTTTACAATTGTTTGTTCATTGATTTATGAAATGAGAAATGTTTTCTTATATAGCTATATATTTAAATATCAAATGATTATGATTGTTGCATGCATGGTATTATATGTATATTTCCTTGGTTGTCCCATGTAGGTGATGGATAAGAGCTTGCTCACTAAGTCTGTTGACTCACCTTTCTCCCTTTCTCTCATAGTTGTAGGTACAGGTTCAATCTCCGTCCAGCCTAGTAGATTCAACAAATTCCAGTGGTAGGCCTTATTTGAAGTAAGGCTTAGTTTAGAATTATGTCAGTAGTAGAAGTGCTCTAGTAGGTGTATAGGTAGGATCCTGGCCATGCATTTAGTTTCAAATCTTGTATAAAATTTTAGTATTTCAGATAATTATGTATATGTTTTTAGTTTACAAGCATAGATCTGAAATGGTAAAGTTGATTTGAGTTTATGTAAAAAGCCATAAGTGTACTTATAGTTCAGTTTCCAAGTATTAAGTCAATTTTCAGATTTAAAATTGAGATCAAGTGATGAAACAGTTTATGTTTTCATGGTTTACATGTTTAATGGAAATGTCATATGGCTTTCTATATTAAGGTGTTTTAGTCTTGCAAAATTGGATATCAGATTTTGAATAAATATTTGGATAACAATTTAGAGGAAATTATATTTTCAAGAAGTTACTGAAGTATAATATTATTATAAAGTATGCATTCAAAGAGACATGTCACCCAGAAGGCTTACGTGGGGATAGGATTTTTCACGTGCCGGTCACATTCCCAAGTCAGGTCGTGACAAAGTGGTATCATAGCATTAGGTTTCCCTGCATAGTACTGGAGAAAGTGTCCACAAGTAGCACGGCATTTATGTAAATGGAAACGCGCCCATTTGCATTAATGAAGTGTTACTTGAGGCCTTTAGGAATAGTCAGTCATGTCAAGGTTCAGTAAGAGTCTCTGTCATTTCTTTGGATTCTTGATCCAGCATCCCACCTCTATCTTTCTTTTTTGGGTGAGCTATACCTCCTAATAATTATCGTCTCTGTAGCAGCATCACGTCAATTGTACAAGTCACGTATGGCACCTTGAATAGGCTATTTCGAACATGTCAGAGATAGTCAATAAGCACGTCCAAGCTGGAGTGCATTAAGAGGAAGCAAAAGCAGGAACGACTAGCTTAGATAAAGGTCAGTCATGGGCACCATTGGCCAGGGCCACCTTTCTCAGTGCCCTCTCCGGCCTGTCCCATTATCACACAACAAAGAGGATAATACAATAGCTAGTCAGAATGGTAAAGTTCAGTGTGGACTAGTTGGTCATGCTTAGCTTGATTAGATGCATGGAAAACCCCATGGAGGTCAATGCCTATTGGGCACACCCACCTGCTATGAATAGAGTTAGAGAGAGAGAACAAGAGAGATGATTGCCTATTATCTTAGAGAGTTACAAGCCAAAGAATATAGAAACTCGATACCCAGAGGAAGAAAGTTCATATGAAGAAGAGAGGTACATGAGAGTGACCTAGAGTTAGTAGATAGAATCCCGAGGAGAGCACAAATCATGCATATAGGCATACCATAGGAGTGATGCTTTTCTTTTTTATATGTTAAAATAGTTGAAGCAATCTTTGATACCATGAATGTCTCGTATGTCATGTTTCTAAAGCGCATTGTTATATAATCTATGTTTAGAGTTGTGTTCTTATCCTGATATGAATGTAGCAAGCATAAAGAATATGTTAATAGGCATAACACGAACGACTAGACGAGTATGGATGTTTTTTGCGGCATTGCATGATATGAGTATGATATGCATGCCTGGTATGTGAACAACATGGTATGAAATACTAGTTTAGTCTTAGACATTTATCTGAATCATTATGCTTATTAATTGCATCAGTTGCTTTGATTGGTGCTTGTGAATTCTCTTTACATCATATGCACGAACTGAAGTGCCTGAAAGACATATCTGTGTTAGTTAAGCCCATGGATTCATGCATGTGCATGTTCATTTTATCATGCATTCTAGCATAAAGAGTAGAATAGCTGCCCTTGATGTATCTTTAACCTTAGAAGCACATGCTAACAAGCATCGAGATGCCCTGAAGTGTTGTTATGTTGTTAGGTTTATAAGCTTAACATGTGATTGGGTGCTGGTGTATACATTTGCAAAAGCGATTTATGTATACTTAAGTTTTTCCTTTTGGTAAATATTTCACAATATTCCAGATGGAAAGTTTTTCTCAAAGAAGTTTTACTAGTATCACACCACCATGATTAGTTCTTAAAATGGAATGGAGGAATTTAGAAACATGTTTTACTAGGGTATGATTTCAAATATTCAAATACGAGCATCTTAAAAAGTTTTGTTTCATGCTCATAGAAAACAATTGGATTCAAGATTAAATGTTTTAATAAGTTGTGTTCTGTTTGGGGAATGTATCCATTTAGGCTATGTGTGCAGAAATATTGTTAATTTAAGATTATGTGACATGAATTAGAATGCTATATGCATGGATGATAATATTACTTAAGTTGGCATTATAAAAGCATAATTAGAGTAACTTGAGAAGCTCATATGTGTAGGATGTACATCCCCTTCCCCTAACCCATGCATGTAAGTTAAAAAAGAGAGACTTAAGTAAGGTTTATCACATTTAAGTTACGACTTGGTAACCTGATAATGAGAGGTTAGTAAGCAAAGAGCAGGTTGTTTGTCTGTATTGTTTGGATTTGTATGATGTATGAATATGATTGGATGTTTTGATTGCATGTTTGCATACTTGAAGGAGTTTGGCTAAGGATTAAGGAGTTTCAACACAAAGAGAGTAGTTCACGAGAGTTAGATTGCCCTTATTATCATGACAGGATGTTTTATGAGATCATAGAGCAAGTTTTGTTTGTTTGATTGATCAATGTGATGAGTGTGATTGAAGTATTGCATGTATGTATGCTAGAAGTATGGGCACGTAGATGATGAACATGATTTGGGAAGTTGAAAAATGCTGATAGAAAATAATACAGATGAATGCCATGTTGTTTTGCATCTTTCTATGTGAGCATATAGAGCAGTTTGATTTCAATGCATGAGGTACACATAGAGAATGAGAAAGTTCAAAAACCAAGGACCTGGAGTCTCTATAGTATCAGCCGGTATTAGACACAAAAGGAAAAGGGCTAGAGCAATGACGCAAGTGACGTTTAGCCCCTATCTTCAAGAGTTTATGTGCTCATGAGATGGTAGAGCATAGATGCCTATCTAGGACTTGCACTGTGGAAAGGGCTGCCCTTGGAGGCGGAGCCGCCTAATGTAAGTATCATGACCTGTGCCATTGTCACCTCGATGGGAAATGGCTTCCCATGGAGGCGGAGTTGCCCAAATGTGACAATTGGCATCCTCAGTTGGAGCAGTAGAGCAATGGCCTTCAGAATGACACTGTCCCTTAGAGTATCAGCTAGTACAGCCAGAGTATCACGTCAGAATGTTTCGGGCAATCAGGCCTATCTTTGAAGCCCTATGTTGGTTAAGTTTTCCATATCCTTGATCATCCAGTTAAGCAAATTCAGATTTAGGGATCAAATCTTTTTAAAGGGGGAAGAATATGATACCCCAAGTACATGTGTCCGTAGGCAGGTTCCATACAGCCCTAGGATCCCCCAAGCCCCACCCGAGAAGCCGGATCGGTCCCAGAAGCTGAACCTTAGTTGTTGAACCAGGTTCTACAAAATTATGCAGAACAAGTTCGCTGCAGCAAACTTTACTCGCTACAGCGAACAAGCGAGCCCTTTCTGTGTCAATCAAGTGGCAGGTGCTCGCTACAACGAGTGTCCCGAATCAGCACAATATAAGTGAAATGATGCCATTTCATTTTGAGCCTAAAATAAAAACCCCTCGGGTCTCCCCTCCCCACAGAAGAAGCAGAATGCAGACACCCTCTCCCCTTCCATTTTTCATCTCTTTTTCTTTCATTTTCTCCAATCTAGCTCCAAATCATCAAGATAAGTTTATATTATTAGATTATATCTCTATTCTCTCCATTCTTTAATGATGTTGAGTTGGGTCTTGTTATTTCTCTCATTATTGTCAAGTGGGAGTGCTCCCCCAATGTTGTTAGAGTTGTTTTAAGAGTTGTCTAGAGATTAACAGAGATTAATCTTGGGTCTATGTTACTTGATGGCAATTGCTGGTATCATTCCAAGCTCTCAAGGTCAAGTTGGTGATGCCCACATACTCCCGGCTCCATACGATGGGTGGATTCAAACTCATGACCTTATTTTAGCCATTATGAGTATGTTTGACGCATGATATTTATGAAATATGAAATTTGAAATGAGAAAAAGCATAGAATATGGTTTCACATGATTATGTCAAGCTAGAAAAATTATGATTTATGATTATAGCATGAAAGAATGAGTTTTACAAAACCATTAGACCATGAATGTTGTGCTGTATGTATGGAAAATGTTTTATATGCTAATGAAACGATTATTAGAATAGTATATGATTTTATCTAGTTGTTACTTTGACAAATATGTTTTAAGAGTTATAATATCATTATGTATATACTCCAGACTTTGGATTTCAGAAAGCTTTTAAAATATTAAGTTGAACTATGTTGAATAAAGCATGATTGGTTTTATGAAGAAATATGCAATTATGGTTTTTAGAGTTTCCATGATTTAGAACCCCAGTGTTTTAAGCTATGATTTTAGATTTATCCAGTATACGAAAAAGATATGATAGTTTAAGATTTGAGTTTAGAACTTCAGTTTTATGTTGCCAAGAAGTACGGAATTTAGTATGATTCTTAGCAACTACTAGATACATATTCTGTGGGCTGGAGATCAGGTTGCCTACAAACAGGCGATCCTTTGGGCACGATTCTCCCAACCATAATTATGCTAAAGTTATATTGTTAGAGTTATATGAATCCAAAACTCCCAGTGTACTAATAATGTAGGGGCTCTATTCGCCAGGGACAGAGCACCTATTTTTTAGTTATGGTTTTTCGTCAAACTAGTTTAGGCAGTAGAGATCAAGAAACAGATAGTTAGTTAATGGTTGTATGAGATCGTTAATCTTAGTACCAAGTTGTCTGTTAGAGGACAATATCACCCCATAGGATATACAGAAAATGGGAACTAGTTAGGTACCAAGAGTTCATCCTCCAAGGACTATTTGATTTAAAGCTTTTGGTTATTAGATATGTATTTATTCAACTCAGCAGATACTGTTTCCTAGGCTCTGCAACACCTTAATTAAAATGATTTCATATTGCTTGTGAGTTTATAATTGTTTGTTCATGGATTTATGAAATGAGAAATGTTTTCTTATATAGCTATATATTTAAATATCAAATGATTATGATTGTTGCATGCATGGTATTATATGTATATTTTCTTAGTTGTCCCATGTGGGTGATGGGTGTGAGCTCGCTCACTGAGTCCATTGACTCACCCCTCTCCCTTCTTCTCATAGTTGCAGGTACAGATTTAGTATCCGCCCAGCCTAGTAGACTCAGCAAATTCCAATGGTAGGCCTTATTTGAATGAGGCTTAGTCTAGAATTATGTCAGTAGTAGAAATACTCTAGTAGGTGTGCAAGCAGGATCTCGGCCATGCATTTAGTTTCAGATCTTGTATAAAATTTCAGTATTTGAGATAATTATATATATGTTTTCAGTTTACAAGCATAGATTTGAAATGGTAAAGTTAATTTGAGTTTATGTAAAAAGCCATAAATGTACTTATAGTTCAGTTTTCAAGTATTAAGTTAATTTTCATATTTAAAATTTAGATCAAGTGACGAAACTATTTATGTTTTCATGGTTTACATGTTTAATGGAAATGTCATATAGCTTTCTATATTAAGGTATTTCAGTCTTGCAAAATTAGATATCAAATTTTGAATAAATATTTGGATAAAGATTTAGAGCAAATTATGTTTTCAGAAAGTAAATTAAGTATAATATTATTATATGTTTAATGGAAATATCATATAGCTTTCTATATTAAGGTATTTCAGTCTTACGAAATTGGATATTAGATTTTGAATAAATATTTGGATAACGATTTAGAGCAAATTATGTTTTCAGAAAGTAAATTAAGTATAATATTATAGAGACATGTCACTCAGAAGGCTTACATGAGGATGGGATTCCTCATGTGCCGGTCACGTTCCCTTGTCGGGTTGTGACACAGGTGTGCTTTCTAATTAACGCAACCCTTGAAGGATTTTTTACTCTGTGATCTCTAATCTTATCTTCTTTTCTAATAATTTCTTTGTGATTGGGATGATTGAAGATTAAGTAACACATTGCTCTTGGACATGAGTTCATATCTTCATCTTGAGTGTACTTTCTGATGTCCCATGCTACTTTCTGAAATCTCCGAACTTGGTTTCTTGTAGCGTTGAAAATCTCTTCTTATCATTAGCTATAAGATGCTTGAATAAGGATATAATTTCACTTCTATTTCAATTCAAATCTCTTAACATGAGACAAATATGTTTACGAATGTATAATGAAATATATTCTCATTTGAGTAAGCCTTACTCTTGCTAAATGATAAAAACCTGTTATAATCTTACAAGAAACTCAATACAGAGATCAGTAATTCTTCAAAACATTTTCTTTAAATTGACTTTTTTGTTATTCAAAACAAATAAGTGAAAAGGTTTTAGAGCTAACAACCAAGCCATTTAAAGTAAAAGAAAAGGATTTGACTGACATAGAGAAAGAAGTTTTAGATTTTCTCTTGACTACTTGGGCATTAAAGCCACTTCACATGAAAACTATCGTCGAACTTGATGACAAAGAGATTTTTCCTAGAGAGAAAAACACAATTTTCTCAATCCTCTTCCATTAATTTTCTTATAGTAAGTGCTATAACCCTTATAATATGTATATGATATATTGTGTATATATTTAAAAAAAAATCAATTAAGGTTTTGGATCATTGTTTGCTTGTTACTAAAAAGTAAGGATTTGGAGAGAGATTATATCTTTGTGTGATCATTATTTGTAGAGATTTGTGTAGAAATCATATCTTCCCATCATCTAAAATTTAAAATTTATATTAAAGTATCAATCTTTCAAAAAATTTGCATATTTCCTCCTAATTTAAATATAAGTTAGTTGTTGGACACTATTGATCCTCTAGAATCCTATTTTTTAATTTTAATTCTTAAAATTAACAAAAATGTTTAAAATTATATTTTTGTTCTTCATTTAATTAGGTTGATTTTCCTAATTAACTATGTTTTTGTTTAGTTATTAATTAATACTTGATTAATTTATTATTTAATTATTCTAATAACTCACAAAAATGAGGTAATTTATATAAGAGAAAATTTGAGATGTTACACTTGCCACCCACCCACTCCTCCATCACCTATTATATGGCGCATCAAACAATGGATAATATAAAAACTTCTACAATATATTCCTTATACTATCTTATCAGACCATGTGCTATTATGTTTAACTATTAGACCTTATCGTCTACAATGGACCAAACAAAGCCTTAGTGACCTTGCTAGGGGAAGTGAACCTAGTCAAGATCAAGATAATTATCAAAATAAAGAATTAGTAATAGCAAATATGGAAGTACTTATTTTGTAACCTATTTTCTATATTTGCTCAATTTTGTAACTTATTCATGAAATTGAACAAAGTACTTCTTTGATCAAGATTATTCATGAAATTTTGTAACTGATTTTTTATATTTTCTATTACTAATTCTTTGTTTTGATAATTATCTTGATCTTTATAGAGTCTAGCTAAATTTGAAGAATATTATTTCCTTACCCTTAGCACTGTGTGTTTTTACTAATCTTACCATTACTATGTTCTTAAAGTCTTATTAACTTTGACGTTCTTCCAGAATTTCTAATGGAAACACCTATTAATGGAAAACCCTATGATTACAGGAACACCTGGTGAGGAATGCCTAAGTTCACCAATAGTCTTAAAGGCTTACAACATAGCTAAATCAAGGCTTACAAACGTTAGATATCTAAAAAATTCATTTAGCTAATAAAACATATTGGAACAAACTAATGAGGTGAAACAAGTAAAAACTCTTAGATACTAAAACCTTTACAAGCTCTGCTACCAGAGGGGACAAACTTGGAAAATTGTTGCATAATAGAAAACATATGAAAAATTAATGATATATGAAATTGAACAAAACACCTCTTTTATTTGAGAAATGGAACTTACAAATATTGAGAAAGTTGTTCCAAAATATTGAAAGAGTGCACCAAAATATTAAAAGAGTATAGACTATGAAAGTATTTGTAAGATTTAATTTGAAAAAAATATATATATTTCAAGTATTGAATTCCATCATTTTATAGACATTGAAGCATCTTGAATAGTATGCAATGTTATTGCTTGGTCAACTATCAATAATATTTCAACTCTTGCTATACCAATACCTCTACATAGGCTCTGCAAAAGCATCTTGAACAACTTTATCATTTTCAACAGCTTTTCAACTTGCAGTGATATTTTTTTTTTTATCATTATGGATATTTTGCATTGGTGAATACTTCTTTTATTCTGCAAATAAAAGTACTTTGTTCAATTTCATGTATATTTATTTTTCATATGCTTTATGTTATACAATAGTATATACACATACACACATACAGACTAAGATGAATTGTTTATTATGTGAGTGAAAAAAGCAAATCTAGGTTATATAATTATACATAAATGGTCATAATTGAAAGTTAATGATGATAATCAATGATCGCATAATCATTTAAACATGTCATGTGATTTCATGTTTTAATCTTGATCATATGTAAAATTCAACTATCTAAATTTACCCCTCTCACTCTGACAATAAATGTCCCTATATATATATATATATATAATCATACATAAATGGTCATAATTGAAAGTTAATGATGATAATCAATGATCGCATAATCATTTAAAAATGTCATGTAATTTTATGTTTTGAACTTGATCATATGTAAAATTTAATGATCAAAATTTACCTTTCTTACTCTTACAATAAATGTCCCTAAATATATATATATGGGACATATCGAGTGAGAATAAGATTGTTAGATGAAAAATAAGAAAACAATTTTCAGCCGTTACATTATGCTAGACAGCCAAGATTAGAGAGTCAAGTAAAAAACTCACGTGACAATTAAAGTTTAAAACCGTGCACTCAACCTCTCCCTCCCCCCAACCTAAACACCTAAGTGGCTGAGATTATCACCTTGTATCGTGCCTCCTCTGCTGCCCAATGAAGCCTACGCCAACAATGGCTTCCTCTAGGTGGCTTCTTCCACCCTAATCGCTCCTCCCTTATGACTCTTGCCCCACCTCCTGGTCTCACGAGTCCCTCTTTTTCATCATAAATATCAAAATTTATGATTTTGTTGTCATACTTTGGATGCATGAATTCTAGGAGTAATTTAAGATTGATACGCCTTGTATATTTGGTGGCAAAATTTTGTTGGATTAATCTAACATATAAAGGTAGTAATTTTGTTTGGCTGCTGTCGGTAATTGTGTTTGGAGCTGTAATGGAGGATAATTTTGGATTTGTGAGAATTATGAGGAAATAGAGAGAATTATCCTAAACTAAAAGAGAACTTGAATCATCGACCCTTTGATTACAAGGAATTTGAATCTAGCTCTAAAATGGAGAATGGAGAAATAGCCTAACTAAGGAATAATGGCTTCAATTCACTAGAAACTTATTATTACAAATGGCCCTACGCCTATTTATACTACTTTGTATCATAACAAATACCCCTCCCTTTAAAATCAACCTTATCCTCAAGGTTGCAAACAAAATAAAACAATAAACTTCAAATCCTAAACAAAATAACTCCTAATTACAATTATTAGAAAAAATAATTAATCCTAAAAGCCTCTTTTTTTTTCCTACTGCCCTAAAAATATAAATTCCACTAGGGTCCCATAGTTTAAATGGGCTTATGAAAATTAGATCTGAGTCCATAAAAAGTACAACATTAAATTTCCTAAGTTTTTCATTAATTTGGGCTTGCCGCAAACCTTTTAGCCCTTGTCCATAGCCAACTAAAGTATCTCTTGCGAATTGGGCTTGGCCCAATAGGAATGGGGTGGGATTCAAGCCCCATTGTTGCATCTCCCCATGCTTGACCCCATTCCAGAATGTTCCTTTCCTTTGGTTTGAGCTTCCAGCAAGCACGTGAAGAGGCGCCACCGGGTTACACCGCCTGCTATTGATCCTTGTTGTTGATACAGCATTGACCTTCGTCCTTTTCACTATGCTGCCATCACAAAGCCTATGCTTTGTCGCTACAGCTATGGCATCTGCCACCAACAATTCCATCACGACTGCGCCTTCCTTCATGCCTAGGACTGTCATGGTTGCCTTGTCCATCATGCCATGGGACTTTGCGGTCCTTACCTCCCTCAATGCTGGGGTGGTGGTTGAGTGGCTATGACCTCACCGCTACTCGCTTCGTTGCCGGCACTCGTCGTCCTTGGTGGCTTCGCTATTGTGTCACCTCTGTCGTGCGTTGGCATCGAAGCCATCCCATTGATCAAGGACACTGAGGATAGCTCCGCCGTGATCGCCGCCACTGTTCCCCTTTCCACTGCTACTTTTATCACCTTTTTCATCTCATCGAAGCTCGGATTTGGAGAGAGCATACAAACCAAATCCAGATATCTACTCTGCTACCATGCCTCTATTTTGCTCAGATCGGGATCGCCAGTGCTTAAAGAGCCAAGTCCACTTCTAAGATCGTAAGAGTCTTTGTTCAGTTCTAGGTCCTTTAGAGTTGCTGAATTATTGTTGTGGATCTGTTGTTGCTAATCTGTAATTACTGTATCCTAATTTGAATTTCTTGTTGAATCTAGACGTTTTTGTTGTTGTTGATCTAGATTTCTGATATGTAATTCTTGTTGCTTCTGAACTTGTAATTGTTGACTTGCATCTAGACTTGTTTTCTGGAATTGTTGAATTTGAAATTTGGTCCTTCTTGCTTGTTGAATTTTTGCTTCTGTGTATCTTCCAAGCAATTGTTGTTTAAATTTTCTGCTTCTTTCTTGTGATGCAGTGATCCTTTACTCCATCAACTTTCTAATTGTTTCCAATATATGATTTAATTTTGGTTTGATCTCCTCCATAGCTTCAATCTACTCTTAATGAAAGCATCAATGTTATGGAGGAGAATTTTGGATTTGTGAGAATTGTGAGGAAATAGAGAGAATTATCCTAAGCTAAAAGAGAACTTGAACCATCAACCTTTTGATCACAAGGAATTGGAATCAAGCTCTAGAATGAAGAAATAAGAAATATCCCAACTAAGGAATAATGAGTTCAATTCACTAAAAACTTGTTATTATAGGAGCCCAAATTCTAGTTTGTATGAACCATCTTAGATTCCATTTTAAGTAAAAGAAAGTGCAAAACATATTGAAAGTTCATGGAAAATCAAGTGGGTTCAGGGAAAAGGTGCTTCATTGAAATAAGAGGTTTTATATTATTAGGTAGCAGTGTATGTTATCCCTAATTCAACTTGAATGGACCCATTTTTACAATCCTTTCACAATATTAAAAAACAAATGAGCTACCGGCACTGGTCTCATTAGTCATTACTGTGGCTGATTGACTAATTTATATAGCAAAAATATTATTTGAACACGTAATAAGTTAGTACATATTGAGACATTTACTTTATCACTATTATATTTGAAGTGGTTTTCATTCATCCCATCCATTTATTATATGCAATGATGATAAAGTAAATATTATAATCGATGTACACTTTTTACATGTTCAAATACCACTACTTTTTAAGCAAAAGATAACACGCAAGATGCAGAGCACAAAATTGTCTCTTGCATCAACAATAATTTTAAATTCTAACCCCAGTAATCCCATTGGTCTAAATCGAAGGGTCTAGACGGTGATTTTTCACTAAACAATCAGAACCATATTTTAATCCTTTTATACACCACTTAGGAACTCAAAATTGGTTAATTGTAATAGAAGTGAACAATAAATTTTACTCTCTATCTGGACAATGCAAGTTTGATTCTTATAATTACTACTTTTGTGTATCGACCTATCATTTCAATGCAAAACTAGGTCAGTCATTCTTAAAATAAATAAATAAATGAACGCGCGTTTAGGTTTCCTAACTCCTAATATGCCAAAAGTCAAAAGGTCAAACCAGATAGAAAATTAGGTCTTTATAATCCCAAGATCATCCATGTTAAATCATCAAAAAAACAAATAGACTAATAGCGGAAGCGTACCTGAATTCATAGGAAACGACTGAAGTTTGGGTCTATGGTTCTTGGCCTTCCAAGTTGATACGTATGCTAGATATGGCGACTCTCTTCTCTGATGATGGGATGTTAGGAAAAGATGCGTACGTATAACTTGGGGACCATAACCTTTTATATCTCTGTAAACCCTAGTTTCTAATTTAGCCCATCATAAAATTAGTAACTGGATAATCATGGTATCTACACATAATAAGCCCACACTTAATGAGATGATTTGGGCCCATTAACTTATCCTTATCAGATCACTTTAATTTGGGTCAAACTTTATAATAGCACAATATACAATTGTATATACACAAGTCCATAGATTTTACAATCTCCTATGTGGACATACATATATATACACAAATTGTATATTAAATTGTAATTTTTGAAAGCTAAATTTGCTATTATGATCAAAACATCTCCCAACAATCTCATCCATCAATTATGTCAATATAGGATCAAGGCGACTTTCGTTACATGTATCATGACTAAGTCCATCCATGGTCACATATATCAACACAACCAAATGACATAAATCAAGTATGGATGTATAGCATGGAAATTACACGTAATGTGATCTAGCATGTCTATTTCCAACTGGTCTAACCTAATTCTTTATGAGATCATACAATGAGTTAGAGTAAAAGTAATTAAAAATGAATATCTTATTTCTGCAGAAAAGAAATCCATAAACATAGAGTCTTTCACTTAACTAAATGAAGATTTAAATCCGTAACCCACTGAATAAGCACTTAAAAGCATAATCCCACTAGTACAACAAATCATCAAATGATATCATACTCATATGAGTAGTGTGCTCATGAAAGACCTTGGGTGGTAAACCTTTTGTAAGCGGATCCACAATCATGGAGTTTGTGCCAATATACTCTATAAAAGCCTGACCACTCTGAACTTTTTCTTTAACAACTAGGAACTTGATGTGTAACGCCCCGATTTTATGTCTGAGTGGAAAATAACCAAAATGCACTTGAGGTCATTTTCGGCCCGGAATTCGAGGATGGCCGACCCGGCAGTCCTCGAAGGGCCAACTCAATGTTTGAAGGGGATTGAATGACCCTTGAGTGGTTCCAGAGGTGAAAGTCTCATTTTCCGCAGTTTCGGATCAAAATGACCAAAATACCCCTATAGCATTTTACGCGGGTAAAGGTGCCGTTTCAGCCCGAAACTTTCCCCAAAGATTCAAAACCATGTATTTACATGTTTCAAAACATCTGTTTGAGTCCCGGCAGTCCTGAGCAGTTTTAGTGCAAAATTACGATTTTGCCCCTAGAATAGTGTTTTTGAGCTTAATGATGTGATTAAGCAAACCTAAGCAATATTAGGCTCTAAACGAAGATTAATTAATTTTCATAATTAATCTAGAGTCAAAATAAATTAATAAAATTAATTAGAACCTAAAATTGCTTAGATTAGATTTAAATCCCTTTTCTAAAACTCAAGATTTCACTCTTGGAATCTTGAAGTGTTTTCTCTCTCCAATTCCTTAAATCAAGGAATTATGTCTAGAATTGTTTATACACTAAAATGAATTTATAACTCACTAATGATGCAAGAACACTCTTTAATTATGTCTTGACAATCTTAATTACCCATTTTCTCACCTAAACACTTTCTTACAAACTCCTAACCTTAATCCTAATCAAAGATACACCTAAACACAACTCTAAACCACAATTAAAATGCAAGAAATCCTCCCCATGGCTGATGCACATTCGGCCACCTCTCTCTCTTTTACCTCACATGTTGAATTGTTTCTCACTCAAAGAACCATGCTTGAGGCCATACCTTGAACCATACCTCACCATGCCTCAAGACCACATTATCTCACCTCATGGAACTCATGGGTTCCCTCCATTTTGCATGGCCGAAGCCTCCCCCTCCATTTGCACCCTTCATTTGTTTCATTTCTCTATAAACAGCTTGCTTGGGTGAACTTATATCATTTTGGGCTCATTTGCAAAGTGTAAGTTTTCAAAGAAACACTTCAAAGCTTCCTTTTCTCTCAAGTTCAAGTCTTCAAGTTCTTCATCCTCTTCTCTCATTCCAACCTCCTAATCACTAGGTAGGGATTTTCTTTCAAGAGTTCTTTCATTTAAAGTTCTTAAATCCTTTATGTGTTCTTAGTTTCTCTTGAATCCTTTCAAGAACTTCTTTTCTTTTTCTTCTCCTCCTTGTTTCGGCCATGAGCCCTTGAGAATCAAAGGAATCAGAGCTTGATGATGAGGTTCCATGATGATAATGTTCATCACTTGGATAATCTCTAAAGCTTGATCTTTGTTCTTAAGTTAAAGATGTTTTCTTTGTTCTTTCTTCTTGAACTTTAAAACCTCCCTCCTTGATGATATTTTGAAATGGTCACATGAACTCCATGATGAGGACTCATGATATTGGTGTTAATGCATCATCAAGATCATGGTCTCTAGAGTTTCAAATGTTTCTTTTTCTCCTAAAAGGTTTTCGGTTCCTTTTCCTTTTATTCCTTCATATTTTCGGCCATATTGGCGAAGGGAGTTCACAATGGCTTGATGATGAGAGCTTCTAGATGATGACTATGTGTTCATCACAATGAGGCCTCTAGAGCTTGAGTTTTAATAAAAATGTTATTTATGTTTACATTCCAAGTAAAGAAACCTTGTGTTTTAGAGAACCCTTGAGGTTCACTCTTGTTTTTACTTTGTCTTGTCATGATAAGTTTGGGTTGAGGTTTAAGTTCCTTTAAAGTCTTGTATGAGCTCTAATAAGACATAAAATGAACTAGCATTCATATTTAAATTCAAGCTTATGCATTGCATGTTTAATTTGAGCTTTGCATTCATATCTAATTTCCAAGCCATCACTTAAAGTTAAAGGCTAAAGAATGGCGTGCATCTCATATTTATATTCTTGTCTAGCATATTTACCTTTCAACACTAAAGAACGTAAAGATTTAAAATGAGGTTTGCACTATCACCTAACTAAATCTCAAAGCCTTTCTATTTCGGCCTTAAAGTCGATTGTTGCTGGGCCTAAAGCACTAAAATAAAGAAATGAACTTGCATATTTATATTCCAAGCCTTGCATATTTATTTTAAGCCTTGCATTTTTATATTCAAGCCTTGCACGTTTACTTTAAGCTCTCACTTTAATTTGTAATGAAGAATAAAAATGAAGTGCATAGCACGTTTAAATTATGTCATCACTTAAAAGATCTTAGAGCTCAAAGACTTGCCCATTTTATCTCAAGTTAAAGTTTAATGAGGGAGCATTCTCCGAATGCATGATTTCGGCCTTGAGGTGATGATGAACGTTGAACGAGTTTCATCTAGCTTCAATGACTAACATGTCAAGTTTTAAGAATCCTGTTAAATCTCATGAACTTGTTTGGGTTCAAGACCAACAAGGTTCTAAGCATTTAACTCTTTTGGAGGAGGGATTAAGTGGTCACTAACCTAAGAATGTTTTTAGTCTCTTTCACAAAATAATATTGTTTGCAAAGAGTTTTAGAAGCCTTGAAAACGATTCCAAGAGAAACTAGCAACTTATATGTTTTAAAGATATCAAATTATGTATCTTTTTGGGACTTAATATTTCGGTCCTTCCATGATGGGTTTGCTGCTGTATGATGATGTTATGATGTGTTATGATGTGTGAAAATTATGTATGATGAGGTGGGAATACATTTAGGCATGTTAAAAGAGAAACTAACTTTCTAGGAAAACCGTAAAGTCAAGATTTAGCATAGTTTTAACCCATTTATTTATGGACACTGTCCAAACTGTTTTAATGGGAATATAATCAGATTAGGATTGATTAATCATGAAAAATTTGGTTACATTTGAAGTAGGAACGAATTTTGGCACCTATAGAGAAACTAATAACTAGATAACCGTAAAACCACAATTCTAGAACTCTTAAAACATTTAATTCTTAGAATCTGTCCAGCAACCTTATAATGTAGATAACATGGTTCATAATTAGTTCCTTGATGTAGGAATGACTCATAATTAGTTTAGGTTTAACTTATAGAGCCTTAGGCGAAGACAGAACTAAGAAAGGGTCTAAAATACAAGTTCTAAAACCCCGTAACCATAAGTTTATAACGCTGCCCCTAAGGAATGATGTTGTTAGATTTAATAAAGAGCATAAATAAATAATAAGGTTTGTTAGAAGAGAACCCTTAGGTGCATAAAATTTTGATAGACGATGATAGGTTAACTTCATCACAAGTTTAAGGCCCGTAAGGGTCAAAGCATAAAATACCATAGGACCAAGTGAATAATGAACTTTTAATGTTGCTTGTGAAAGTATGAGGATGATTATGTGAATGCATGAAATTATGATGCATGTTTGACTGACTCATGTGGCATAAAGAAGAATTTGGAAGAAATTCGGCATGTCATGATTATCTTCGAATTTCTGACAAATTCGGGACTTAGAAAGTTTTGAAAAACTATGAAATTTTCGTGAGGTACTAAGATGAGTTCTCGAATGACACCGGTTCGGCCGATCACCTCCAGAGAACTCATGTGACATCGGTACCAAAATTAATTCTTGGGTGACATCGGTTCGGCTGAGCACCCCCAAGAAATACCCCCTAGCCCGTACTGGATAAGTCGGGATTATGTTTATGATTATGTTACGCTTATCGAGATTGATAAGTAAGAACTAGTGACGACTAGTTGAGGTATGAGCTCATAACCTAGAGATGTGACACGCTCGGTGACACTGTTCGGCCAAGCACCCCCAGAGCGCTTGTCTTTTAGGGTGGCCTATGAGGAAGTTATGATGATTATGTCACAAAGAGAATTTATTTGCCACTTTATGCCACTATTATGATGTTCTTAAAGATATGATGATTGTTCATGTATTAAGTAGAGCCATGCATACATCCTTTAATATGTTTGCATCCATGACATTAAGAATCATGCTAAAATGAACGGACCTTGGCTAAATTATGTTTTAGAACTTAAAAATGTACTCTATGCATGCTCACTTATTTTGTATAACTAAACCCAAGGTTCCTGAGGACGTAGATGATGACACCTAGGTAGTAGGAAGCCCTACTGAGATTCTTTAGCAAGATTCTCACTCCCTCTATCTCTTTCTTTCCTTCACGTCTTCAGATGGCGATATTTGTGGTTTTCGTGGACACCCCGACGTGGGAGGTGCACTATGACCCGGCTCACGAGTCATACCATTTTGAGGGACAGTGCACGGTGCGAGTTTTCATGTTCGTAGGACGTCCCTTCGCCCACCCCGTGCACACCCATCGCTTCTCCCCGACAGCACCCTATGGCGACGACGAACGGGTTTTTGAGTGTGCGCGTATGCATAATGAGAGAGTGCTCCGCATGCACACCGCCGCCTCAGCCATGCGAGACTATCCCGATTACGTGCCCCGGACCTACTTCTCGGAGACCGACCCGTCCGAGGACCCGCCTACCCATCCATATAGCGAGAGCTCTGCCCCCTCTCCACCACTGATGAGGGAGGGCAGTGAGGATACCATGACTCAGCCACGGCTTGCTCGACGACCGGAGATGCGGCCACACCACGGGGGTCACTCTCGATCCCCGTTCCACCTATTTACGTCCGAGGAGCTCGCCCAGTTTCCCGGATATATGCCTCGCTCACGAGATGGACGTCAGTAGAAGGTGACATACGACCGATAGGGTACCCGGGTAGAGCATACACCACTTAGATAGGGATGAACCTTCTTTTGTTTTAGAGGTCATCTCATTAGTTGCACTTAGATAGGGATGAACCTTCTTTTGTTTTAGAGGTCATTTCTTGGTTTCTTGCAATAAACCTATGTCATTGCTGGCAAGTAGTATGTCATCGACATATAAAACCAAGAAAATATGTTTACTCCCACTAAACTTGTGGTATATGCAATCATCAACCATATTTATCTCAAATACAAATGAGACAATAACCTGGTGAAATTTATAATACCATTGACGAAAAGCTTGTTTTGACCCATAGATGGATTTCTTTAATTTGCAAACCATATTCTCTGCATCTGCAGACACAAAGTTTTCTGACTGCACCATATAAATTGTCTAATCAATGTCACCATTGAGAAATGCAGTCTTTACATCCATCTGGTTTAACTCTAAATCAAAATATGCCACTAATGCCATAATTGTCCTAAAGGAGTTTTTCGATGAAACCAGAGAGAAAGTCTCTTTATAATCAATACCTTCTATTTGAGTGAAGCCTTTTACAATAAGATGTGTTTTATACCTTTGCACATTACCCTTCGAATCCCTTTTGGTTTTAAATATCCATTTGCAACCAATGGGTTTCGTACCTTTAGGTAATGGGACAAGTTCCCAAACATTATTGTCTTTCATTGACTTAATTTCTTCATTCATGGCATTGATCCACTTTCGAGAATTAACATTTTCCACGACTTGATGGAAGTTGATTCGATCATTTTCTGCTAGTCCGTTGTCATCCTCATGTTCTTGAAGGAAGGTGATATAGTCATCAGTAATTGCACTTCTCCTTTCTCTAGTGGATCTCCTTAATGACACTTGTTCTTGAGGTTGTTGAGTTTGTTGTTCTAGAATAATGTAATGATCTTGATTGGGGAGATTTTCAACATTGTCTTGTAGGTCTGATATTGCTTCTTGAACAACATTAAGAATAGGAACTTGATCCTTGTCATTAACAATCATAGGAAGCGGAACAGATTTCTCTTCAAAGACAATGTCTCTAACCTTATTTCTCCCCCCAAACTCAATATCCTCAAAGAAATAGGCATTTCCCATCTCAAAAATTGATCTAGAAGTGGGATCATAAAATTTATACCCTCGAGATCGTTCAGAATATCCAACAAAGTAGCAACTGACCGTTCTTAAGTCCAGTTTCTTCTTATTTGGCCTATAAAGCCTTGCCTTAGCTGGATAATCCCAAATGTGTAAATGTTTTATGCTAGGCTTTTTACTAGTCCATAATTCATAAAGAGTTTTGGCCACTGCTTTAGTTAGAACTCTATTAAGGATATAGGCTACAGCTTTTAATGCCTCCCCCAGAATGATTCTTGCAAGATAGAATGACTAATCATACTTCTTACCATATCCTTTAATGTTCTGTTTCATCTTTCAGCAACACCATTCATGCTAGGAGTACCTAGCATGGTATACTGTGGGACGATACCACATTCCTCTAGGAATTTGGCAAACAGTCCTGGATGCTATTCATCTGATCCATCATATTGCCCATAGTTTTCACCATCACGGTCTGATCTAATGGCCTTAATACTTTTACCAAGTTGGTTTTCAACGTCGACCTTAAATGTCTTAAACACGTCCAATGATTGAGATTTCTCATGTATGAGGTGAAGGTAGCCATAACATGAATAGTCGTCTTTAAATGTAATGAAATATCGTTGACCATTGCATGAAGCCATAGGAAAAGGTCCACAAATATCCATATGTATGAGTTCTAAGACGTCTGAAGATCTGTTGGCACCTAACCTCCTTTTGTTTGTCTGTTTCTGCTTAATACACTCAATACAAACTTGAAAGTCTGTCAAATCAAGGGAATCAAGAATTCTATCTGACACAAGTCTTTCAATTCTTTGTTTAGATATATGCCCTAAATGCTTATGCCAAAGTGAAGCAAAATTCTCATTGGTTAATTTGCGTTTAATACCACATGAACTCACATGCAAGGTTTCATTGAAAGAAGCAACAAAATCAAGCAAGTACAGGTTATTACAAAAGGTTAGAGAACCTGTACCAATAATATTTGAATTCTAAAAAAGACTAAACCGATTGTTTCCAAATGAACAGCAATAACCAGATTTGTCCAAAACAAAAACAGAAATCAAATTCCGTCTAAAAAATCGGTACAACAAATGTCTCTTTCAAATCCAAATAAAATCCAGTCTTTAATAATAACCTAAAAGTACCTATAGATGAATCTTTTAGCATCATTTGGCTTTCGACAATTCAGGTAACCCTGCATGGATACACTTACATGAGTAGTAGCACCAGAATCTATCCACCAACTGTGTCTTGATACTGAACCCAAATTAACCTCAGAACAAACAAAATGAAAAAATGTACCTTTCTTTGCACACCAAGCGTGATATTTGGCACAATTTTTCTTCATATGTCCTGCACTCTTATAGAAGAAATAGCCAAATTCCTCATTTTGTTTCTGTTGTTGTTTCTTCTGAGGTGGAGCATTTGCAACTTCTTTATTCTTCTTTCTTTTCATATTCTTGTCTTTAGAGGTACTTGCCAAGTGAGCACATTTAATCTTTTCTTGCTTCAGTCTTTCTTCTTTTTGCACACAGTGAGAAATGAGCTCATTAAGAGACCATTTGTCCTTTTGGCAGTTATAACTGACCTTAAATTGACTGAATTGTGTGGGAAGATAAATTAAAACCAAATGCATGAGCAAATTATCAGATAACTCTAACTTTAGTGCCTTTAATCTGGAAGCAAGATGAGACATCTCCATGATGTACTCGCTTATATTTCCTTTTCCTGTATACTTCATTGAAATTAAGCTCGATAAAATTGTACTTGTTTCAGCTTTATCGCTTTTGGCAAAGCGCTTTTCAATTTCCTCAAGAAATTCCATGGCAGTGGTTACCTTTTTGGACACAGCGCCCTTGAATGCTTCTGGAACACCACGGTTAATGATCATGAGACTCATGCGATTTGAACAATCCCACTTCTTAAAGTGCCATTTTTCCTCAATGGAACTTTTATTCGTAGGAGCAGTGGGTTGTTCAATCCTTAATGCAAGGTCTAGATCCATGTAGCCAAGAACAATCATCACGTTCTCTTTCCAGTCCTTAAAGTTACTCCCATTTAACATGGGAATAGAGTTTATGTTGGCAGATACTATAGAAGCAGATTTATTAACTGAAAAATAGAACAAAACAACATGATCACACATGTTCCAAATCATATAGATAAATTCAAATAATGATAGCACCCATCACAAGATACCTAGCACAACATTAATATTTAGTCTTTGGACAAAAATATTAATTTGTAAATGATACTCTTGGTGTAGTCATCAAATACTAACGATAAATCCTATCAAATTATAAGCCTATCTTTGAATCGACTTATCATTCACATGGAACCTAACAATCATCACATATTTATTACCATAGGTAAGTGTATGAAATTTGGCCAAATATAGACCTTCCTTTGGGTCGATCAATACTCTTAGAAATTTCATGCTCACAATCATTCTTATGTTACAAAATAAATTAACTTAGACAAGAAAGGCTACTTTGGCAACATATTGCTTTAGTCAATTTATTTCAAAACCCTTAGAATTGTTATAAAAATTCTCTATGTAACAAGAACTGAAATACACATGTTCTTAATACCATTATAATAAAAGAAAATGGAATGTACATACTCTCTATATATATATATATAGTATTCCAAATATCAACAAGACAAATCGTTATTTGTAAATAAATAAATAATTGAATCTACTACTGAATCCATCACCATGCCAAAAGAAAAGCCAAACAAAGGTGCAACACATGTGCCAAACAAAAGTCATTCCACTGAATCCTTTTTTAAGTCCAAACAAAAAACCAAATATCAACAAATCAGTTATTCCCAATGATTTAACCATGAATAGCTCTGATATCACTTGATAGAAAATTAAGTCTTTATAATCTCAAGATCTTCTATGTTAAATCATCAAGAAAACAAATAGACTAATAGCGGAAGCGTACCTGAATCCAAGTTGATACGTATGCTGGAGATAGTGGCTCTTTTCTCTCATGATGGGATGTCAGGAAAAGATGCGTAGGTATAACTTGGGGACCATAACTTTTTATATTTCTATAAACCTTAATTTCTAATTCAGCCCATTATAAAATTAGTAATGGGTAATCATGGTATCTACACATAATAAGCCCACACTTAATGAGATGATTTGGGCTCATTAACTTATTCTTATCAGATTATTTTAATTTGGGTCAAACTTTATAATAGTACAATATACAATTGTATATATACAAGTCCATAAATTTTACAGAACCTTCTTAGTACTAAAGGACTCCAGAAACAGTGACAGAAGGAAAGTGCATACATCTGTTTGCTTGTTAAAATTTGCCATAAATATCATGGCTTTAATTTCACATATTATCAAATTTTATATGTACCCATTTTCATACCCACCGAGAATACTCCCCCTTCTGTTGTTATTTTTTCCTCTTTCTCTGAAAATTTAATTTCTAATAAGGCAATACATCCGAGAACTGTATATATCCTGACACAAAATAGCTAAAATTGAAAAAATTGAGAGAAAAAAAATAACATAATCAGATGACACTAAAATAACAATGAGTTTAGAGCCATAAAGCCCCAGCTTGTTTGAGAATGGGAACCAATTCACCAGAAATATGAGTAGCCATAAGCCGATCCAATCCCCCAAACAACTTGCCACCTATAAACACTGCTGGGAACACCACCTTCCCAATCCCATTATTGTTTTCGCCAACCATTGCTTCCAATTCTCTAACAACGCCCTCTTCGTCCTTCTCCTCCACCTCGTGCACTGCAGGGTTCACACCAAGACCAAGAAGCAATCGCTTCACCACGTGGCTCATGCAACAGCCTTTCCTGGAAAAGACTATTACCGCGATCTCTAATGCCATGTCATGAACCATTTTCTTATCCGTTGTTGATAGGCCTTTGGGTGAAACATTGGAGGAGCTATGAGTATTAATAGTAGTAAATGAGTGAGGGGTGATTGTCAACTGTGTGGTGTGGTTGTGGAGAGTTCTCCAAGACCTGTATGGAATTGCTTGTTGCATGGTGTTGGTGTCGGGTCGTCTAATGAATGAATGAATTAATGTTAGAGAGAGGAAGAGTGGGAAGCATGGATGTGCGGTTTGTGTGTATTTGGTGGGTGATGAATTATGTGCTATGGTTATGGATATAAATGGGGGAACCAAGAGGTGGGGGTTGGGGGAGTGGCTGATGCTAATTTGAAAGAGTCATTAACTGATTACGTCAACGGCAAATAAGCTTTTTTTCTAAGATAACGCGGTGTTATATGGTCATCTTAGGTTTGAGTGTTGTCACTTTGTTTTTTTTTTTAATCTTTTTTTAATTTGTACGATTTAGTTATGGACGGGGGACGGCCATCCCACTTGCAGGGTCTCACTTTGCTCACTGCTCCTAGCGTTGGACCAAAATGAGTGTACAACTTTTTCTTTAAAGGAAAAAAAAAAGTTTATCTCATTGTAAGTACGTCATTTTTGTATCATTGAGATAATTTTGACATATTATATATCTTAGGATAATTGAAAGATAAAATAAAATGAAAGTAATCACTTGTTTATATTATATTATTTTGATAAAATGAAAGATTAAAGATTCAGCTTGTTTTTTAAAATTGCATGTGTTTAATTTTAATTTTTAAAATTAAGAAACTAATGATTTACTTTTTGAAATTACAAAAAATGAGCAAGTTAATTCCTAAAGTAATAATCACGGAGGTTAATTGACTTGAATAATCAAAAGATTAATTTTTTTAATTATAAAGATTAAAATGAAGCATATATATAATTTTAAAGATCAAAATAAATCTTCAATAAAAAAATCTAATTGAAGTTGCATTTCTCTTTTTTTTCAATAATGTTAATATATAAATTACATGTAAAGAATTATCAATAATAATTAAATGAATAATTTTTCACTTGATGCTATTCAATCACAAGCTATATAAGCTTCTTCGTTATGTTCTTAATTACATTATCCAAAATTCATTAGATTTTATTTAATTGTACTTGAGTTGAATTAACTTATCCATAATAAATGGATATCCTGATTTTAATAAAAAAATATCAACTTTTTTTATTAATCTGTTAATTTTTTGTTTTCATTCACATGTTAATTTTCGTTGGTGTAACATAAATGTAAATTATGATATTACACTCGAAAAAATAATTTTTCTATTTCAATTCGTGCTCAATGTTCCATCTCCATCCCATTTATATCTTAGAAAATGGCTATTCATACAACCTTAGACATTTGAAAATTTTAACATGTGCTAAAGGGCATAAATGTTAGCTGACATACTCGCGAATTTATTTTACATTTGTCAAGAGAATAAATGTTTTCTGACAAATAACTGCTCCTACTATTATTTTGGTTAAAAAATAAATAAAGAAAGAAACAAAATTGGTCGAGGATAGGATAAGCACGAAAGGATACAAACAAGAGTGCCGCGAGACACACGTTGAAGTTGGGGAAAGGGACGACGTCAGCATCAGATGCCGCGTGGCATGACGTAAGGGTATGGGGGCCCACCATGTGGCAGGGTTATTGCTATATTGGATGATGACGTCATCATGTTGTCGCCAACTAGCTCAGACAGCGCCACGTGGCCTTCAAAGCCGTCGGGATGACGTAAGCGCGACGTTGGAACATTGGTGGGTGGGGCCCGCACTTGAGACAAACAACCGCAGGCGCGGGAACTGCGGTTGAGGAAGCTTCCCTCCTCGTCCGTAATCCACCACCGTGTGTTTTAATTTTGAAGAAATTGCAATTCACCTCCTGAGCTTTTGTCCTGTACATTTTATCTTGAGTGAATTTGCATTTTTGATACCCGAAAATTTTTTATTTTAACACCTTAATTCTCGAAAATTCAATTGCATAAATTTGAGTCTTTAAATATTTGAAGGCTTAACACTTCTGCACCTCAAAGTTCAAGTAAAGGTTATAGTACACCTATTAAAGTTAAGTGTATCATATACTCATGGTTTTTTATGCAATAAATAATGAGTTTAGGACCATATAATATTTAAATCTCATCCATTAAAAATTGAATCAAACTGTAAGATCAGTTGCAATTTAAATATGATTATTCATCTTAATATTGATAAAATCTGAGAACACATCCTCAAACTCCTTCCTACCCCAACTGGTGCCACGCCACCCCTCTGACCATAAACCCAGCATGAGGGGCACACATCACAATCACAATCACAAAATAAATAAATAAATACAGAGATCTTACTAGGAGAAAGCATAAATCTTATCTTATAATACACAAACAAGAATAGTCTATACTCCAATAATAGCTCCTCACTACTACATAATTAATGTTTACTAACATTTTAAAAATGTTAGTGAATCATAAAAAAATGTTAGCTATTTACATGGGCAACATTTTTACAAATGTTGTATTTAGTTGGTGTCACTAAAAAGTTTTAGCAACATTTTTTATATTTTAAGTAACATTTGGAATAATGTTGCAATATTTTTTTCTGGTAACATTTATAAAATGTTGAAATAGACCTTTTTTAGTAACACTTATAAAATGTTGCAATAGACTTTGTTTAGTACTTACAAAATGTTTCAATAGAGATTTTTTTTTTTCCTTAAGATTTTTCAAATGCCACAACTGCGACATTTGAACATGCATAAAAAATAGAACAAAACGGAAAAAAAATAAAGCTTCAAGCGAATTAAGAATTTCATGAACCGAATGGAAGTATATTAATATCTTTGAATCCCAAAATCTCCTTATCATTTATGATAATAGCATTTTTACAATAGATGCACTTGAACATTCTTGACTTACATCATGGAATTCTTAACAAAAAATAACACAGATGGCAGAAAATAATACTCCTAAGTTTTCAAGTAGAAACCCCTTCATCCAACATCCATGTGTACCTGCATCCACAGTTTAATCCATTGATAAGGTTTAGCTTTCATGTCACATAAAACTAAGGTATGATTTATTCAAATTAATTCTAGAAGTATAAAAGTGGAGTGGAGTGTCACACTCACTCTACATTATTGAAAGACCTCTCTCATGCTACTATTTTACTAAGTATTTAACCCTCAGATAAAAAGTTATCTAAAACCATGTCATCAACCAAGTCCATAAGAATTGGGAATTAAAAAGGTAAAGGAAAAAAAAAGGATAGTAACATTGAAGGATCAATGCATAACATACAAATGTTTGTGCTCGATCTAGCCATACATATATACGTCCTTTTTTCTCCTAACATTATGATTCATTCAGGTACATGCATATCCATAGAAAGTTGAATCTGACTCTTGTATTGAAATTGTTATGCCTAATCAGTTTTACAACAATGGCTTTCCTTGATCCAGAACAAGCAGTAGTCACAGGCCATTTGCTAATGATGTCCATCTCTAATAGGAAACAGACAAAACGTTTGGAGATGCTTACACTTACGAATGTATAAAGCTTCCGGATAACACAATACTAAAACTTACAGCTAAAAGTGGTAAAGATGTTGACTGTGATAATGATTAATATCTAGTATTTATCATAGACAAAAATTTTCCGCTCTAGTGTCACCTTAATTAGGCCCAGGCCCAGCTTACTTAAGAAGAAACCATTTTTTTTTTAATTGCTTCTCTCTTTCCTGCCACAAAGCCAATGAATTAGAGATAACTCTGCAGTGGCCAAATATTGCATTAGACTCAAATTATAACTAAGTTGATGAAATCAAAATCTGAAATTAAAAGTTAAGGACTAAGGGGGCTGGACCATTTTAGTCTTTGCATAACAAAGTCTGTGCAGAATGGACACTATAATCTTTTTGTAATAGTCACATTTTTCCCAAGCCTACATATATCCAAATCATAAAACCTCAAGAAACTACATCCATCAAGTATAATACCTTCCATTAAGACTGAGAAACCAAACCTTTCACCTCCACAGGAATCAAGTAGTCATCTGAAGGCATTACAATCTCAGAAGCAAAAAATTAACTCTAGTATAGCCTAAAGATCTAAATGTAAATTGAATAACAAGTTACAAAAAATAGGATGCTTTAGCACAGGGTGAGATCGACATGAGGAAACTAGATAAAGTTACATTTATAGTACAAGAAAGATTGTACTGTTTCCAACAGTGACCATTTAGGGGATTGGACACTTATGACAATAGGTATATGTTGAAATGCTCAACCATAGAAAAGTGAAGAGAACCGAGTACATAGGGCTAATATACATGCTTAAGGACACCCCAGCACGCTCACAAGGTGAAGAAGACCCCCATAAAAGATTGAGCATTACTAATTGTAAGGGGGAAAACTCAAGACATTACACATCCAGATATATCGTGATTGGAAAACTGTAAGCAATAATAATCTTGCTTTACTTTATTTTTTTTTAAAAAAAAAGTGAATGCTAATTTTAGATGTATGGTCTTTCAGCATCTTAATTCTCTGTTTTTAGGATTCTTTGTTTTAATAATGGTCAATATTTTTACACACGGAAGGAAACATGTACGTAAATGATAAGATATTATACGTCAACCAGAAGATTGCAGGGTTTCCAATAGCAGCATAGACAGCTTCGGCTGTTGTGCCACTATCATTAGTTGTCCACCTTCTGCAGTTAGGCAAATTCTGTAATTGACTGACCAAGAGAGTTGGCTGGATTGTGAGAGATATAACCTTCCTCCTCTAGGGAAAAAAAAGGATAAAATTTAGCAACAATATAATAACTAGAACAAATCAATAAGAATAAGCCTGTCCATGTATTAGGAAACAAGATAAAAATTCTCCACATATATCATATACCTCCTTCATTTTCCATTCGGTCAGCACTGAAAACCCAATCCTACTTTTCACCTTCCTCCGAAAGAACAATGACAACATAAATAGCTCAGTAAGGGGAAATCACATTGTATTCAATACTCTATTGTGAGATTAACTTAACACTCACCATCATTTGGTTATGGATTATGCTCTGCACACTCACAGAATATTTGAAATAGTATCCACTGTAACAGAATGAATAATCAATAAGAATACTATCTATTTTACCCTAGTTATCAAATTGAAACCCAAACAGAACTATAACCAAATTCTAACATCTCCAGCACACAAAAACTACAAAACCTCCTAAAGCATCCACCTCCAATTGAATTAACGATATCAATAACACCCTAAACAATGATGCATTGAACCGAAAACATAAACAACAATAAATTGTCAGATTTTTTCTAAAAAGATGCAAAATCCCAAACTGATTTTTTCCAGTTATTCCTTAAACCCAGTGTTATGAACGAACAGAGATTACAACAAACCTTCGTTAGAGTCATGTGCAACGGCAACAGAGGTAGCAATGCAGGCTCCTGTTGACGGAGAACAGCTCCTTCTTGACGGAGAACAGCTCCTTCTTGACGGAGAAAGGCTCGTCGCTATCTCCGGCAATCGGCAGACAGGAAGTGTCGCTGGCGCTGGCAGTGGTGGTCGCCGTTGGCTGGAGATCATGGTGCCGAATGACAGAGAAACGAAAAGAGAGTAATGAAAATCGATTTCAGATGTCACGGATGATAAACACGACGAACATGAGAGCAAGTTGGATCTGAGTGTGAATCACTTGCGAATCGTGCGCGAGAAGAGAAGGTAGCTTGATGGAAGCGAAACCCTAGGAATGAATGCGAGAGAGAAAGGGAGAGGCGAGAGAGAGAGAGGGGGGGGGGGTGAAATTGTGCGTTTTTATTTTTTAATCTGGAAATGGAGATGGTGTGTTAATTTGGGTTTTTACAGTTTTGATGGAAAAATTCTGTCAATTAGTAACATTTTACTTATAAATGTTACAAATAATATAGAATTTGTAACATTTTTATGAATGTTAGTAAGAAAGTGTTGCTATAGATTGTAAATGTAGTAGTGTTCATCAACCAAATTTTTTATCTTACTGGGTCTCAGCAACAATGACGAACCAATATTCCTTTATGAAGTCCTCTCAGCTATGTATTCTTGAAGTCTATATATATATATATTCATTTTAGATTCTAGTTATCATAATGGTAGTATAAGACAGGGATTAGGTGCAGATGAAAAGGGGTTTGCTAGATTTAGAGAAGCATGTTAGTTTCACAAGTGCATATCTAGAAAAATCACAATTGCATGACTCCATTGCCAGGTTTGTCTTCGCTGCGTCGTGTCATTACCTTTGCGCCATGGCAGTTCTTCCACAACATCTTGTCCTTCCAAATCTTCATCTTTGCCATGATATAGAAAGCAACGATCGAGAACAAATGTGAGAAGTAGAGTGTATAGAGATGTTATGTGAGAGACACTTGGGCAATAAGGAGTTTGCTGCTTGGTGAAGGAACTCACCGATGAGGTGGAGAGTGCAGTGGGAGTAAGAGAGAGGTGGATTTACAGTGTAAGGAAGAGAAAGAATAGACAATTAAAGTAAGGGTGAATGAGTCATTTCATTATATTTTTCTAGCTTAAATATTATTTGTTAGTAAAGCTGGGTATACAGGTCACGATTCGCGGACTGACCCGTTTAACTCATAACCCACACGAAAATGGATCAGAAAATTTATAGTCTGAGACTTTTTTGATCCGTCCCGCAAATTTGCAGACTAGTCCACTAACCTTGAATGCTCTAATCCTCGAGTCTAATCTAGTAGTGCTTGGCAGTTTGGCACCAGTTCACAGACCATTTCACTACTAAGCATGAAGCGTCCTAGTCTAAGCCCAATAGGACATTTAATGGCTCAGTCTTGAGTCTTCATAACATAAGTAGTAGAACACTAGGGTTACTACTTGCCTACGTGGCTTCGCTCTTCAATGTTATAGTCTTCAACTCTTCACTCTTCTTCAAGTCTTCATAAACACCGGCCGCTCCCCTCTCTTAACTCAGCCGCTCCCCTCTCTTAACTCAGCCGCCATCGCCCACCTCCTCTAGTAGTCCATCTTTGACTCTCGTCTCTCAACTCTCTATCTCTCTCACTCAAGCAGACTCTCAACTCACAGATCTTAGATCTCTCAACCCTCGCGGCCTCGCCCTTCGGTCTTAGATCTCGCTCTCGTATCTCAACTGACAAAGACATAGTGACAGCTGCCACCAAGCCACTCTACCACATAGCTGCCGAGTTACTGTCAAGAGACCTCTGCGTCTCCATGAAACACTGAGCCATGCTGCCACCGAGCTATGCCATGCTACAAATTTGTGGGTTGTTGTGCCATGCTGCCACCAAGAGACCTCCGCGACCGCAAGACACCTCCCCTGCTGTTGGGAGAGAGCAATAGTTCGCACCTCTGAGTATAAGAGTTTTATTATTTTTTCATCTTGTGTGTTTTTTTTTTTTTTTGTCTTTTTAACATATGCTTTGTTTAGTTGAATTGAGAATTAGTTCTGGATTGTTCATTTGTTTGTAAAATTTGTAGCTTGAAATTTAAAATGGTTTTATTATGATTGTCTGTTGTGATTTAGGTTAATATTTAAATTGAATATTGTTCGGTGTGCAAGCTAGTCCAGGAGGCAAAACATGTGAACAGAGAAAGAGTTATGTGGACTGATCCGCAAACTTGCAGGCTTATGTGGGGTGGAGGCGGACAAGTTCATTTATGAAATGGATTGACCTAGTCTGGCCTGCTTAATTGTGATCCATCGCGAAATAGGCTAAACGGACTGGACCAGACTGCATACCCAGCTCTATCTATCACCATGGTGGTACAAAACTTATTGGCACCATATAAGTCTCTGCTACCACACACTAGTTAACCAAATGGAGTAGATGATGATGGTATAGCAATACACCATCAACATTTGATCTATTTAATCATCAATCTCCTTCCCAAAAACCTCTATAATCTCTTTCCCAATCTTCCACCTTCACTACTCCTAGCATTTTTGTCGTTTTGTCATGGATGCCGTCACCTGCCACCACTTCACTTCCATCAGAGTGTGATCAGAAACTGGCGATCCATTGCACTTCATACACCTTTGCCTTCCACTCCTCCACACTCTCCATCTTCTCCTGTCCTCCAATTCATTCTTTCAACCAGCTCCGCCTTTGTGATGTTCATACCGAGACGGTACATGCTCATCTAAGCCCAGAATCTGATGACATCCAACTTGCTCATTAGTCCTCCAGCGTTCTCAAATGAGTAGAAGATCTAGCACTCATCGCGATTGAGAACAAGTAAGGAACCACAAGGGATATCATGCATGTGATAGCCTAGCCCAGGAAGAGGAGCTCTTATTAGCGCATTGGATCTTGAGCCCATCGAAGCCGGCAAGGGAGGTGTTTGGCACTGAGGTCACCATCGCGCTTCTAGATCTTGTATGTTTCGAAGCGTGCAAAGGGGATAATAAACCTCTTAAAGTGGAAGGAGATCTCCATGTAGAAGTCTCGCAGACATCAAAGGACGGCAATCCCGCATGGAAGGCCTCTTGATTAATTTTTCTCAGAGTAAACAAAATGGCTAGTGGCTATGAAATGGATAAAGATCTACATACTTCTACTGAAATCAAAGCCAACAAATCCATACTAGCAATGCTTGTTCGGTGGCTATAGATGAGTGGAGGTGATGAGGTTCTATACTGGAGGAATTGGTGGTGGTGGAATAATTGTGGATGGTGGCGAGTTGGGGGTAAAGGAGGAGGCATGTAGGGAGATTGGGAATTGCAGATGGAAGAGAACAAAGGAAAAGCTAGGGCGCACCATCAATGTATGGTAGTAAAAATGCTCTGTTAAGATGAGTGGCTGTGATTTACTTGGTGTGTGGTGCACCTAACTAAGCTTGGTGTACTATACATAGAACCAAAGTTCAATTCATACATTTTATAATTAGTCCTCTAAAGATTTGATGTTATAACACTTTAATCCAAAAGAAAGATTACTTGCATACACTTCAATCCCCCAAAGATTTGCATTATAATGCTTTAGTCTATTGTTATCATTTTCCTGTGGACTAGCATGTTATAACACCAATTCTTTGAAAGAAATAAAGGGTACGCATTGAACTTTTGAGGACCAAGGTATTGTAATTTCAAATCTTTGGAGACTCATGTATATGTAATTGATTTTTTGAGAACTAAAGTGTTAAAATAAAAAAATTTCAAGAACCAAAGTGTTGTTTTACTCTTATATCTTTAAACTCTAAGAACACGAGATGGATCCCTTATATTTTCAAAATATAAAAATTTATCATTTTTTATTATTTTATCTACTATTAACAAAAATAGCATATGTTTATTAAAATTTAGGATATCAAATTGTATGTTTAGATTTAGGTTTGCAATGGTATTTGGTTGTGTGGCTTTTTCTATGTAGCCCCTTGGAATGATGTGACCATGCTAGAGCTCATGGCTTTGAGGGAAGGGTTGCATTTGACTTAAGATCATGGTTGGTGGCGAGTTCTTTGTGAGTGTGACAGTATAGAAGCTACTTATTTGGTGGCCGGCCTTGTGGGTTTACGTGTGCATGGTTTACATGCCTTAGTTAGCTAAATTCAAAGGCTGTTGCAGCGGTGCTTGGAGGTGTGGGTGTACTAGGCTCCAAGGATGGCAAACCAGTATGCTAATCAACTGGTCAAGATGGCTACTTTGCATGGTGCTAATGACTTGGTGTGGGACTCTCCTCCTTCAGGGATGCTGCCCTTGCTGCAATATGACCTAGTATAGTTTTTGTTTCCTTATGTCATTACCCAAAAAAAAAAAAAAGATTTAGGTTTGTAAAATTAAATTTTCCATTCAATTTTCAACCCTTTCCACTCACACCACAAATTTTATTGATTCACCTATGGATAATTATATGGATCTAGAGCTTGTGTGTTTTACAAGACACATGTTACAAGGCACGTTGAAAGATGAAAAACAAGTAAGAAAAAAATTTGATACAAGGCTAAAGGATCAACTCATCATAGATTGAAGGTGTGTTTGTTTGGTATTCTAGAGCATCAAATCACTTTTTTCACTAAAAGAAATTATTTTTTGTACACTTTGATAATTTTTTTAAAAAGACATGAATTTAAAAAATAATTTTCAATTTTTTTGTAAAAGGTAAAAAGTGTAGCTTTAATAAAATCAATTTTCAGCTTTTTTTCTAAAAAGTACAAAGAGTAGTTCTAAAAAAATATCAATTTTTAATTTTTTCAATTATATATAAAATTTAAATTTTATGACTAATTTTTTTTCAAATATAAACAAAGGCACCCTAAGTTCATTTTTGCAATCTCAAAAGAAAATCTAGATATGAACCCAAATATCAAACCATCGTGCACCATAATCATAATGAAAATGGTTCGTGTACACTACTTTTGTTGACATTTATGGTCCCACCATAGTTTCAAACAAGGAAAGAGACAAGATAGTGGTAGATGGGTGCCTATGATACATGGATGGCCTAATTGAAATTTTTTAAAAAGATTCAAAAGCATGAACAAACAAAAACTAAAAGGTAAGAGTTCCATTCCTCCCTCTCCCTCGCTCAATTTCCTTTCTCCCTCGCCTAAACTCCCCCTCTCCCTGCACTGCAACTTCCACTCACTTGAGACCGGCGCGACTGCCGCCTCTTTTCTCTCCTTCTATAACTCAACTCCTTCCTTCTCTTGCTTGAGACTGCCACCGCAACCACCTCTCTATCCTCTTTTTCCATCACCAGCAGATGCATGTTAATGATAGTTTGTAGGCTATTTTGTTTGAATAAATTAGTTTAGGGGTTAAGGTTGTTTGCACACAAATTGTTAGATATGGTTGAGTATGGTTGGTAGATTTTGGAATGGTTGTAGTGGTAATGTCTATTTATATGGAATTTTGAATGAGTTTTGATTGAAAGAATTTTTTGATATGCTATTGGATTTGAGGTAATTGAGCTCATGTTTTATTCAATAAGTTATAACATGTTAATAGTAGTTTAGAGCTTTTCATCATGGGCTTACAAGTTTTGTTAAATTGATTTCTAAGTTTTCAGGTTTGATTTACAAGTTCTTTGCATTTGATTTAACTTATAAATTTTAAGCACGAGTTTTCAAGTTCAGCATGAAAATCTGCTTTAACATTCATTAAATCCTTTATACTTTATTTGTGGAGTATAATATTAAACCTGCAACAAAATAAGCCCAAAAATATAATAATGAAAACTATATCTGTGATACAAAACCTATCTTAACAAAGAAGCATTGACTACATATACAATGTTTAACACATGTTCACAAGTTTTTTAACATTGGTTTATAAGTTTTTAGTGTTGGTTTTTAAGTTTTCAACACTAGTTTACAAGTTTATAACCCCAACATCAAATTATTTAAAACTGATTCAAGGGATTTACCCCCAATTTCAAAGTATTTAGAATCAATTTACAAGTATTTATTATTAGTTTCCAAATTTTTAACACCAACCTCAAATTATTTAGAACTAATTTCAAGCGATTTACCACGAAATTTGTACCACTAGTTTTCAAGTATTTAGAACCGACTTACAAGTGTTTATAAATGGTTTATAAAATTTTAACACGGATTTACAAGTATTTAACATCAGCATATAAGTTTTAACATTAATTTCAAATTATTTAGATCCAGTTTCGAAGTACTTATCAACAATTTAGAAATTTGTACTATCGCTTTACAATTTATTAACATGATTTTACCTGTTTTTTAACACGGGTTTACAAGTTTTTAATAATAGTCTATAAGTTTCTAATGCCAATTTCCAAGTACAAGAACAAATATCAAATTCATTCAAAGTTATTCTCATTTCAATACTTTCACTGTACAAAGACAATCTTAGAGAAATCACGTCATAAAATATGAAGGGAAGTGAGAGAGATGATTTTCATTTCCTCTTTCTTCTTTGCTGCTCTTCTTGCTATGAAGAGAAGTGAAAAAGAAAAAGAAAAAACGAGATGAATTTAGCCTTTATACATGAAGATTGTTTTTGAGATATGGAAAGAGAGGACGAATTTTTTCTTGTTGCGAGATGAGAAATCTAAACCTGCAAAGGAGAAAGAGACAAAGGCAATAGAGGGAGAAAAAGAAGATCTGCAAAAGAGAAGGGCTCCCTTTTGCGCGCTTCTATGCTTGCAAATTTCAATTTTGTCACCATATAATGCTTTACCACTATTTTATCTTTTTCCTCTTCTCTTTATATAGTGTGATAGTAGGTGGAGGGATTTTTTGTGTACCAATAACTGAACTCTAATCATAATAATCTTAAAACATAACTATTCTATTCCAACATGGACGAAAATTGCAGATCATACTTGGAGGCCGGAGCCAAGGGTATTTAGAACGAGGACAATGGACAATCTGAATTGAAACAAGTCAAATTTGATAAGGGACGCCCATCGATATATGCCCTTTGTTTTTATTCTATAGCCTATAACTTACCACTTGTATTCTAGCATATGAATCAACTTCCAAATAACTAATGAAAATGTAAGTTTCATAATAAAATTTTAATCGATTTTGAAAGAAAAATGAACCAATTTAATTAGCTTGGATATTTTAATTTAAATTTTAAATATGATCCTATTCAATCCAATTTTTATTGGTTTGAATATGATTTATTTGATAGGTTTTTTGAAAAATAAAATTTAACTTTGAAAATATTGTAATATATAAATAATTTAAGCTAACAAATTGAATAAATAAACTTAAATAGTATAAATAACTTATTTAATATTTATAAAATATTATTTTAGAAAATAAAACAAGTTATATTATAAATTAGACTTATTATAGTAAAAGTATAAACTTAACTAGCCAAAAAAAAAATTATATAATATTATTTAGTGAGACTGGATTAGATAGATTTTAAAATTTAAATCCGAAGTCTATTTCAGTCCAAGAGGTTTATGAAAAGCTATCCAATCCAATCTACATTTCTGCAGTTTTGATCGATTCCAATTTGGATTAGATTGATTTAATTAGCAATTTTGATGGGTTGTATTATATTTAAACAACCCAATATATATCGATAGTGAGTCATTTTTGTTGTTTTTACATGATAGCGTTGTATGCGTCCCTGAATAGCTTATTATTATTTTACATATTACTCAAACTTTTTGGCTTTCAATTCGCATTTAGAAAATAATCCTTTTTTTTAGTAACAGTTCTTTTAGATGGAGTTAGGCTTTGCATGGACTAAGTTTATTGATTAATTCACTGATCAACAAAATTAGCTAAGTTTATTGATTAATTCACTGATCAACGAAATTAGCTCTAGTTGGTTCATAACATTAATTTCCACCAGGGTATAATAAGTTTATTGATTAATTCACTGATCAACGAAATTAGCTCTGTTTGTCTTGGAATCTTGATTAATTTGCAGTGTAAAGTTATAATAAGCTTGTTAACAGAAATAAGGTTAACAGCAAATTCTGGTATGAAGAGAACTTCAGTAAGGTAAAAGCTTGAAGAGAAATGTATGGTCCCCGAAAATTTTGCTGAAATGAAAGAACCATCAGGAAGCTTTACATGCACAGGTTTAATTCTTTTGTACATAGAAAAACATGTCTAATTGGAAACATATGTGCACAGTAGCACCTGTATCAAGAATCCATTGATGCATGTGTGTAGGTGAGATGGGTTTCTTACCTGAAGGTTGCAAGGGATTGAAGGGGTTAGAGACAGAAACCTGATTAGATGATTGCAAGTTGTTGTGTTTTGATTGTTGGAGTAGATTCATAAGTTCCTTATACTGCTCTTGTGTAATAGTGTTGTCTGCAGGTTGGGCCTCACTGAATTGAACAAATTCTTCATCAGTTTCAGTGAAGTTTGTGGAGACATTTCTTCTTCATGGCTTGTATCCAAGAGGATAGCCATGCTTCTTGTAATAAGTTTCAACGGTGTGTCCCTTTCTTCCACAACAGGTAGAGATTTTCCCTCCATTAGTACCTTGCCCCCTTCCTCTGCCAAAACCTATATCCGGAGCCTTTCTGATCTTACCAGCACCCCTTCCAGTATTCACAGTGGCATTAGAGATGTGTGCAATGAGCTTGGTCTCATTCTTGCTAGTCAATTGCCTTTCTTGTTGTATTACTAGAGAGAAGACTTTGTTTATTGTAGGAATTGGCTCCATTAGAAGGATCTGAGACTTTACATTAGCAAAATGGTCACTAAGACCTCTCAAGAATCCTAGAACTTTGTCTTGTTCCCTTTGCATTTTCACAGCGCTAAAACTAGTGCAGTTGCACCCATCACCACAAGAACAAGGAGGTAAAGGCCTGTACTTTGCGTACTCATCCCCCAAAATTTTCAATTCCGTAAAATAGGATCTTACAGTTTTGTCTCCTTGTTTGATGGTGCAGATATCTTCTTGCAGTTGCAAGACCCGAGTGCATCAGCTTGTGCAAATCTCTCCTTCAAATCATTCCAAATCTCCACGGCTACATCAGTGGAGGAGATGCTTTCTGCAATGTCCGAAGGAACTGCTCTTAAAAGCCAAGAAATCAGCATCGTGTTACATCTCTTCCAGGCTGCGTATGTAGGATCTCCTTCTTCTAGAGCAGGGATGGTTCCATCAAGAAAGTCCATTTTGTTCTTTGACATGAGAGCCATCTTCATTGCTCAACTTCATTGATAGTAGTTTGTCTCACTAAGAAGTGTGGAGACAAGAACTAGGCCTGGATTCTCTCCTGGATGCAAGTAATAAGGGCTTGCTGGATCACTTGCAAGATCTTCCATTGTTGAGACCAAGCAAACACAAGAAAACAAAAAGAAAAGAACGAAAGAAACTGAAATAGAGCGATGCGCAGCAGAGCTCCCCCTTTCAGGGGAGCTTTGATACCATCTTAGTTCTGGTATCCATGCTAATAGATCAAGATTCCAAGACAAACAGCGAAGAGAATGAAGACGGAGAAAGAGTTCTATATATTATTGATTTGAAAGGATGAAAAGTACAAGTTGAGTTTACATTATTGAGAGGGTTCTGTAAGTGGCGTAAAGCCACTTTGAATTTTCAAACCGTGCACAGTAGAATTTCTACTGTGCACGCGTGAAGATTAGCGTATCAGAGACAAAATTTTCAAACTTGCACAGTAAAATTTACTGTGCACACATGGTTGGTGCACCTACCGTGTCACGAGAAGTTACTGTGCATTGATTGCACAGTAACTTCCAAGGGCCTATAAATAGAGGTCTCTTCCTCAAATCATTTCATCCCATTCCAAAGAGAGAAATATATATATAGTGTGTTCTGAAAGTTTCTCCTATTTTTATAGAGAGAGGTGTATTCTCCTTGTATAAGAGAGGGTGTTATTGTTCTCTCCTTATATTTAGAGAGAGGTGTAATTTTATCTTCCACATAGTGAAAATCTTTCTCGGTTCTTGCCCGTGGTTTTTCCCTCATCATTAGGGGGTTTTCCACGTAAATATTTTGTGTCAGTTCCTATTCTCTCAACTCTATTTTAGTTGCGTTGATATGTTTTCATAACTCTGGTTCCCAACAGTGGTATCAGAGCTTTTGGTTCGGTGGGATTTATTCTTAGTCTGCTCTGTGGTTGCAGTTTAGTCTGATATTCCACATCAGAAAAGAATTTTTCCTAAAGATTATCACGCCTTTGATTATAGTCCGCTGCAGGATACTACTTTTGGTCACTGCTTATACGTATAGTTGTATACTTTTATAGTATTGTTAACGTATATTGGATTTATTCCATATACGATATAAATATACGGCACTGTTCACATATACGGTACTATTTACGTATAAGGCACTGTTCACGTATACGGTACTATTCACGTATATGGTACTATTCACAGTAAAAAAAAGTGACCAGTCTAGTAGAGAAACAGATCCCGGTAAATACTATGGCAGCAAAATTTGAGATTGAGAAGTTCAATGAGAGTAATTTTTCCCTGTGGAAATTGAAGATGAAGGCAATCTTGAGAAAAGATAATTGCTTATCAGCAATTGAAGGCAGACCTGCTGATATTACTAATGAAAAGTGGAAGGAGATGGATGATAATGCTGTTGCCAATCTGCATCTTGCAATGGCAGATTCAATATTGTCCAGTGTTGCAGAAAAGAAGACAGCAAAGGAAATCTGGGATGCTCTTGTCAAACTGTACGAGGTCAAGTCTCTTCACAATAGGATATTTCTAAAACAGAGGCTGTATACTCTTCGAATGAGTGAGTCCAAATCAGTGACGGACCACATCAACAATCTAAACACCTTATTCTCCCAGCTCACAGCATCAGGTTATCAAATAGTGGAGAATGAACGTGCAGAGCTTCTACTTCAAAGTCTACCTGATTCATATGATCAACTCATCATCAACATCACAAATAATAATATTGCCAACTATCTATCCTTTGATGATGTCGCCGGTGCTATTCTTGAAGAAGAGTCCAGGCGTAAGAATAAGGAAGATAGATTGGAAAGCTCAAAGCAAGCAGAGGCATTGTTGGTGACGAGAGGGAGATCAATGGAGCGTGACTTCAGTGGGAGTCATGGTCAGAATAGATCAAAGTCAAGAAGAAGGAAGAACTTCAAATGCTACCAATGTGGCATGAGAGGGCACTTGAAGAGAGATTGTCGGAATAACAAGAAGAATGCAGATAAAGCTCCGGAGGTATCAACCTCTCAAGGATGTGTTGCAAATACCTCTGAGGATGGAGAAATCCTGTGCAGCGAAGCAGCAATTAGTTCTAAAGGCGGTAAACGGCTCATTGATATTTGGATCATGGATTCAGGAGCAACATGGCACATGACTCCACACCGTGACTGGTTTTACAGTTATGAACCTGTCTCGGAAGGATCTGTGTTCATGGGAGATGATCATGCCTTAGAAATTGCTGGTGTTGGTACTGTCCAAATAAAAATGTTTGATGGTGTTATTCGTACAATTCAAGGAGTACGACATATGAAAGGCTTGAAGAAGAATATGTTGTCTATTGGGCAACTGGATGACCTCGGGTGCAAGACCCATATTGAAGGTGGGATCTTGAAAGTTGTTAAAGGTGCTCTTGTGGTGATGAAAGCAGAAAAGATCATGGCAAATCTATACAAGCTTCAAGGAGATACGTTGCAGGAGGCAGATGCATCAGTTGCATCAGCAAGTCAAGAAGAAACAACGATGATGTGGCACTGCAAACTAGGCCACATGTCAGAACGTGGTTTGAAGGTTCTTGCAGAATGTAATCTTATTCATGGGCTCAAATCGGTGAACTTACCGTTCTGTGAGCACTGTATTACAAGCAAGCAGCATAGATTGACATTTGGTAGATCAACTGCTCGGAGTAAGCACATTCTAGACTTGATTCATTCTGATGTGTGGGAGTCACCAGAAATGTCCCTAGGAGGAGCAAAGTATTTTGTATCCTTCATCGATGATTACTCCAGGAGACTATGGGTATACCCAATCAAGAAGAAGTCAAATGTGTTTCCAATATTCAAAGACTTCAAAGCAAGAGTGGAACTTGAATCTGGAAAGAGGATCAAGTGTTTGAGGACAGACAATGGAGGAGAATATACAGATGGAGATTTTGTAGCATTTTGCAAGCATGAAGGTATTCAAAGGCAATTCACTGTTGCACATACACCTCAGCAAAATAGTATAGCAGAGCGGATGAACAAGACTCTCCTAGAAAGAACAAGAGCAATGCTGAGAACAGCAGGTTTAGCCAAGTCTTTTTGGGCGGAAGCAGTCAAAACTGCCTGTTATGTGATTAATCGGTCGCCATCAACCACAATTGGTCTGAAGACACCAATGAAGATGTGGAATGGCAAGCCGGCAGATTATTCTTCTCTGCAAGTGTTCGGATGTCCTACATATGTGATGTACAATACCCAAGAAAGAACTAAGTTGGACCCAAAGTTCAGGAAATGTATATTTTTGGGTTATGCTGACGGTGTAAAGGGGTATCGCTTGTGGGATCCCACTGCCCGCAAGGTTATTGTCAGCAGGGATGTTATATTTGCAAAAAATGAACTGCAAAGTGAAGAAAGAAATGACAGCACTGTCAAGGAAACAACTACGGTTCAGATAGATGAGAAATCTGGAGGAAAAGATTCTGAAGCAGAACCAGAGCATGATGAACAAGTACCAGATGAGGCCAATAATACAGCAGTTAGGCGATCATCACGCCAGACACAGCCACCAGCATGGCATTCAGACTATGCTATGGCAAGTCATGATGCATTTTGTCTTCTAACAGAAGAAGGAGAGCCATCAATCTTTCAGGAAGCCTTGAGTAGTCCAGATGCATCTCTGTGGATGGCAGCAATGCAAGAAAAAATGGAAGCCTTGCATAGGAACAAAACATGGGAACTTGTTGCACTTCCAAAAGGTCGAAAAGCCATTGGTAGCAAATGGGTCTATAAGATCAAACGAGATGGTAATGATCGGGTGGAACGATATCGTGCAAGACTAGTGGTAAAGGGATTTGCTCAGAAGGAAGGTATCGATTTCAATGAGATATTTTCTCCAGTTGTCAGACTTACCACTATCAGAGTAGTGCTGGCTATGTGTGCTACATTTGATTTACATCTTGAGCAGTTAGATGTGAAAACTGCTTTTCTTCACGGAGAACTTGAAGAGGAGATATATATGCTCTAACCAGAAGGCTTTGAGGAAAAAGGAAAAGAAAACTTGGTTTGTAGGTTGACCAAATCTCTGTACGGTTTAAAACAGGCGCCAAGGTGTTGGTACAGGAGATTTGATTCCTTCATAATTCGCCTCGGGTACAACAGACTGAGTTCAGACCATTGTACATACTACAAGCGGTTTGATAACAATGTTTTCATCATTCTGTTGTTGTACGTGGATGACATGTTGGTAGTAGGCCCCAACAAAGATCGAATCCAAGAATTAAAGGCACAGTTGGCTAGGGAATTTGATATGAAGGACTTGGGACCCGCAAACAAGATTTTAGGAATGCAAATTCATCTAGACAAAAAGGACAGGAAGATCTGGCTTTCCCAGAAGAATTACTTGATGAAAATCTTGCGGCGCTTCAACATGCAAGATTGTAAGCCAGTTTCAACCCCACTTCCCGTGAATTACAAATTATCCTCAGATATGTGTCCTAGCAGTGAAGCAGAGAGGATGGAAATGTCTCGAGTACCATATGCATCAGCGTTGGGAAGCCTTATGCATGCCATGATTTGTACTAGGCCTGATATTGCTCAAGCAGTTGGTATGGTCAGTTGATTTATGGCAGATCTAGGAAATGAGCATTGGAATGCTGTGAAGAGGATCCTTAGATACATTAAAGGAACCTCAGGTGCTGCACTATGTTTTGGAAGATCAGAGTTCATTGTCAGGGGATACGTTGATTCAGATTTTGCAGGTGATCTTGATAAAAGAAAATCTACTACAGGCTATGTGTTCATACTTGCAGGTGGAGCTTTGAGTTGGTTATCAAAGTTACAAACTGTTGTAGCTCTGTCTACTACAGAAGCTAAATATATGGCAGCTCCACAAGCTTGCAAGGAAGCTATTTGGATTCAAAGGTTAATGGAGGAACTCGGGCACAAACAGTTAAAGATTACTGTGTATTGTGACAGTCAGAGTGCCTTACACATTGCAAGGAATCCAGCCTTTCATTCCAGGACAAAGCACATAGGTGTTCAATATCATTTTGTTCGAGAAGTAGTAGAAGAAGGAAATGTGGATATGCAAAAAATTCATACGAAAGACAACCTAGCAGATGTCATGACAAAACCGATCAACACTGACAAGTTTAAATGGTGTAGATCTTCCTATGGTCTATCAGAAACGTAAGCAGCATGGAATTGGCAAGATGAGAAAAGGTTTTGAAAGCTCACCAAAAGTGGCTTTAAGTGGGAGATTGTAAGTGGCGTAAAGCCACTTTGAATTTTCAAACCGTGCACAGTAGAATTTCTACTATGCACGCGTGAAGATTAGCACATCAGAGACAAAATTTTCAAACTTGCACAGTAAAATTTACTGTGCACACATGGTTGGTGCACCTACCGTGTCACGAGAAGTTACTGTGCATTGATTGCACGGTAACTTCCAAGCACCTATAAATAGAGGCCTCTTCCTCAGTTCATTTCATCCCATTCCAAAGAGAGAAATATATATATAGTGTGTTCTGAAAGTTTCTCCTATTTTTATAGAGAGAGGTGTATTCTCCTTGTATAAGATAGGGTGTTATTGTTCTCTCCTTATATTTAGAGAGAGGTGTAATTTTAACTTCCACATAGTGAAAATCTTTCTCGGTTCTTGCCCGTGGTTTTTCCCTCATCATTAGGGGGTTTTCCACGTAAATATTTTGTGTCAGTTCCTATTCTCTCAACTCTATTTTAGTTGCGTTAATCTGTTTTCATAACTCTGGTTCCCAACAGGTTCATATATATATATATATATATACACATTGAATGATCAAATCCTTAAGAGGTGAAAGTGGTGACTAAGGTTAATAGAATTAACTAATTACGGTTAATTGTAACAAACTAACAGACCTGTATAATTAATCAAACTGACATGTAACTAACTGAATTATCTATTTATTAGTATTAGTTAATATTATAGGAAGAATGTGGATGATACAAGTTTAGTTTCTTTCTTCTTCCCTTGTTCTTCTCCAATCTACATGCTATTTTATAATCAACAACCCATTGAATGTGTACTAGTCGTTGAGATGGTTTAGACTTCTAATTAGACCAAAATAGTTGCTAACATGTTGAATTTTGAGTTCTTGCTAGTTTATACTGTGTAGTTGCTGATTTGTCTAGTCATTACTCGTTGCTAGTTTTTACTAGCATGCTCAGTCATCCAAGATTTCAATCGTACCACCATTGGAACTTGATCTTCTCCCTTAATATCAATTTTTTTTTGCAATAAATCAATATTAATATATGGGAATAATTAATTCAAGAATATCACAATAATTATAAATTATGCCAATTAAATCATGTTTAAAATTCAAATATAAATTAGATCAATTGATTGACTTAATTAGCCCAATTAGAGAATATATGAATTATTCAATCACAATAATTATGATTAAGCTCATCATGTCAAATCAGATATATTAACATAGGATAATTTTTTATTTAAGTATATCAATTAAATATGAATCACAAAAAACATTAAATCCACTGTTTGTTGGATCAAGTGCTTACTATTAGAGCAAAAGTTATAGTTATTAAAAATGCTGAAACTTTATGTCATTAACTTAAAAATTATTGGGTTTGACTTGTAAAACTCATCAGTTTCTCAACCCCCATAAAATTCTTGTTTGATTCCCTCTTTTCTAAACGCAATCTATTATATATGCATAATTAGTTTCTAGGAAATATTACTCTTGAACAGTTAAATAACCCTAAAAATCACATTAACACTAATCAATCACAAATTGCTCAATATAATCGCTTTCAATTTCTACTAAAATATGGGCAAAGAGTCTCCCTTCAAATTGGGAGTCTTCCTTTCTCAGATTATAACACTTTTTAATTCAAAATAACAATTTAATCAAACATAAAAAAGGGCAATTCTTCCATTAGATTATGAGCTTTCACTTATTAGATTAAAATAATTGTCAATTAAAAACAATCATATACGACAAAAGAATCAATTCAATCAACTCTATGTTTGTTCTAGAGCATATCCTTTACTTTCAAAGCATGCAGGAACTATAATACTGATAAATGTTAAAAAGACATATATCTGTTCCTAGTTTTGACATGATCTGTTAGTTTTACATGATGAATTAGTCATTTATTGGCCAAATTATTAGAAATTAGTTTACCCCTTAAGTTTGTATTTATTTGATGGTGTTAGGTGCAAACTGAGGATTCAAGTTCATATATGCAATATCTTGTCGTATGGAGCATTAGAGAGCAAAATTGATATAATTTGGGTCACATGCCTGCACGGAATCAAAACACACCCTGAAGAAATCTTCATAACTTTCACTCTATAACTCCAAAATTGGGTGGTTTTAGGCTCATTGGAAAGAAGATAGAAAGATATACAGCTTCATTGTTTGATGTTTTTCCTGATTCTCAAAGCTTCTAAGAGAAATGGTTAAAGAAAGTAGAAGATGCAATTTGTCTTGGATCTTGAAAATCATGACCTTCTCTACACTACGTCATCCATATCTTAACCCACACGGGTCCAATTAGGGTGATTTTAAAGGCATTCATAAGCTAAGACATAGAGAAACAAATCTCATGGAGACATCCAAGCTTAAATCACATTGTTAAAGGTCACATAGATGAATGAAGCGACCAAATTATGTGTTGTCAGAATATCCCATAGGAATATTTGTAGGAATTCCTACACGGTCGTGGGACCATCTTTAAAACATTGTTCGAACTTGCCAAAATATGTCTGATTTGCATTATCTTGGGCCCATGTAGTGCGCTATTACATTTTTGGGCATATTCTTTACAATTAAGGCTTAATCAAATCCTAAAACATGATGAGAACGATAAATGCAACATCTTAAGAATTAAAAAGGGTCTTTTGACAATCTTTGGCTGTCTGGGCAAATTTGGGAGATTAAGAAAATCTCTATTAGAATTGGGTGGTTACATCAAGAAGAAGACTCATGCATTTGATTGCATCTATCTTTCTTTTCTTCATTTGATTCCTGTTTAAGATATTGTTTCTTTCATTAGATATGGATGTTTTAAACATATCAAGTGCATAACTTCCTTTTAAACATACATATTAAGTGTTTTAGTTTTCCTTCAATTTAATAAATGTTCTTATTTTCAATTGAGTTTTAGTCTTTGTGCTTTAAGCCTTTTTTGGCTTGATTACCCATGAATTAATATCGTGAGTTATGCAGGAAAGTGGGAAATTAGTACATAACTTAGACCTATATATAAACCATAATAATTGATTGTCTAGGAATAGAGATCGATGATTGTATGAGATTAATTACGGATTTCATAGAGCATTAAAGCCTTCAACCTTAAGATTCAAGCTAAGGAATTAATTGCATTTTATATATGAATTAAAGAGGATTGGTTTTCTGATGAATCAGTATTGACTAGAATACGGAACTCCTACATCCATTAAATAGATAGATCTTCATTAGATTTTGAATTCAATTACTTATAGGAACAACTTAGTGAAGTTGAAATTCTAGCACCTCCTTTGCTTTTAACACTCTCAAATCAAAAACTTTCATATTTCTTTTGTTAGTTAATTAAGATTTGATTTTCTTAGTTTTAATTTAATTTAATTTAATTTTGAATTTGTATTAACGAATTTGACACCTAGATAGTGCTTGGACTCAGGAACTAGTACTCATCAGTATTGGGGAAACCTTAGAATAAACCTATTATCAATAGTGGAAGCAACAAATATTTTCCCACACATGTGCAGTTAAATAGGTAGTACAAAAAAAACACTCTAGACAGTATAATAATTTGGCAGAAAAATAAAACAAGAGATACCGCAATTTTTAACGTGAAAAAACTCCAATTAGAAAAACAAAAAACCCACAGGACCTAGTCCAGCAAAAACTTCCACTATGATCAATGAGAATACAATTAGTCTTCCTAATAGCACTAGGGAATCTCAACAATCAATAGAATACTCACCCAATAGACGGAACACAACTATATAACTCTACAATGTGGGTATAATAGAACAACCACCACAAAAGGCAATAAAATTAACAGGCTATATCAAATGATCAAGCTCAACACCAGGAATAACAAACTAAATTTTCATGATAAACGGAGCATATTTACCCATCTGATGATGAACCACTGCACTGCCCTTTCTCTCTTTCCTTCTTCTCTCTCCACAGCGTTCCCCTTTCTCTCATGTCTTTTTCTTTCGTGTACTTCAAATCACATGTTACTGTAGCATGTTTTTATTTTCTTTTTTTCCCCCTTTTCTTATTAGTTGTTGGGCCCCCAATGAGGAGGGAAGCCCACCAACAAATCTCCCCCTTCCCGACTCAAGTGGCAAACTTTACCATTGGTAAAACTTTAGTTATCATATCTGAACCATTGTCATCAATATAGATCTTTTCCAATGAAAGCAACTTCATCTCCAATGCTTCATGTAGCCAATGATACCGCACCTTTATGTGCTTTGACCTGGAATGAAATGACGGGTTCTTGCTGAGATGGATAGCACTCTAGCTATCACAAATTAACACAAACTTCTCTTGTAGGAATTTCTACATCCGCAAGAGTTCTTTAGAAGCTTCAGTAACAGCAATATATGCGGCCTTAGTGGAAAACAAAATAACACATTTCTGAAGTCTTGACTACTATGACATGGCTCCCCCTGCAAAAGTCATCATGTACCCAGAAGCAGACTTCCTAGAATCAAGATCACTAGCCATATCTGCATCTATGTAACCATCTAACACAGACTGACCACTACCAAGGCATAAACAAAATCTGGAAGTGCCTCAAAGATACCTGAAAATCCACTTCACAGCTTGCCAATGATCCTTACTAGGATTAGAGAGAAACCGGCTAACAACACCAACAACATGAGCAATATCTAGCCTATACATGCCATAGCGTACATCAAACTACCAACTACAGATGCATCTAGAACCTTCTTCATCTCTTCTTTTTCTTTCTCACTTGTAGGACATTGCTGTGAACTCAACTTGAAATGACCAGCAAGTGGAGTACCAACAGGCTTTGAATTACTCATAACCTCTCTAACACCTTCTCAATGTGTTTCTACTGAGATAATCACAACTTACCATTCTTCATGTCACGAGTGATCCTCATGCCAAGGATTTGCTTTGCAGAACCTAAATCCTTTATAGCAAAGGACTTGCTCAAGTTCCTCTTAAGACTCTGAATCTTCTGCTTGTCATGACCAACAATCAACATGTCTTCCATATAAAGCAAGAGAATTATGAAATCACCATAAGAGAATTTCTTGACAGATACACAATGGTCCGAAGTAGTCTTACTATACCATGATCTACCATGAAAAAAAATCAAATTTCTTATACCATTGCCTTAGTGCTTGCTTTAGGTCATACAAACTCTTCTTCAATTTACACACAAGCTGCTCCTTTCCCTTAAACTTGAAACCTTCTGGTTGTTCCATATAAATTTTTTCCTCCAAATCACCATGAAGGAATGCAGTCTTCACATCAAGCTGCTCAACCTCTAAATTCAAGCTTACTGCTAAACCACGCACAACTCGAATAGAGGGCATTTTCACCACTGGTGAGAAAATCTCTTTAAAATTAACTCCTTTTTTATGCTCAAAACCTTTCATAACCAACCTTGCTTTGTACCTTGCACCTCAAGAGTAGGTGCAGCTCATCACCTGTATTCCCATCATCAACCTCTACATCTACCCCATCAATAGGAGTACTAGGAGGAGACTCCGGCACAACATCACCATCACTTCTAGTAATAGACCCTGGCTTATTTGACTTTTCAAAATCTTCAATGGTTTGGTCTTCAAAAAAGATCACATCTCGGTTTCTGATTATTCTCTTACTTGTCGGATCCCATAACCTGTAACCAAAGTCTTCATGACCATAACCAATGAAGATACACTACTTGGACTTTCCATCAAGCTTGGACCTCTCATCTATTGGAATATGAACAAAGGGCCTGCAGCCAAATACTCTCAAGTGACTATATGAGACATCTTTCCCTGTCCATACTCTCTGTGGAACATCACCATCTAGAGGAGCTGAAGGAGAAAGGTTGATCAAATCCATTGCAGTTCTCATTGCTTCACCCCAAAAGGATTTAGACAACTTTGCATGAGAGAGCATACACTTGATTCTGTCATTGATTGTACGGTTCATCTTCTCTGCAACTCTATTATGCTGAGGATTCTTGGGAATCGTTTTCTCAAACCTGATCCCATGTTCTCTGCAATAGTCTTCAAATGGACCCCTGTACTCACCACCATTATCTGTTCGAACACATTTCAATTTCATTCCTTTTTCTCTTTCAACACTTGCATGGAAGCTCTTGAAAACTTTGAGCACCTGGTCTTTAGATTTCAACACAAAAGCCCACACTTTTCAAGAATAGTCATCAATAAAAGTCACAAAATATGATGTACCTCCTAGAGTTTTTGTGACCATAGTACAAACATCAGTATGAACTGAATCTAGTACATGTGGTCTTTTATGAGGTCTTGAATACTGAAAACCTACTCTAGCATGCTTTCTAACAAAACAATGAGTGCAAGTCTTCAGAGACGTACCTTTTACCAGAAGAGTCTGATTCTTGGCTAGAACACCAAGTCCTTTTTCACTCAAGTGGCCAAAACGAATATGCTACATGTTTGAAGAGGAATCATCAATAACATTCACCTCCTCTTTGCAGAATTTTCTAGGCAACTGGTAGAGAGCAGTGAAACTACTATCTTCTCTTGCAACAACTAGTGACCCTTTGGTGATTTTGAATTTTCCACTATCAAAGGTAGTGTAGTAAACTTCTCCATCCAATGCTTTGATTGACATCAAGCTAAGACGCATATTAGGCGCATGCCTAACATTTTTCAACTCTAATCTGCATCCCATGCTAGTTTCAAGCCATACATCTCTCATACCAACAATCTTTTACATCCCTTCATCTCCCAATCTTATTCTGCCAAAGTCACTAGCAGTATAAGTAGAGAAAAACTCACGCCTAGGAGTAACATGACATGAGGCACCAGAATCCATTATTCAGTTAGAATCATCACATGCAAGATTTATAAAGTTCTCATGATGTAGAATAAGGACATCATCATACGCAACAACAGCAGTGTCTTTATCATTGTTACTATTTATTTTTCATCTCTTTCTCTAGATTTCTTTCTTTTCAAGTACCTACAATGCTTTTTGATATGTCTTGGCTTGCCATAATGATAGCAATTAAATTCCTTTCTTGTCATGGACTTATCCCCTGACTTGCTACGGCTCTTTGACCTGTCAGTATTATGAGGTCTTCGATTCAGGCTTCTCTCCCGTGACTCTATAACAAGTGCTTCTGATTGGGTGGGGGCACTAATCAAACCCCGCTCTCTTCTTCTGGGATCTTCATCCAATATGCTTTCTTTAACAATTGACAATGTCAACATCCTATTTGGAGTTGAGTTAGTCAATGTCACAACCAGGACTTCCCAAATATCAAGCAAAGAACTCAACAACAGCAATGCTTGCAACTCATCAGACAATGTAATCTTATTGGTTGTCAGCTGATTGACAATTTCCTGGAAGCTACTCAAATGCTCTGGCATTGAATCACCTTCTTTATATTTCATATTTACCTGCTTCCAAATTAAATATGCCTCATTTTGCACATTCTTCCTCTCATATAAATCTGTCAATTTCTGCCACATACTTTGAGCATTAATGTCTTTGTCAACATGTGGATACACACTAAGATCCAACCACTGTCTAACCAAAGCAATAGCTATTTTATTCATTTTGTTCCATTCGGCTTCAGACTTATCAGCAGGCCTATATTTATGACCGTCAATAGGATCATACAAATCCTTACCATATAACATGTCTTCTATGGGGGTCTTCCAAACTGAGTACTTTTTGGAATTCAACTTGATCATATTTGGCCCCTGATGTTTCTCCATTAAAACTACACAGATAAAAAAAAATAACCAAAGCTCTGATACCACTTTATTGGGGAAACCTTAGAAATAAACCTGTATAAACAGTGGAAGCAACAAATATTTCCCCACACCTGTATAGGTAAATAGGTAGTACTAAAAATACTCTAGGCAGTATAATAATTTGGAAGAAAAATAAAATAAGAGACATCACAATTTTTATCGTGGGAAAACCCTCAATTGGAGAGACAAAAAACCCACGAAATCTAGTCCAGCAAAAACTTCCACTATGATTAATGGGAATACAATCAGTTTTCCTAGTACCATTAAAGAATCTCAACAATCAACTAAATACTCACTCAATGGGCGAAATACAACCATATAACTCCACAATGTGGATATAACAGAACTGCCATCAGAGAAGACAATAAAATTAACAAGCTATATCAAATGATCAAGCTCAACACTAGGAACAACATACTAAATTTTTTATGATAAACGGAGCACGTTTACCCGTCTAATAATGAACCACTGTATTGCCCTTTCTCTCTTTTCTTCTTCTTTCTCCGCGGTATTCCCCTTTCTCTCACGTCTTTCTTTTTTTCATGTTCTTCAAATCACACGATACTATAGCGTGTTTTTATTTTCTTTTTCTTTTTCAATTTTCCTTTTTCTTTATTAGTTGTTGGGCCTCCAATGAGGAGGGAAGCCTACCAACAAATCTCCCCCTTCCCGACTCAAGTGGGGATGTGCTGCTCCACTAAGCCCTCCTTCTCTCTACAAGAAACAAACTTTATTGTCAGCAAAGCTTTAGTCATCATATCTGAACCATTGTCATCAGTGTGGATCTTTTCCAATGAAAGCAACTTCATCTCTAGTGCTTCATGTTTCTAATGATACTGCACCTCTATGTGCTTCGATCTGGAATGAAATAATGGGTTCTTATTGAGATGGATAGCACTTTGGCCTATCACAAAATAACACAAACTTCTCTTGATCAAGGCCCAACTCTTATAGGAATTTCTGCATCCACAAGAGTTCTTTTGAAGCTTCAGTAACAATAATATATTCAGCCTCAGTAGAAGACAAAACAACACATTTTTGAAGTCTGGACTGCCATGACACGGTTCCCCCTACAAAAGTCATCATGTACCCAAAAGTAGTCTTCCTAGAATCAAGATCACTGACCATATCCATATCTGTGTAACCATCCAACACAGGCTGACCACTACCAAAGCATAAACAAACTCTGGAAGTACCCCGAAGATACCTGAAAATCCACTTTACAGCTTGCCAATGATTCTTACCAGGATTAGAGAGAAACTGGCTAACAACACCAATAGCATGAGCAATATCTGGCCTAGTACATACCATAGCGTACGTCAAACTACCAACTGCAGACACATATGGAACCTTTTTCATCTCTTCTTTTTCTTTCACACTTGTAGGACATTGCTGTGAACTCAACTTGAAATGACCAGCAAGTGGAGTATCAACAGGCTTTGAATTACTCATGTTAAACCTCTCTAACACCTTTTCAATGTACTTCTACTGAGATAACCACAACTTGCCATTCATCATGTCACGAGTGATCCTCATGCCAAGGATTTACTTTGCAAAACCTAAATCCTTTATAGCAAAGGACTTGCTCAAGTCCTTCTTAAGACTTTGAATCTTTTTCTTGTCATGACCAACAATCAACATGTCATCCACATAAAATAAGAGAATTATGAAATCACCATCAGAGAATTTCTTGACAAATACGCAACGCTTCGAAGTAATCTTACTATACCCATGATCTGCCATGAAAGAATCAAATTTCTTATACCACTGCCTTGGTACTTGCTTGAGGTCACACAAACTCTTCTTCAATTTACACATAAGCTGCTCCTTTCCTTTAACATTGAAACCCTCTGATTGTTCCATATAAATTTCTTCATCTAAATCACCATGAAGGAATGCAGTCTTTATATCAAGTTGCTCAACCTCTAAATTCAAGCTTACTGCTAAACCAAGCATAACTTGAATAGAGGACATCTTCACCACTAGTGAGAAAATCTCTTCAAAATCAACTCCTTTCTTCTACTCAAAACCTTTCATAACTAACCTTGCTTTGTACCTTGGTTATGAGACATTATCTTCAATTTTCAACTTGAATACCAATTTACTTTTGAGTGTTTTTCTATCTTTTGGTAACTTTATCAACTCAAAGGTGTGATTTTCATGCAAGGAATTCATTTTCTCTTGCATGGCTTTCAACCATTTGTCTTTGTGCTCATCAGAAATAGCCTCTTGGAAGCTCTCTGGCTGCCCATTATTAGAGATTATCACATACTCATCTGAAGGATATTTCTTAGAAGGCTGATGCGGTCTTGTAGATCTTCTCAATTATGACTCAACTGGTGATTCTGGTGGAACTTGCTCAACTAGCACCTCAAGAGTAGGTGCAGGCTCATCACCTGTATTCCCATCATCAACCTCTACATCTCCCCCATCAAAAGGAGCACTAGAAGGAGACTCTAGCATAACATCACCGTCACTTCTAGTAACAGACTCTAGCTTATCTGACTTTTCAAAATCTTCAATGATTTGGTCTTTAAGAAAGATCACATCTCGACTTCTGATTATTCTCTTACTTGCTGGATCCCATAACCTGTAACCAAAGTCTTTGTGACTATAACCAATGAAGATACACTGCTTGGACTTCCTATCAAACTTGGACCTCTTATCTCTTAGAACATAAACAAAGGCCCTGTAGCCAAACACTCTCAAGTGATTATATAAGACATCTTTCCCTCTCCATACTCTCTGTAGAACATCACCATCAAGAGGAGCTAAAGGAAAAAGGCTGATTAAATCCACTACAGTTCTCATTGCTTCACCCCAAAAGGATTTGGACAACTTTGTATGAGAAAGCATACACCTGATTCTATCATTGACTATACAGTTCATTTTCTCTACAACTCCATTATGCTGAGGAGTCTTGGGAATTGTTTTCTCAAACCTGATCCCATGTTCTCTGCAATAGTCTTCAAATGGACCCCTGTACTCACCACCATTATCTGTTCAAACACATTTCAATTTCATTCCTTTTTCTCTTTCAACACTTGCATGGAAGCTCTTGAAAACTCCGAGCACTTGGTCTTTAAATTTCAACATAAAAGCCCATACTTTCCAAGAATGGTCATCAATAAAAGTCACAGAATATGATGCACCTCCTAGAGTTTTTGTGTCCATAGTGCAAACATCAATGTGAACTAAATCTAGTACATGTGGTCTTCTATGAGGTCCTGAATAATGAAAAGCTACTCTAGTATGCTTTCCAACAAAATAATGAGTGCAAGTCTTCAGAGATATACCTTTTACCAGAGATTCTTGGCTAGAACGCTAAGTCCTTTTTCACTCAAGTGGCCAAGATCAATATGCCACAAGTTTGAAGATGAATCATCAATAACATTCACCTCCTCTTTGCACAATGGCCTTGGCTCGAACACTTATCTAAAAATAGTTTTTGTGAGAGGAGATTGAGTATGGAAGGGGAAAAATCATTTAGAATTAAATACAAAAATGTCAAAAAGGGAGAAAGAAGAGAAAAAGAGTTGAAAGTTTGCATCAAGTAAAATACTACTCATGTGATTAAACAAAACTAAGTTTGGGTTAAGAAAATGATAGCTTTAGTTTACAAAGTTATTTAGCTTCTAATTTGGGTTAAATCATATGTTTTGTCCTTAGCTTTTCTAAGTGAAACACTTTAAAATAGAAAGAATTGACTTGCTATTGTTTTGAGGCTTTTGTTGAAAATTCAATGTCATGAAGCATGCTTTATTGAGGTGAATTGAAAATTTCAAATTAGAATCTCATTTAATAATTTTTGACGGTGAAAATTGTAGATTTTAGAGTTAAAAAAGAATCCTAGTTGGTGGCTAAGAGGAAAGAAGCAAGGCATCAAGAAAAAGCCATTGAGAGGAGCATGTTAGCTACTAAGTCGCGCTAGGTTGCAACCTACTAGGGCACAATGTGTTCCTACAATTTTTAGAAGTCAAATCGTGACCTAATATTTTTCTAGGTTGCAACCTAACACGACCCAAGCGCATCTTACTAATATTTTAAACTAGATTTTAGGGTTAGCAAGGAAGTTCATTTTTGCTACCTTTTTGAGCATATTTTCAGAGGGAAAAATCTAGGTAGGAGAAGAGTCTAGCACTAAAGAGGAATTCATTTTGAAGATTGAAGGCAAGAGGCTTAGAAGAGACTAAGCAATAAAGCTTCCTTGAGAGATGACCTGGGTTGTGCCCTTTGCTACATTTTTTGTGCAACTTGGTATTAAAATAATTTTCAACTGAGGAGATAGTGACAACCTCAATTCAATCCTTACATGTTCTTCTTCCACCTTTCAAGCTCAAATTGTTCAAAGAAACACCCATAGTTAGTGAATAAGCATCACTCAACAAGTTCATGATCAAAAACTATCTATAAAGAATTACATGATGGATGTATTATTCTTTTTTTTTTTATTTCATTGGCAATGATTGTATAGGAAAGTTTTGCAGAAACTTGGATCATATGAAAACACGATTAAATTTATGGAAATTTGTTTTGACAATCATTTTGTTGTCCAATTTGAAATCATCTGAACACACGATTATAATTTAAATGTCACATGTAATTGTATCAAATAATATGTAGAGTATGGTTCCATGTGATTCTCCTTTAAAATATTGAAAAGATGGAATAATAGAGAGATATGACCTGAAAATCCACTTAGACAGTGAAGGAATCATGGTGAAATATCACCTAACAATCCTTATGCTCCTTATAAGGATTTTCTCCCTGTTATGGTAATTGTTTGCAGTTTGCCTTATTCTACCGACCTTGGTGGGGTAGGCTTGTTTATGAGCCCCATGGTGGGCACCAATGTTATTACTTAGAAATAGAGGTAAGGCTGCAAGTGACTCCAATGTTCGTGCGAGCAGGGGTACCAACAAAGACACTCCAACACTCAAGTTAGTGAATGAATGAGACATAGAGTGGTAAAGAGTAGTATATATTATGCTATTCGAGAAAATAGTTATCAAGATCAATATGCTCCAAATTGTGGGAGAAATTTAACCTTCAATATGCTTTTGATGAAAAACTTCAAGAGTAGTTTTGGCATAATACAAAATATTTAAAACCTGTTCAAAAATGTGGAAAAAAAATTCAATTTTTAACTGAGAAATCCCATATTATGGTAGAGCTAGCCTTTTCTAATTTACAACCAAAGTTCCTTAAAAGAATTCATGAAGCCATGAACAAAAATGGCTAGACAATGAAACAAGAAAATGATGAAATAAGATCTCAAGGAGCTCCACACACCTCAATGAGGATGAATATTTTAGAATCAACTTATCAAAAAAATAAATAATGAGTCTCTATTCAACAAAGGATAAAGGGTGAGTTTAAGGGTGCAAAGAATCTGCCCTTTCAGTCATTGAATCAAGGTTTAATTAATCTACCGATTTTTGTAGTTTCATTGAATTTTCAATTGCGTCCCTAGCCTCATCACTCGTTATAAAAACATGAGAGTTAAAAGAATATTCCCAAAATATTCTTTTACTATAATTTTATATTTAAAAAAAAAAAAGAAAATTCCCACATACTCTTCCCCCCTCCCTCCCCCACATCTTTACAGCCATCACCATCAGCTTCTCCCCCTATCACCACCCTATTGTTGTTCTTCAATTTTCATCATCATCATCCATAATTTATTCATCATCCATCTTTCCCCACTACTTTTCTCATTTTATTTTTATTTTTCACAGTTTGAAAAAAATAACAAGTGCACGGTGGTCCTGGTGGTCTGAGAGACCGACAGCACAGTAGCAATGGCGTGGATGATAGTGAGCATAGGAGAGCGCTCACGGTGGGGGTGTGTAGTCGCTGTCCTGAGTCTGGTGCAGCCCACAGTAGCGATCGTGGTGGTCGGAGCCTGATGCGGTGGTAATCTCGACCTTCTTCCCTTTTCCTTCTCTTCTTTTTTTTTGTGTTTATTTTTTTTTATGAAGTGTTGATGAGAGATGTGTTGGTTGGGGGTTCTGAATTTGATTTTGTATTTGTGTTTGTTTTTTGGTTTGTGATTTTTGAGTTTTATTTTTGGGACTGGAAAGGAATGGTATGGATGATTTGGTTTGTGTTTTTGATAGGATGAAGATTAGGTTGTTATGGTTTCATTGTGGTTGTTGTGTTTGGTTTGATTGTTCTGTTCTTTGGTATTAAAGTTCTCTAAGGTTACACTGTGTGTATGCTATTGCAGAGGTTTGTCAACGGGCTTCACGGCACTGCTGGGTTTATGAGCAGAGCTTCGCGGTTGAAGCTAGGACTACTATGGTGGATGCAAGGCTGCGTGGTTCATGGGGTGTTGGGTGGCGGCGGTGACGGCTCCGACAAAGGAAGAGGGGGAGGGGAAGGATAAGGTGGATTTTTCTCTTTTTTTAATATAAAATTATAGTAAAAGAATGTTCTAGGAATCTTCTGTTAACTATTATGTTTTTGTAATAGATGATAGGATTAGGGTCCCAATTAAATATTTATTTTTAGTATAGGACTCAATTGAAAACTTCTAAAATGTAGGGACCTAATTGAAAATTTAGCAACTATAGGGACTGGCGGATTAATTAAACCTTGAATCAATTTGATTCTTAATAATTTGAAGAAATAAGAGAAAAAAGACAACATTTCAAATAAAAGGAAATTTACCCATACTATCAATACAACTTTTCATTGTTTACAAGGACAAACATGGAAAATATAGTACTGTATTCAATACTTTGTTACCATTCAAAGTTGACATGGACAAATACTAACACAAGAACACGTTTAAGATTGCTCCATAGGATAATAAAGACCTATAATAAAAACCTTCCTATTCAAAAACCATAGTGGGAAAAAATAGAAGAAAAAAAATGGTGATGATTAAACCTTGTTAAATTTCTGTATAAGATGTCGGCCCATTAAATAGCACTATGCCTCAAAGCCACAAGCTGTAGTTCATACAAGAACGAGTAACCATGCAAAGCAATGATGCAGGGGTGTTTGTAAACTAACAAATTTTACCCATAACACTTTAAAAAATGGCACCAAAGGCTTGGCTGGATTCCAAAAAAGATAAACAAACAACAATATAAAGATAAGTCATCTTGTACATGCTCAGGATGCCAGTATGATCAGGTGAAGGACGCTCAAAGGGAATGACACTCAAGACACATGTCATGATGTCAGGAAGCCTTGACATACCAGGATGCCACTGATGGGACAAGCATCTTCCCTATGAGAACCAAGTACATGGAAGACATTCAAGGAATAATATCCCAAAGGAAAAAGGCATGGGATGGTAATAATAGCATGGCTTGACGGGTTTTTAGGTATGATATACAGCCTTGAGAAGGAAACTTCGAAGAAATGAGGACATTACAAAGATGGTAGATGAAGTCAAAAAATTCCATTACACGATGATCATCACAATTTTGTAAACTTGATTTTGATCAAAAGTGATTTTGTTATAACATGATTTATATTTAGAAATTTTGATCTTGAAAGTGAGTTTTATAAGAGGATTTCTTGGATATGTTGAAAGCAATATAAATCATTTGTTCTATACTATTTATTGATTGATACATTAACTATCGCATTAAAGATGTTGAAAAAGTAGTAGGTAATGATGACCCATAAAACTAACATGTCAATTTATAAGTGGGACAGAGTAAATATTTTGCCCTACTCTCAAAGTACTTAAGGATTTTTCATTTGATAAAATGAATATTATTTGGATGATATTAATCAAAATCACTTTTACTTGAAAAATTACCACAAAGGGCATACATAGCTACTGAGGTTGTTATTATATTTAAAAAAAAATTGATGGAAGGATAAAATGCTAACAAAATTCTAACATGATCTTGGTCTAACCCGAAAGCAATAAATTAAAAGATCACTTTGAGGTGAAAGTGGCCAGTTCATGGAGAAAGTATCCAAACAGTATTGCACAACTTTCAAGAAAGCTGAACGTGGGTTGGCTCACATCTAACACCAATCCAAACACGCACTAAGAGGCATACGTTTGAGGTTTATACCGAAATACTAAGATTCCTTAATAAGCTTATTACCATTAAACCTATATTCTTTTTTGCTATATCCTAAGTTTGGGTATCCCCAAAGGTATTGACAAAAACCATTGATTCCCTTTTTCTTGAGACCAAAAGCACATCTCATCACCGAGCCAAGCACGTCCTCAACATCCTTTTAATGATCATCATGATAGTCATGCCTGTTCACCGTTAATGGCCACTAAAATGAGTGGTTTTTGGTCCTAACTATTGGGTTTGGGCCCCCTCCTTTGTGGAAAAAAGCTCAAAACCGAGTTAGCCCACTTATCCAAGCGAGATAAGTTAGATAGGGTTTTGAGAGAGCTCATTTTTGAAGTCGGCCTCCCCTTCCTTTCATATTCCTACTTCGAGCAGCCATCGTAGATCACCGTTTGCGAAGTTGTCCACCATTGGATCGGGCTGAAATTTGGATAACAAGTTCTTGACAGTTGGTTCTTTATTCTGAACGGTCAGATTGTCGAGAAAAAGTCTAGAGTGTGAGATATTGAGCTAGAACAGAGGTTCTATTTTTTGTTTGGAGAACCAGTTTCATGAAGCAACATGTCTCTGTAAATTGATGTTTCTAAAGTTGTTCATCGTTGGATCAGGCTGAAACTTTTACAGTAAGTTCTTGGTGTTCTGTTATTCATTCTGAACGGTTGGATAGTCGATAAGAGTTCCGGAGTATGAGATATCGATCTCGCACCGTAGTTCTATTTTTGTTTAGAGAATCACTTCCTTGGTTCAAGCTATCACTGTAAATCGGTGATTTTGAAGCCATTCACTGTTGGATTGGGTTGAAACTTGGATAGAAGGTTCTAGATATCTGGTTCTTCATTTTGAACAGTTGGATTGTTTGGAAGAGGTCCGGAGAGTGAGATACTAGTCTTGGACAGTAGCTCTGAATTTGAGGTATTTATCATCTTCTTGGTTTTCAATTTTAAGCATTGATATTTGGTTGATTTTGATTGTTGTTAGCACAATTTGTGCACTTATTTGAGACTCTCTTGTACCTAATTTGATCATAGTGAGGTTATTTCTTTAGTGTAGATGACCCGTGGTTTTTATTTCTCATATTGAGGGAGTTTTTTCACGTTAAAAATCTTGGTACATTGTTCCTATTATTGTTTTGGTTTATTGTGTGTTGATTGCTACTATTATTTCATTGCTGTGGTTACTCCTCTTGTTCTTGCAAGTAGAAAATTGTGTGTTTTATTCCCAACATTTGGCATCAGAGCTCGTTCTTGGGCATTATTGATTGTAGCTTGCTTGAGTGATGAAGGCAAATACAAGTAGAATGGTCTGCTTGAATGGTACTAATTATCATATATGGAAAGGCAAGATGAAAGATTTATTGTTTGTTAAAAATCTGCATATGCCTGTGTTTGCTACACAAAAACCAGATTCAAAAACTAAAGAAGAATGAGAGTTTGAGCACCAACAAGTTTGTAATTTTATTCAGCAATGGGTAAAAGATAATGTTTATAATCGCATTGCTAATGAGACTCAAGCTAGAACTATGTGGGAAAAGATTGAATCCTTGTATGCTTCCAAGTCTAGAAATAACAAGTTGTATTTATTGAATATGTTGATAAATCTGAGATACAAGGAAGGGTCATCCATTTCTGATCACTTGAATGAGTTTTAAGGAGTTTTAGATCAATTGTCAGGTATGGGAATCAAGTTTGAAGATGAAGTTCAAGGACTTTGGTTGCTAAATACTCTACCAGATTCTTGGGAGACATTCCACATCTTCCTCACTAATTCTGCTCCTAATTGTGTGGTAACCATGCAACTTGTGAAAGGTGGTGTCTTGAATGAAGAAGTGAGAAGGAAGACTTAAGGTTCTTCATCTTACTCAAAGATGTTGGTTACAAAAAATAGGGGAGAAGTCAGAACAAAGGCACAAGCGGGTAGAGGTAAAAGCAGAAGCAAGTCTAGATCAAGGTACAAAAATATTGTCATTATTGTTATAAAATAGGGAATATCCAAAAGTATTTCTTTCTTTGGAAAAAGGAGGACAAAGGTAAGCAAGTGAAGAAAGAAAACAATAATGATCGTGCATCTACTACTACCTCAGATGATCTTCTCATTGTAGGATATGAGAATATGATTAATATAGTATTGATGAGTCTGACTAGGTAATTGACAGTGGTGCCTTAATACATGATACACTAAAGAAGGAGTTCTTCACATCTTACACTTCAGATGACTATGGAGTGTTAAAGATGGGCAATGATGGCTTGGCCAAGGTGATTGGTATAGGAGATGTTTGTTTAGAAACTAATGTTGGAATGAAGTTGTTGCTGAAGGATGTTAGACATGCTCCAGATGTCCGCTTAAACTTGATTTCAATTAGAAATCTTGATGATGAAGGTCATGTTAGCACTTTTGGCAGTAGTCAATGGAAGCTCACTAAAAGCAACTTGGTAGTGGCTCGAGGAGAGAAGCCTTAAGTTTGTATGTGATGAAATCCGCAATTTCAAAAGGTCGTGTGAATGTAGTTGAAAGTAAGGAAGCTTTAGAGTTATGGCATAGAAGGCTTGGTCACATCAATGAAAAAGGACTCAATTGTTTAGCTAAAAAGGATGTACTTTCTAGTTTAAAGAATGTAGAGTTGGAGAAATGTTCTCATTGCATAGCTGGAAAATAGGGAAGATTATCTTCCAAGAAGCATCATCCTTCAAGGAAATCAGATTTCTTGGAATTGATGCATTCTGATGTTTGTAGTCCATTGAAAGAGAAATCATTTAGTGGTGCTCTTTACTTTGTGACATTCATTGATGATCACTCAAGGAAGCTTTGGGCTTATGCTTTGAAGACTAAAAACCAAGTCTTGGAGAAGTTCAAAGAATTCCAAGTTTTGGTTGAGCAGCAAACAGGTAAGAAACTTAAATGCATTTGTACTGATAATGGTGGCGAATATTGTGGACCATTTGATGAGTATTGTAAACAGCAAGGCATTAGGCATGAAAAGACTCCTCCTAAAACTCCTCATTTAAATGGTTTGGTGGATAGAATGAATAGAACATTAATTGAAGGAGTTAGATCTATGCTTACTGAAGCAAAGCCACCTAAGTATTTCTGGGGACAAGCATTGCTCACAACAGTGCATGTGATTAATCTGAGTCCTGCAATTGCTTTGGATAGTGATGTTCTAGATAATGTGTAGTTTGGCAAGAATGTCTCTTAAGACCACTTGGGAGTTTTTGGGTGCATAGCATTTGTTCATGTTCCAAAGGATGAGAGATCTACGTTGGATGTGAAGACAAAGCAATGCATCTTTGTTGGGTATGGTCAAGATAAGCTTGGTTATAGGCTCTATGACCCAATTAATAAAAAGCTTGTGAGAAGCCGTAATGTGGTGTTTATAGAAGACCAAACCATTGAAGATATTGAGAAAGTAAAGACAACTGAATCTCAGCATAGCAGTGACTTGATCGACGTAGATCCAGTCCAACCACCACATGCACAAGAACTAACAGATGGGAGATCATTTAGATGCTTCAACTGATGATGTTGTTGATGATCAACATGAGATGCCTATAGATGCTGTTGTTGTACTTAGGAAGTCTACTAGAAAGATACAACATTCAACAAGGTATCCTTCTGATGAGTATGTAACTTTAACTAATGCGGGAGAGTCTGGATGTTACGAGGAAGCAATGGATAGTGACTTGAAGCAAAAATGATTTGATGCTATGCAAGATGAAATGCAAGCCATGTATGATAATCAAACATTTGAGCTTGTGAAATTGCCTAATGGTAAGAGAGCTTTACAAAACAGGTGGATATACAGGCTGAAACATGAAGGAAATTCTTCTTCTCTAAGGTATAAATTGGTGGTTAAAGGCTTTAAGCAGAAAAAAGGGGTACTGATTATGATGAGATTTTTTCTCTAGTTGTGAAGATGTCCTCTATTAGGACCGTTTTGAGTTTGGTTGTGAGTCTTGATTTAGAGATAGAGCAGATGGATACAAAAACTGCTTTCCTCCATGGTGATCTTGATGAGGAAATCTATATGGAGCAGCCTGAAGGTTTTAAGGCGAAAAGGAAAAAAGATTATGTGTGCAAACTTAAGAAGAGCTTATATGGCTTGAAGCAAGCTCCGAGGCAATGGTATAAGAAATTTGAGCCTGTAATGGGAGAGTAAAGCTACAAGAAGACTACTTCAGATCATTGTGTTTTTATTAAACAGTTTGTTAGTGATGACTTTATTATCCTTTTGTTATATGTTGATGACATGCTTATGATTGGTCAAAATGCTTCTAGAATTGATAGGTTGAAGAAGCATCTTAGGATGTTATTTGCAATGAAGGATCTCGGACCAGTAAAGTAGATTCTTGGTATAAGAATCATCCGAGATAGAAAGAAGAGGAAACTTTGGTTGTCACAAGAGAAATACATTGAAGCTGTGCTGCAAATGTTTCAAATGGAGAGAGCTAAGGCTATTAGCACTCCTCTTGCTACACACTTCAAATTGAGTTGCAAGCAAAGTCTATCAAATGAAGAATAGAAGAAAGACATGGAGAGAGTTCCATATGCTTCAGCTGTGGGTAGTTTGATGTATGCTATGATATGCACTAGACCAGATTTAGCTCATAATGTTGGTAGTGTTAGCCATTTTCTTTCAAACCCAGGTAGAGAGCATTGGAATGCAGTGAAGTGCATTACGAGATATCTTTGTGGTACTTCCAACATGAAGTTATGTTTTGAAAATGAGAAGCCTTCTCTAGTTGGTTATACTGATTTAGACATGGCAGGAGATATTAACTCTAGAAGGTCTACTTCAGGTTATTTGATTACATTTAGGGGTGGAGTTGTAGCTTGGCAATCTAAGTTGCAAAAGTGTGTTGCTTTATCCACTACAGACGCTGAGTTTATTGCCATAACCAAAGCGTGCAAGGAGATGCTTTGGATAAAAAAGTTCTTACAAGAACTTGGCTTTACCCAAGAGAGGTATGTGCTATTTTGTGATAGTCAAAGTGCTATACATCTTGGTAAAAACTCAACTTTCCATTCGAGGTCCAAACATATTGATGTAAGGTATCATTGGATACGTGATGCTTTGAATGAAAAGTTGTTGGAACTTGAAAAGGTTCACATTGATGAGAATGGTTCAAACAGGATGACAAAATCTTTGCCAAGATGGAAGTGTGAAGCTTGTTGTTTGATTGCCGATTTGGTGGTTACCTCCACATAGTTGTGAGGGGGAGATTTGTTGGGTTTGGGCTCCTTCCCATATAGAGAAAAGCCCAAAATTGAGCTAGCCCACTTATCCAAGTGAGAGGAGTCAGAGAAGGTTTTGAGAGAGCTCATTTTTGAAGTCTTTGTAGCCACAAAGTGAGAGATAGAAGAGAGAACTCGGCCTCCCCTTCCTTTCATATTCCTACTTCAAGCAACCACCGTAGATCGCCGTTTGCGAAGTCGTCCACCATTGGATTGGGCTGAAATTTAACAAATTCCTAACAGGTGGCTCTTTATTCTGAATGGTTGGATTGGAAACAAAAGGTCAGGAGTGTGAGATATTGAGCTCGAATAGAGGTTCTATTTTTGGTTTGGAGAACCAGTTTCCTGAAGCAACATGTCTTGTAAATTGACTTTTCTGAAGTTGTTCATCGTTAGATTAGGCTGAAACTATTACAACAGGTTCTTGGTGTCCCGTTATTCATTCTAAATGGTTGGATCATCGATAAGAGTTCTGGAGTGTGAGATATCGATCTCGCACCGTAGTTCTATTTTTGTTTAGAGAATCACTTCCTTGGTTCAAGCTATCACTGTAAATCGGTGATTTTGAAGCCATTCACTGTTGGATCGGGCTGAAACTTGGATAGAAGGTTCTAGATATCTGGTTCTTTATTTTGAACAGTTGGATTGTTTAGAAGAGGTCCGGAGAGTGAGATACTAGTCTCGGACAGTAGCTCCGAATTTGGGGTATTTAAGGGTTCTCAATTTTAAGCATTGGTGTTTAGTTGATTTTGATTGTTGTTAGCACAATTGTGCATTTATTTGAAACTCTCTTGTCCCTGGTTTGATCAGTGAAGCTATTTCTTTGGTTTGGACGACCTATGGTTTTTATCTCTCACATTGAGAGAGTTTTTCCACATTAAAAATCATGGTGCATTGTTCCTATTATTGTTCTGGTTTACTGTGTGTTAATTACTGCCATTATTTCGCTGCTATAGTTGCTCCTCTTGTTCTTCTAAGTAGGGAATTGTGTGTCTTATTCCCAACACTAACCATCCGGCATTTCCTCTTAATTTAGGACTCCACAAATCACCACCTTAGTGTTAACAACGCCCACTAAGTTCAAGTTCAGAATACCAAATATGAATTATACTAACAGCACTTTAGCTAAGCCTAAACCACATGTTTAGATGGGAAGTAGACATGAATGATGTGGAACACCTCAAGACCGAAAATCACTAGCATTTCACAAGAGTTCAAAGGGAGGATATGAACAAAGCAACTAGTTTGGAGCATGCATCCATCGTCCCTTGTTAGTTAACTAAGGCTGCATTTGTTTCTGTTTTTTTTTTTTTAATTATTTTTTTCCAACTAAAACGTCACTTTTCATATAAAATATTTAGATAAGTTTTTACTTAAAAGGTATAAATTATTTTAAGGGAACATTTGTTTCAATTGTTTTTGATAAAAAAAAATTAATCTTTTGACTACAAAAAATTACATTTTATAAGTTATCCATCTTAATTTCTGCTCAAAAATTATTTTTTTTAATTTTCGAGAAGCAACTAATATAAATAACTTTTATAAAATGCAATACCTTTAGTTTTTGTCGAAAAGAAATTGAAACAAAGGCATCTCATATTGTAGGGGGAAAAAATCGCCAAAAAGCAACATCCAACTCATCCGCAGCAGCGAAGTAAAACCTGGGCTCTCATGCAAACCGAACAATAGATAGATGAACCTCTTTCACCTTTGTATATTGAGAAGCAAATGGATCTAAATAATCCCATTGCTAAATATTCCAAAATGCTGTTATTCTGCTGTCCCTTTGCTATAGACTTCAAAAGGCTATTATTCAATTGTCTAAACAACCCAACCACATCCCAATTTGCAAATACTTTTCAACAAAAATTAAATCCTGGAAACTTGAATAGTTTCAGTTTTAAAAACTGAAGAGAATCAGGAGGATCCTCACTTCCAGGTCAACCAGCTCACTTGCTTGGCTGCAAGTTCATCTCCTGAAGATTCAGCAGCAGATCATCTGAGTTCAGGAAAACCTTGTTGGCTGAATTTGATATAGTATGTGCTATATCTCTTGCAGCTTCAATCTTCCTCAGTGAGGTGAAAGCAGGATTGTTGGCAATGGCTTGACCGATCAGTTGGGCACTTTTTGCTTCTCCCTGGCAATTAAAGGAGTGTAAGAAGAGTTAGGGAACTCAATATCAAAAAAGCAAAACTGTTCTGAAGTGCAATGATAATGAAAAAATTCAAGGAAAGAGTTGTTTTCAAAAATTGAAGTCGTTGCCAATAGCAAACAATGTATATAGGTAATTATTTAATGTCCCACCCCAAAGTTGACATAATTTATGAACAAGGTTAATTGTTACTGCAGAATCCAACAAGATCAGCAAATACTAATAAATCAAACATTTTTCAATTTGTTTGTGCTGGATTTCGAAACAAGTGGTAGTTAGAATGGCAGCATACTAGTCTAACACATTGGTCCTCAACACTCTTTCCTTTGTACATAAGCACTTAAGCAGGATTGAAAATGCAAAAAACTCAGCAATTAGTCCAGGGTGCGTTTAGTTTCAAAAAACATTTTGTTTCCAAGTTTTCAGGATTTTGTGAATGAAACAGTGACAATTAGAAAATATACTTTTGAGTTTTGGTTTCCAGTTTTCACTCTTTTTGTCGAAAATAGGAAACTGACTGGGAACAAAAATGAAAACTGTTTTCTAAAACCAAACTTATCTTAAGTCTAAACATTCATCATTTATTCTCTCACCTGTGCTCTAATAACAGCACTTCTTTTGTCTTGTTCTGCTTTTTCCACCACAAACTTGGCCCTCTCAGCTTCTTGTGCAGCTACCTGTTTGGCTTCGATGGCAGCAGTAAACTCCCTACCAAAGGTCAAAGTAGTAATTGACACATCATCAAGTGCGATATTGAAGTTGGATGCCCTCTCAGTCAGAATCTTCCGGATCTCCCTAGACACAGCCTACAAAAAATAAGGTCAATTAAAATGCATCTTTCTTTGTGTTAGAATTAAATCTTTCAACTAGAACTTTCAGAAAAAGACATCATAGGAAACTGCAAGAAATTAGAAGAAATGCAAACATAACAAGATGAACCATAATCCTTCCCCAGTTCATGTGACAAACAGTTATTCTCATGATTTTGGTAACACAACATATTATGCCAATGTGTAATGATGAATAAAGTTCAACAAAATATTTTCAAGGAGGTTAAATGTCGGTGCCTATTAGGCTAATAATAACATATATAGAAATGAAAATTATTAACACCTTGACAGTGAAATGTCAGCCACTGCAACCTTAATTGTTCAAATCATCATTTGAGCTTTCATGCATCATGCATTCAAGTTTTGTTGTTTACCTCTCGCTGGGTAATGAGCTGGCTGGCATTGTACTGGGCAACCACAGCTTTCAAAGTTTCATGAATGATTGAAGGCAAAACCCTCTCATTATAATTCTCACCTAGGGTCCGATAAATTGTTGGTAGTTGGCTTGGCAAAGGACGAGTAAGGACCCGAAGACCAATTTTCACCTGTAAAGGTAATATTTACATGATAAGTCTTTAGAACATGAAATGTTTCAAAAATTATAGAAACCAACCAAGTTTTCCACCTAGAAAGTACTTAAACCTCTAACATCATTCACATAATTTAGAAGAACCAAAGTTGAGAAAGCACATACTATGAGAAAGCACAGACTATACAATAGGAAAGTGGGTGAAATGACATCATGCAGATACTGAGGGAAAGCACAAGGATGCAAATGTTTGTATACTTTAGAAATATAGGTTAAACATGAAAGGGCAGTTGGTTGAATAAAAACCATTCGTGACTTTAAGCATACAATAGATGGACTCGTACATTGCCCACGCTTCAAGTCCAAAGAGATCTTGCATGAAAGGGCATGTTAAATACAAAACCATTCATAAGCATTCAACTAATAGCCTAAATTTTTGAAAGAGTTGGCTCCTAAAACTTTGGATATTTATCCCCAGTTTTCTTCAAAAGTTATTTTGGATTCCATACCTGTACCAGTATGGGTTTGTGTACTTTTTATTCATGCAACCAACCAATAAATGAGTCTTAAATGCACTTTTACATTCTGTATACAGTTCTGTTTTACATTAAATGCCAGTTAAGATATGAAAAAGCATAATGGAACTGACCTCAGAGGATTTACAATATTGCTTTCTTAACTACGACGTGATCAAGAAAGAATGATGCATGTAGCACAAAAGCATAAAGTATGATGCCCACTTAATCATGCTACCAAAGTGGAAGGAGTTCAAAAAGAAGTTGAACAAAATAACACAACAGGTAGCAGCAGGAAGCGTAAGGTCTTTATAAACTGAGAGACAGAAGTACTTACCATCTGGAGATCACGACTCCCTGAGGTGCTCTCAACGAGATGTGGTCTTGCACGGACATCGTAGATAACTGGTCTTTCAAACCATGGAATCACAAAGTGTGTCCCTTCAGGATAAACCTGCAATGCAAACCAGTAATTGCATTAAATTGCGGACAATAGAACAAAACTTCAAAATTACAAATCAGGGAAAGGAAACAATGACCAAATAACCTTGTAAAGAGTCAAACAAACAACAACGAAGCCATTTTCCACTACATGATATCAACCACTATAAAAGAAATCATACAAGATAAATTAATCAATTTCTTTTCCTCTTATACATGAAAATCATATCTGCACAACAATCCAGAACACAACGGGTTGCTAGTGGATTTAACGCAGGCTATCTTCTACAATTGTGAATTATGGCCAGTAGATCAGTTGGCTAACAAAATAAAAAGGGTGATTCACTGCACGAGACTCCCACCTGATGGGATCTAGGGAGGGCAGGATATAGGCAGCCTTATACCCCAACCACCACCACAAAACAAGCACACAAGCTGTTTCCAAGACAAAGCCAATGATCTCTAGGTCATAAGGCAGCAACTTTACCATTGTGCGAAGGTTTACCCTCAAAACAGTTGGCTAACAAAATAATCAGACATAAAAAGCAATCACAAAATACAATGTACAAATAAAAAATTGGGTGGTAACTCTCTATTTGAAAACCATTGGCTAATTTTATTTTTTTTTGTTTTTCCCTTTTTTCATATGAAACAAACATATAAGATTCAAAGCAATAACCTTGTCCTTGACACCAACAAGGCGGTTGAAAACAATGGCCCGGTGTCCTCCGTCCACATTGTACAGACTGTTAGCAGCAGCATACAACCCGATCCCTCCAACAATCCCCAGCTTCAGCAAGGCAGAGATAGCACCACCACGTCCACCAGGAACATTCGGACCTTTCATCTTCTTCGAATCTATTTCCCTGACTCAATAGAAAAAACAAAAATACCACAAAAATTAAAAACGTTCACTTCACAGCAAAATGCACATGCATATATCCATAGGTTATACATATTTCATAAAATAACAGGACCATGTGATCCAAAACCAATGGACTTAAAGAAATAAAATATGAAAAAGAAGCCACCCAAAATTCCTCATATCGCCATTTCTTGATTTCAGTAAATTTCACATAAAGTTGAGATTACCAAGAGAAAGAAAAAGTGTATTCGTTTTCCGGATTCCTCTTAGAACGAGGGGAACGGGAATGGGGCATCTAGTTGATAATGGAGAAAAGATAAAACCCAAGTGAAAATTTGGAATTTGCAATGCCAATAATTAGGACTTGGTTGATGAGAATATCAGCACTGGAATCAAAAGAGAGAAGGGGGAGTGTGGAGATGGGTGAGTGAGGGAGAACGAGGAGGTGACTGTACCTTACAATTGCAACTACAATAGCGAGAAATGAAAATGCGCGGAGAAGGAGGGTTTAAGAGGGGTTTTTTTGCGGGTTTTATAGGGTTTAAATAAACTTCTCCGACAAGAAAATAAATAAATAAAATATCAAAATCGGTACTCAAAAATGTATCAGAACAAATTAGCCTCTTAATAAAGTTAATATTTTAAACTGGTTTGTTAAAGTTTTAAAAATTGAACAAATTGATCACTACATATATTTTTATCTAGTATTATCTTTTTTATTGTATGAATATGTACAGATAGATTAATTTTTTTAAAAAAATTTTAACTGATCAATTTGAGAATTTTAAATTTTAAAAAGAAAAATGGATATACACTACGACATTAATTATTTATTTATTTTAGGTGTGAACGCTATGTTTCCATCAATAATTGTATTAAATTTCCGATTTTAATTTTTATAGTTTTTTTTCACAAGTTTTCATAACTTTTTATCATTTAAGCTTTGATCTCTCTAGAGCTAAAATTAGAATAAATTAAATTACAAGATTCAACCGTTCATAATAAATAATGATTGATTTTTGTGAAAATAACAATTATTAGAATTACAAATAAAACCTAAAAAATATTAAAAAATAATATACGGATCAATACTTGTGACACTGAGGTCTAACACCTAAAAATAAAATTATAGAGACTAAAACTAAAATGAATAAAAACCGTAGGAATTACAGTATTGTTTAAACTTCATTTTTAAAAAATATGTTGTATGATATAATTGCTTCCAAGGGTTTTACTTTCTTTTTAATTTTGCTTTCAAGTTTTTTTTTCTGTGGGATTATCATATTTATTAGTTTGATTTATTTGAACTATATATAAAATTACTTCCTTTTTTCCCGTAAATAAGCACAAGTTCATACGATCTATTTACAAAAGTTGGATTCTCGTAATACAAACTCCCATCTTCATCTTATCAAAGTTATTTTCTTTTTCCTTATTTTAATCGAAGTCACTTACCACTTTAACAAATTATTTATACATTTTTAAAAAATATTTTGTTAAAGATACTTACTATAGAATCAAAAAATATTTTATAAGAAGTAAAAAAATTTAAGTTTTGAATGATTAAATATTCTATAAAATTTCATTCCATAAATATTTAAAAGTATTTAATAAATTTTATTAAAGTACTTCTAAATAAAACTTTTTTAATTAAAGCATACCTAAACTAAGAAATTCTCCTACCATATTAGCTAGACTCTCACATAATGGAAAATTCAAACCCTTCACGCAAAGTTGCATATTATTAATCGAGAATTTTTTAAGCGGGTTAACATAGAAACATTTTTAATTAGGCGTGATTATCACATTACTTTTTATGCACTAAAATCATTATCATTGTTATATACATATAATACAATATACTTTCTCTATTTTAAAATAAATACCCCATTCACTTTTATAGTACATTCATAAATCAATGTATCTAGATATAAAATATGTTCATATACTAGAAAAAAGTGAAAGAAGCATTTATTTTGAAACTAAGAAAATAGTATTTAATGTTAGGAGTTAATTGAGTAGAGCAACATAGGGTCTTACATGTGACATGCCATAGGTTCAAGCCTTCATCCCTATACCTAAGGTGGGGTAGTTGTAAATTCATCTGAAAGTGCTTACTGAACTTAAAGGTTTTACTTGTCTTAAATTGAGGCACCATCCTTTTATTCTAAATTTGTTTGCACTACAAAAAAATATAAGGTAAATAACAAGAAGTACTGTTGAGATTTGAAGAAAAGACACTTCACCCATTTCTCGTTTCAATATGATACTCCACCCGAAACATGTGATGAATGCTAATAATAACCCTATTAACTAATTTTTTATTATTAAAAGAAGAGTAAAATATAACTAATATTTATAATATTCATTTTTTAATAACATATCATTTTATTAATATTTATGTATATATATATATATGTATGTTATTTTTACAAAGTAAAATATATGTTGGTTATAATAATATAAAATATTAATATATGATCCTAAGTCATGGAAAATCTAACTATTACATTGAAGTTGCTTGAACTTAAATATCTTCAAGAGATTCCATGCCCTTGATTTCAACCATTGTCATCTTCCTTGTTCAAACTCATTCTTGATAGTTGGATGATCTAAAACAAGATAATTCACTTGAAAAATATAGTTATTCCAATTTAAAATATCTCGATACATAAATGTAAAACTCAATTAACCAAATCATGCATAATGTTATCAATTATTACTCTTTGCCTAGTATACATGGTTTCTTAGAATATGACACTAGAATGTGCTTCATGCATAAATTGTAGGTTGAAAAATGCACAAGAAGGGAGGTTGAATCGTGCTTGGACTTTTATGTTCCTTTTTCATTTTTGAAAAACTAAAACAGATACTATTAAGTATGAACTTGAAGTGCAAAGAAAACGAATGTCAATATACTTCATAAAGTTACTTTCTGAACTATTAAATGCATTAATAAGAAAAAGGTTTTCTAGAAAAAATAGTATGAAAGGCACAAAGCAATAAATAAAAGAGAGTTAGGAAAGCGAAGATAATGCACAAGGATTTTTATATTGGTTTGACAACCTGCCTACATCCAATTCTCAATCATCATTGAGTTCCACTAAAACCTTTCTCAACCTGAGAAAATTGAATAGTCTTTACAGTAGCCTTCTCAAGCTTTATCCAATGACCAGTAGCTCACTTTATTGTCATATCCAAGTAGTCTTTAACTAGCCTTTCCAAGCTAACTCCATGACCAATAGCTTGCTCTATTGTCACTTACAAGTAGTCTTTGACTAGTCTCTTCAAGCTAACTCACAACGATCATTACTGGATCAGGGTTATAAAGATTTGTGTTTTGGTTGTATCACTTAAACTAATCAACACTCAAGTTTTCGTTGAAAAAAACAGTATTAGAGCTGGAAAACTTGAATGACTTCTTCCTATCTATTTTTCTAAGAAGAATAATGTTACCTAATAAAAATGTAAGAAGAAGATTTTTACAAAGAAGAAACTGATTATAAGCTATAATGACTTTACAAAAGATGAGAGGAAATTTCTTCTGTGTTTCAGCATAGTATATAAGCAAAAGTCTCTTACGTTGTAAGCACAACATCTCCTATTATACTTGATCTTCATTTATGACAGTTGCCTTCGATTTGTTTTCCTAGTGACACGTATTAATCTTCTTTTTGTGTCTTGAAAATGCAGTAGAAGTTACAGAAGTTGTTGTATAATAGAGGTTTTTGAGTCCCCATTTAGAAATTACTTTTTACTTTTTGAACAAGGGTTTTGAACTTCTTCTAGAAGCTGGGGCAATTGAAAGGTTGGTAGAAGAAATGTCACATCATTTCTTGACTGGGTTTGACTTTAAATTTGAATTTCAAATTTCCCTCCCTTTCTTGTAAAGTGCATCGTTTACAGTGAAAAAGTGTTTTCTAAAGTGCCGTCTCAGTTACTGGACTTTGCTTTGATCTTTTATGCTTCAATCAGAGCTTGTTATGAAAGATATATTTATGATCATGATGATTTAAGACAGTAAAACACACTTGCTTCAGAGTTAGATTGAATTCTCCACTTGAATTGCACTTTTTGAAGTCACGTATTACTTTCTAAAGATTTGAGTTTTGGTTTCTTATACTTGAGAATCTTTCTTTCATCCATTGAGCATATATATGTTTATTTCACGATATATTTTTCACTTTCATTAAATCTCAAACTCTTCAAATAAGATTAAATATGTTTGCACATGTCATTGTAAAAATATTCTCATTTTAAGAAACGTGTATGCTAACGTAAAAAAACCTGTTTGTTTCTTTAAGAAAAAAGATTAGTCCTTCTTCAAAATATTTTCATGAAATTGGTTTCGTTATCAGACAAAATGTTTAGCACTAATATCTTCAGAAGGGTTCTGGAGCTAAGAATCTCACCTTTTTTTTATGATGACAAATCAATTTTTAGAAAATATTTTGAAGCAATTTTAAAAGAAATATATGACTGGATATACAACATGATAAACCTATATTATTTCCTAAATACATATGATATGATTTTCATAAAGTCTTATTCTTAAGGTATGCTATAAATAGAATCAAAACTTTTCATTACCTTAAGTGATTGAAATCAAAGCTATTTTATTTCAATTAAGGTTTCTGAAATTAATCAGAATGCTTTCTGAAATTAATCAGAATGCTTTCTGAGAAGCATTAGAGCAAGTTTTGGGAAAGATATGAACATATAAGCTTTTCTGAATTTTTATTCATGTTGACTTTTCTAGAAAAAAAGCATTTTTGTATAAAGAGAATAATACTCATTATATTTTACTCTTGATCTTGAATTCATACTCAGCACATCTTTATCTAAACAAAGTTTTGAAACATGATGCAATTTTTATACATGAAAACATGCAGCATATAAACTTTGCATACAAAGGAAGTTTCTGAAGCTCAAAAGAAAATGATCATAGTTGTGTCAAAGCATGTGTATCAGAACTTGTGATGTATATGAGACAACTTCATATTTGTATGTCAGAGCATATATGTTTTTATCAGAAAAACTTCAAGATTGTGTAACATTGCATACATATCTGGGCATTAACAAGATGTGTTTCAGAGCTATGTATATATCAAAGCATTATTAGATATGTATCAAAGCTAATCATTCAAAAGAAACAAAGCGTATGTTGGATATAGCTAAGTATCAGAGCATGCTAAAAAGATCATATGCCTGAGACTTATAAAACATACACACTGATCAAGATGTATGATTAGCTACTCGAGCAATATATATCAGAAATTAATACCTTAAAAAAAACTGATCATGTATATGTACCAAAAACATAAGATCCATAATATTAGAGCAATAGAAAAGCAATAGTAAAAAATAGAAACAAGTTCAATCAACAATGTAAAAAAAATGCTAAAGCTGATGTAAAAAAAAAATCTCTGAGCTCCCCCTTAACTTGCTCCCTTAAATTCATTTGCATAACATTTTCTTCATTTTCTTTTCTTCTCCTTCTTTTGTCATCACAAAAAGAGGGCGTGTTGGAACCTAGATAACATTATCATCAGCCCTTTCTTCGAAGCTCACAAAGAATCTGAATCAACAGCTCTTCATGTCTTCTTAGTTAGGCACCAATCTCCCTGTTGGAGGCCTCAAGCCTATCCAACCTTGAGGCCTAATCCCTCTGATTGTGTAAAAGAAGTTGGACCTTTGGAAGACTTGGTGAGGGTTCAGATGAAAGCTAATCTAGAAGGTGGATTGTGGTTGGTATTGGTAAGGCAGCCTTAGGTGTAGGCTCTGGTATGTCAAGAGGAGTGGTGTGCCCTGACTTAGGTGAGTCAGCATCAACATCAACTATTTGGACAACAGGTGCCAGAATGGATGGTTGTTCATCTTGTGGTGGTATGATGGGTGAAGTGATGAATGGAACTTCAATAGTAGCAGGTGCAGAAGTAGGAATAAAAGTAGCAACAGGAGTAGCAATAGGATTAGAAACAGAACCAGGAAGAGAAGCAATAATAGCAACAATTTCTATAGCATAAGGAGCATAAGTTTCTAAGGTCTTCTTTGTTTTCTCTACCATTGGAGTTATTCTTATGGAAGGAGGAGGTTGAGGTATCATTAGAATAACAATAGTTTCCAGTTCAGCAGCATCCTTAGCTGGTTCTTCTATAATAAGCTCCAAGGTGGGAAAGATCTCCGCTTCAGTAGTTTCTTCTTCTTCTTCTTCTTCTTCTTCTGAGTGTTGATAATTTCATAATCCTCAGCTTGATACCTTGTAATCTCCGTAAGAAGTACAATGGTTAAGAAAATGTCTTTTAGTAGTTTCTGACATTGTGCACAATATCCCTTCTTCAATGATTTTGGATGATCCTTTTCTTATAGTATCATCAGATTCAGAAGATTTTTCTATGCTTTCTGAGGTATGAGTTGCTAAAAGAAACTTTCTTTTTAGAGATTCTTTTGCCTTTGCTTTGTTCTTTTTTCTCTGTTTAGACGAATTTCAATAGATTCTTCTTCCTTTGAGTTCTCAGACTCACTCTCAATAAGGATTAGCTTCCTTTTTCTTTTTACCATTGCCTTTTTAGTCTCATTATTCTTAGGGCATTTTTTGGCTTGCTCCCTCCTTGTTCTAGGACTTTGTCTTGTTGCACCAGACGTTGAGGTCCTAGGCTTTCTCCTTGAGGTCCTAAATGAGGCTGCTGTATATATAGTACCTTCCATGTATTCAAACCACTCCTCAGCAAGAGGGAAGTAAAAATGTTGAAATATTCTTGTCAACAACATTCCATAAGATACTGCAGCTATTTTTCTTTTGTCCTTGGTGTTTGACCTAAGCATATAGTCCATGATGAGCCTTGGCAAATTCACCTTCTTTTTGGACATGAGGTAATATAGGAGCATACAATCCATGCCTATAAGCACATTAGTACTTCCTAGCCAAGGTAGGATAGAGAATTGTACCATGGTGAAAAATTTTCTTACTCTTGCACTCAACATGGAGGTAGTAATCTCACTTGCTTTATGAATAATGGAATCAGTAAAATACCTGGATATATCTCCTTCATTTATCCCTAAAGAGCTAGCCCAGTTGGGTAAGGCAATGTAGACAAACCCTTCATATGGACCTTTAATAACCTTAAGAGAGTCCTATAGAGCTAACCTCTATAGTGCAATCTGTAACATCCTAATTTTTAACCCAATACTATAAAACATATTTAGGTTAATCATTAGTCTATTACATCATAGTTTCCTTTTTACTTTAAAATACTTAGCAGAAAATACTGGTAATTTTTTTTTTGAATTATAAAAGCAAAGTGAGAGCTACGCGACATGATAAGCAGTGAAGCACGTAAGGAAACAAGGCAAGTATCTCATAACATCGTAATATAAAGCAAGTAAAGGCACATCACGATAAAATTGAACTGCATATTTATATAATATGATATGCCCACTTATGGAGAGTAGAACTTAGTTTAGTACAATAGGAAATGAATACATCAAAAAGAAAATACAAGGAAGTGCGACAGAAAGCATAAAAGCAAACTCTCCTACCCAAGTGCAACTAAAGGGATAACCTCTATACAAAAGAAGGTTTATCCTCATCTAAGTGGTGTGTGCACTACCCCGGGTACTCCATCGGTCGTCCGCTACCTCCTACTAACGTCCATCCCGCGAGCGAGGCACATACCTAGCAAACTGGGCGAGCTCCTCCGGTGTGTAAAGGCGAAGCAGGGATCGGGAGTAACCCCCACGACGTGGCCGCATCTCCGGTCGTCGTGCTAGCCGAGGCTGAGTCACGGTGTCCTCACTGCCCTCTCTCATCAGTGGTGGAGTGGGGGCAGAGCTCTCGCTGTATAGATGGGTAGGCGGGTCCTCCAACGAGTCGGTCTCCGAGAAGTATGTCCTGGGCACGTAGTCGGGATAGTCACGCATGGCTGAAGCGGCAGTGTGCATGCGGAGCACTTTCTCGTTATGCATACGCACGCGCTCAAAAACCCGTTCGTCGTCGCCGTAGGGTGCTGTCGAGGAGAAGCGATGGGTATGTACAGGGTGAGCGAAAAGTCATCCAATGAACATGAAGACTCGAATCGTGCACTGACCCTCAAAATGGTATGATCCGTGCTCGGGATCATAGTGCACCTCCCACGTTGGGGTGTCCACAAAAACTACGACCATCGCCATCTAAAGACGTGATGGGAAGAAAAGATAGAGGGAGTGAGAATCTTGCTAAAGAATCTCAGTAGGGCCTCCTACGACCTAAGTGTCATCATCTACGTTCTCAGGAACCTTGGGTTTAGTGTACAAAATAAGTGAGCATGCATTAAGTTCATTTTTAAGCTTTTGAAACATAGTTAGCCAAGGTCCGTTCCTTTTAATATGATTCTTAATGTCATGGATGCAACATATTAAAGAATGTATGCATGGCTCTATGTAATGCAAGAATAGTAATCATAACGTTAAGAACATCATAATAGTGGCATAAAGTGGCAATTGAAATCTCATATGGGAAAACTTTGTGACATAATCATCATACTTTACTTCCTCATGGGGCCACCCTAAAAGACATTCGTTCTGGGGGTGCTCGGCCGAACCGGTGTCACCCAGAACGTGTCACATCTCTAGGTTATGAGCTCATACCTAACTAGTCGTCACTAGTTCTTATTTATCAATCCCGATAAGCGTATCATAATCATAATCCCGACTATCTAGTACGGGCTAGGGGGCATTTCTTGGGGGTGCTCGGCCGAACCGGTGTTACCCAAGAATACATCTTGGTACCGATGTCACATGAGTTCTTTGGAGGTGATCGACCGAACTGGTGTCATCCAAGAACTCTTCTTAGTACCTCATATCTCATAAAGAGAATCTCATGGATTTTTTTCAAAAACTTTCTGAGTCCCCAAATTTGTCAGAAATTTGGCAGCACAATAGCTGCATGCCGGATTTCTTCCAAATTTACTTTATGCCACATAAACAAATAAAACATGCATCCTCAATCATAGTTCCATACATTTACATAATCATTCTCACATAAAACATACATTCACATGTAACATTGAAACTCATTATACTCTTGATCCTACGGTATCTTATGCTTTGACCCTTACGGGCCTTAAACTTGAGATGTAATTATTCTATCATTCTTTATCAACCTCTTATACACATAAGGATTCTCCTCTAACAAATCTTACTATCATTTATGCTCTTTAATAAATCTGGGCAGAGTTATGCCTCTATGATTACGGGGTTCTAGAACTTACGTTTTAGACCCTTTCTCGGTTCCGTCTTCGCCTAAAGCGCTATAAATTAAATCTAAACCAATTATGAGGCATTCCTATGCCTAAGAACTAATTATAAACCATGTTTTCCATATTATGAGGTTGCTAGACAGAATCCAGAAATTAAATGTTCTAGGAGTTCTAGGATTGCATTTTTACAGTTTTCTAGTTACTAGTTTCTCTATGGGTGCTAAAATTCAATCCTACTTCAAATGTAACCAAATTTTTCATGATTATTCAATCCTAAACTGATTGTTATCATATTAAAACAGTTTTGGCATTGATTAAGATTAAAGGGGTGAAATACGAGTTAAATTCCAACTTTACAGTTTTTCTATGAAGCTAATTTCTCCCCTAACATGCATAGAAGTATTTCCTACCTCATCATATATCATTTTCACACATTCTCACACATCAAAACATCATCATGCAGCAACAATCATATCAAGGCAGAACCGAATTGTTCAAGTCCGAAAAGACACATAATTTGACGTTTCTAAAACGTATAAGTTGCTAGTTTCCCTTGGAATCATTTTAGGACTTCTAAAACTCTTTGCAAACCATTTTATTTTATCAAGAGGCTAAAAATAACCTTAGGTCAGTAACCAATTTAATTCTTCTTTAGAAGAGGAATAAAATCATAAATCTTGTTGGTCATAACTTTATAAAACCCATCAAGCTTAAAGAAAATCCTAGAACATAGGTTTTTGGCCCTTGTAACTAGATGGAACTTATTCTAAGCTCATCATTAATACTTGGCCGAAATTATACATTCAAAGAATGCTCCCACATTAAACTTTAACTTGAGATAAAATGGGCAAGTCTTTCAGCTCTAAGGTCTTTAAGTGATGACAAAATATAAACATGCTATGCACTTCATTTTTATTCTTCATTACAAAGTAAGGTGAGAACTTTAAAGTAAATATGCAAGACTTGGAAATAAATATGCAAGGCTTGAAATTTAAATATGCAAGACTTGAAATAAATATGCAAGGCTTGGAATTTAAATATACAAGACTTGAAGTAAATATGCAAGGCTTGAAAGAAATATGCAATGCAAGTTCATTTCTTTATTTTAGTGCTCTAGGCCCAGCAACAATCGACTTTAAGGCCGAAATAGAAAGGTTTTGAGAATTAATTAGGTGATAATGCAAGTCTTGTTTTAATCTTTGAGTCCTTAGGTGATGACTTGAAAATAAAGATGCAAAACAAGAATATAAACATGAGTGCAACCTCAAAAATAAATATACAAGTTCATTTATATCTTATTAGAGCTCATTCAAGACTTTAGAGGAACTTTAACTTTAACATAAACTCATCATGACAAGATAAAGTGAGGTCTAGAGTTCTTAGAACTCAAGATGACATTCTTAGGAATATAACCATAAATGAACTTTATAACACCTTTATGAAAACTCAAGCTTTAGAGATTCCTTTGTGGTGAATATAAAGTCACCAACTAGAACTCTCATCATCAAGCTATTATGTTGGACCACCCAAGTTGGTTGGCTGAAATTTTAGAGAAAAAGGAAAGGAAAGAAATCGAAACTTAAGAGCAAGAAAGAACCATTTTGAAACTCTAGAGACCATGATCTTGATGGAGTATTAACACCAATATCATGACTCCTCATCATTGAGTTCATGTAACCATTTTAAAACATTATCAAAGTTAAAGATTTCAAGGTTCAAGAAAGAAAGAACTATAAACATTTTTAACTCAAGAACAAAGACCAAGCTTTAGAGGTTGTTCAAGTGATGAACACCATCATGAAACCCTCATTATCAAGCTCTCATTCCTTTGTTTTCAAAGGCTCATGGTCGAAAATGAAGAAGGAGAAGAAGAAGAAAAGAAGTTTCAAAAAGATTCAAGAGAAACCATGAACACATAACTAGATTAAGAACTTAAATGAAAGAAACACTTGAACGAAAATCCCTACCAAGTGATTGGAGGTTGAGATGAGTGAAGAACTTGAAGAACTTGGACACTTGAACTTTGAGAGAAGAGAAAACTTTGAAGTGCTCTTTGAAAACTTACACTTAGCAAATGAACCCAAAATTATGCAAGTTCACCCAAGCATGCTATTTATAGAGAAATGAAACAAAATGAGAGGTGTAAATGGGGAGGAAGGCTTCGGCCATTTACAGCCAAGGAGGAGAGAAAATATCTTCTCCAAGGTATGGTGGAATGCATGGCTAGGTATGGGTTCAAGTATGGGTGCATGTATGGGTCAAGCATGGTTCTTTGAGTGCAAAACAAATCAACATGTGATGTAAATGGTGGAGAGGTGGCCGAAACTTGCATCAGCCATGGGGGAGGATTTCTTGCATTTTAATTGTGGTTTAGAGTTGTGTTTAGGTGTATCTTTGATTAGGATTAAGATTAGGAATTTGTAAGAAAGTATTTAGGTGAGAAAATGGGTAATCAAGGTTGTCAAGACATGTTTAAAGAGTGGTCTTGCATCATTAGTAAGTTATAAATTCATTTTAGTTCATAAACAATTCTAGACACAATTCCATGATTTAAGGAATTGGAAAGAGAAAGTACTATTCAAGATTCCAAGATTGGAATCTTGAGTTTTAAAAAGAGATTTAAGTTTAATTTAAGCAATTTTAGGTTCTAATTAATTTTAATAGCCTATTTTGACTCTAGATTAATTATGAAAATTAATTAATCTTTGATTAGAGCCTAATATTGCTTAGGTTTGCTTAATTACGTCATTAAGCTCAAAAACACTATTCTAAGGGCAAAATCGTAATTTTGTACTAAAACTGCCCGGGACCATCGGGACTTAAACAGACGCTTTTAAACATGTAAAAACATTGTTTTAGACCTTCGGAGAAAGTTTCCGGCTCAAACGGCACCTTTACCCACGTAGAAATGTTATAGGGGTATTTTGGTCATTTTGACCCGAAACTGCAGAAAATGAGATTTTCGACTCCGAAACCATTCAAGGGTCATCCAATCCCTTTCAAACATTGAGTTGGCCCTTCAAGGACTACTGGGCTGGCCATCCTCGAATTCCAGGCAGAAAATGACCTCAGGGGCATCTTGGTCATTTTCCTCTCAGATAGAAAAATCAGGGCGTTACACAATCTATGATAAACATTTTCAAGGATGAATTCGGGGTGCCTTTCAATTACAAGTAAAAGGCCGTTACCATTCCTAGAGAGACCGTCATTAATCTCTAGAAATTCTTCCCACCCTTGAAAGGAGAAGACTTTGTGAGGATAGATATCTCATCAAGAAGATCTTTCCTTAACGTTTTTCCAGGGGCCGTTTTCCTAATGGAAAAGTGGTTCACATAATGATCCTGTAACTTTGGATCGTTATACATGTAAAAGGGTCCCCTCTTTATAAGGGATCGGTCGAGTTCCTTTTATGAAAGGGTTGAATGAAAAAGTTGAGGGTTTGAGGATTTGGTAAAGGTTCCAAAGAAGAAAGATTTGTGAGGGAGAATAAAACAATTTTGGGTGAATATGAGAATGTTTGAGGTTGAAGATGAAGAAGTAAGGTGACATGTGAGGAGTAGGGAGTTATTTAAGTGATGGGACATAAAGACTAAAGTGAGGCGGTGTGAGATATGTAAACTCAAAAAGAGTGGGAATTATCCCACCTTTTTCATTCTTCCAAAATAAGTGGTTTTTGAAGCTTCGAACCACTTTCTAAACGTTGCTTCTCTTTCTAGGCTAGCAAAGGCATTTTATGAGCTTTCACAGCTCTACTACTTCCTTACTACTAATTCATCTTTAGATTCTTAACCCATGTGACCATATGATCCCAATTTCTGAACATTAGATCTTCTTTCTGAGCTTGCAAACTGACTTTTTGATCTTGCAAACTGATTCTCTGGCCTTGCAAATTGATATATGTTCTTGCAAACTAATGTCTACATTTGGACTTTAGTGTAGAGCCATGAAAGGGAGTGTCTAGAGATATTTATGCATGAATACTTATACAGATTTAAAACTTTTAAGATTCAAAAGCATTTTCAAGCAGCAAAAATGATCTTCAGCTAATAATTTTGTAAATATATCAGACACTTGGTCTTCAGTATTCATAAACATGAACTCAACATCTCCTTTTTGAACATGGTCTCTAATAAAATGATGTTTAACATCAATATGCTTGGATCTAGAGTACTAGATAGGATTCTTAGCAAGATTAATAGCACTTGTATTATCACAAAAGATAGGGATTTTCAAATACCTCAGGTGATAATCCTCAAGTTGATTCCTTATCCATAACATCTAGGTGTAGCAGTTTGCAACAGCCACAAATTTAACTTCAGCAGAAGAAAGAATAATGGTGTTTTGCTTTTTGCACGACTAAGTGATAAGACTCTTTCCAAAGAAATAACAGCATCTGCTAGTGCTTTTTCTCTTTACTCTGTCTCTAGCAAAGCCAACATCACAGTACCTTACAATCTCACAAGATATACCTTTCTCGTACCATAAACCAAGACTAGTAGTACCAGATAAATATCTTAAAATTCTTTTTACAGTATTTAAGTGTGATTGCTTTGGGTTAGATTAAAATCTAGCAGAAATTCCCATATTTAATTATATTGAATGTCTAGTCTGCTTGCTGTAAGATATAGAAGTGAACCAATCATTCCTCTATACTTGCTTTTTGGTACATTTTCACCATTCTCATTAGTAGTGATAACTTGAGACGGATGCATGGGGCTACTCATCGGCTTTGCTTGATCCATATTAAACTTTTTCAAAAGCTTTTTTGTATATTTTTCTTGATTGATCAAAGTTCCATCCTTTTGTTGTTTTATGTAAAGTCCAAGGAAAAACTTAAGTTCACCAATAATGCTTATCTCAAATTCATTCTGCATTTATTTTGAAAACTTTTCATAGAGAGAATGATCAGTGGCACCAAATATAATGTCAGCAACAGATATTTGAACTATCAAAAAGTGATTATATTGCTCAAGAGTAAATAGGGCTATATCAACTTCACCTATCTTGAACCTATTCTTAGTAAAAAAGTACGTAGCCTTTCATACCAAGCTAGGGGAGCTTGTTTCATATCATAAAGTGTCGTTGTTAGGTTGAAGACATGGTTGGGAAGGTTTTCACTATCAAAACCAGGAGGTTGCTTCACATAAACTTCCTCATAGAGGAATCCATTCTGGAATGGAAACTTAACATCCATCTGGTAAATAGTAATCCTTGAAGGCAACAAAAGCAAATAGCATTTTTATGGCTTCAAACCTAGCTATTGGTACAAAGGTTTCATCAGAATCAATTCCTTTTTGTTGATTATAACCTTGTGCAACCAACCTTGCTTTCTTTCTGACAACCTCTAGCTTCATCAAGCTTGTTTCTGAACACTTATTTGGTTCCAATGATGATCTTTCCTTTGGGCCTTTTCACAAGCATCCTGACTTTGCTTTTCTCGAACTAGTCCAGTTCCTTTTGCAGAGCATCCACCCAACTCTGATTGTTCAAAACATCTTCAATACATTCAGGCTCGATAGTGGAAATGAAAGCATAGTTAAACATATTTCTAATAGGGGTCTTGTTCTCACACCCTTGGAAATGTCTCATAGAACTTTGCTCTGACAAACTGCTTTTATATTCGAAACTCCTCTCTAGTTCCTGTAACCTTGATTTTCTACAGTTTCTCTTTCATCTTCAGATTGCTCTTCTTCATACTTAAAGAAGTCACTTTCTGAGGGTTTTAGAGTCCTGAGTAAGCTTTCTGAAGAGTCCATGTCCTGGAGCTTATTTTCTGAAGATTGAGCTTTTTATCTACTTGCTTTTTGAAGGTCATTGAGATTCATCTTCTCAAGGTTCTTTTCTAGCTCTTCAAGATCATCAATAAAGTCCTTCTTAAGCTCTTTGAATATGATATGGAGTGTTTCTTCAACGCATAGCTTTCTTTTGTTATACACCCTGTAAGCTTTTGAGACCGAAGAGTATCCTAAGAAAATTCCATCATCAGATTTAGGATCAAACTTTGTGAGTTGTCCTTGGTGCTAAGGATAAAGTAAGATGACCTGAAAATATGGAAATAAGATATGTCGGTTTCTATCCTTCCATAGCCCATAAGAGGTTCTCTTGAGAATTGGCCTTAGAAAGATTCTATTTTGAATATAGCATGAGGTATTTACAATCTCTACCCAAAAACTTTTTGATAAATCACTTTCTAAAAGCATAGTTTTGGCCATTTCTTACAAGCTCCTATTTTTTCTTTCTACAACCCCATTTTGTTAAGGAGTTTTAGGTGTAAAGAGCTCGTAAGAGATGCCATGTTTTTCACAAAACTCGTCAAAAACGTGATTTTCAAATTCTTCTCCATGATCTAATCTTATAGAGGTAATTTGAGAATTTTTTTCAATACAAGCTCATTTTGTAAAAACTTTGAATCTTTCAACCACCTTATCCTTAGAAGCTAGTAAGATAACCTATGTAAAACTAGAGAAATCATCCACTATGAGAAGGTAATATCTTTTCCTAGCAAGACTAGCAGTCTAGGCTAGTCCAAAAGATCCATATGTGAAAGCTAAAGTTGCTTAGGGGTTGAAACCACATTGTTGTTATGGAAAGAAGCTTTAGTTTGCTTGTCTTTCTCACAATTTATAAGTTAAATCCTTGTCAAATCTGATCTTTGGCAGGTCTTTAACAAGCTCTTTCTGAAACAGCTCAGAAATAAGCTTCATATGAGCATGTCCAAGCTTCTTATGCCATAAATACTTATCACCCATGAAGGATGCAAGACATTTTACATCTTAATTAAGAAGGTCATCTAAGAATAATACATAAGTGTTATCATGTCTCTTTCTAGATAAAATGACTTGTCCGGAAGTGGGATTTACAATTTTGCAAGCATAAGCATTAAATAAAATATTAAAGCCTTGGTCACAAAATTGGTTGATGCTCGGCAAATTATGAGCCAGACCATCAACAAGTAAAATATTAGAAATTTCATGGGGGTCATCCTTATCAATATTTCCAATACCTATGACATGTATATGGAGTAGCCACTGTCCATGTACCATTTGTTGTCTTGGTCAATGTGTATTCTCAAGCACACCTGTAATAAAGGCAGTTTTTACTTTGGATACCCATACTTTCTTGGGTCCTTTTGAGTTAGTTTTTCTTGGAGGAGGTTTCATAACCTGTTTTGTAGATTTTTTTCTCATAAACCACTTATCAGATGGGTGACCTTTCCTATGATAGAAAGTACAAGAAACTTTATTCTTTACTTTCTTTGATAGGATTGCTTTTCCTTTCTCATCCATTTCACTCTCATATCCTAATCCCGTTTTTTGGAAATATGGCACTTGACGAGCAAGAATCAGTTCAAGATTCTTGGAGCCATTTGCCATTTTCTCTAGATCAGATTTGAGAAGCTTTGAAGTTCTCTCAAGTTTAGAAATTGCTTTCTGAGCCTTTTGATCCTTTTCAGTGACTTTGACTTCTCAGGCTCTAAGCTTAACATTTTAAAACTTGATTTTTCTTTTTACTTCTTTCTTCTTAAGCCTTAGATTCTCAATATCTAATTTGGCATTTTCAAGTTCTAAAACAATATTTTGATGGTTCCTTTTCAAGTTGAGATAGTAAGAGGAAAGAGTTTGAGAGTTTTCAACCAGCTTCTCATATAAAGAGAATAATTCAACACAAGAAGGATCATTGTCATAATCGGGATAGCAAACAGGACAGCGAAAAAGAGTTATGGAGTCGCCACCAAGTCTATTTAAATTGGGAAAAACATGAGAAAACTCATTTTATTTTAGAAAATAATCTTTGAAACCATATTTGAGTTTGAGAGTCAGTTATGCATAGGAAGGGTAGGAATTTAATCCTACGCACCCCTAATACACCCGTCCTTAGACAGTACCTTAGTAAGTTTTGCAAATTAATTAATAACCCTTAAAAAAAACAATAAAAGAAGACAAAATATATTTACAATTTAAACAAACTATTTAAGAAAAATTAATTTTGGCTTGACAGAGGCCGCCTACTCTTATCTATCCTCTAGTGCAATGAGAAATTTAGTCACGTAGTTCTGTAGAAAATGATCCTATGTTGAATTGATTTTATTAAAGAAACTAATTTTTAAGAAACTAAAACCTACTCTTGCACAGGATTTAGGATAGTATAAACTATACAATAAACCCTTATATTCTTATGAAACTTGAGGATAGCAAGCCATACATCAATATCACAAGTTGTTGCATGGATTTTAAAATGAAATGATACTAATTTTTGAAACATATTTAGTATTTAAAGAAAATTTTACTAAAACCTTAAAACACAACAAACAAAAACAAAAGCCCGAAAATGAACATTTAATTAACCTGTACAAAATACCGGGATGAGTATAATAAAACAATCTAGAAGATACTAGGATCCTAATTAGTAAAATCACTATACACCAAATGATCAAAACAAATTGCTGAAGAAAATATTATAAACTCTTTCTTTTCTTTTCTCTTTTTTTTTTTTTAAAAAAAACCTAAACAAAATACACATGAGAAAAAAAAGACTCAATCCACTAAAAGATTATCACCATTATCTAGAATAACAGTTAATTTGAAAAACAAATAGCCCCAAAAACTTAAAAACAAAGTCGACACTAAACCAGACAAGTAAATTCAAATCCACATAAATAAACCTAAAAAAAGTCTAATTCAATGAAAATAACATTAAAATAAAATATAAAACTAAAACTAATTCTATATTCATACACATACACGCATACGCGCTTTACACACACACACGCGCGCTTTACACACACACACACACATGCTCACACAAACACACAAATCACTCTATGCCTCTCACTCACACACTCACGCACAAAACTGTTTTCACTCGTACTATCACACACACACAGACACAACACAATCTCTCACTCTCACCAAGTCACTCTCACTAACACAAAGAGAAACGGACAAAGAGATGGAGGACATGATAGAAGGAAAGAGAGAGTGAGGCCGAGAAGAAGGGTGCGTGAGAAGGGGGTAAAGGCTAGTGACGATGGTGTTCCAGCTCGCGGCCACAGGGGATGCGGACGATGAGAAGGGTGCGTAGGGTGGCTTGGGTCGAAAAAAAGGGTGATTCGCGGCGATTTTATGGATCTGAGCCATGGGAGAGTAGTGGGGGTCTTGGAGGTGCAAGGATAAAAGGGGATAATGATGTCGGCGATTAAAGAGGAAATAGAGAAGAAGAACGCGGCAGCGACTATGCTTGGTAGTTGAGCAGCTAGAAGTAGAAGGGAAAGGGGAGCATGGCCACGATTGGTGGGGGCATGACGCGGAGGGGCTCGTGGTAGTGGATCGATGGAGGTTCAAGAAGGATGATGAAAGAGTTCTTGGGTTGAGGTCACGGCAACTCCAGCGGTGGCTTCAGAGAACACCAATCCTCGAAGCTCGTGGTGGTGGTAAGCATGGCATGGCCAGGTTGAAGCCAATCGGCAATGGCTTTAAGCTTGGTGGCTCGCGGCCAGGTTGAGGTTTGCGGTGACTTTGGAGGAGGGAAGTAGGGGAAGAGAAGAAGAGGAGGAGTGCAAGGTCCGGTGGTGGTTTGGGTGGTGGCATGTGGAAATGGAGCATGGAGCAAGGCTGCTAATGATGAGGCAGTAAGACCACGGAGGTGGTGGGAAAGATTGAGTTTGCTGGTATGAGTAAGGGTGGTGGTGGCACGGTGATCTTGGAGGATGATGATGATGGTGGAAGAGAGGAAAAAGGCGAGGGCGAATGAGATGAGGCTGTGGTGGTGGTGGTTCATGGATCTGAACCAGAAGAGGAGTTCGTGGTGGTTTGGATGGATGGTGCGGCTATTATCACGGCAGTGGTTGCAGATAGTTGAGGGTCATGCCCTGGTGGTGGTTTGGGTGGTGATGCATGGCAAATTAGTGGAGGAAAAGGAAGAAGATGATGGAAGCCGTGGCAGTGATGGGAGGCTGCGGCTTCTTTGCCTTTTGTGTTTTTTTTTTTTTTTCTGATGATGCTGAAAATACCTGCTTCTGTTTTTGTTATTGCTGGGTTGTATTATTGGACTGGATGTTGCTGTACAGGTTCTCTCTAATTGGTTTTCTGATGTATCTGTGTATGTGTTTGAATTTTTCCTTTCATGGTTCTACTATTTTTTTTCTCCTATGGTCTACTCATCCCCTCTCCTGTTATTCCTCATGGTTATATATAGTTCCCTAGTAGATCAAAATGATTTTTACAGTTGGCTGTAGTGTGATCCCCAGCTCATCATCGAAAGAAGCTCCAACATCTTGCATGAAGTGGAGAGGAACACCATAATGGTGCTCACCATTTTTTTCATTTTTTAACTGCCTCACGTATGTATCTCAGTAGGGAAAGGAGAGGAACCCATGATAGCTCCTCTATCTTTTTGCTTTCTTTTTGTTTTGACAAACAGAAATGGGCTAAAATGGATTAGGTCACTCTTTTTTTAGTTATGCACATGAAACGTAAAACAACAATAAATAAAAATGGTCTGGATTGAAGTTGTTAAAATAAACAAATGAAATAAATAAAAGAAATAAAGGAAATTCAAAACTACGTAAATTTTTGGGTTTTCTATTTTATGGGCCGAACAAAATCAGGCGTTCACAGTTGCCCTTCTTTACTCATTTCTTATAAGAAAATATGAAAAACATAAGTTTTTATATTACCTTTATAAGGAATGAGTAAAGACATGAACATTGATTTTGTTCGGCAATGCATGAAATTGACAACAAATAAGAAAGATTGAATTCAAATGGTGATAGAATCTAAATGCTCATGAGATACATATACAATGAAATGATGCAATTCAGGTACCAAGAGGTATGAACGACAAGGAATGTGAAATTCAACTGTAAAAGCAAAAAGAGTAAAAGATGATGGGAACTGACAAGAATTTAAAAGCCGATAGGGGCTGACAGGAAATTAAAAATCTTTCGACCAACTGGATACGGGTCAACAAGCGACAGGAAAATTAAAAGCCAACAGGGGCTGACTAGAAATTAGAGCAACAGGGGCTGGTAAGAAATTAAAAGCCTTGTGACCGATTGGATACAGCTCCACAAGTGACAGGAAATCAAAAGCCTTGCGACCAACTAGATATGGGTCCAAAGGCGACAGGAAATTAAAAGCCTTACGACCAACTGGATACGGGTCAACAAGCAACAGGAAATTAAAAGCCAACATGGGCTGGTCAGAAGTTAAAAGCCTTGCGACTAATTGGATACCTGTCCACAGGTGCCAGGAAATCAAAAGTCTTGTGACCAACTGGATACGGGTCCAAAGGCGACAGGAAATTAAAATCCTTGCAACTAACTGGATACTGGTCCACAGGCGACAGGAAATTAAAAGCCTAGCAACCAACTAGATACGAGTCCACAGGCGACAGGAAATTAAAAGCCTTGCGACCAACTGAATATAGGTCAACAAGCAACAATAAATTTAAATGGTAATCTGAGGCTAACTAAAAAAGTAAAATGACAATCTGAAGTTGATTGGAAAAGTAAATGGCAATCTGAGGCTGACTGGAAATGTAAATTGGCAATCTGAGGCTGACTGAAATGTAAATTGACAATCTGAAGCCGACTGAAATGTAAATTGGCAATCTGAGGTGGACTAAAAAAGTAAATTGGCAATCTGAGGCCGATTGGAAAGTAAATGGCAATTTGAGGCCGACTGAAAAGTAAATTGGCAATCTGAGGCCGACTGGAAATATAAATGGCAAATTCTCCACTTTTCTTTTTTTTTTTTAATAAGAGCAAGTGCATTTTTTTCAAGATAATTGGATGCAAAATCAAATTTTTTCTTTGTTTTTTTTTTTCAAAAGTAAACCAAAAACATCAAGCTAAAGTGGGGATGCCAAGGACGTATATGTACAACATGACAGTATGAAATGGATTAAAAAGAATAGGCCAAGGACCTAAGTGATTTGAAAATCAAAGAAAGAAATCTTATAATGATGAATATGTCATAAAAGGATCATCTTAGCATAGAAAAACATTTGAACCATAAGCTTCTTCAGAGAGGATTTTACTACCCGAACCCATTTTCAAGTTTGTCATTGAATTCACTTAACACTGCCTTGCAACATGGTTTCATTGTACTTTTTTTTCACACATTCTTTTCTTTTGTCTTTTTTATTTCTATATCACTTCTCATGATGACCCCTTGCAAAGGCTTGTAACTCTCATTAGATCCATTCTCTGAGTTGAAAAGATTACCACCAATTAGTCCATTCACATCATTTCACTCATGTTCGTTATACTTGAAGCACAATTCAATAGGTGCACATGAATCAAGCGGATAACCTAGAAACCTATTAGATACACATTATCATGGAAATGGTGTTTCAAAAGATGACTAAACAAAAGAATCCAAAAAGAGGAGAGAAATCAAACAACTATTGCCCCAGTATGGGTTCTTCTTTGGTTCTCAAGTGATTGATCAATTTTTATCCATTAGACATCATAACCATTCATTCTTGATGCGGTAAGCACTTGTTTAATCGCGAAAATTTGCCCCAGTTTCAATCTGCAGAGCCAAGAAGTCTAATCATCAATAAAATTGCCCCGGTGTCAATCTTCTTGGTTTGTAGGCTTGATCAAAAGTTTTGCTCTAGTATCAATTTCCTTAGATAGGAGGCTGATCGACACCAAAAAAATGCCCCAGTTTGGGTTGCTTAAGATACTGCCTATTCTTTTGCCCAACTTTCGCATAGGCTAGCCTTTTGAGGCTTTCAACCTAACATTTTCCCTTTTTTTTCTTTTTTATTTCTTTTGTCCCTCAAGAATTTGTGCAAAGGCGTGAAAGATTATGCAAACTTTGTTTTAAAATTAAAACTACAAAAAATACAACAGTCACTCATTGATCAGAATGGACTTTTTAAGGCTTGTAACTTGGTCAGAGTTAAAGCTTATGAAACAAAAGATAACAAGACCCAAACAAGTGTTCAAGGGTTCAAAAAGATCAAGGGTCTTTGACTCCTTTTTTTCAGTAGATTATACCAATTTATTTCTCTTTTTTTTTGGGATTTTTTTTCGTGGGAATTTTTTTTGTGTGAAAAATATACATATGTAAACATTTCTCTTTATTTCCTTCAATATTTTCTTTTCTTTTCCTTTCTGATAATGCATTGAGTTTGTGTTTTCCTTATTATGGATGTGATCATTGCCCAAGGTTTCTTTTGAAGAAAGGAAATTTCAGGCTCAAGAGGGGTGACAATGGATTATTTGGTTAACACTTAGGATAGAGAAAGATGGCCAAACATCATTCAAATCGTGACTGTTTATTTTCAAAAAGCTTATCATTGAGACAACATCTACCATTCGCACATACATAACTCTCTCATGAGTTGATTGAATTCTTGTTTCTTACTTCAACTCATTTTTATTTGAAAGAGGATTTTCTTTTTTGACATCCTTATTCAATGCTCAATGTCCCACAATTTTCATGATTACTTTGTCCAATGAATCACAAGGGTCAATAAATGATTTTTTGAAGGTTTTGCTCACTAGGTAATGCAGAAAAAAGGAAACAAAAGTATGATTTAAACATGCAACAAGGCAGGGATAAAAAAGGGTTTGGGTAGAAAAAATCCATAAAGACACTATGAATGAACATGATAATGATTGACAAGACTGAAAATATGTATGTGATTAGCACCAACAAGGATATGAAATAAAAACTTTTAGAAGACATTATTGGATAAATATGAAAAACATTGATATGAACAAAATGATACAATGGTGAAAGGACAATTAAGATGCAGAAGTAGGACACATAATTATGCAGCGACAATATGAATAGTGTGACAAAGAATGTCTAAAATGCTAAAATTCATGCCATCCACTATTCTAATGCTTTAAGAAAGTGAATAGAAGCTCATAACTTTGACCAACTTGAAGTACCAATTCATGGTATCCACTTGATAAAAGAATCAAACCAAATATCATTTAAGGATCCCACATGTTGAAGGACAAAAACATTTCTTTCTCTTCTTTTCCTTTTCTCTTCCCCCTTTTTTGGGAGACGGACAGTTGAAAGAGCTTAATGCTTCAATAACTAGAAACAATGTTCAAACTTGTACACTTTTCCATTGGATAAAAATTGTCAGCAAGATTGGGATTACTCATTGTTAGCAGTGGTGGTTTCATTAGGCTCTTGAGCCTTCTTGAGACAAAAGGAATCATTAAGCAAATAATCTGAGTTGAAATCATACAAAAGTGATGGATGACAAAAGCTTTTTTTTTATGGATTCCATTGGTCAATGAGGGTGCCTTGGTTAATAGGTAGGGGTAGAAGTGATTGATTTAGGGTATGAAGGGTGAATTTTTTGGAAGTGCTAAGGTTGATGATGTTTCAGTACAAATACCTGAAATGTTTGGTAGCTGGAGTGAGATTGTAGGATATGGATTGGGGAATGGTTTATTGTGTTGTGCATGATTTGCTTACATGTCTACTTATGGTGAATACCACATTCCTAGTTGGTAATTCCATACTTGTTAATGGTAATTCAATCCTTTCCTCAGGTATTGATTTCTGCTTAAATTTCGACATTGGGAGCCATAGGTCGCCCTCATCCTTCCTTGAAACCTTCTCATTGTTCCTTTAGTCATTTGCCCATGGTCCCAAAGTTCCTTTTCTTATTTCACTTTGCCTTTCATGTCCCTCAACCATGTGATTATTCCTTTTTCTGTGCTTCATGCATTTAGAACTCAAATTCCTCCTAATTTCCTTTGGAATTTTGTGATCCGACCTCAAGAATTTGGATTTGGGTAATATTCACTTTCTTTAAAAGCACCATGGTTCAATTTTTTTCTTTCTTATTGACAACAAAACTTCCAAAATTTATATTAAATGATCTTGTATTACTATTCAAAAGATTCTTCAAAACTTTTCAAAAACATGACATGAACAAAATACCAAACATTTTTTATGTGAATGAATTTTTTTGTTGGCAAATCAAGATATTATGAAATTAAAAGCTACCAAATGGGAATATGTGTGTAAAAAAATAAAAAAGACAAAACGCTTAAGACAAAGTTGTTATAAAAAGCCAAAAACTCTTGTCAGATGGGAAATTTGACAGTTCAACATGTCTTAGAGGAGCTACGATTTTTTTTTTTTTTGCAATGAGAAAATAAAAATAAGATATAGGAAATTTCTAAATGCAAGAAAATCAAACTAAACTGTGAAATGCAAATTTATCCTATTCTAGAAAAAGATCTTTTTTTATTTTTTTTTTCAATCTAACAAATCATAACAACCTAAAATGAAATGGTTCCCAATGTAGGAAACTCATGCAATAAGGAAGTCAGACTTTATGATACATCAGAGAAATTACAATTTTTTCATTTTTTTTAAAACCCATCTCTCTCTTTTTTACAATGTGACAAAATAGAATGATATGGAAATGACGAACCAATATGTACATGAAAATCATGTTAAAGTAAATGCTTTAATTTTTTTTTTTTTTTTGCAATATAACAAATAAACTGATATGAAAATGATGAACCTTGATGTACAAGAAAAACATGCTTGAGTAAATGCAAAGTTAAGGACAACTCACACTTATGGAAAAAAAAATGCACAAGATCAAACATTATCATGTGGTAAAACTTGAAATACTCTTCTTTTTATCTTGAAGCAAAACTCCATGAACAGATGAAATAATGCTCCATTTTTTTTTTTTTTTGAGACTTTTATGAAGAAATGTAAGGATGGGTTTTTTTTTTTTTTGGAAGAAACAAATCAAGGAAATACACCAAAGTATGGTATCATGTAAAATCTTATAAACAGATAACAAATGCAAGGATGAAAGATGCACAAAGATCAAGACAGATGCACAAGGATCAAAACCTTTACAGATTTTTCCAACAAATCAAGACAAATATCCAAGCATAAAAGCAAATCTTTACAAACAGATGCGATGATTTTTTTTCCTCTTTTTAGGCAAAAAAAAAAAAGCCAAATGCAAAAGGTCATTGTACAATGAAAAAGTTTAATGAAGAAATTGAAGGATTTTTTCTTTTTCTCATTTTTTTCAAGAAATACGCAAAGCTTTATGAACAAATGGCAAATGCAAAAATCTTCTTTCTTTCATTTTTGTATGAAGCAACACACTCCTGATAATGTTAAAGTGAAAATTACTTGATTCAAAAAAATCACAACATAAAGCTTCATCATATCCTAGAATACAAAGGTTTCTTTTTTTTTTTTAAAGTGATAAATGATATGAATAGATGAGGAGCTACCCAGGCTAATGATTACATGTTAAAATACAGTGTGCAAAGTTATATTATCTAGAATAACTACAAAGGCACACATCTTTTTTCCTTTTTTTCTTTTGACAATGCAACAAGTCAGGATGACATGAAAAATGAAGAGCCCCTACAGATAAAAATCATGCTCAAGTGACTACAAAATTATTAAAAGTTCTCAACTGCAAGAGAGTCATGTTAAAATGCACAAGACTAAACATAGTCATGACGAAAATGTTGAAATCCCCTTATTTTTTTTCTTAATGGAAGGAATCAAATCAATATGCCAGAAAACCATGTTAAATGAGTAAATGTAAAACTTGCTTACATAAAAGAATAAATATAAAGATGCTTTTTTTTTTGGTAATGCAATAGATCAAGATGACATAAAAATGATGAGTCATACAATATATAAGTATGTGCTAAGATGAGTACAAAATCATGAAGGGTTCACACATACAATAAAAACCATATTAATAACAAAAATATTTTTTTTCTGCATGAACACTCCCCAAATGAAACATTTTCAGATGAATTGTGCTAATCTTCATTGAAAGCCAACATGTATATGAAGCCTCTCTTTTTTGGTGCAACAAAACATGAAACAAATGGTTTCCAAATGCAAGAAAAGCACATTTAAATGTGGAATGTAGCACACTATTTTCCGCTTGAATGATGTAGAGGTATAGCTGGCTCTTTTTTGTTTCTTTTTTATATTATTTTGCAATGCAGCAAATTATGATGACAGAAAATGTGAGATCAAATGCAAGTCAATCACGCTAAAGAGTGCCAGGATTTATCAATTTTTTTTTTATACAATGCAACAAATGGAGTCAACCTTGGAATGACCAGCTACCAAACATAAAAGATCCATGCTAAAACACAGAATGCAAAACTTCAATGACATTTTTTTCACTTTTTTTTATTCCTTTTATTCTTCCTTTTTTTAAAAAAATGCACCAAATTAAGAGAATCATGAAAAGAGGAAGACTTGTTATAAGGAAAACACACAAGACTTAATCATTGCTCGAGACCTAAACATGACTAAGAATTACCAAATGCATGAGAATCATGATATAATGTAAAAATATATGATCAAATGCTAGTATGATTTTTCTTCTTTTTTTTTCTACTGATGCAACAAGTCAAAAATATGATGTGATAAAAAGATTTGTGAGCAGATGGAAGGATAATGCTTTTTTTTTTCTTTCTTTTTAATGCAACTAACTATGAAAACAAAAAGGAAATGACATAATACCTAACTCCTAAAATATGCAAGGATTTTTGTTTGAATTATGCAACAACTACGAGAACATGATACGATGCAAAACCTCATGCAATTGTGGTTTTTTTTTGTCTTCTAATCATGCAAAAAAATCAAAGGCCACATGAATTGATACAATGCAAAACTTCATGAACAGATGCAAGGATAAAGTTTTTCTTCCTTTTTTTTATAAAAAAAATGTTACAAGTCCAGACAATAAAAGAATCATGATGTGATGTGAAGCTCCATGGACAAATGCAATGTTGTCTTTTTCTTTTTATTTTAACTGCGTCAAATCAAATGAAAAAAATGATATGATGTGAAGTTTCATGAACAAATACAATGATATTTTTTGTAAGGATGCATCAAAAGACAGTTTTTTTTTTCTTTTTATTTTTCTTTTATGATACACAAAAGGAAACTGTTTTAGATACAAGAAACTCATGCTTAAGTGCAACACAAAACTTTATTTATACTTGAAGTGAAGCAAAAGATGCAAAAAAAAATTTTGTTTTTTTTTTCATCTGCCAGAAATGTGCCAAATCGAGGCAGTGGAAAGAAATGCAAAATATGGAGAATCGACACAAAAATTGCAGAGTGTAAAACATGATCAAAACAAATGGTTAAAGAATACAATTTTGATGCTCAAATGGAGATGAAATAAATACATTCTTTTCATATGCAACAAGTATATACAATGATGTCAAAGGTCATGCAAAAGGTGCTAACTTAATGCTTTCTTTTATTCAACAAAAAAAAAATCTTCAATTTTTTATTATTGAAAGAGCAAAGAAATATGAAAAAGATGAGCTTAGTCAATTGAACAATTGAGCCAAACTCTAAACCAAAATGGAAGAGAAAAATTTACTTCTGTTACCATTTATTTTTTTAAACTAGATGAATGATCATGGATAAAAAACAAAATTTATTTTAAGATGTCCCATAATTGCAAACCAAGGTCAACAAACACATGACCGATGAAGAAAGTAAAGGAATATGCTCCATTTGTCCTAGTAGGGTGGAGCCTAATGTTTGATGATTCTATGGTCGACCCTATTTGAGGTGGCCAACTAAGGTCATTCTAGTAGTGCTAGGCTTTTGGATAGATCTAGACCCCTAAAAGATCATCGTCCCCATGTTGCCTTTATCAATAAGATAAAGACCTAGTTCTATGAGTCAAACCACAGGGACATGAAAGTCACAATATGGCAACTCATATCTCCAATAACAACCTGAGCGGATGAGTCAACGATTGTCAGAGAACCATAAGCCTCACAATAACAATGTCAAAACCCCTTCTTGCCCTATGGTTTTCCAAGGCTTGGGTATAGAGCCCAAACATTATGTGAGGATAGTGATGATGAAAGTGTGTGTAGGGAGCATACAAATCTTTCAAGTCCTATGTACTATACACTCCTGTAAAACAAAATACAAACAACAAATATATACAGAACAATAATGGTTGTCTATCCTAAGGTTTTGGCAAAATAAAGCAGAAACTATAAACATAAAAAATAATAATAAACTTAAAAAAAAGGAAAGTGTTGTACAAAATAAAATAAGAAAAGGAAAAATAAAAGTGAAAGGCTATATTTAATTTGCATAACTAACTAAAATAGGCCTGACTCTCTTACTGTAAGTCCTCAGTGGATCGTGATTGGGATGGCGAAAAAGAGTTATTCAAAATATGGAGTCGCCACTATGTTTATTTAAATTGGGAAAAACATGGAAAAACCCATTTTATTTTAAAAAATAGTCTTTGAAACCAGATTTAAGTTTAGGAGACGGTTATACATAGGGAATGGTAGGAATTTAATCCTATGCACCCTTAGTACACCCGTCCTTAGACAGTACCTTAGTAAGTTTTGTAAATTAATTAATAACCCTTTGAAAAAATAATAAAAGGAGACAAAATATATTTATAATTTAAAGAAACTATTTAAGAAAAATTAATTTTGGCTTGACAGCAGTCGCTTGCTCCTACATATCCTCTGATGCAATGAGGAACTCAAAGTAACATTGTTCTGTAGAAAATGATCCTGTGTTAAATTGATTTTATTAAAGAAACTAATTTTTTAAGAAACTAAAACCCACTCTTGCACAACATTTAGGATAGTATAAACTATACAATAAACCCTTACATTCTTGTGAAACTTGAGGATAGCAAGCCATACATTAATATCACAAGTTGTTGCATGAATTTTAAAATGAAATGATAATAATTTTTGAAATATATTTATGATTTAAAGAAAAGTTTACTGAAACCGTAAAACACAACAAACAAAAACAATAACCCAAAAATAAACATGCAGTCAACCTGTACAAAATACTGGGATAAGTATAATAAAACAATCTATAAGATACTAAGATCCTAATTATTAAAATCACTAAACACTAAATGATCAAAACAAATTGCTGAAGAAAATATTATAAACTCTTTCTTTTCTTTTCTCTTTTTTAAAAAATAACCTACACAAAATACACACGAGAAAAAAAAAGACTTAATCCACTAAAAGATTATCACCATTATCTAGAATAATAGTTAATTTGAAAACAAATAGCCCCAAAAACTGTAAAACAAAATAGACACTAAACTAGACAAGTAAATTCAAAGCACACAAATAAACCTAAAAAAAAATCTAATTCAACGAAAATAACATTAAAATAAAATATAAAACGAAAACTAATACTTCCTACTTTAATTAACCTAATTTTGCTAACTTAATTTCACGAACCTAATTCTATATTCATATACACACATGCGTATGCGCTTCACACACATACACACACAAATCACTCTCTACCTCTCACTCACACACTCATGCACAAAACTCTCTTCACTCTTACTATCATACACACACGAACACAACACAATCTCTTACTCTCACCAACTCACTCTCACTAATACAAAGAGAGACAGACAGAGAGATGGAGGACAAGATAGAAGGAAAGAAAGAGAGTAAGGCTAAGAACGAGGGTGCGTGAGAAAAGGGTTGGAAGCTAGCGATGGTGGCGTCCCAGCTCACGGCCTCAGAGCTGGCCGCAGGGGATACGACGGCGAGAAGAGCGCACAGGGCGGCTCGAGTAGAGAAAAAGGGGTGGTTCACGGTGGTTTTATGGATCTGAGCCATGGGGGAGCGGTGGTGGTCTTAGAGGTGCAAGGATGAAAGGGGATGATGATGTCGACGATTAGAGGGGAAATAGAGAGGAAGAACATGACAGCAACTATGCTTGGTGGTTGAGTGGCTAGAAGTGGAGGGGAAAAGGGAGCATGGCCGCGATTGGTGGTGGCATGCCACGAAGGGGCTTGCTGGATAATGGAGGAGTTCTTGGGTTGAGGTCACGACAACTCCAGTAGTGGCTTCAGAGAACACCGGTCTGCAAAGCTGGCAGTGGTGGTGTGCGCGAAACGGCCAGCGGAGGCCGATCAGCGATGGCTTTGTACTTGGTGGCTTGCGGCCGGGTTGAGGTAACCGGTGACTTTAGAGGAAGGAAGTGGGGGAAGAGAAGAGGAGGGGCACAAGGTCTGGTGGTGGCTTGGGTGGTGGCGTGTAGAGATAGAGCATGGAGCAACGCAGCTAATGATGAGGCAGTGAGGCTGCAGTGGTGGTGGGAAAGATTAAGTTTGCTGGTATGAGTGAGGGTGGTGGTGGCATGGTGATCTTGGAAGATGATGATGGTGGTGGAAGAAAGGAAGGAAGTGAGGGCGAATGAGATGAGGCCGCGGTGGTGTTAGGTCACAGATCCGAAGGAGAGGAGGAGTTCGTGGTGATTTCGGTGGATGGTGGGCTATTATCACGGCAGTGATTGTGGATGGTTGAAGGTCATGAATCGGTGGTGGTTTGGGTGGTAATGCATGGCGGATTGGTAGAGGAAGAGGAAGAAGATGATAGAAGTCGTGGTAGTGATAGGAGGCCACGGCCTCTTTGCGTTTTTTTTGTTTTTTTGTTTTATTTCTAATGATGCTGAAAATACCTGCTTCTATTTTTGTTATTGATGGGTTGTATTACTAGATTGGATGTTGCTGTGCAGGTTCTCTCCAATTGGTTTTCTGATATATCTGTGTGTGTATTTGAATTTTTCCTTTGATGCTTTTGCTAATTTTTTTTTTTTATTATTTATGGTCTGCTTATCCCCTCTCTTGTTGTTCCTCATGGTTATATATGGTTCCCTGGTTGATCAAAATGATTTTTACAGTTAGTTGTAATATGATCCCCAGCTCATCACCGAAAGAAGCTCTAACATCTTGCACGAAGTGGTAAGGAACACCATAATGGTGTTCACCACTTTTTTCATTTTTTAATATTTCCCCTCATCCTTATTGCTTCATGTGTGTATCTCAACAGGGAAAGGAGAGAAGCCTGTGACAGCTCTTCTGTCTTTTCTTTTTCTTTCTTTTTTTTTAAAAACAGCTTCTCTATTTTTTTTTTACAAACAAGAATGGGCTGAAATGGATTGGGTCACTCTCTTTTCTTTTTTGGTTATGCAAGTGAAACATAAACAATAATAAATAAAAATGGTCTGAATTGAATTTGTTAAAAGAAGCAAATGAAATAAATAAAAGAAATAAAGGAAATTCAAAACTATGCAAATTTTTGGGTTTTCTATTTTATGGGTCGGATAAAATCGGGTGTACACAATCATCTTTAAAAGAGTTATTTACCTTAGGTTCTCCTTATGAAGAATAGCCAGCCATGAAGCATAGATTTGCAACATCTTGAAGTTAATCCTGGCTTTCTGATCTTTCTTTCTCCTCCTTTGAGTCACTCCACGCTCCCAGCATTCCCTTTTTCTTTAAGGGAAACTTTTTCGTTGGACCCTTGAGCATGGGACCATTAGTGTTGAAGTGTCCCTTCACACTATAGTTGTAGCAAGTAATGTTTTCCAGCTTTCCTTTGTCTTTTGTGTCCTCTAAGGTTGATGTCTTTCCTCTTCCTTGTTCTACTTCTCAAAGCCTTGGACATCTTTCTCATGAGCATTGATATCTCATCTCCATTTTCTCTTAACTCATCTTTGGATTCTTCTTCTTCATCTAAGGTTTTAGCAACTTTCATTGCTTTACCTTTATTCTACTTCTGGTGTGATGACCTTAGGGCTATGAATTTGTTCTTCTTTATGAATTCTCCACAAACTCCAGAGAGCACAGCCTCATCGGTTTTGAGTGGCCTAATGAGTGCATCAAAGCCAGGAGTTTGAAGGTCTTTGGCTTCTGTAATGGCGATGACCTTGGACAACCATTTAGCAGGAAGGCTTCTTAGAATTTTTCTAACCATTTTAGAATTAGAATATCTTTTGCCCAGTCCCTTCAGCTGGTTTACAATGTGCATGAACCTTGTGGTCATGTCATCAATACTTTCTTATTCAATCATTTTAAATATTTCATATTGAAGGACCAACATATTGATTTTTGTCTCCTTGATTTGATTATCACCTTCATGCAACATGTGAAGTCTGTCCCAGATTTCCTTGGTCGTGTCATAAGCAATAATCTTATCATATTCAGCTTTGCTTAATGCATACGTGAGTAGATACTTAGCCTTAGAGTTCAACTAAACTCTAGCTTTATGTTGCTTTGTCCACCTACTCCTTGGGACTTCTCTGGAGGTGGAAGACGCATCTTTAGTTCCTAGGACATCCTCCATAGGAACATTGTCTCCTTCTTGAATAATCTCTCACAAGTCAAGACTTGTGTATTTGATGAACAACTCCATCCTATCTCTCCAATAAGCATAGTCTCCACCATCAAAGAATGGCGATCTGTTAATGGAGTGTCCTTCTGCAATGTGAATATTTTGCGCCATGTTTCCTTAGGATCTTTAACCTCTGCAATCGTTAGAATACTCGACCCCTTAGAGGCCTGAGCTCTGATGCCAATTGTAGGTTGAAAAGTGCATGAGAAAGGGGGGTTGAATCGTGCTTGGAATTTTCTTTTCCTTTTTCATTTTTGAAAACTAAAATAGATACTATCAAGTATGAACTTGAAGTACAGTGGAAACAAATGTCAATATACTTCAGAAAGCAACTTTCTGAACTATCAAACGCATTAATAAGAAACAGGCTTTCCAGAAACACAGTATGAAAGGCACGAAGCAGTAAATAAAATAAAGTCAAGGAAAAAGGAGATGCTACATAGGGATTTTTATACTGGTTCGGCCAACCTACCTGCATCCAGTTCTCAACAACTGTTGAGTTCCACTAAAACCATTCTCAATCTGAGAAAGTTATATAGTCTTTACAGTAGCCTTCTTAAGCTTTATCCAGTGACCAGCAGCTCACTCTACTATCACACCTAAGTAGTCTTTAACTAGCTTTTCCAAGCTAACTTCATGACTAGTAGCTCACTCTACTGTCACTTACAAGTAGTCTTTGCTTAGTCTCTATAAGCTAACTCAGTGACTACCCATTCACTCTATTTTCATACTCAAGTAGTCTTTGACTAGTCTCTTCAAGCTAACTCATAACAATCACTACTGGATTAGGGTTACAAAGGTTTGTGTTTAGGTTGTATTACTCAAACTAACCAGCACTCAAGTTTTCATTGAATAAATAGTATTAGAGTTAGAAAACTTGAATGACTTCTTCCTATCTATTCTTCCTAGGAATGTTATCTAATAAGAATATAGGAAGAAGATGTTTACAAAGAAGAAACTGATTACAAGCTGTAATAATTTTACAGAGGATGAGAGGAAATTTCTTCAGCACTTTAGCACAATATATCAGCAAAAGTCTCTTAGTTGTACGCACAACATCTCCTTCTATACTTGATCTTCATTTATGACCACTTCCCTTAATCTGTTTTCCTAGTGACACGTGTTAATCTTCTTTTTGTGTATTGAAAATGCAATTTAGAGGAGCAACTTGGTGTGTCAGAGCAGTTGCAGAAGTCATAATGTAATAAAGGTTTCTGAATCCACCTTTATAAACTACTTTTTACTTTCTAAATAAGGGTTCTGAACTTTTCCTTTTAGAATTTGGGGTAGTTGACCAAGTTGGTAGAAGAAATGTCACATCAATTCTTGACTGAGTTTGACTTTAAATTTGAATTTCAAATTTCCCTCACTTTCCCGTAAAGTGCACCGTTTACAGTGAAACATGCTTTCTGAAGTGCCGTCTTAGTTTATAAACTTCTCTTTGATCTTCTACGCTTCAATCAGAGCTTGTTATGAATGATGTGTTTACGATCATGGTGATTGAAGATAGTATAACACACTTGCTTTAGAGTTGGAAGTAATTCTTCATTTGAATTGCACTTTTTGAAGCCATGTGTTACTTTCTAAAGATCTAAGTCATCATTTCTTGTACTTGAGAATTTTTCTTTCATCCATTGAGTATATATATGTTCATTTCATGATATAGATTTCACTTTCACAAAGTCCCAATCCCTTCAAATGAGATTAAACATGTTTGCACATGTCATTGTGAAAATATTCTTGTTTTATGAAATGTGAATGCTAACATAAAAGGACCTGTTTGTTGTTTCAAGAAACTCAAGAAAAAGGATTTGTCCTTCTTCAAAATATTTTCACAAATTTGGTTTCGTTATCAATCAAAACGTTTAGCACTAACATTTTTTGAAAGGTTCTGGAGCTAACATAAATTTGTTTTAGCTTATTAAAGCACTTGTAAAGAGTTATTGAATATATTATGCATTACTCAAGTATCGATGTATGGTTTCTGAGTTAGATATTACAATCTAGAGTACACACACAACCACACATGATCCATTATGATAAACCATTTTGCATTGCATTTGTCATCATCAAAACATATTTGTTAGAGATAAGAAAATATTTAGTAATATCTTCATTATATCTTAGAATATTCTATATTATATTTTAGATTAATTTAGATTGATGTATGTTGATTTGATCATTGTATATATTTTATCTTTTCCTTATATGTAAGATTACCTCATTATAACTCACATGACACAACTCATCAATACAACACATTCAGATTATTCCATCTTTTTCTCTATCTTTATTTTCCTTCGGGCCTTCTAACAATACATATAAAATCATTAGGCTAAATTGTAGAGATATATCATATATTTAATTTAAATATTATAAGTTTGAATATCAGATAAAATAACTAGTCAATGAATTTTTCTCATTTTTAAATTATATATCTTTTAAATATTAATATTTGAAGTAAAATCAATTCAATTTTGAATTCTAAAATAATATAGCCATGTTAGAATAAATTAGAAGAATATTTGCTAAAATTAAGTGAAAAAAAACATAAATAACACATTTAGAATTTAGACATATAAAGTTAAATCCAATCAAACATATCTATTCAATTATTTTGAAAAATTAAATAGGACATTAATTTAATTTAAAGATATTAGTTTTGAGAAAAAGACAATAATTTTATAAAAAAGTTCAAAGCAGTTATATTTAACAAAAAGATAAAAATTTGAAATATAAAATAAGAAAGCCACTATCTAAATTATTTTAAACATTTTATTTTAAATCAGATAATTTTTTTAATGATTAATATTTGATATAGAATCAATTAAAATTTTGAATTACTGCCATATTTCAGTAAATCAGAAAGAATAATTGCTAATAAAACCAAATGTATATAACACAGTTGAAATTTAGACATATGATACTAAATTAAATTAAAGATCTTTATTTTATTATTTTATTAAATTATATATGACATTAATTTAAATTAAAAAATATTAATTTTTGGAAAACGATAATGATTTGGTAAAGGGGCAAAGTTCTAATATTAAATTTAAATATTAAAATTTGATATTTGAGATAAGATGACCAATCAATTTTTTGTTTTAGATTATTTTTTAAAACAAATATTTGTCTCAAAGATTAATATGTTATGTAAAACCTATTGAAATTTTTAATTATTGCCATATTTGAATTAATTAGAAAGAATAACTGTAAAAATTAAGTGCATTAGAGTATATGTAATTAATGCATTTAGAAATTGTAAAATATCAATTTAATACTGGGAATAATAAATATAATGACAATCCCACTAAATTAAATTACATTTGATCTAATTACTTAATAAAAATTTCCAAAATAATATTATTTACTTTAAATATTAAATATAGGTTGATTGATTAGCACATTTTTAGCCTAATTCAATTTTAGCTTAGGCGTTCTTTTAATTATTCCTTTTGTACTTAGTCATTCATTGACTTACCATCCTTGACACGCGCTTAATTACTCAAGGTCATTGAGTTAATTGCCTAGAGCAAAATTGAGGCTGTTACGTTATATATATATATATATATATATATAGTTGTTTGACCTGTGTGATATACAGGGAAATAATAAAAAATAGTTTATTGATTATTATAAAAAATAAATGATAATTTATGTATATATATTTTATAAAAAATTCAGTATATAAATTTATCTTAAAAGTAAGTTAATAATTAAATAATTAAATAAGTGAACAAAAATATAAATGTGTCATTCTATTTTATATCTTATATTGAATATTATGTTTATAAGATTGAAAATATCTTGATAGATGACCTATAACTAACTATAAAGAGCCTATTTTATGAAAATTTTACACATTTTAAAAGTTAAAATTATTAAATAAAGAAAGAGAATGAATGGACAATCTTACTATATCATGAGTCATTTATAGGGATGACAATGAGTATCCATGAAAAAGAGGAAATGTCCTACATCTCCCGTCACCATTTAGAATTTTGCCTCTCATCCCTATCCTCATCCCCCTTATGGGTCTCTATTTCTCATTTCTCATTTCTCGTTTTCGTGAAGATTTTGAATCCCTATAGTATTCAAAGATTTATTAACAAATTTCAAAAAAAGAAAAACTTTAAAAATATTTTATAATATGAAACATAAATATCTATAATAATAAATACTATTAATGCAACATAATCTAAATTAAAATTAAAAATATATACAAAATGCAAATATGATAAAAATAACTAAAAAATAAAGATATATTATTTATGTCTCTATCTCATTTAACAAACAGGAACTTAGTACTCATATATCATTCCAATGAAAGCGAAATATGTGTCGATTCCTTATTCCATTGGGTAATTTTTGTGTGTACCTATTTTTAATTTTTTTATCATCCCTAGCCATTTATATCTTTTTAGTAAATTAAAATATTTAATTTAAAAATATAAAAATATATTTTCTAATTAATAAAAATAATATGTAAATTTAATTTATATGATTTTAATTACATGTCATTTCCTTGTACATTCTTTTAATAAATTAAAATATCAATTTAAAAATATATGTTATATTTAATGTGTAATAATTAGTAAAAAATTATTTATAATTCTAATTTATATAATCTAAATTATTAGAGTAATATATCAATTATAATTTTTTCAATAAAAAATAATATAATTATCAAAGAAGTGTAAATTATAGATGGATTTTTTTAAATATTTTAGTGTCAAAAAATTGAAGGTATTTTTTTACAAAAAAAATTGTATGAAAAATTGTGAAATTGATAGATTGAAATGTTTAGGTTGTAAAAAATTAAATAGAATATAGTGATACATATAGATAGATAATTTTTTCTATTATGATTTTCAAAAGTTTTACATTGGAAATTAGAAAATTTTTCTTAATCTCATCTTCATTTAGAATTTTGCATCCATTTTCATGCACATCCAGGTCATAAGTCTCTATTTCTCATTTCATATGGAGATTTAAATCTCTATTGATATTTACGGATTTATTAAAAAAAAATTTAAATAAAAAATTTTTAAAAATATTTTGAACTTCAAAATGTAAATATCTATAATAATAAATACTAATAATGCAACACAATTATAATAGGTTTGTAATCGTTAATACTATAATTATATATATAAAATTTTTATGGTATAATATATTGAATTATAATTTTTGATGCTATTTTTTATCTTTTATATTGATTTTGTTAATGGTAGAGAAATATGAAGGTATGATTGGAAAAAATAATTGATAATTAGAAAGTAAATTAAATTCAAAAACTTATTTTAAGTGTTAAGATTATGAAAAAGGTGGGGTATAATTTTTCTATAAATAATACATGAAAGAATTTTTATATAATGAGTCTTAAATATTAGTATTATATCAATCATTATCATATTTGATTAAGAATAAATTTGGTATAAATTGAATTTTGAATTATTATCATATCAAAATGAATCAATTAGCAATTCGTTAACAATTTGAATTACCCATTTTCTTTAAAAAAATATATTAATTTTAAAGCTTATTTATTTTGAAAATATTTTCTTTATAATTTTTTATATTACTTTTATAATGTGAGGCTATTAATGGTTCTTAATTTAATTATAAATCATAATTATATTAATATGGGTTCTCTCTTACCATAAATTATAATATTTAATGATTATAATCTTTGATTCTTTAAGGATTGTAATATCTAATTTTATTTCATATAAAAATAACTAATAAGTAAATTATAAATTAAGTTTAGAAAAAATTTTAGACATAAAGATTGAGAAAAGTGAGGTCTAAATTACTATATGAATGACATGTGTGAAGCCTAAATCACTATATCAATGACATGTGTAATAGTTTTCATAAAATAAGTTTGAAATATTAGTATAGTAGATTTATACAATCAATAAATTTTATATGAAATTTTAATTATTAATAATTTCTAATTATAAATAAGATTCTGATAAATCTCTATCATTTTTTCCTTTTTAAAATCTTCTCCAATTTTTTTAATTTCTTTCAACACTAACTTTTTTTTATCAAAATCTATTAAAATCTTTTAAAGTATAAAATTATCAAAATTGTCATGAATTGTATGATTTTTTTTTCAAAATTCATTCAAATCTTTTAAAATATAAAATTATCAAAATTATTTGCAAGAGCTTAGAGATTATTGAAGATATAATTTTATGGTCATCTCAAGTGATTCCAGGATTTTCATTTTAACCTGCGTACATATATAATTTTTTTTTATTGATTGGTATATTCTTGATCTTCAAATCATTAAATTAGTCAATATATATAATCAAATAATATCATCACCAATGACACGAAAAAATATTCTGCCTTTAAATAATTAAATTAATCACAATCTTATTATTAATAAAAAAGGTAAATGATATAGAGTAATACTAGCTTGACACCCAAAAAGTGGGTGTCTGAACAGCCCCCCATTTTATAACCATTGGATGTGATGAATGTTAAGGATAAGTAGGGACCACCATCACATCCAATGGTTATAAAGTGTGTGTCTGAACAGACACCCACTTTTTGGGTGTCAAAATATCATTACCCAATGATATAACCTAGCGCATATATTTTGCATCTTTCTTATAATATATATACTTAATTTCATAAATTTAATATAATAGTATTCAAAAGAAAATTATTACCCGCATCAAATATAATAATTTTAAATGTGAAATTAGTACTAAAATTGTGAAATTAATTTATTAATATAATTCATGATTTTAATATCATAATAATTAAAGATATTTAATTAATGTAATACAATCCTATTTTTAAATACAGATGATTAACAATGATATGCTAATAATATGTAATAATTGTGGTTTTATTGTTTTCAAAAAAATTAATGAATAACTTCTTAAAAGATGTGGGCCTTAAAACATTCTCATTATAATACGTGTAAAACTTTCCCTCAAACGACTTTAAAATATTAGTATTATAGATTATAGATTTCTTTTTTATTACCATGAGCACATATTAAAGACACAGATTTACTCACAAAAAAAAATTTATACCTATTCTTTCCTCCCTTTACTTTTCTTCATTCTTTCCTCCATTGAAGCTTCTATGGTTCTCTTCACTACTCCTTGAAGCTAATGTTTCCTTTCTTTTTCCTTAGGTTTTCAAATTAAATATTGTTCGATTTGATTGCAATTTGCGAATTTGGTGTCAACTACAACAATTTTTCCTTCATTGTTTGTGATTTTGTAAATGCAATTGCAAGCTTAAAGGATAGAACAGATTCGAGGTAATTGAAGCTTCCTCCATGGTCATTCGCAAGCTTCTTCTCTGCAACCTAAAGAAGCTCATGAAAAAAACTTAGATTAGTTTCAAAGCACATACTAACACTCACCCAGCTCTACAAGCTCAACCACGATCTCTCTCATAGGGCCTCTCATTCCGCCATCATTCACAATCAGCAACTGCTACTCAACCTCAACTCGGTCTCGATTTCTCTTCTTTATCATTCAATAGTACTAGATACATATTCATTTGTTCTTTAGATTTATCTTTATTTTTTCATTTTATTACCACTTTAATCTACTCATATCCTGGTTAGATCTTGATTTAGTATTTTTGATGATTTATGTATTGATTATGGAATTGCTTTAATTTGTTTGATCTCATGATGCTTTGATTTGTTGATCTTTAGGAGTCTTAGATTTGAGTAAAAGAGATTCCACACTTTTCTGGTAATTCTACGCTGAAATCAGTTAGTTTTGCATCTTCTTCACTAGACAATTGCATGTTTTTTGGTAGCTTTTGTAGTTTAGTGTTGCTATTGAATAATGTGAGAGTTTGAGGATGAATTGTGTAACTATTATTATTGAGTAAGTTCAAATAATTTGGAAGGATGCCATGATATAGAAGCTAAATTTAATTTGATGGCTTGCACTAAGAATGCTAATTTGCAATTGGTGGAAGGTCTCACATCTTCATGAGTGGCTAAATGGTGATTGACAAATAACACTACACTGAATTTGTAGATATACTCAATGCTTATCATCAAAGCAATTAAAAACAGAGGAAACATTTGATTACTACAGTTACTACAAAAGGTAGTTGTGACCAAGTTTGCTAATCTTTCTATTCTAGCTTCTGCCTCAGTAAAGGTAGAAAGAGATCATTTTTATCTTACAACATCAGCCTATAGATTGTCTATGTTCATCGCACACAATGTTAATACTAGGAATGTATATAGATTTATCAGTTTGTTTGATCAGTTATTGATAGTTTAGGTTAGTTAGTTTCAGTTAGCAGGCACATGTCTTACTAAGTGTGGGAATAATTTCCTCAAGTAAGCATCAGTTAATCCATCTGAAAGTATTTTGTTGAACATCATCATCCTCAGGAGGATTATAGGATGGGATTTCACTGCCCTCTTGTCACTATTACTTTCCCCATGTGCAAATGGATTATCTGGAGTAAATATCAAATTCCAACATCTCTCTATAGAATCCAGACCATAAACTTCAACTATGCTCAGTGTATAATATAATAAAGTTTTGAACTGTAGTTTTGCTGTAACAATCTCAGCTGCTACGGCTGCTGGCTACATAACCATGGCTCTCACTTCCTCAGTTTCTCTATCAGCTGATTCAGCAATTAATTTGGCTTTCATTAAAAAACCTCACCAGGAATGTAAGCATCAATTTCTCTATTGCCCTTCCTCAACAATTATTATTTATTTTCTTTGCAGGCAACTAACTTTAAAATCCTTGGACCCCTTAATAAAGATGATCTTAAAAATTTTGTGTTGATAGCTTGCTTGAGCCGATATCTTTTCCTATATATGGGCAAGTTGATTTTTATTTGTGAATATTACTTACCAATATCTAATCTTTTGTGTTTTGAATGACGATTTGAATGGCAATTTGCAGTACAAGGCAACAGGAGTTGTAGTTGATTTCACAGACCCTTCCTCAATATATGACAATATAAAACAGGTTTGATTTCTAGCTAGCAACTAAGATACTAGCAAAATTTACTTGCACTAATCGAAAGGGAACAAATGTAAAATGCTTTACATGGGTTCTTGGATAAAATTAGAGAAATGATAGTTACCATAATATGCTTCAACTCAATTTCTTTTAATGCAAAAATAGTGGGTTAAACTCTTGAAAGGTTAGCATTACTAGGATGTAGCCAACAATTGTGTAAGCATTATATTTTCATCCGTACATATATAGAATTAGTAATAGAGATTAGTATTTTTTAAATGGGTAGTAATTGAAGGCTAGCTTGAAAATTGAGAACGTTTGAAATTACAGCTATATGTTAGACTTTAATAATACCAGTGCCAGTTATTACCATGTTTTTAATGGTATGTTTTTAAATGATGATTCATTCTTGACTAAGCAACAACATTTGGCATGAAAAGTGTATGCTAGGAGTGAACAAGGCAATCTTGTGGCTGGCTAAAAGGGTTGGAGCTTATCTCATTTAGAAGTTAGAGATAAAACATGACACAATGACAATGTTGAATGTGACTATTAGCATGGTTTTGTTAATTGTCTTGTTCATGAACAATTGGAGGTGTTTCATTTTCAGCTTGGATGTTTATAGCTTTTGCAGTTATGCAAACCATGGAATAATCTTGTTTTCAACAAAAATTTGATATTTTGTTGCTTTTGTTCTACAAACATGTCCAAAAATTAATATGAGAAATATCACTACATAGTTTCAAATTTAAATATTCGGCACAAATTTTGTAAGGTTTTTAGGTTCTTTCTCGACCCTTTAGCTGTATGATTTTATGATTGTCAATTTAGGAATTATTTCAAATGAGTACTAATTCCTATATATGTTTTATCATTAGTTTTTGTACACTAGGATTGGAATTAGATTAGAATTTGAGTTAGCCAGTTTAGAATTGGTTGAATTTGCTTTAAACTGGATTTGGTTTAGTTTTTTCATGCCCAGGAGATATTTATCTTTTTTTTAAAAAAAGAAAAAGAGTGGCATTGTCCACATTTTCAAATGTGGTTAAATAAATTAACCACACTTGATAAATGTGGTTGATTGGACAATGGAAACGTAGCTAATTGACACATTTTCCCATGCCTATAACTGTCACGCCACCTTTAAGTGTTGGAACTTCACTTAGCCACACTCGACAACATGTGGTTAATTGTAATTTTTAGGCTTGGCCAAATGACAATTTTTTGTAGTAAACATTTGCATTAAAATTTACTTTCCATTGTAATTACTTAGTTGCAGCTCAATCTAATAAAGTTAAAAAATTTCATGTAAGTGTTTTATATTTCTTTTGATTTCATAAGTACAATCATCAGTTTATCAGATGGCATGGACTATTAAAAATTTATGATACTTCTCTAGTTTGTTAGTTGCATAACAAATAAAGCTACATCGAGAGAAATATTGTGAGGAGTTTTGATAGTTTATACAAGGTTATTCAAACACCCATGTCATTGACGTACCAAATGGTTGCATGGCAAGAGAACTACTCTAGAGCACTTATAAATTATGTTTGTAAAAGACTATAAACAACATAGGTTTTTCTATCTCGAGTAACTAGTATTATGACTAAGGGTGGATTTAGTAATTGTTTTTTTTGTTGGATACTCTCACTTATGAAAAGTATAAGTGAATTTTTGTTTTTGATACACCAAAAAGATGAGATGTTTTTGTTCTTATCTTTTAAAGGCTACGAGGCTTTTAAGAGTACTTAGTGTGATATCTTTTAAAGTTGACTTCTGCACTCTAAAATAAAAATAAAATTAAAAAATTAATATAATTCTTAAATTTTAATAAAAATCTAATTTTATCCTTCTGTTAATTAAAATTTTTATTTTTTATTCTTTTCATAAATATTTATACTTATTATAATTATTTTATATTTTAATAGTAATTTTGTAATATATTTATGAGATATTACTTCAATAACTATAACTTTTACCAAATAGGGGTCCTATAATTGTTGGAGAGCAACTGTTTGTGAGGCACAATAGTTTCAAATTTAGCCTAAGCCTAGACCTAAGCCTAGGGGACCTTCTAACAATTGTCTTTTCCAAGGTTTGAATATTATCTAATACAACTCTCCGCCGACCATCTCAACAACTCTTATTGGTCGTTGGACACCCTATTTAATTTAATGAATCTTAAAATATGTCATGTGAGACAAATGCACGTTTCAATGCATCTCCTAAAATATTTTAGATTATTCATACTTTTGTGAATGTGTTTAAAATATTCAAATATATGAAGATAATGATCACAATTTATTTTTTGAATTTATTTTAGAAAATAAAAGAATTACATACACAACCATTGTAAAATTATATATAGTTCACATCTAAAATGGTAACATACCAAATAATAAACCTTATCTAAAAGGGTATAATTAATAGGATTTACATTTTTCTCTTTATATATATCACCAAATTTAATAAAACAATATATATCATCAAAGTTTTAGAATCACTAGTGAGTTAAACATTTTACTTTCGATTAAATTCTTCATTCACTCCTTTGTGTTGAATTGGGAAATATTACTTTTAAATAGGGAGGCACGATGTATACAGTATATTTTTTGAGTTTAATTATCATGTACATCCAATAAATAATTGATAAATATTTTATTAAATATAATTTTTTAAAATTTCAATTATAATTAATTTTAAAATGACTTATATGATAATTTTTTATTGATCAATCGTATGAAGAGATTTTATAATATTAGTACATGTCAATTAAACTCATGCTTCATTTGTTTCAAAATAATTGTTAAAAATCAAGTAGTACACATATTAAGGAAAATAAAAAAATCTTAGTAAATATAAAAAATTATATGAATATATAAAACTATTCTTGTATATCTATTATTACTCATCTATATAAATATATTGATTATTTAATAAAAAATAATATTACTTAAATAATCTAAATAAATAAATATTTTAAAATATAAAAATTAAAAAATTGATAGTTATTGTGACCCAGAAAAAGGATTTCTTGTGATGCATATATTACTCTAATTAAGGTGGAAACAAATCCAATATTGGTTTGACCAAACAGATAGCTGCGTTGGCAACCTGGCATGAACTTCAATTAATATAACTTCTGGAGGTCATGTGGAGCCAAAAGTCAACAGTTGCGCCAATGAAAAGTCGTCTCAATTCAGAAGCCGCAGACGACTTTTTTTTTTTATAGCATTTTTGTAACAAAAACGTGTTTTTTAAATATCTAAAAATACATAACTATTAAAATATTTATTTAATATATATTGAATATAATATGATAGATAGACTATATAATATTTATTTTCATATTTAATAGGTAAATAAATATCTTAATAAATACTTATCATATATAATAATTATTAAGTAAATATTTTAATTTTTTTTTTTTTGTGTTTAGATACCATTTTTGTAACAAGCACGTAGACTTTGTCTCTTTAATTTTGCGTGGAGTCGGTGGCTATAACTGTTTGAGTCTGTGTCTGTTCCCATCAAAATCTCAAATCATTTTGCCAGCTTATACATATGAGTCATGTATGTACGGAACGCACTACATATAAAAAAATTTTATAAGCAAGGAACTTATGTACGGACGGTCAAATGCATGGATTTGATTACGAAATAAATTGAGCACTTAGCCACTTGCATACCCAATTTTTCAATTGTTTTTTATTGATAGGTGGTTAAAAACCTTTTTTATTTTTTATTTTTGTAACATTTAAGAATTACTCACTTAAATAAATTGATATTGCGGTATCGTTAAATTATCTTTTGACATATTATTCCCATGTTCTATCAACTATTTAAAATTCATCACCAAAACAAAAACTCTTAACAACTATATCTTCTGAAATCAATTAAGCCTTACTTTAGATTGGCTGGGGAATTAATGATGAGAGCAAATAAACATCAATCACCGATTATAATATCACAAGTCCCACCTACTGATGGATAGGGACATAATGAATAATGGCTAATTGACCTTGGGAACGTTCCATACCCTATAAGATCGGGTTCTTTTTTTTTTGTTTGGATCGTATTGCACTAAAGTGTATGCCTACTTATAATGTTAAAAAAGTCTCTCATAAATTTGGTTCTAAAATTTTAATTTATGTTTGGCCAATTTGAATATGGAAGTTTGTGTTATATATAGCAGATTGCAGCTGCAACGTTAATAAGATATACCAGAGGATTAGGATCTGTAGAAATATAGCTTAAAGGACAAGTTTCATTGACGTGGTATTATAAATCCCTATTAGATTAATAAAAATATTAGATAACTAATAACTTTGTCAAAATATTGAATTGTTTTTAGAATGATGTAGTATGATTGCTTGTTTTCAGATGAATAAGTGAGTTATATCTATCACTTTATTTCATCAAACAATTTGATTTTGGTCAAATATTCTATATATCAATATTTTTTCTACTTGTATAACATCACTCTTGAATTAAGTCAAGTATACGTCATGATCATTTTCTTCAGTTATTGAACTAATTTCTCCGGTGCCCCTGCTACTAGCACCACCCATATTCTGCCAGCTTCTTCCAAAGGAGATCTCACCGTCATAGCTTACTGTGACGATGATCTTGTTCTCGTGATTCTCTTCTTCAACACTAGTAATCTCTGAAGTAGTGGAAAGAGTTGACATCTCTAGCTCAGGAGTACGTTCAGTTCTCTGTTCCTCCTCTCCACTTCCAGTGGCAGTGCCAGAAGGAGGGTTCAAGGCCACTGGTGAGTCCAAATGCAACTCTTCATCATTTGGCGTTTGCATGTTCTCCAAAGTTCCTCTTGCTGAATTGTCATCACTTTTTCTGGAACGTAAAGAACTTGAGGGTCTTCCTGAAACTGAGTTGTTGTTGGAAAGAGATTTCTTAGCCCTTTTATGCCAATTTTTAAGGCCTTGAGCAACATGCTCAGTAAACACTGCCTTCCTCATGCCGGAACCCATCTGCGATAAAAATTGATCATTTATTGCATAATGTAAAGAATAAGAAATTGTTATAGGTCTTGTGCAGTAAGAAAGAATATTTATTTTATTTCATTTATTGATTAACGTATTAAGAGGTTGAGTTTTGATGCAATGGTAAATTTGCCATTTGGTGAGAGGTTCAAATCTTAAAAATAACCTCTTTATAAAATAAGGATAAAACTATGTATATTTATCCTTTTTAAATCCCATAAGATGGGAGTGTTATATACAGGATTGTCTTTTTATTGATTGACGTGTTAATTTTATGGGACATTTTTTTGTCTCCCATTTTTTTAGATCTTTAATTTAACATATGCTACTATTTCTTTCTAGCACTAAAGAATTTTTCTAAAAAATCATTGATTGCTTGACAATTAAGTGCTAACCATTAATTGTTACAATAAATGTCATATTAAATTTTTTAAGCTTTTCAGTGAATTTGACATGAAGATCAAAGTATTGGCTAATGATACATAATGGCACACTTGATGCTAGCAAATAGATGGAATGATTTCTCAAGGAAATTATATATCTTTACCTGAGTAACAAGTGCATAAAGGGGTAGAGTCACATAACCACAAAGAAGCTGCACAGCTACACCCATGACAATTCTTATGCCAATGTTCTCTACTTCTCGATTAAAGCAAGACCTTGGACCAAATTCATACTGTTGGTTGTGAATATAGAATAAGCATAAAATGTAAACATCGATCTCTTGAGTAAAATGAATAATGTTACCAAAACTAATATTCCCATTGATAAGTGAGTGTCTAATTGAGACACCTACTCCATCATCGTTGAATATAATAGTGGTTCCATTTTTTCCATTCATTCATCATATCCGATGGTGATAAAGTGAATATCCCAACTGGACATCCACTTTTAGTTGTTGAAATATAATGCTCATAATGTTGATTACTTACCCAAGTCCATGCGAAGAATGCTAGTTGAAAGGAATTCTGCCGTGAATCATGAAACATTTTATCACTCATTAGCATTAGATAATATATTGCACATGAAACAAGAGGATATTCATTTTCGTTAAAATTACAATAAGTGTTCAATTTGAGTCAGTGACAGTAGTTGAATTGAAAATCAATCGTATTTGCTGATGTAAAATTGGATGACTTGCTGCTAATAATACTAGCTATGTATTTTGTCACTTTGCTTTCGGCGTTGGAAGAAGGTTGATCATTATGAATGGTGTCAGTATGTGTATCTGCTATGTGTTTGTGACAGTCTCTACCTGGATAAGGATGAGCTGAAGTAAATGGAGAAGCCATTCAGGTCGACGAAGCCAGAAATAATCATCACTAGGTCTCACAAGAAGCGTTCCTTTGATCACTGGCCTCTCCTTGCAACTATCCACACACATATTGGTTACGATGACTTGCAATTTTGTCCCAGAAAGTACAGCAACCTTCAATACAGAATACAAAAGCAGACAACGCAAAAAAGAACAAAGTCACAAAAAGAAATACCAAATTAGAAAAAAAAAAATTAATGCGACGGACAAAATTATGCGAGTTTTACCACAAGGGGAATAAATGGAAGCCAGTAATAGCTATAGAACTCTGCAAAGAGAATGGAGTCACGGTTAAACATTGCCAACGTGATTTTGTTGCAACATTTTATGCCAAAAGTACATTCACTGTAAAAGTAGGGAAAGAGCTTGTGACAAGTACTGTGTGTCATACCATGAGCACAAAGAAATATGAAAAGTATATTTAAAATCCATATCCAAGACCTGCAAGAGCATTAAAAGCTTGGGTAAATAACTGTTTTGAGTCCTATAATTTATTCTTCTAACAATAAAAATCTGCCTATAAATTGTGACATGGCTAAGAGTATTTTTGCTGCTTGTCCTTGTGAAAATGAATCCGATTTCTGCTCTGATCTTGGAGTACCTTATTCGAACAATCTTCTCAAAATCTTCATCATAAGTACGGGAAAGAAATTTTATGAAGTTGAAATTGCTGCCTTCAGAAATATTAGCCTGCAGTTTGAGGAAGAGTTTGATGTCATGAGGGAATAAGTATGTTAAGACAATTTACATTATAATGAGGCAGTGTCCATTTAGGCCAAGTCCCATAAACAGTAAATTTGGTCTAAATTTTGAAGAGTACCATGAATCCTTAGTAAGGAACTTGGTATAGGTGATTCACTTACTGCAATGAACCCATTTCGTAGAGTGAAGTAATCCTCTTTTGCTACCGAGCGATAGAATTGCCTAATAAAACAAACCTATCAAGGGCAGTATGATTTTAATTAGCGTAGTGATTAATAATTGGAAGCTATAATAATTTTTCACGCTGAACTTGAAACTTTGGTATCTCTGAAGAGTAACTTCGCTTGAAAAGAAAGACAACGGATAGAGAAAAGCAAAGAAAATAAAATCTCGGAAGACAAAAATAAAATAATAATAATAAAAAAATAAATAAATAAATATCTATCAGTTACTCTGACTTAAATTTCCTAATAAACAATGGCGACAATTGGATGCAAACTCAAATACTTGAATAATAATAAACCCCCATATGTACTTCAATAATCTTGCAAATTGAGGTTTCATATTTTAAGCCACAAGACTCAGGATTTGTCTTACTGGTTAATTAAATTGCCTTCTATTTTTGAAATTTTCACTCGAGTTCACTCACCATCCAAATCGAGGGAGAATAATTACTCCAGGATTTCAAATGACGCTTGCCAACCGATGTTTCACCTGTACTATGGAACCTTCTTGAATCTGCACACAGAAAGTTTATAGACTAACAAAATAAGAAACGATTACAAACCTCATGCTATGATTTTAATTACAATTAAATTGTGGTGTTAAAATAAAATAATACAGAAAGAAAATTAGATTACCATTAGCTATCTGATATTCAAGTGTTTGAGTCTCGGCCTCCCATCTTTTCCATCTTCTCATCTGTCATAAAGAAAAAATGTATTGTTATCATAGTAGAAGGTTTTGTTCTTTGCTTTTCTCCGATATATCATTCACACACTTCATCTAGAAAGAAATTAACTATACTAGGCTCTCAACATTTTTCCTCTGCCTTACCAATAATTACAATACAGATGAAGAAAAAATTAAGGAAAAATGAGAACTCCATGCACTAGTTAATAATACTCATTGCAAGTTACAAATTATTTGTTAAGAACAGGTGTTGCATTACATTCTATCCTTCCGCCGTATTGGAAAAGGGAATGTATATTTCACAATAATGTTAAATCTCCATTTTATCCCTTGATTTTTCGTTTTCCGTTGAATAGGTATCTATCCCATTTTGTAATGTGAATGCCGTCTAATCTATACAAAGACACAATCATTTTTTCTCCTCAAACAAGCTTTCCAGTTTGAGTTTCTGGGTGAAAAAAAGTCAATGCGAAGAGAGCTTTTATCCTTATAGTGTCAACTTATATCTTACGCAAATACTCCATCAACCCATTGTATTCCGTATCTAGAAAGTATCGTGTCCGATACAGGCACTCATATTTCAATTGTTTAAAATATGCCAAAATCAAGTTTTTGATTTACAAACTGGTTTGTTCACAAAGTATGACACTGCCAGAAATCAACACGCAAACTCAAACACAAACTCAAACTCAATTGGAATATGGTGGTTTATAAAGGAAATTTCATGGATTTCAAAAAATTGAGAAAACTTCTTTTGCATTTATAGTTATAAAATGACGATGTTTTAGACTTTTAAGTCCAATTAAAAATGTCATTAATATATATTTTTTATATGTCTTTTTACAATAGTTATGATAAGAGTTGCATAAATTTAATAACATATTTGAATATATATATATATATATATATATATATATATATATATATACACGCACACACTGTTATGAGTTTAATTTTTATGCACTGGCACTGTAAAACATTTTTATACTCTGATCCAATTATATATTTGTCATATTAATAAATGTAATTGAGTTTCTCATTTACTACATTAGAAGTCATTCAAATAAGATAATTTAATTGGATGATAGGTAATACATAGAAATTAAACCTCTTTTTTTAGTATATTTGAGACAATAAAGTTTGAGCTTATGACTTTATTCAAACAGCCCAAGCCCTTCAACACTAGCGAACTACTAGTGACTTAGAAATTAAACTATATGGTGGTATTTGGTAGGGGATAGAGATAGAAATACAGAGACAATGAAAATAGTAGAGACGCAGACATAAATAATAAATATGTATAAGAGAATTATTGAAAGAAAAATATTAAATTTTTTTTTTCATATCTTGTCTCCACATTTTGAAGGTACATACATAAATTGTGTTTTTCTGTTTTGTGGATAGAAAAATTTTCTGTCCCTGTTCCAGTCTCCACTGCCAAATGAATTTGTGTCTATAGTATCTTTGTATTTCTGTTTTGGAGACAGTAAATAAATGCTATCTATATATATACGCTTATCCCCACATTTTAAATTTTAAAATTCCATTCCATTTTTGTATCGGTGTATAATCGTATAAGCGTCGTATTTAAATATCGGGGATCTAGAATAAAATAAACAAATACAAAGCAGAATGTAGAAATTGAGATTAATATATACATTGGTAAAAAGATAAATTTCAAACAGGTTAGGCGTTTGTTATTCCACCGAACGTACGTATAATTTTGTAAGTGGCGTAAAGCCACTTTGAATTTTCAAACCGTGCACAGTAGAATTTTTACTGTGCACGCGTGAAGATTAGCGTATCAGAGGCAAAATTTTCAAACTTGCACAGTAAAATTTATTGTGCACACATGGTTGGTGCACTTACCGTGTCACGAGAAGTTACTGTGCATTGATTGCACAGTAACTTCCAAGCGCCTATAAATAGAGGCCTCCTCCTCAGTTCATTTCATCCCATTTCCAGAGAGAGAAATACATATATAGTGTGTTCTGAAAGTTTCTCCTATTTTTATAGAGAGAGGTGTATTCTCCTTGTATAAGAGAGGGTGTTATTGTTCTCTCCTTATATTTAGAGAGAGGTGTAATTTTATCTTCCACATAGTGAAAATCTTTCTCGGTTCTTGCCCGTGGTTTTTCCCTCATCATTAGGGGGTTTTCCACGTAAATATTTTGTGTCAGTTCCTATTCTCTCAACTCTATTTTAGTTGCGTTGATCTGTTTCCATAACTCTGGTACCCAACAGTGGTATCAGAGCTTTTGGTTTGGTGGGATTTATTCTTAGTATGCTCTGTGGTTGCAGCTTAGTCTGATCTTCCACATCAGAAAAGAATTTTTCCTGAAGATTATCACAGCCTTTGATTATAGTCTGCTGCGGGTTACTACTTTTGGTCACTGCTTATACGTATAGTTGTATACTTTTACAGTATTGTTAACATATATTAGATTTATTTTCATATACGGTACTGTTCACGTATATGACACTATTTACGTATAAGGCACTGTTCACGTGTACGGCACTGTTCACAGATACGGTACTATTCACAGTAAAAAAAGTGGCCAGTCTAGTAGAGAAACAGATCCCGGTAAACACTATGGCAGCGAAATTTGAGATTGAGAAGTTCAATGTGAGTAATTTTTCCCTGTGGAAATTGAAGATGAAGGCAATCTTGAGAAAAGATAATTGCTTATCAGCAATTGAAGGCAGACCTGCTGATATTACTAATGAAAAGTGGAAGGAGATGAATGATAATGTTGTTGCCAATCTGCATCTTGCAATGGCAGATTCAGTATTGTCCAAAGGTTGCGTAAAAGAAGACAACAAAGGAAATCTGGGATGCTCTTGTCAAACTGTACGAGGTCAAGTCTCTTCACAATAGGATATTTCTAAAACGGAGGCTGTATACTCTTCGAATGAGTGAGTCCACATCAGTGACGGACCACATCAACAATCTAAACACCTTATTCTCCCAAACCACAAAGATCAGATTATAAAATAGTGGAGAATGAACGTGCAGAGCTTCTACTTCAAAGTCTACCTGATTTATATGATCAACTCATCATCAACATCACAAATAATAATATTGCCAACTATCTATCCTTTGATGATGTCGCCGGTGCTATTCTTGAAGAAGAGTCCAGGCGTAAGAATAAGGAAGATAGATTGGAAAGCTCAAAGCAAGCAGAGGCATTGTTGGTGACGAGAGGGAGATCAATGGAGCGTGACTTCAGTGGGAGTCATGGTCGGAGTAGATCAAAGTCAAGAAGAAGGAAGAACTTCAAATGCTACCAATGTGGCATGAGAGGGCACTTGAAAAGAGATTGTCGGAATAACAAGAAAAATGTAGATAAAGCTCCAGAGGCATCAACCTCTCAAGGATGTGTTGCGAATACCTCTGAGGATGGAGAAATCACGTGCGTGAAGCAAAGAATTAGTTCTAAAGGCGATGCGGCTCATTGATATTTGGATCATGGATTCAGGAGCAACATGGCACATGACTCCACACCGTGACTGGTTTTACAGTTATGAACCTGTCTCGGAAGGATCTGTGTTCATGGGAGATGATCATGCCTTAGAAATTGCTGGTATTGGTACTGTCAAAATAAAAATGTTTGATGGTGTTATTCGTACAATTCAAGGAGTACGACACGTGAAAGGCTTGAAGAAGAATATGTTGTCTATTGGGCAACTGGATGAGCTCGGGTGCAAGACCCATATTGAAGGTGGGATCTTGAAAGTTGTTAAAGGTGCTCTTGTGGTGATGAAAGCAGAAAAAATCGTGGCAAATCTATACAAGCTTCAAGGAGATACGTTGCAGGAGGCAGATGCATCAGTTGCATCGGCAAGTCAAGAAGAAACGACAATGATGTGGCATCGCAAACTAGGCCACATGTCGGAACGTGGTTTGAAGGCTCTTGCGGAACGTAATCTCATTCCTGGGCTCAAATCGGTGAACTTACCGTTCTGTGAGCATTGTATTACAAGCAAGCAGCATAGATTGACATTTGGTAGATCAACTGCTCGGAGTAAGCACATTCTAGACTTGATTCATTCTGATGTGTGGGAGTCACCAGAAATGTCCCTAGGAGGAGCAAAGTATTTTGTATCCTTCATCGATGATTACTCCAGGAGACTATGGGTATACCCAATCAAGAAGAAGTCAAATGTGTTTCCAATATTCAAAGACTTCAAAGCAAGAGTGGAACTTGAATCTGGAAAGATGATCAAGTGTTTAAGGACAGACAATAGAGGAGAATATATAGATGGAGATTTTGTAGCATTTTGCAAGCATGAGGGTATTCAAAGGCAATTCACTGTTGCACATACACCTCAGCAAAATGGTATAGCAGAGCGGATGAACAGGACTCTCCTAGAAAGAACAAGAGCAATGCTGAGAATAGCAGGTTTAGCCAAGTCTTTACGGGCTAGCGATCAAAACGCTCGTTATGTGATTAATGGGTCGCCATCAACCGCAATTGGTCTGAAGACACCAATGGAGATGTGGAATGGCAAGCCGGCAGATTATTCTTCTCTGCAAGTGTTCGGATGTCCTACATATGTGATGTACAACACCCAAGAAAGAACTAAGTTGGATCCAAAGTCCAGGAAATGTATATTCTTGGGTTATGCTGACGGTGTAAAGGGGTATCGCTTGTGGGATCCCACTGCCCGCAAGGTTATTGTCAGCAGGGATGTTATATTTGCAGAAAATGAACTGCAAAGTGAAGAAAGAAATGACAGCACTGTCAAGGAAACAACTACGGTTCAGATAGATGAGAAATCTGGAGAAAAGGATTCTGAAGCAGAACCAGAGCATGATGAACAAGTACCAAATGAGGCCAATAATACAGCAGTCAGGCGATCATCACGCCAGACACAGCCACCAGCATGGCATTCAGACTATGTTATGGCAAGTCATGATGCATTTTGTCTTCTAACAGAAGAAGGAGAGCCATCAACCTTTCAGGAAGCCTTGAGTAGTCCGGATGCATCTCTGTGGATGGCAGCAATGCAAGAAGAAATGGAGGCCTTGCATAGGAACAAAACATGGGAACTTGTTGCACTTCCAAAAGGTCGTAAAGCCATTGGCAACAAATGGGTCTATAAGATCAAACGAGATGGCAATGATCGGGTGGAACGATATCGTGCAAGACTGGTGGTAAAGGGATTTGCTCAGAAGGAAGGTATCGATTTCAATGAGATATTTTCTCCAGTTGTCAGACTTACCACTATCAGAGTAGTGCTGGCTATGTGTGCTACATTTGATTTACATCTTGAGCAGTTAGATGTGAAAACTGCTTTTCTTCACGGAGAACTTGAAGAGGAGATATATATGCTCCAACCAGAAGGCTTTGAGGAAAAAGGAAAAGAAAACTTGGTTTGTAGGTTGACCAAATCTCTGTACGGTTTAAAACAGGCGCCAAGGTGTTGGTATAGGAGATTTGATTCCTTCATAATTCGCCTCGGGTACAACAGACTGAGTTCAGACCATTGTACATACTACAAGCGGTTTGATAACAATGTTTTCATCATTCTGTTGTTGTACGTGGATGACATGTTGGTAGTAGGCCCCAACAAAGATCGAATCCAAGAATTAAAGGCACAGTTGGCTAGGGAATTTGATATGAAGGACTTGGGACCCGCAAACAAGATTTTAGGGATGCAAATTCACCGAGACAAAAAGGACAGGAAGATCTGGCTTTCCCAAAAAAATTACTTGATGAAAATCTTGCGGCGCTTCAACATGCAAGATTGTAAGCCAATTTCAACCTCACTTCCCGTGATTTACAAATTATCGTCAGATATGTGTCCTAGCAGTGAAGCAGAGAGGATGGAAATGTCTCGAGTACCGTATGCATCAGCGGTGGGAAGCCTTATGTATGCCATGATTTGTACTAGGCCTGATATTGCACAAGCAGTTGGTGTGGTCAGTCGATTTATGGCAGATCCAGGAAATGAGCATTGGAATGCTGTGAAGAGGATCCTTAGATACATTAAAGGAACCTCAGGTGCTGCATTATGTTTTGGAAGATCAGAGTTCATTGTCAGGGGATACGTTGATTCAGATTTTGTAGGTGATCTTGATAAAAGAAAATCTACTACAGGCTATGTGTTCATACTTGCAGGTGGAGCTTTGAGTTGGTTATCCAAGTTACAACTGTTGTAGCTCTATCTACTACAGAAGCTGAATATATGGCAGCTACACAAGCTTGCAAGGAAGCTATTTGGATTCAAAGGTTAATGGAGGAACTCGGGCACAAACAGTTAAAGATTACTATGTATTGTGACAGTCAGAGTGCATTACACATTGCAAGGAATCCAGCCTTTCATTCCAGGACAAAGCACATAGGTGTTCAATATCATTTTGTTCGAGAAGTAGTAGAAGAAGGAAATGTGGATATGCAGAAAATTCATACGAAAGACAACCTAGCAGATGTCATGACAAAACCGATCAACACTGACAAGTTTAAATGGTGTAGATCTTCCTATGGCCTATCAGAAACGTAAGCAGCATGGAACTGGCAAGATGAGAAAAGGTTTTGAAAGCTCACCAAAAGTGGCTTTAAGTGGGAGATTGTAAGTGGCGTAAAGCCACTTTGAATTTTCAAACCGTGCACAGTAGAATTTCTACTGTGCACGCGTGAAGATTAGCGTATCAGAGGCAAAATTTTCAAACTTGCACAGTAAAATTTACTGTGCACACATGGTTGGTGCACCTACCGTGTCACGAGAAGTTACTGTGCATTGATTGCACAGTAACTTCCAAGCGCCTATAAATAGAGGCCTCCTCCTCAGTTCATTTCATCCCATTTCCAGAGAGAGAAATACATATATAGTGTGTTCTGAAAGTTTCTCCTATTTTTATAGAGAGAGGTGTATTCTCCTTGTATAAGAGAGGGTGTTATTGTTCTCTCCTTATATTTAGAGAGAGGTGTAATTTTATCTTCCACATAGTGAAAATCTTTCTCGGTTCTTGCCCGTGGTTTTTCCCTCATTATTAGGGGGTTTTCCACATAAATATTTTGTGTCAGTTCCTATTCTCTCAACTCTATTTTAGTTGTGTTGATCTGTTTCCATAACTCTGGTACCCAACAAATTTTTCCAAAAAAAATAATTTTAAATTATTGCGGACGTATTTATTTTAAAACTGTTTAGTGGATTTTGATCCTAATACACTTTAATAAATTACAAGTATACACATACAAATTCTTTTTTTGAAGCTAACTTGTTAATTTACAAGAGATAGGTGTAGTTAAAAACATCAGAAGTGGAGATTGAAATCGGCATACATGGTTTACACTTGATTTTCTTGCTGAAAAAGTTAGAACAAAAAGAGTTAGATTTTCTCACTGCCCTTTGATCATTTCAAATTCCGAGACATCACGAAGGGCGGACAGTTCTCGCTGCCTAAAGGATTTCTTAGTATTTTCATTGTTAAATGTTGAAAGTGATATACAAACGTCTACTAGAAAAATCTATGTATGGGTTCATTTAAGGTGTTATCAAAAGTGTTATATATATTTGCATTGAATTTTATAAATTTCTTTTTATTTATATATAGTCTATTTCTTCCCTCTGATTTCTACAAGACTGAACGTGGTGGGCATACCTTTGCCATCCCAAGGCCCATTGTTAACGTGCAGTACAATATATGAAACACTGCCAAAAAGGAGATGAAGATATTCAGCTGGTCTACTCCTTCACTTGAAATCAGACTAACCTTGCCCTGCACTCATCAGCAATCATACATTAGTGATGTACATGAATATCCAAGTATTTGTTGTTCAATATAAATTAATACAAGTATTAAAAGACTATTTCTATTTCAGACGGTACGCGAAAAAGAAGAAAGAAAAACAAAAAAAGAGAGAGACTTTTCATCAACTCGATCGGTAATGAGGAATGACAAAACGTGGACTATGAAATATTGTCCTTTTAACAAATATTATTCCTCCAATCTGATTTATAAATATCGTAGATACAGAAATGATTTTTGTCCATACTAGTAAATATGTCAATTTGATCTAAGAAAAATATTAATTTATATGCACCTGTCATTCAATTAGAATCTTTTATTTGTCTGGCTTTTGAAGTAGTGGAGAAAGAATTAATCATATTTACTTATATAATATATATAATTAAATAATAATATAAAAAATTTTATGTTAACAGAATACCAAAATTAAACTTTTAAAGAAAATACACATACAGACACTTAGAAATTCATATTAGTAATGGAAAACAATAATATGCATTCTTCTGCGTCAAATTGGTATACTTAATAAATATGTACAAATAGCACTACTTAGTTTTGAAGGGGGAGCTTCAACCAAAAATTGATAAAATATTATAATTTTTATATAAACTACTCTGACCTTTCTTTCGCAATAGCTGGGCTCACTCCCATAAGTAGCTGAGGTAGAACCTGGTTCTGCTGAGCTCTCCTCTAAATAATAATCACTACATGGGCGGAAAGAATTTGCGACACCCTCGTGGACACAAATTTCGGATATGGGCACTTGCGATATTGTGAGAAGAAGTGATATGAAACCGTATTTCATCATTTCTATTATTTAAGCCCGAAACAACAAATAGCAACTATCGTTAAGCCTTCCATCAAAGACAAAGTTTGGTTCATAATAAATAAGCACATGGTAAGAAATTCCTTATCATTCAAAAGAATAATAAAATGCAAGTTGCAACTATACACCAACCTGTTTTGGTCTTAGCCAAAGCCTTCCCTAAGGATTTTCTTCTCTTTTTCCTCAGAATCTGAAGCATATGATGATGCATGCAAAAACCAGGACAGGATTAGATTCTGAATATATATATATATATATATATATACTCATTATGCTATAAGTTAATTACTGCATACATATATGCTTCTTGAATATACAAGCCGATCTCTGGTATATTATTAATTATCACCTCAGTCAGTTTGTGCAGACAACCTTCAATGATCAAACATACTAGAAGAAAGAAGAAGCAAAAGACTGAGACGGCCCATGTTGGTGTCTCTTCAAGGGATTTTTCATCCATAAATTGCTGGGAAGATCTTCTCCTTGCCTAAGCTCTATATCTCTGAAGACAAGAAAGAAGAACACCTTACATATATACTCTTTGTGCATGTGATGGCTAACTGATGGAAAATTAAAGGAGGTGGATTTGTCAAAAGAAAGAGCTGTGCGTAGCCTTTTTGCCGTGTGGGCAAGTTTGTATAGAACAAGCATGATGGTCTTTTTAAAGAGGTGATCGAATGCCGTGTGTTAGTCCTAATTTGGGGAAAGTCAACACCTTAATTAATTCCACTAGAAAGAAAACTAATTAAATAAATTACAAGTTCCGCAAGCAACTTGGGCGCTTGTTATTGACTTATTGTGCAATATTTCATCAAAAATCCGTACGCCGTAATGATCGTGGAATTTGGGTTCTTCCATTGGCGGTCAGCGGTAGCTGTCATGTCATTGAAATATTTGATGTGTTCATGGATCATTTCAGCATTACGTCAGCCGATTGCAACCCAACGCCAAAAGCACATTCACTTTGTGGCGAGTATGGCATTATGATCGCGTTGGGAACTTGGTAAAGGAAAATATTAGGTCAACGTATTATTCTTTAAGATTAATCGTGATTTAAATTTTAACTATTTAAAAACTAATTTATAATTAAAAAATAAATTTAAAAAACATGTTGTGGATGTTAGTTGAGGATAGGGCATTGATAATCTATATGCACTCGGTCAAGTCCTGAAAATGAGAATGCCATTCAACAGCTTCATAAAATTGGTGAAATTGGATTACCAATGATTAAGCGTGTTGGATGAAAATCTATGCTCGGTAAAGAAGAAGTTTTTCTTGCATATATAGATGTATATCTATGCAAAAATATTATGTTGGCATAAATGTGTTTTAAGTCTAAAAATGAGTTGTCTTAATTTTGATTCCTCAAACATTTTTGCTTAAGTATTGGTCCTTTCTACTTAGACTTGACTCAAGTACCAGTGATCAAAATATTCTTGAAATAGTTATAAGGATAAAAATATATATATTCAATATTTGTGATAAGTAATACAAATTCAAGCATGCCTTTTTCTTTTTTTAACCGATAGTTAATATTCAAACATACATAGACAGAACAAAATTAATCATGTGGTCTACCACAGTTGGTAGCTAATTGGGCTCTTTAAACATTTAATTATAGGTCGAATTCTTGGCGGCGGGCATGGAAAGAAACTCACAACCAAAGGTTTATTCCCTTTAGGGGAACTCCATGCCTTGAAGGGATAAGTCATAGTTGCCAACAATGGATACATACCATTAGAAAACCTAAAAAAAAAAAGATAGAACAAAATTTCAAACGATTGGGCCCACAAATAAAGAAATAAAAAAAGACTTACCAAAATCAAAATAAAATTTTGGATAAAATTCATTTTACTTCCCTAAACTTTAGATTGTGTGTAGTTTATACCTTGACTTTTCAAAACGTGCATCGCGATACCATAAACCTTTTAAACAATGCAAAACACCTCATTCGATTAAGATGATATCCATTTCCACCATTAAGTCGTCATGTGTATATCATGTGTATAATTAAATAGATAAAAATACTCTTCATTTTAATCAAATTTTCCAATCTTAAAACCTTTCCCACTCAAAAATAGACAAAAATACCCTTCAGATGCTACAGCTTGATTGTAACAAAAAGGCTTTTTTTTGCCTGTTTCTAAATGAAGAAGGGTTTAAGGTTGGAAAATTTGGTTAAAAGGAAGGTTATTTTTTTCCATTTAAGTGTAAAGGTGACATGCACATGACTACTTAATGGTGGAAATGGATGTTAACTTAAAAGAATGAGGTGTTTTATATTGTTTAGAAAGCCTATGGTGTAAATTGTATATAACTTAAAATTTATGTGGTAAAATGCATTTTACCCTAATATTTTTAGAGGGACCAAAATCAAAATGGTGAATATTTCATTACTAGAAATCCCGCGGGATACCAAGGGACACTACCGATGAGTTCGTATCCATCAGTAATTAGGCGCAAGGAGTTAGGGTTCCATCATTGGCAACCCTTACATCCTCGCCTTGCTTCCCCTCTCCATCGCCACTGCACGGCCTTGTTGCCATTGTCCTGCCTTGTTGCCACTGCCATGCCGGGATATTTGCTTCTGCATGTGCTTTTGTAGATCTGCTTTTGCCTTTGTGGATCTACTTTAGCTTCTTTTGCGAATCTACTTTTGCCTCTATGGTTCTAATTCTACTTCTTTTAAGAATGTACTTATGCTTTTTCTGAGAATTTGCTTGTGCTTTTGATTTTGTGAATCGACTTCTAAATCTGTGGATCTACTTTTTCTTTTTCTACAGATCTGCTTATCCTTTTTTTTTTTGGGTCCGGGATATGCTTTTATTTCATCTTCTGACTTCTATCTCTACTAAAATAAATAAACAGGGTGGGCTGCTTTGGCTCGCGGTCTGGTTGTAAATTGGACGGGCTGTAATATTTTGTAGGTAAACGGATCATCCAGTTTAGGCCCATTTATTTTGTAGGCTAAAACAGGCCAGGCCTAAATGAGTGGGTTTGGCCTAATGGACAAATAAGAGTATAAAGAAGTTTTACACTATTATCAAATTAGATCATCCTATTTACATGACTTTTCTAATGGATGTGAGTTTTAACTATTTTTGTTAATCTACAATATATTATTGGATGATAGTGTAAATCTTATTTACACTATCAGTACATAGAAATTAAACTCATTTTATACTTGGATGCGTAATGTGTAATAATAGAAATGTTTGTAATTATTTTAATTTATAATGCTTATCGGAAAAATTATACAGATTTTTTTTAGAAGTTAGATAGTTCAAAAATTTTTAAAGTTATTAAAATAATTTTCCAGACAAATAATACATTGAGTTTTTTACTAATATAAATAAATAAAATCATGTATTATATCTACACCCTGACACAAAAAGAAATACATGATTGTCCTTTTTTTTTATACATGGAAATTGGCTTCAATCGATTTTAAGCCAAATCAATACAGGCTTGGCATAATTCAATCAATAATCAGTTTAAACCGATTATTGTTCATTGTCAATCTGTGTCAAATTGTGTCAAAAATCGGTTTAACCGATTTTTGACACAACCTAACATATTCTGACAATGAATAGTAATTGGTTTAAATCAATAATTGTAGCATGTCGGTGCGTGTAGTGTCAGATTGTGTCAAAAATCAGTTCAAACCGATTCAAGAATCGATTTGAACCGATTTTTGACACAATTTGACACGCACAGACATGCTGAGAGTATAATCGGTTTAAACCAATTGGATACTGTCAGAATTTCAAAATCAGTTGAAATCAATTTGAGGATGTGTAAACCATTATATAAAGATTGCTCTGGGTATTCAGTAGAAGGAAATGGAAAAAAAAAAAAAAGAATGGTTACTGAAGAAGTTGGGTGACAATATGGCAGCGTGTAGTATAAATATTCTTATTCATTACAATGGAGAGATTGTAAACACAATAGAGGGTGAGACATTCATAAGTGACGATCAAGTTTAGTTGGTTGTCAATCCACCTATTAGTTTGTTAGAGTTACAGCAGAATACTGGAAAAGCTTGATGGAAATAACAAGCAAATTGCAAAAATATTTTATAGGATGTTGGTAGATGTTGGGCCAAATGGGATCTGATATAGGAGGTTCCAAATTCGAAAAGATGAGCACGTAAGTCACATGTTTTCTTATTTTCACTCATTTTTTTAATGTTCATAGAATAGATCTATTTGTCGAACTATAAGATGGTCCTTTCAGCTTTGGTGCGTCAGATGTAGGTACATCATTATTTGTGGCTGCACATCACCCATCCTCGTCTTTTGAAGTGGCCAGTGATCATGAGCAAAGTTCACATGCAGCAGATGAAGATTTGAATTTTATAAGCTTTGCACATCTTGCAAGGCAAGTCAAAGAGCCATTACCATTAAATCCGTCACCACTAGCACTTTCTGGCCCAGTATAGGATTTTGATTTTGATGTTGATCATGGGGGTATCCATGATGAGGAAGAAGAGGATCTTGATCGTGCAGGAAATCATGATGATGATGAAGAGGATGAGGAGTTATTTCATGTTAAAAACTTGGATAAATAGTTCATATCGCCACCCCGATCTCAATTTTATTCTCGAGAGCGTCCTAGCCACTATTCTGCAATTGATTTTGATGCAATGCGATTTGACTTAGTCAGGTCTACATCTGGATCGAGTTTTGGATGAGAAAATGATTTGGCAGTCGGACAAGTAATTTGTAATAAAGAAGAAGTGTTATTTGTTGTTAAACGTTGCAGCATTTGAAGAGGCGTGCAATACAAAGTTCATGAGTCTGACCACATAAAATTTCATTGCAAATGCATAAAGTTTAGGGATGTCTATAATTGGAGTATACGTGTGACACTTCACACAAAATCACAACTGTAGGAAGTTAGAAAACTCAACGGACCACACACGTGTGCCTTTCCTGAGTCTTCGAATCAGCATGCCTAGATGGATTATCATATTATTTGTGCCTACATTTATCCATTGGTGCAAGCAAATCTGACGATGTGGAATGCAACTTACCCCATTAATGTCAATCGCATCAATCTGATCTCTATACCTCAATAGTTGCCGCATATCTGTGTTAGTTGTGCAAGTAAAACCCTTCCACCTGCAAAAAAAAAAAAAAAAATATCAACAATGAACATGAAAAAAAAAGACAGAAAAATATATAATTGAATAAATGTACCTTAGAGCTAGTGGAAAGCAGATTGAAGGCTCCTGTCCGGTATATAACTCGGGCATTTTGTACCATGCTTAGGACTGCAGTAGTGCCAAACACCTTCCAATCTCAGTGACATTGTATTTAACACCACGACATAGAGAGCAGTAAAGTACTACAAGTGATGCTAATCCTCAACTATATTGCCCTATCTCTGCAAAGTTCTCCAAGAGTGGGAGCCACTTCAATTGACCCCTGAACCCTGACTTATCCTAGAATAGGAACCCACCAAGTAGAACCATAATATATGCTCGAGTGTACCAGATAACTATAGCCTGATCAGCATCATCTCTCAAATTGCGGAATGTCCTTGTGAACCAAGGTAGGTTCACAATAGATCCCAAGATGTACTCCTGTGGCAAGACAGCACCAACCAACTCCTGACATAGTGTCCATATATTGTGGCCCCCATAAAATTTCTCCCATGCGCCAATATAGCCACTCACAGCCTATCCATCAGCACGCAACCCTAGCTGGAATGCAACATCCTAAAGCGTGATGGTACACTCACCATAAGGTAGGTGAAGAGTGTGCGACTCGAGCCTCTATCGCTCAACGAGTGCACTAATAAGTGGTCTGTCATAATCAAAAATAGGAACCATCTGTGCCATATACCAAAACCCCGCTTGCCTCAGATGTGGCTCCATCAAAAAATGTGGCTCCACCATCTTATTATATTGCCTACCTTTTATAATTCTTGTAGATTGCAAAAAGTAAAAAGATATTGCCATCCTGAATAATTAATAATATTCATATTATAAAAACCTAATTAAATTTAAGTTATACTTCTCCTATTATTTATTCTACACATAGCTACAAAACTGATATTTATAAAACTAATTTACATTATAAAACTAATATAAATTATAAAACTAATATTTATAAAAGTCTCTAAATTTACTATCCCTGCCTATGATTGTAAAAGGTTATCTACATCATGTTGTAAAGTTATTTATGTCACTTACTTCGATGCCTTTATTTTATATCTGCTTCTGTTTTTTACAAACACATTCTCACCCAAATTTTATAGTTGACTACTTTTAAACATTTTTAAACTCAATTATCCAAACAATACATTTTTTTTCATTTAAAACTCTTTTACCTAACAAACAGATTATCTTTTCACCAGTTTTTTTTTTAATAATTGAATATAAAACTTACTTTTACAGACTATTTTCAAAAACTACAAATTTTAAAATAATTCCAAACAAGCACTAACTTCCACAAAATCATACAATCTTAATCCGCTAACTACTAATATATTAAATTATCCTATCCTACAAGACAAAGTGTAATCTACACAGAAAAAGTTCGCTACATACCTCACCACATGTTACAACTATGTTCAGTATTTTATTTCAAACAGATTACAATATTTTAAAATTGCTAAAGAAGCCTACCTCATCACAATTAATATATTAAAGATTTAAACCAAATAAATTCAAATACTAACATAATAAAGTAAGTAAAATAATCTACTAATCTAGTATGCTAATCTTCCAGTTATGTGATCAACTGTGTAACACTCTCCTAAAATCTAAATTATTTGACCTTAAATAATTATTTTGGACATCATACATTTGTAGAATTTTTTTTCTATGAATGTTTATTATTTATGGTCGTATACTAGAGTAATGTATATCAACTGTAATTCATGTACCTGGTAGGCTCCCAGGAAAGAGAGGTGGGTCACAACGGACACGCTTAAATACCAAGTCTTTCCTTAGCTAGAACCTTTCCAAACTACACATTCATAGTGATACACTTACATCCAGTGACCTAAGGATGATTTTTAAACGACAAAGAATCTATCTTAATACTATTATTTATTAATCACTAATTCCCACAGTTTAGACAACTATCATCTATAGAAAACATACTTTATTGCCAACATCAATTCATAGGGTACAGTATATATTAAATATTCAAGATACATAAAGAAAACTTCAATACAACAATATGACATATTCCAAGTATGGTAACATATAGTAAATATTCTATCTAGCACACATGATAGAATCTGATTATTTAGAAGTTAAGTCCAAGGCTACATCCATTTCATTACTGATGACGATCCATGCTTTCTGGAAACATCAAAGAAAAGGGGTGAGAGAAGTCTCCCAGTAGGGTGATGTTTCCAGGGGAGTCCTACTTCATCCCAAAAAAGCTAAGAATAACGCAAGAGTGTAGCAAAATGCAATCTTTCATATTAATTCAAATTATATTTTACTATTGTCAAGCAAGATGGAAGTGCATAATATCAATCATAATAAAATACAGTAGAAGAAGTATAAGTGTAAAACTCCCTTTTTTTTTTAATATCACGTTTCCTTTGAATGGTTATAGTCTGCAAGGTTTGCTTCATATTGGATCTGTGAGAGCTCTCATTACTAGGGCGTCCCCTAGTCAGATCAGTGAATGCTAAGTCCTTGTCTGCTAACACGGCGGGGCCCGAGACATCACTGCAATATACACCAAGTCCTTGTCCGCTAACATGGCGGGACCCGAGGTGTCATTTAACAACTGCAAGACTAAGTGTTTACTAAGTCCTTATCCGCTACCAGGCGGGGCTCGAAGTATCACTTGTTCATGTATCTCTTTTACATAGTGTGTATAGAATTCATAAACTATGAAAATTACATGAAGTTTTCACAATTTCTTTGATATTTACATACAGACCATAAGATTTTCCATATTTTCACATAAATCTAAACAACATAGGATTCTTAAAATATTAATAAAACTCATTTTTCTCTGTAATTATCAATAAAGCACCAAATCACACTATTATAATAAACTTACTTTCTTTATAATAAAATATGCTTATCTTAGTTTTAATCATGCAATAATTCAATTTCAAATAGTCATATAATAACTTTACTAATTCCATAGGTCTATGTACATACAAAAATTATTTTAAATCTATCTTTAGGAAATATATATATATATATATATATATATATATATATATGGTAAAAATATTTTTCATTTATATAAAAATATGATCATAGACCAAAGTAAAAGAGCAATCGAATCTTTCAAGAAATATTAAAAAAAATATAAACAAAATTATACCCATTAGAAAAACCACTTCAAGCAAGAAACTAGCTAATTTACATGCTATACTCCTAATGGGACCATAACTTAAAATCTTTGTAAATAATATTTCCTTATGTTAATAAATGTATAATCATGTCAAATATTTATAGTCCAAGATCCATAGTCCAATGTCCATAATTCAAGGTCAATAGTTCAAGGTCCATAGTTTGAGTCCAAATATAATGATCATAACTGTCTAAATCAAGTCCAAGTGAGTTTTAAAGATTCATAATAGTCCATATAATGTTTATAGATTCATAAGTTCCTAGTAAAGGTCATGATTAATATAAATATATTTTTTTATGTCTTTTTATATCTTATTAAGTCTTAATGGTCCCAGAAGAAACATAACACATAAACCAAGCTAAATACTACATGCTCAAAGGTTTAGAATTCATTCATTATAATGAATTAAATAAAACACTTTTTATAAATCAAAAATATTTTACAATCGATACATAATAAGATCAAAACCAAGTTATATCACCTTAAAATACCACAACTTATGCTCAAGGCTTTATTAATTGAAAATACATGTTTTAACACATTAAAAAGAATTTACACAATATTTAGATATTTGAAGAAAGCATAATCAAAATTTAAGAATGATCTTTAATCATAATTTTCAATCACATAAGTAGATAATAAATATGCATCATATACACATAGTTTAAGTATTTTATGTCACCACTTTCAAATCATTCAAAGATATTAAAAATAATAAACATAAGTTTTGAATATCATATAGCACAACATCATACAAGAAAATCATATATGAAGCTTAGAAGTGAAAGAAAACCCCTACTTGTTCTAGGAGCTTTAGAAACGTAGCTATACCAAGGCTAAACCAGCAACTTCTTCAATTTCTCTAAGCCTTTTCTAAGGGCTAAAATTCATATATAGGGCTGTGAAGTGTTGGTGTTGGATGATGATAAGAAGAGATGACGGTTTAGAGGTGTTTTTGCTAAAATTTTGTAACTATTTTTGTGAAAAATAAAGGAAATGAAGAGAGAAATGGTGACTACAATTTTTGATAGATTTTAGGCTGAAGAATGAAGTGTGGAGTTGTGTTTAGAGGTGTGCTATTTATAGAGAAAGGCTATGATTAAAATATTAATAATTTCATAATTTATTTGTCATGTTTAATTAGTTTAATTAATTAAATATTAAAGTTAACATTAAATAATTTAATAAATTCTCAATTATCATTTAAAGACATAATAAAATGTTAGTGACATGATTTAAAGACATTTATTAAATTTTAATATATTTACATATAATTTAATAATCAATTATTCAAAATAAGGTAAATTTACTTAAACTAGTCAATCTTAATTAAGTTAATTAATTAGTAAATAATTTTATTTTTTTAACCAAATATCATCATAAGGTTATTAGAGATGTAATACATGGATTCACAAAATTCATACAAATTTTTTATAATCATTTGTATTTTATTTGGTATTTTAAACTATTACTAGTTTTATTAGAAATTAATTAACTAATAATTTATTTAACTATCATTAAATTATTATTATCTTTTTCTTTGACAGCCCATATGTCTGAATCTTATCTCTAATAAAGTTGTAAAGGTTAACAAGTTGTCTTGAATGATTAATATATGAAAATGACAAATTTTACATTTTTTTATCTTAAAGTTATATATACTAAATAATTCATAAAATAATCACAAAAATTATTTTTTCCTAATCTATTATCAAGAACACATATTTACCTTATTTATACATTATCTATAATTTTTATAAATTTTTTGTATAACTTTTAATATTTTTTTATGTATTTTTATCTTAGTTTAGTCCATTTTTAAATTAATTAATATCTAATTATCTCTAAATAAAATATGTAAAAAAATTTTACAGCCTTCCAAGTGGGTTTTGATCTGTCCAACATGATAAGGGAACAAGCTCACCATCTTTGAAAATCTTAGTAAAAAATGGTTACTTTTGGAAATATCTTTCACTTTCAAATATATATTATTATAAATATTATTGTTTTTTTGATGAGACTGATTTCTAGACAATTCTAGGTGTCACGTAAGAATATTATTGAGATTAATCAAGATTTATAAAAATTATCTTAAAGCTTTAAGTAGTTAATTAGATATTTTAAGCTTTATTTAAGTCAAAATTAGTTAAATAAATATTAAAGTGATTTTTAATACTATTTATGGTCTAATGAAAAATCCTATTTCGTGGTCCTCTTTATCTAATATCATAAATTAATTAAAAAAATTTTTTATAAGACTTAGAATTTTTTTTCTAGGATTTTTCAGAGCTTGTTTTACATACTAAATTAAGTTACTTTTGTGTAATAATACTAATATAATACAAATTTACCAAATATTGATATTTATCATCAAAATTATTTTTAGAAATATATTTATAATTTTTTCTTTAATTTTTTTTTATACTTTCTAAACTTTTCTAAAGTTCTTGTTAGCTTTATTATCAATGACATTTTTTGTAATTTTATAATAAGAAGTTACATTCTTTCTATAATCTATAATTACCCCTGAATATTTCTTGCTAAAAATAGATCCTCAAGCTATTTAATAAAAAGCTATAATAATGTAATGTTATATTAAGAAAAATTGGGAATGTTACAAACTGCATTCAAGTAATACATAGTTTCAACTTCCATTTTTATCTCACTATCACTATCACAAAATTCTCACAAAGAGGTGGAAAAACACTAAAATGAGGATGAGTTTCAGCTAAAGCCGATTGTGTTTAAATAGGCAAATGTGAAGTGCAAATTGGTTTCAACCGATTATGCACTGTTTCTAACACATCTCCAGCAAATCGGTTTAAACCGATTTCATCCCCACTCACAAATTGGTTTCAACCAATTATTGAAACAATCTGACACGCCCAGTACAAAATCGGTTTGACTCGATTTGATTGCTCAAAAATGTGGCAGTGAGCAAATCGGTTTAGCTCTATTTCTTTCATTGTAATTTTCAAAATTTCATATTTCACACACAAATCGGTTTAAATCAATTACCATATATTACAAATCAAGATATTTGCATAATTCTTTCCAACCCGGGACATATATATAATATTATCTTATTTTAATTTTATATATGTTAAAAACTCTAATACATCATATAGCAATTTTTTCAAACAGACATAAAATAATCAACAACTACAACTATGTCGTCTTCTGACTTCTACTCAGTGGGGTCGACTAAAACAAATATATTAATAAGTGAAAAAGAATCGTAAATAATATATCCAAACGCAGCCTTTGTCCTCCTTTATTTTATAAGGATTTGGAGGCTATGCATGTACTCGTTTGAGTCAGCATCTCTTCTTGTCGCACTACCATGTAGTGCTGCGAATAATTTTTTATAAGGAGCCACCACACGGACGTTGCAAAGGCATGGATTTTATTGTTAAATAAACTGAGCCCATAGCTAGCTATCTTGGACACCAAATTTTAATATTAGGTATTTTTATTTTTTATTTTTTTATCCGTTCAACACTTGAACATAAACGTTATCACTTTGGAATAAAAATGAAATATGAATAATAAAACTTTGAAAGCAAGACTTTTCTATCTCTATTGCTCACTTGAAATCAAAAGATGTGAACCCACGTATAGAGGTCTATGGGATATTAGCTGATGTGCAATTGATATATTATTTATTTTTTCTACAGATTCAAACTTCAACAAATTTATCTAATAAATTTTCACTCGTCCAATTGATGATTATATTTGTGTAAGGGCAAGTCATAGTGTGAGATGTACAAAGTCCCACAGACAAAAATAATTAAAATTTGCAAGTCGATATATTTATACGTACGTCACTAAGAAGATTACTCAATTTTTTACTTGTAGCAAGCAACATTGTTCTGCTACGATTTATATATATATATATATATATATATATATATATATATATATATATATATATATATATATATATATAGTGAATTAAAATTGTAATACGAGCTTGTTGGTAATTTTTTGAAATTCAAAATAATTATTTCAAAAGGTTTATTTATCTATTTATTCAATTCTTTAATATTTAGTATCTGAAATTTTCATTTGGTTTGATCTTAATTAAAAACCTTTAAATGTTAATCTAATTATTACAGCTTTTAAATAAAATCATGTCATTAAATAAAATTGATACTATTTGATAAAATATCATTGTTTTTTCCGAAATCACATTTTGATATATTTCTCTTATAAATCATGCTTCGATTCCTCATTGATTTCCTTTTAAATCAAATATGTTTTAATTGCATATATTAAAACAATTATTTTGATTAGTCAGTATATGATCATTGAAGAATTGGTTTTGGGTGCATTCTCAGATGCAGAAGAAAGAGTTTTCTACACTTACAGAAATGAGGTTTATAACATTTTACTTAGTAATTTATAATATTTTACTCAGTGATTTACAACTTTCTCATACAAGGTTTTCAACTTTTTTTTTTGTAATCATCTTTATGAATGTTACTATTATTCACATAGATTTATATAAGTTTATAATATTAACGCACAGGTTTATAATATTTTACACCGTGCAAAAAAATTTTCCTTCTGTACCTGAGAATTTCCCTTGGTTTTGGTATTCCATCGTTGTAGTATATGGGGTTTAATGTTCATACAAGTCTTTTTTCACCTGTATAAATAGCTTGCTTTTTACGACAACCATATATAGAAGAAAACTCTTGAGTCATTTTCTAGTTACATACACTATCATTCTATTATCAAGATTATACATCAAAATATATTTTTATTATAGCTCTTGAATTGCTAGTTACCACCAGAAGAGTCTGTTGTATCCTAAAAAAATTTTGTATGGTGACAGAATAACACTTGAGGACAATGCATTGCACGCCTCAAGCATAACAAACTTTTTTTTTTCTATTTTCTTATTTTGCAGGACAGAGATCAATTCTTCCAACACTTGTTTGCTAATTACTAAAGAAAGTCAATAAGGAATCAAGGATAGAACATTTTTTATATTTTTTTCTTAATTTTTTAATATATATATATATATATATATATTCAATAAATTGAATACTTAATAATCGTATTATTAATTCTTTTTTGCTTATAGTTTCTTGATAATTTCCTTAATTTTGAGCCTTGGTTAAAAAAGGGGAATAATACACAAACTCCCAGAGTTACATCATGCTCTTACAATATGCTGCAAGACAAAAATGGAGTGTACAAAAAATGGATAAAATAGGAAGAGAAAAGATAAAGGAAAAAATAACATGTAGAACTTCTTCTCTCCCTCTCTTAGTCTTCTTTCTCTCTCTCACTTATCATCCTGCAAAAATTTTCATTCTCTCTCTTCTATCATATTTCTCTCTTTCTCATTTTTTATAGTTTATTGGAATAAGAAGAAGAAGAGCTAAGATTTGTTGGCAGCATATAAAATTAATTTTTACGTATAAAGGCTTAACTTATTTCATGTTTATTTTTTATGTGTTTGTGATTTATATCCCAATACATAAATAATTTCTTTTTTAGTAACAAAATCATATTGATGGTGTACATTTCAGTTTTTTTCAGTAACAGAATCAAGACATTTATTATTCAAACAACTATTAGAAAGATGTTGCACATTTCATTTATTATATCATATTTAATAATTATTAAATGAATATTTTAATATATATTTATTTTTTAAGTATTTAAATAGTATATTTGTAAGAAGAACGTAGACTTTGTTTCCCTTTAATTGCACGCGGAGTCGGTGGCTGTCCCCGTTTGAGTCTGTGTCTGTTCCTGTCAAAATCTCAAATCATTTTACCAGCTAATAATACATATGAGACATATACGCAACACACTACAGATAATAAGCAAGGAGTTGCTGTACGGACGGTTCAAAGGCTTGGATTTGACTGTGAAATAAATTGAGCACTTATCACTTGGATACCCAATTTTTTAATTGTTCTTTTATTGATAAGTGGTTAAAAAACTTTTTCCCTTTTTTCCTTTTAGAACATTTAAGAATTCCTCGCTTAAATAGATTGATATTGCTATATCATTAAATTATCTTTTAACATATTATTCCCAAGAGAAATGATAAATATCCATCACCATACTTACACCATTCATTTACATTAACTTAAATATTGTAAACCAGCATACAAAAAGTTATAAATTAAGATGTAAAAAGTCATAAACAAGTATGTAACAACTTTTTGCATATTTATTTACAATTTTTTATATATTAATTTATAACTTTTTATATTTTGATTTATAATTTTTAACTTGGTGTAAGTGTATAGTATAAATATGGTGATGGTTGTATATCACTCATCTATTCCCAAATGTTCTATTAACTATTTAAAATTCATCACCAAAACACAAAAATCTAGCAATTATCTCATCAGAAACTCAATTAAGTCTTACTTTAGATTGGTGGGGGAATTAATGATGAGAGCAAATAAACATCAATCACTGATTTTAATATCACAAGTCCCACCAACGGATGGATAAGAACATAATGAATAATGGCTAATTGACCTTAGGAATGTTTCATACCCCATGTATGAACACTCGATTTTATCTGATAAAAAAAAAAACAAAAAAAAAATCCCAACCCATTTCATTTTTGTTGTTGTTGTTGTTTCTTTGTTACACAATTTTTTTTTTAAAAAATAGCCCATTTCATTTTATTAAAAAAGAAGAAGAAAGAAACCATTTTGGTGTTTTTGGTTGTCATTATTTGTTTGTTGTTGTACAAAAAAAAAGAGAAGCCCATTCTATTTTTTAAAAAAAATTGTTTGTTAGCCTGTTTCATTTCATTTTTTATTTTGTTATGTTATTTTATTTCATTTTATTTTTTTAAGAAAAAAGGAAGAAGAAGGAACCGAGAGTGCCTGAGAACAAAGAAAAAAACAAAGAAACAGTGCACCAAAGTAACATGCGGGAGCATTGAAACAAGAAGGAAAAATCAACAACAGCGGCAATTAAATCCCCTAAAATCAAGTAGACGATTTGGAGATAAATTTTTTTCAATAAAGATCATCTGCCATGTTTGAAAAACTTCATCCTACACCAGGTATAAGTAGGATATAAATTCTCAGAAAGAGTGGGGGCTTCAATTTTTATCTGCTTCAAACATCAAAAAACTTTCATCACCATTTTTTTTTATCCAGAAAACTTTTGCAACAAACACAAAGAAAAGAAAAATCACAGAGCTAACTCATTTTCTTTCCCAAGTGTCCATTTTTCAATCCTAGCCAAAACCAAAATCCAACCATACAATATCCAATCATTCCCAACCAAATCACACACCAAAAGAATCATCATTATCAATAGTCCATTTTCAATTCACAAAAGTCTCAATCCTCAAATTAGAACCAAATTCAACAGCGAAACAAAAAAAAAAGAAATCAGAAGTTGTGAGGGACGCTGGCGACACCACTGCCATTGCCATGGCAACTGGCATCCCCATTTTCCTTTCCTCTTCTTCTGGAGCTGCTTTGTAATGACTAATAGAAGTTTCTGAATGTATTTTAGCAAATGTATTAGTAACAGAAAGTATAATGGGTATAAGAGAATGAGTTTGTGTAAGTGTATGTAAGGAAAGTAAAACAATGGTAATGAAGAACAACAATAGCAGTATAGTAGTAAGGTAATAAAGCAAGTCAATTAGTCTTGATTTATCGACTTCTAGGCTCCACCTACAAGAAACCCAAAATTGGATTCAAGACCAAGAAAGGAGATAGAAGAGATTATCTACAAGGATAAAGAAGGCTCATACCAGAATGCTCTCCTCTGTTAAGTGTTTCCTCCTTATACCTCAAGTCGCATAGCCCATTAGCCTAGAGTTAGTTATTTTCTTTCTCTTCCCTTTGCCTATCTCAGCTTCTTCCACGTGGCTATCTATTGTAACCAACTCCGTTCTTACCTTCTTTCTTTCTTCTGTTGTGCTGACCTCCTTACCCTTTTGTTGCATTACAATACCCTCCCCTTTAAAACCAACCTTGTCCTCAAGGTTGAAGTTTGGGTAATGTTTTGCTATTTCCTTAGAGTCCTCCCATCTATCTTTTTCTGTCCCTTCCCACTTGACCTTCACTTGGAGCTATTCTGTACTACCCACTTTGATTGTTCTAGTTTTGAAGATCTGAATTGGTCTGAGCATCGGCCTTTATTCATGGGTTATAGGTGGCAAAGGAAAATTTGCAACATTTGGATCCCCTCTAAACTGTTTTAGCATGGAAATGTGAAAAACAGGGTGAATCTTGGCCTTCGGTGGTAATTGTAGCTTATAGGCAACTTGACCAAGTCTTTGAATAATCGGAAATGGTCCAAAATATCACATGCCTAGTTTCTAATTTCTCCTTAATTCGACTGAGTGCTGCTTGTAAGGCTAGAGTTTTACTAATACCCAATCGCCTTCCATATATTCCGTATCCACTCTATGTGTGTCAGCCTGATTTGTATCCTAGTTTGTGCTTTCTCCAAGTTGTACTTTATGTGCTGTAACATTTTATCCCTTTTAGCCAATAATTGTTGCACTTCGGGAGTACAAGATTTTTAAGAAACACAGATGGATTTTCACTATTCACAAACAGATTTGATCATTACAGACGGATTTATAGATGGTCAACACATCTTTTTTTTCCTTATCTATAACAAATATAGACGGATTTCATATCCGTCTGTAATTTATAGATGGTATTACAAACGGAATTGTCAGTCTATATTTTTTACAGATGGAATTATTTGACTGCAAATTGTTGAAAAAATCGAGTCAATTTTTACGTTTTCAGACGGATGTTACCATCTCTAATGTTATAGACGATAAGATCCGTCTATAAATTTGCATGAAATATATTACAAAATTTATTTATTACAGATGGATTTGACCGTCTATAATATTAGAGACGGTAAAATCTGTCTGTAATATGTAAATTTTTTTTAAACAAATTTACCATCTATAATTCTGTCTGTAAACTTGTGTTCTTTTGGTGTTATATTGGGCATGGTGATTAGTTTTACAATTATAACTCACTGCTTTTAATTATCATAATAATAAATAAACGTAAGGAAATTTATAGAATAGAATTTTAAATTTTTAAAAAATTTATTACAAATTAAAATGTCACTACTGTAGTAAAAGAAAATATCCGAAATAATAATATGAAAAATCTATATAACAAAGTTTGGAGAAGTACAAAAATAATCATGAGTACTCGACATCATCAACATCTGCCTCGCCATCGACACCGGTACCGTCATCATCATCATCATCAGAGGAGGAGGAGGAGGAGGAGGAGGAGGAGGAGGACTGCTACATGGCACCAAAAACTAGAGGTGGTGGAGGAGGAGAAAAAGGCATGGAGCTGCTCACTCTCATGAGCTCGAAGTATACATGCATCTGTTGCATCTGCATATACTGCTACTGCATCTACTACTGCACCTCCCTCTGTATCCTCGATGCCATATTTTTCTCAACCTTCTTCTCCATCCTCTTGGCCTACTTTTTCTTCTACACAGCCTCCTTGTTCTTCCACATCTCTTCATTTTTCTTCTGGAGCTCCTCATTCTGGGCATGCACTTGAGTAGGACCATGTCCTCTACAACCTCAGGAGCAAGAGAAGGGGCATCTCCAGTGACAGATGCAGGGGACATCAAATATGCAAAGTGGCCCCCCATGGCATAAATATGGCCTTTATGAAGGCCGCCCATTGTCTCTGACCACAGAGCATCCTCATCAATGGACTCTGGGTCCTGAGCAGATGCAGCCTCCAGCCTCTGAATATAATCACCCTATAATTTAGTTCAGACAATTATATATTAGGCCCAAAAATTATTTTTTAAGACCTTAATCATAAAATTTAATGTAAATAACTATACTCACATATGCTGTCTCAGATCGTGGATCAACCCACACTATTTTGTCTCCTTTGCAAGTGTGTGTCTCCTTGAACACCTCTCCTTGTGTAGGCGGTCTCTTCAGCATCTTCTCCTGAAAACAATAATTAATAAACATCTCAAATTGATCAATTGATAAATTGAATAACAGAAAACTTAAAAATACAAGAATTGGAAATCGCTAACCAAGTTGGCCTCAGTGCTAGCCAAAGTCGTGGAGCCACTGGTATGCAGTGAGCCACCTTTAGTGGATGCCCTATTTGTCTTGTTCTTTGAGGAGATATTTTGAAAGTCTAATGTACGCCAGTACTCCTGCAAGGCATGAAGGAAGTGGGGTGCTATCTAGTCTGCAGATGATAGGTCCCTGCGGGCCTCAGTGTACATCTGCCTTAGTCGCTTTGCAGTGTGACTTTTCCAAGCCTTGAAGATCATCTTCTCATCCTGGGGGGAAAGGCGAAGTGGCTCTACATGAACAGAAAATCAGTTAACACATGTAAAAAATTAGATATCAAATAAGACTTTATGTAAATCAATTGATTTTTATTACTTTCCAATCATTGAGCCACCCGTCCTTTGTTTTTTTAAGCACCTTACCAAAATTGATGTAAGGCGCATCATATATTTTTTTAATGGTATCCGTGACATCATGGATACCCTCCTGGGGAGGAAACCAACCGAACACATAAAGATATATTATATAGTGGATAATGACAACATAAAACAAGAAAATTATGTTAACATTCACATGAAATAAATTTTTACGGCATATTTCATAAATATCTTACCAAGTGGATCCATCCCATCTCAGAGACAGAAGAAATCTCGAAGGGGCCCAGGTCTATGACTGCTGCCCAGAGGATGTAGCAGGAGTGGATCCCTTGCTTGCGTGTTGTGTAGGGGACGGCGTGTTGAATGTGGTCAGTGGTGCAGGCTATGAAACTCACTGTACTGGAGGGGGAGGAGACACATACCTAGGGTTGGGCACCATGGTGTACTAGGAGCCCCCAACCCTGGGATATCTGCACTATAGCTGGTGTGGAGGTGGAAGTGGGAGCTGTGGATGAGGGAGTGCTGCCACTACCACCATGAACAAGACGCAAGTCAACAATTTTCTTACCTTGACCTCTAGCTGTCATATTTGAATGAAACATAACATATATTTAGTCCAAAATATCATAATTAAAATAAAACAGGATCAATGGCATAACACATAACCACTAATAGCATTGAAGTTTTGTTCACCTTATTAATTTACCTCGTTTACTCTGATAGTTCAAGACTACCATCATCATTCTCAGATGAAATGTCATCCACAAATTCTTGCTCCTCACCTTCAGTCATGTCATCCCTTTCATTTGTTCTTAAAGCTTGGGTAGAAAGGTTAATTATTTCAAGTTCATTCAAAGGGTAAGCTAAGGTTGGGGAGAACGTGAAGGGATTGAGTCATCAATTTGATAAACCTCCTCATCATCTACTTCATCAGTTTCAATCTGACCCCTTTGTTTAGTTTTTATTACGACCCTCCAACTTCTATTATATTGTCCAGGGTAAAATAGAAAATATACTTGTCTTACATTTTGTGCAATGATGAATGAGTCAAAGCCTCTATATCTTTTAGTATGGTTAATCTCAATGATATTGTATTGGTTATGTTTATGTGTTCCTGTTGGGCATGTTTGATCAAACCATTCACACTTCAATAAGACAACACTTTTGAAAGGTTCACGGGCATATTCTAGCTCAACTATTTCCTTAAGTTTCCCATACCAATCATATTCGCCAGCACTTGAATTCCCTCTAATACTAATCCTACTATTGTCTCTTTTTCTCCCTCTACATGATTTCATGGTTTGGAATTTGTACCCGTTAACATAATAAATTGGCCAACAATAAGCTTTATTTTTGGGGCCTCAGGACAAGTTATATAGGTGAGTATTGGTTATACCATTATTGGGCTCACATACCTACGTATACTGTTAAAGATATCAAATTGAAGAATAAGGCTCATATCAACAAATTAACACATGCTTGTAAATTGGTTATACCATTATTGGGCTCACATACCTACGTACATAAGATTTGAACCATGATGGAAATTGATTAAGGCTATCATCACCATATAATTGTTCAAAATATTTGTAAACATCAAAACAATAGGTGAGAATTGAGTTACTTGTGAGGAAAAATAAATTAAAGCAATCGTGAGCAACTTACCTTCTAAAAGGTTGCACCTCATTACAGTTTATCAAGATGTGCAAATGTGCAGCATTTAATTTGTCTCCTAAGATCCATCATTCTTTGCATTTGCCAGCAGCACGACCAAGTTGGTTGAATATGGGTAGTGTTAGCTCAATTGAGCTTTCCCCCCATCGTCATTCCGATCAACCCGAGTCCTTTTTCATTGAACATAAGGTTTGAAATAGTAGGAGCAAAAATTTGATGTCTCCTTTGAGAGGTATGCCTGACATGTAGATCCCTCAACTTGAGCTCTATTTTTCATAGTTCTTTTGAACCCTCCTATTTCCCACTTGAACGGATACATCCACCTCTATTGTACTGGTCCACAAACACGTGCTTCATACGCTATGTGTATAGGCAAGTGCTCCATGTAGTAAAAAAAAACCAGGGGAAATATTCTCTCCAATTTACACAAAATCATGGGGATGTTTTTCTCTATCACCAACAAATTGTCAACTCTAAGAGTGGGTGAACACAGGTCTCTAAAGTACTCACTTAGCTCTGTCAACAGCTTCCAAACATGGTTAGGTAGTTCCCTAAATGCAATAGGCAAAAGACACTCTATGAATACATAACAATTGTGACTTTTTATCCCAAAAAACCTTCCTTGTTGAACATTCACACAACAACCCAAGTTTGAAGCATAACCGTCGGGTATTTTCAAATCTTGCACCCACTTACACACATCTTGTCTTTGTGGTATGGTCAAGGTGTAACTTGCTTTTGGCTTTGATCATCGACCATCTGCAAGTTGTTGTAACCTTAATTTAGGGCGCCTACAATACTCTTCCAAATCCTTCCTTGCCTTGACATTATCTTTAGTTTGATCAGCGTCCATCACGGTATTCATGATATTGTCGAACACTTTTTTTCCACATGCATGACATCTAGACAATAGTGAATTAAGTTTTCCTTCCAATATGATAGCTCCAAAAATATACTTTGTTTAGTCCAATTATGTGTCACCCCATAACCAGGAAACCTATTGGATTTCCCTAATTCTATTATTTTTGAGAATTATCTAACTCTGTTCCATACTTGGTAACCATGTGATTGGACGGGAGGCTCCTCATTCTCGATAGTTGCTTTCCTAAATTTGCTTGCAAGGTGCTTATACGAATGTTCCATAGCTAAAAATCTCCAATGACAACCAAACCATGAATTTTTTCCTCCATACTTCAAGGTAAAGAACTTTGTATCCTCCATACAAATTGGGCATGCTAATTTCCCTTGAGTCATCCATCCAGACAACATATCATAAGCAGGAAAATCATTAATTGTCCATATACGTGTTGCCTTCATATTAAAATCATTACTAAACCCTCACACCACAACTCTTTCAACTCATCAATTAAAGATTGAAGGTATACATCAATGTTAGCTTTTGGATTTTCTGGACCAGGAATTATACAAGTCAAGAATAAATATGGATTTTTCATGCACATTTCAGGAGGAAGATTGAAAGGTGTAACCGCAACAGGCCAACAAGAGTATGGTTTATTGAATTGATTGTTTGGAGTAAACCCATCAGCACATAACCCTAACCTTACATTCCTAGGATCAGAAGCAAACTCAGGATACACTTGATCAAAATGTCACCAAGCCTCATCGTAAGATGGATGAGTCATTACACTATCACTCCTGTTATTCTCACTATGCCATGTCATGTGAGGGGTGGAGTTAATAGACGCATACAACCTCTTTAACGTAGGGATTAAGGGCAAAAAATACATCATATTTTGTGGCACATCTTTATGCTTACCACTTCTGCCACCTCTTCTTGGCTTAAACCTAGGCTCTCCATAGAATTTGCAATGTGTCAATATAGCATCATCTTTGTAATAAAGCATGTATCCTTTCAAACAATAATCAATTTTTACTTCTTTTAAACCAAGCTTGGAAAATAATCTTTTTGCTTAGTAAATGTCTTTTGGGATGGCCTCGGGTTTGGGACTAAGCTCACTTATCAATGTAGCTCATTGATCAAATGAGCTCTGACTTTGATTTCCTTCAGACCTAATGCTCAACATTCTTACTGCTAAGGATAACTCTGAGTGCACACACTTATCCCATAAAGGCTTGTTTGCTGCCTCTAACAAACTATAAAATCTTACAGCCTCTGCATTAGGTTCTTGTTCAGCTTTAGAATCATGAAAGGTTCTAAATTCAGGACCAACAGCATCATAAACCATTTCTTAATATTGACTACTGTTTTCTTCCCAACTTGCATTACCCATAAGTCCATCCCTTAATTGCACCGCACTTGAACTGCCTCCAATATAATCCATTCCAAACTGATTTTCCACATCAACTACTTTCCCATGTTCAATCCATATCCAATAATCAGGTTTAAACCCAAATTATACAGGTCATACCTAATTGAATCAGTATCTAAGAACTTCCTACACTTGCACTTAGAACATGGACACCTAACTTTCTGATCAATCACGAATTGCTGTGAATTACAATCAATACGTGTGAATTCCTGAACACCCTCATAGAATTCAGGTTTTATTCCCCCCAGCCTGGGTGCAATCTATCATACATCCATGAATGGTTTCCAAGGAACATCTCGATCAAGAACTGTATAAACCTAAAAATTACAAACAACACTTTATGAACCCTTCTTATTTTACATTACAACTCTTTCTAATGTAAATTTCGACAGAGCCTCCACAAATTTATGAACAATCCTTTACGTATATTTTCAAAAAATTTTGACTGTCTTTCCTAATTTATGAACAATCCTTTACATATATTTTCAAAAACTTTTGACAGAGTTTTTACTAATTTAAGACTATCTCATTAAATAATAAGTCTTTAGAATCAATTATTAAGCCAATTTTACAACAATTACAAAAGCAATTAACTACACAGTAAAATAATTATATGCAAACAATTACATTAAACAAATAGTCAACATATTCATTACACATTACAATCCTAAATTCGTTCTAGAGCGCATCCCCTTATAACTCCACAACATGCATATTCTGCAATCTCCCCAAACACAAAGAATCCTATAGCAAATAATGCAAACAAGTTAGAGAAGGACTTCTATGCCCTTCCCTCCAGTCATGCAATCTTTAGTCCTATAATTCTATCCTAGAAATCATAAGTCTCTATCCTATATACAGTACAACATATCAACAATAAATATTTTATTATTGACCTATACGCTCCAGCAAATGAAAATAAACATAGCAATAATCGCTCCAAACACGTGCCTAATCCGAACCCTGAAAATAAAAAAATTAAAAAATTACATTATATAGATAATCTTTCAAACTTACCAAAATAAACCTAAACATTAACAAATACAAAAATTAACCACATTAATGACTTTCTAAACACCATTACTTCCAAAATACCAAAATAAAATATAAAACATTAACAAAATATTAAAACTCACCAATGCAATATAAAATCAGTAATTAAAATGCTCCAAATTGCTCCAAATGTGGTCCAAATCCTAAACAAATGAAGTTTGTACCAATTAGTGACAATAACAACTACAAACAATCAACAATTCAAAGCACAAAAATCAAACACTAAAAATAAAAATAAAAACTAAACTGATTAAAAGGTAGAGCACAATACCAGGAACATAATAGCGTAAACAGTTTGCAAAATGGAGGCTCCAATCACTGGCAGTAGCCAAAAACATGACAAGGTTAGATAGAGAGGGAAGAGGAGATGAGAGAAAGACGAAACGATTAAGTGAAGAAGAAGAAGGAAGACACACACTTTTCATCTTCATTTTTTGAGTTATAGATGGATTTTCCCATCTGTAACTCAATCTATGAAATGATTCGTTTCATTAAATGAATTACAGACGGCAAAATCCATCTATAATGAAAATGCTAAAACATTGTATTTCATTAATTTTATTACAGACGGATTTTACCGTCTGTAATTTATTTAATGAAATGAATCGTTTTAGTTTTCTAATTATAGACAGATTTGACCATCTGTAAATGGCACATGAAAAGTAATTTTTTTATTTCAAATTATAAACAGATTATTTTTTTTATTTTCATAATTTGAATGTAAACCCATATATATTTTATGTTACAAAAATATATTTTTGCTCATTATTTTTCGTCTATATATTTTACCCGCCATGTGGCATGTATGTTACCCATCATTTACAGATGGATTTACTAACAGATGTGCAAAATTTTACAAAATTTGTTTTCATTTTTTGTTTAGTAAATGCAGAAATCCGTCAGACATGCATGCATTTTTTACTGTTTATAAAATCCATCTGTGTACTGTGAGTTGCTAGTAGTGCATTGCTCACCATATACTTAGTGATGATAGGTGGGCGTCTGCCATAAATAATCTCAAAGGGAGTAGCACCTGAGCTCGTCTGATGGGATGAGTTATACCACAGCTCTACCCATGATAGAGCTTTAGACCACAACTTTGGAGTTTCATATGTATAGCACCTGAGAAACATCTCCAATGTCTTATTAACTGCTTCTGTTTGTCCATCTGACTGTGGGTGATAGGCTGATGACATAGCCAAAGTAATGCCTTTAGGTGCTGCCAGAAATGACAGGTGAAAATCTTATCTCTATTAGACACAATAGTCTTGGGGACACCATGTAGCTTGATGACATTAGGAAAGAAAATTTCAGCAACATTTCTGGCTGAATAATTAGATTTTAAGGGTATAAAATGAGCATATTTGGACAATCTATCCATTACCACAATTATAGCTGTGTACCCATTAGATTTAGGAAGTCCTATGATAAAATCCTTACATCTTCCCACACTTTAACAAGTATTGGTAGGGGGTTGAGCAAATGTGCAGGTGAACAATTCAAGGTCTTTGCTCTCTGGCACACCTGACATATGTTGATGAAATTCTTGATATCCTGTTGCCTTCCTTTCCAGTACATGTTGCTGCCAATTCAAGTTACTGTCCTCTTAATCCCTAAATGCCCTCCTACTGGTGAAGAGTGAAACTCTTCTAAGATCTTTTGAATAAGGGTTGATGATCTTAGAATCCAAAGCCTATTATCTTTATACACCAACCCATTTCACAATTGAAGACCGTTAGACCCCATTAAATTCTTACTTGATTATTGTAGTAGCTATTGCAACTCTTTGTCTTACTGTTGAGCCCTCTTGATTTCATTAATCCAAGTGCAAGTTGGTTGACTCCAAGCCATGCAAAAAGATCGAGACAAAGCATCAGCCGGAATGTTTCCTTCCCTGCTTTATACTCCACTTGGAAATCATAACCAAGCAATTTATGTAACCAAGCTTCTTGCTTCGGCGTTTGCATAGAATGATTCTGTATATGTCTTAAACTCTGGTGGTCTATTCTGATAATGAACTTGTGGCCAAGTAAGTAATGTCTAAATTTTGCCAATGCTTCAGTTATCGCATATAACTCCCTGACATATGCTCCTTGTTTCTGCATTCTGGGAGACAATTTCTTTGAGAAAAAAGTAGTAGGGTGTCCTTGCTGACTTAACACTGCTTCAATACCAATACCTGAGGCATCAGTCTCCAAAATAAGTCTTTGAGTAAAATCTAGTAGTGCCAATACTAGTCCTAAAGTAACTATATGTTTCAAGGCTGTAAAGGCTTGTTGAGCTGCATCAGACTATTTAAAGTTGTCCTTCTTAAGTAAATCGATTAAAGGGGTTGCAATTAAAGCATAATGCTTGATAAATATTCTATAATGCCCAATGAGGCCTAGGAAAGCCCTGAGTTGTTTGATACAATTTGGAATAAGCCAATCCTTGATAGCTTGCACCTTATTAGAGTCTGTTCAACTCCATTGTTTGAGACAATATGGCCTAAATATTCAACTTTTGAAGGACCAAAGGAGCATTTGGAGAGTTTAGCAAAGAGCTTATTGTATTGTAATAATTTCAAAACTGCCTCTAGGTACTGTAAATGCTCTTGCCATGTTGGGTTATAGATTAGTATATAATCGAAGAACACTAGAACACACTTCCTTAGTATCCCTTTGAAAACCAAATTCATGAGAGATTGGAAGGTTGCAAGTGCATTTGTTAACCCGAATGGCATTACCAGCCATTCATAGAGACCTTAATGGGTCTTAAATGCAGTCTTACACCTATCTTGCGGATCCACTAGGATTTGGGGGTACTTGGACCTTAAATCTAGCTTAGAAAAAAACTATGCTCCATGCAAGTCATCAAGTAACTCATCCACTATGGGCATTGGGAATTTATCCTTAATTGTTATTGCATTAGGAGCTCTATAGGTAGTACAAAACCTCCAAGTGCCATCTTTCTTCTTGACTAACACAATAGGAGAAGCAAAAAGGCTGGAACTTGACTGGATGATATCTTTTTCTAACAAATTTTGCACTATCGATTCAATCTTCTCTTTTTGACTGTGAGGATAACGATATGCTCTGGACTTTACCAGTTGTGCACTCTTTATTAGCGGGATAAAATGATTCTGTAATCGTTCAGGTGGTAATCCTATAGGGGTGTCAAACACAGAATTGTACGTATGAAGTAACAAAACTAGTTCTAGTTCTAAGTCTTTTGGCAGTTGTAACACAAGTTTAGTGACTGGCTTTACAACCAATCAAACAATTCAACAATAGCCTTCATTTGAGTCATCCTAGCTAGGCTATTGAGTTGTGTAAGGGCTGGTTTTTTATCTTGAATACCCTGCAAAGTGATAACCTGATCGTCCCAATAGAATTTAAGGTACATATCAACATAATTCGCAACATGCATTACCAAACTCTTCAGCCACGATGCCCCAAGTACTACATCTGCTACAGGTACTGATAAAAGAAATACTGAAATAGGTAACTTATACCCTTGGATATCCAATAGGATGTCTAAGACAAAACATTTAGTATGGATCATCGTGCCATTCCCAACTAACATCGGGAATTGAGGGTTGGCTTGTATGGGGAGTTTTAGAAATTGTGCAATACGTAGTTGAAGGAAACAATCTGAGCTGCCACTGTCGAGCAAAAATTTCCACTGAGAAACCATGAATGGACCCTTTGAATCGCATAAGATCTGCTCTGTGTTCATTAGGCATGGCATTGAAGTACAATTGGCAATTTCTCTCAGCCCCTTCATCTGGTGTCTCTATTGGTTCCGTGTCCTTAGCAGTGTCAAAATACATTCCTCTTCAAGTCTATCTTCCACTTGAAGCAACAACATCTGCTTATTTGGGTATTTGTACCCAAAAGAATATTCCTCATCGCAGGTGAAACAAAGTCCCTGGGCCCATCTTCTTGGCATCTTAGCTGGTAGTAGTTTGCAGATATTGGGTTGGCATTGGCTTGTGTTAGGTGTTTTAGGTGGTGGTAATTATAGACGAGGTGGTTGTTTGTGTATGGTTGGAGAGGTAGGTGATATGGCCGTATTAAGGGGACGAGGGTTATAGAAAGGGCGAGGTTGCCATGAAGAGGGTTTGGGTTTCGTTTCAACTTTGTCTTCATAGAGTTTTGCTAAGGCAAAGGCACGCATTAAGTTAGTAAGGTTTCAAGTGATTACCTCTCTTCTAATTTCTAATTTTAATCCTCTGATGAAGCAATCCACCATAGCGTCTGGACTAATTCCGTGGCTGCGATTGGCTAGGGCGCTGAATTCCAAGTAGTACTTCTGCACTGAGTTCGTTTGAACGAGCTTGACGAGGTCCGATCAGGGGCAATTGAAGGGCAACGGCCCAAACTAAGTCTTCAGAGCTCTTGTGAGAACTTGCCATGAGTTGAAGGGAAAGGTCCATTACATCATCTGAAACTAGGAACTACTTCCTTCTCGAAATGAATCGATGCCAGGGTAATGTGTTGATCTTCTGGTGCTTGGTAGTAGTCAAAGAACTGCTCAGCTTGAAATATCCAATGAAGAACATCAATGCCATCGAACTTTGGAAAATCAACGTTAGGAGCTTGAGGTAAATAGGGCAACCACCATGGGCAACATGTAGAGGTTGGTGAAGCACTACAATTTCTTGCTCCATATCAATCAAACAGTCATTGGTCGTGTGAACGAATTGTGCAATTCTAGCCACATCTGCTGCAAGTGCCTCCAATTATTCTTGTAGATTCAGGGGTTGTCATTGTTGGCCATGATGGGTGATGAAAGCACCAATGTAATGACTAATAGAGTTTCTGAATATATTTCCTCAAATGTATTAGTAACAGAAAGTATAATGGGTATAAAAGAATGAGTTTGTGAAAGTGTATGTAAAGAAAGTAAAACAATGGTAATGAAGAAGAACAATAGCAGTATGGCGGTAAGACAATAAAGCATGTAAATCAATCTTGATCCATCAACTTCTAGGCTCCACCTGCAAGAAACCCGAAATTGGATTCAAGACCAAGAAAGGAGATAGAAGAGATTATCCACAAGGATAAAGAAAGCTCATACTAGAATGCTCTCCTCTGTTGAGTGCTTCCTCCTTATACCTCAAGTTGCATAGCCTATTAGCCTAGAGTTGGTTATTTTCTTTCTCTTCCCTTTGCCCATCTCAGCTACTTCCATGTGGCTATCTGTTGTAACCAACTCCGTTCCTACTTTCTTTCTTTCTTCTGTTGTGCTGACCTCTTTACCCTTTCGTTGCATTACATGCTTCCCTTCCCCTACCCGGCCACCACCGCAATTGTGACTCCCTCTTCTCTTTCTTATGTACCCGTGGCCATCATCATCACAAACCACCGTGCTGTGACTCCCTCATCGCTCCTCTGCGTCCATCGTAAACTGCCAGGACTTCAGCTGCCAAGCCTACCTCGAACACCTCCATCTTTCATGTTCGTCCTCCGCGATCTTCTTCTATTCCATCATCATCAACAGTCCATTTTAGCTCACAGAAATCCCAATTCCAAATTACAATTCAAAACCAAAACAACAAAAAAAATCATAATAATAAAAAAAGGGAGAAAGAAATCAGAAGCTGTGAGGGAATCCATGGCATCACTGCCACTGCCATGGCGGCTGGCATCCCGGTTCCCTTTCCTCCATCTTCCACTTCTTCCTCCGCCGCTAGGCCATCGCGTTGCCACACCCTCCATCCCCTTCCACTGCTCATACTCTTTGCCCAACAGGTTGCTGTCGGATCCACTCCTCCATGCAAACCACAGCAATCCACCATCATCAACACCTCCATCCTTTACGGCTGTGCGCTCTGCGATCTTCCTCAACTCCATCATCATCGCTAACCCACAAGCACTCCGCCCTCCAGCCACCACGACTCCCTAGACCACCACTCATCACCACCACCCTTCCTCTTTGCCATAATCTTCACCATCGAAGGTCGCGGTCTTTTCCCTTTGCGCGGCCTTCCTCGCTTGTCTCTTCACGCCGCCGCGCACAAGGCCGAGACCAGCTTGCCCTTCGCGCGTTCCTCCTCTATCACCAGATCTCTCTCTTACCCTCCATCCCTCCCTCTCCCTCCCTCTCTCTCTCTCTTATTTTCTCTGCTTCTTTTCTCTTATGTAAATATGTTAGTGTTAATGAGTGTGTGGATGTGGATGATACCCCTTACAGGACCGATCCCTTTTCTTTGTTTGGTATTCATTTTTTGAGGAATGATACTCATACATCACAATACATCCACCATCTACCTACGCCGCACGAAAGGACAAAATTTTCGCAGAGAGATGTATTAGATACGACGAGGCACAATTGTCAACACAAAAAAAGGAAAACTACCATAAATTCCTAAATCTAGTTGCTGTAAAACACAAAACAAAGGAAAGTAGGGACCAACATCAGGCAAGGTGGCAGCGGACTTCTCCAGTGGCCTATCCAGCTCGGGCTTTGTGGCGACTTGGCCAGGGTGACTCCGGCGCATGCTTAGCAATGGTTTTTCGGTGGTTGCACTACTGTAGGGGTAGAAAAGGATGGCGCACAGGGAAGAGGGAGAAGTGATGGTGGCTTCACGTGACTTTTTCATCTTGGTAAAGAGAGCACGACGTGGCACGGCGACAGCGGTGCGAGGTGGGTATCAAGAGGCAGAGGAACAAAGGTCATGACTCATCATTTCCCATGGCGATGGCTGGCTAGAGGAAGATGGCAGTGTCAGGTGGGGTTGCGATACTGGGTTAGGCGGTTGTGGAGCGTAGTGGCTCTGTAGTGCGATGTGGTTTAGGTTGTTTACGATTCTGGTGGTGGTTATGATGTGCTCCCCATGGTGGATTTGAAGTGGAGGCCCACTGCAGCTTCGCCTTGGCCCTTTTTTTATTCTTTTTTTTTTGTTGAGTTTGGATTTCTTGATTTTGAATCTGATATGCTGTTTGGTTTTGTTGTGTTTCTGGCTTGATTACAATGGGTGATAATGGTTTGTCATCTTGATGGATTATGGTGAGAGAAGCTAGAGGAAGGTAGGTTGTGGTAATGGTGACCAAGTGTATCTTGACTTTGAAAGTAATGATATGTGGTGGCATTTGTTGGTTGTGTTGGATGATGATTGAGGAAGTGTGGTTAGTGATGGGAGAAAGATGGAGTATCAGTGTATGAATGGCTGAATGATCATTGAGAAGAACAAAAAAATTGGTCCAAGAGTGATACCGGTGATGGAGGCTTTTGCGGGTATCTGCCCCTTGTCCTTACAGGCTGTGTGAAGGATTTTATTATAATATCTCCTCCTCCATTCTTGCCTTCCCTTGCAAGGGGAGATTGTGGGGATCAATGAGAAGTGGGAAGGAGCCCGATGTGGTTTACACCTTTTATGTTGAGGGTTGACAACTTTTTATACATTGGTTTACATAATTTTTTTTCTCCCTGAACGTGTACAATGGCTATACTCATTTGGGTTGGACGTTTTTTGAAGTTTTTTGAAATTTTTTGAACAGGTTTATTGGGTGGTTTACTGGTTTTGTGTAGTAATTGTGGTGAAAAAGGTTTAAATATTTTTTTAGTAGGGTTTACAACTATTTTTGTATTGATTTATAACTTTTCTGCATTGGTTTACAATGTTTTGTGTTTTGGAGTTGCAACTTTTATGAACAAGGTTTACAACTATTTTTGCACTGGTTTACAACATTTTGAACAAGATTTATAACTTTATTTGTAGTGGTTTACAATTTTTCCCCTGGTTTACAACTTTTTTTGTGGTGGTTTACAACTTCCCCCCAAGATTACAACTTTTTCTATGGTGGTAGTGCAACCAAACCCACTCAACGGGAGCATAAGGCGTATTCACGGAAGAGGGCTAGGTAGTCCAGTCCACAGCTAACCACCCCATATACCATATCACATGTTAGGCCCAGGACACGGAAAAAGACGATGCATGCAGATTGATTTCTATAAGAGGGCTGATTTAAGTGTATATTTGTTTGGATATTTCCACCATTCTTTGTAGACGTGTATATAATCTTTGCATAGTTTGTATTCGTAGATGGGTTTAGGACTTGGATATATATTTATTTGCATTTTTCCACCATTCCTTGCAAGCATGAATAGAATCATGCCTTAGTATATTATATATTTGTATAAAAGATGACAAAATGTTGATATGGTGTGTTTAGGGAGAATAATTTATTTGGATGCCAATTTTTGTATATGTGGGAGAATGTTATATCAACAAAGTTGTAAACCTCTGAATAAAATGTTGTAAACCTCTAAATAAAAAGTTAGAAATCTCTGGATAAAATGTTGTAAACCTCCTATTAAAAATTTTTTTTATTAATAAAAGGTTTACAACTTCTTAAGAAGGGGTTTACAAATTTTTAATGAAAGATTTACAACTTTTTAACTAGAGATTTACAACTTTTTAATACGAGGTTTATAACTTTTTAATCACGACAGGTATACAACTTTTTATTCACTGGTTTATAACTTTTCAAACTCACTTTTGAGCCTTTCAAATGTAAATCCAAACTTGCACATACTAATAAGCTTCTTTTAATAATCTTCCAATCTCAATTCTTTTTTTGAAAAACTTTAAATTCAAACTTAACAAATAATAACTATCACAATAACTAACAAGAAAACAAGTTTGTTGAGGATGGATTTATTTTTGGTAATTTTCTGAGAAGTTTGGCGCGTACATAAATAAACTAACAATGTCCCCCAAACCAAAAAAAAGGAACCCCCTCTGAAAGTAAAGAGAAGAAAAAGAGCTAATAAAATAAAAAATAAAAAAAAGCTTTGAAACTGAAAGTGAGGTAGAGAGAGAAACAGAGACACCAAAAGTAACAAGTAGAAGAAGAAACAGAGAAGCTTTGTGTCTCTCTGTGTGTGTGTGTGTGTGTCTCTGTGTGAGAGAGAGAGAGAGAGAAACCCCATAAAATCCCAAGCACACGCTGGAGTCACCCCAGCAAGTCACCGCAAAGCCCGAGCTGGAGGCGCCACTAGAGAAGCCTGCTGCCACCTTGCCTAATGTTGGTCCCTGCTTTCCTTTGTTTTGTGTTTTACAGCAACTAGATTTAGAAATTTAGGGTAGTTTTTCTTTTCTTGTGTTAACAATTTTGCCTCTCCGTATCCAATACATTTCTCTACAAAAATTTTGTCCTCTAGCGTGATGTAAGTAGATTGGTGGATGTATTGTGGTGTATGAGTATCATTCGTCTTTTTTTTTTTTAATCGGTGTCTATCTCTTCCTTTCATCTAACTTTCCTTTTATTTATTTATTTATTTGTCTACTTGAGTGTTATTCCCTTTACAAGTCAAAATGTTTTGTACAAAAATATGTGTTGTTGTGTCATTTTGTTGCTGGTCTATTTGTATTTTTTGGAGTCTTCCATTTAGATTTTGATTCTCAATTCGGCTATAGGTTATGCTAATTCAGGCTTTATTATTATTATTATTATTATTATTATTATTATTGGTCTCCAATTCAGTTTTTGTATTTTGTTAAAGGGAGGACTTTTGTTTAATTCGGGTTTAAGATAAATCCTGGGGTATTTTGCTTTTATTTTTGATAAAAAATAATCATTGATTTGCATTTTGAATAAGATTGATTGAGCTGTGACGACTTGTTCATTTTATGTTTGGATATTTTAGCTGTGACAGCTTGATATCCTAAAATTTCTTTTTTTAAAATAAAATTAATCAACCCGTAAATATTTTCAATAGAACTACGTGACTTTAAGTTTCTCATTGCACTGGGGAATACATAGGAGCAAGCAATTCTGATTCATATCAAGCCAAAATTAAATTTTCATAACTTAGTCTTACTTGTAAATAATTTTTCTAATGAAAATTTTGATTTATAAATGAGATATTTTATTTTATTTTTATTTATTTGCAGAATATTTTATTTGAAATAAAATGTTAACTTAGCTGTAATGACTTGTTAGCTAAATATTTTGTACACCTAAGTTGTGACAGCTTGGTACTCTAAAATTCCTTTTAGGAAATATTTTTTTCTCTATAATTTTCTTATAAATAAAAATGATGAAATGAATATTTTGAGAGGTTATTAATAATTTACACAAATCAATTAAAGGTACCATCTAAGGACGAGTATACTAGGGGTGCTGTAGGATTAAGTTCTTATCATTTCCTATGCATAATTGACTCTCCAACTCATAATCCAATTTCAAAAATCATTTCTTTAAAATAAAATGGGTTTTTTCATGTTTTTCCAATTTACATAAATTTAGTGGTAACTCTAATTTTCAATCATTTCATTTTCACCGTCCCCTCACTATCCTGGTTGTGACATCATGACATCGGGTTCTGTTTTTGTTTGGATCGTATAGTACTAAAGTTTATGCCTACTTATAATGTTAAAAAAAAAATCTCATAAATTTGGTACTAAAAGTTTAATTATATTTGGCCAATTTGAATGTGGATGTGCCTAAGATGCACTTGTTTCGTACAAGAAGAATTGTGTAATATATAGTAGATTGCAGCAACAACGTTAATAAGATACACTGGAGGATTAGGATCGATAGAAGTATAGCTTAAAGGACAAGTTTCATTGACATGATATTATGAATCCCTATTAAATTAATAAAAATATCAGACAACTAATGACTTTATCAAAATACTATTTTTAGAATGTAGTATAATTGCTACCTTTTAGATAAATAAGTGAGTTATATCATTTTATTTCATCAAATAATTTGATTTTGATCAAATATTCTATCAATATTTTTTTCTACCCGTATAACATCACTCTTGAATTCAGGTATATGTCATGATCATTTTGTTCAGTTATTGAACTAATTTCCCCAATGCCCCTACTAGTTTCTCCGAGTTGAGCCATTGTATGGGGACACCTCATTGGAGTCTTGGAACGTAGAAGAAGCAAGAAGAAGGAGCAACAAAATGATGGAGGATGGCTTCTTTGAGTTGGAGAGTGAGAACGCCATGGATGGAATATGGATGCAAAAGCTTAAAAGCTTTGAACTTTGGAAGTCGGGGAAGTAGAGGTAGCAAATTGAGACAAAGAGTAAAGCTTTTCCAGATTGGGGGTTAGGGATTTGAACTTTTCAACTTTTGGAAGATTGGAGGTTTCGCTCCCCTCTCTGCCCCTTCCATCCCTCAGTTTGTGGTCATCTCATGGCCCCCAGTGGAGTCGTCAAATGTTTTGGGGTAGTTCGATTTTGTACACTACGAGGCATGAGATCTTTCTATGACGGTAGGAGATAGATCAATGAGGAAGAGAGGAAAGGGGTTTTCTAGGGGAATTGAAAAGAAAGAGGGCCTCCAGGTCCCCAAAAATCTCTCTTCAGCTCTTTGCTCTCTTTGCCCTTTTATACAAAACCATGGTGAGAGGGAAGGAGGCCATGCTTCGTAGTGAAGGAAGCTTCCTTTTTCCTCCAATGTCCCATCACATTACATTAAATGTCAATCTTTTATTTACTTTAGTAGCCGTATTCGAGTGAGTTTGGATTTTATTTTATACAAGAGACTACTTGAGTGTATAATTGCATTTGATATATGCGTACATTTGTATTTTTTTATATTTTACTCTAAAACACTTACCCAAGCCCACGTGAAGAATGCTAGTTGAAAGGAATTATGCCATGAATCATGAAACATTTTATCACTCATTAGCATTGTATAATATATTGCATATGACACATGAGCATATTCATTTTCGTTAAAATTACAATAAGAGTTCAATTTGAGTCACTGACATTGGTTGATATGAAAATCAATCGTATTTGTTGATGTAAAATTGGACAGCACACCATTAATAAATCAAAATTAAATTCTTATAATAAAATTCAAAAATCTTTGTTAGCTATGTATTTTGTCATTTTGGAGACTTCATCAACAAAGAAAGATGTCGATTAACTATTTAGATGTATAAAATTCCGCATTACTCTTAATTCTTAAAAAGAGTGCTTTAGGCGTTGGAAGAAGGTTGATGATTATGAATGGTGTCAGTATGTATATCTACTATATGTTTGTGACAGCCCCTGCCTGGATAAGGATGAGCTGAAGTAAATGGAGAAGCCATTCAGGTCGACGAAACCAGAAATAATCATCACTAGTTCTCACAAGAAGAGTTCCTTTGATCACTGGCCTCTCCTTGCAACTATCGACACACATATTGATAATGATGACTTGCAATTTTGTCCCAGCAAGTACAGCAACCTTCAATACAGAATACAAAAGCAGACAACACCAAAATGAACAAAGTCACAAAAAGAAATACCACATTTAAAAAAATTAATGCGATGGACAAAATTTGCATTATTTTACCAAATAGTAGTGCTATGGTCCATTTGGATAAATAAATTATTTAAGTGTTTATAGAAAAATAATTTTTAAAAAATAAATTATGAATAAGTTATTTTATATTTAAATATATAATAATAAAAGTACCTATTTTTTATTTTTTACAAAGTACTTCTTAAAAAACTAGATATTTTAACTTTTCAAAAAGCATCAAGGGTCTGTTTGGATACCATAACTTCTGACTTTTTCTAACTTTCTCAAAGTCATATTTTATTTTTTTATCATGTTTAGCTAAATATCTTATTATTTCTCTAAAAATTATTCTTAATACTATTTGAGAAGTCAAAATATCTACCTTTTTAAGAAATATTTTTTAAAATACTAAAAATAAATATTTTTATTATTATATATTTAAATATAAAATAACTTATTTATAAGTTATTTTTAAAAAATTTATTTCTATATAAGAGCTTAAATAAGCTATTTATCTAAATATGGTCTAAGAATAATTTTTAAAAGAGTAATAAGCTATTTAACTAAATAGGATAAAAAATAAAATTATAACTTTTAATTTTTAAAAAGTTAAAAAAATTATAAATTATACTATCCAAACAGAAAGTATAACTTTTGGAGAGTAACTTTTTAAAAGCTTAAATGTTTAGCAATTTTTTTAAGAGCCACAAAAATATCAAGCTTAGTCTAATTGACCTTCTAACAATTGTCTTTTCCTAGGTTTGAATATTATCTTTGTTTTGCAGTACAACTCTCTGCCAACCATCTCAGCAAGTCCTATTGGTTGTTGGAAATGCTATTTAATTCAATGAAACTTATGTCATTTTGAGACGAATGCACGTTATATTCATTGCATCTCCTAAAATATTTTGGATTATTCATACCTATGTGAATGTGTTTAAAATATCCAAATATATGAAGATAATGATAACAAATTATGTTTTGAATTTATTTTAGAAAACAAAAGAATTACATACATAACCATTGTCAAATTATGGTTCACATCTAAAATGGTAACATACCAAATACTAAACCCTATCTAAAAGGATATAATTAATAGGATTTGCATTTTTCGCTTTATATATATTACATATCACCAAATTTAATAAAATTTTACGATCACTAGTGAGTTAAACATTTTACTTTCAATTAAATTCTTCATTCACTCCTTTCAGTCCTTTGTGTTATATTGGCAAGTATTACTTTTAAATACGGAGACATGATATATATGCAGTGTATTTTTGAGTTTAATTATCATGCACATCCAATAAACAATTGATAAATATTTTATTATACATAAATTTTTAAAATTTAAATTATAATTAATTTTAAAATGATTTATATGGTAATTTTCTATTGATCGATAGTATAAAGAGATTTTATAATGTCAGTGTATATCAATTAAACTCAAACTTCCTTTGTTTCACAATAACCAAAAAATCAAATAATACACGTATTAAAGAAAATTAAAAACATCTTAGCAAATGTAAAAAATTATATGAGTAGAAAATTATTTTTATATTGTCATTATTATTCATCTTGATAAATACATTAATTATTTAACTAACACATTTATATTATGGGTATAATAAAAGAAAAAATTAATGCTATCTAGAAATATAAATAAATAAATATTCTGAAATATAAAAATTAAAAAATTAATGGTTATTGTGGCATGAAGGAAGTGTTTGTTAGTGGTGATGCACATATTACTCTAATTGACTAAATCTCCAAGTTAGTTTCTTAAATTTATAGTAGGAGATAAATTAGTCTCTTAGATTTAGAAAAACTCATATTAGTCCCTCAAATTTTATAAAAGGAGATAAATTAGTCTCTTCTTCAAATTATTGTATGAAATTTTAATAGAAATATCTACGTATTTTGTTAATTTACTTACATGTACTGTTAATTTTCACAGTGAGTTTTAACTTGCCTTACGCCTCTATTCTACATAGAACAAATGTCAACTTAAAACAAAATATTTCTTCTGATGAGAGAGCTGTGGTGAGATGGTAGATGAAAAAAAAGATCTAAACAACTTCATTTAGAAGAGTGAGACAAGTTAAAATCCACCATAAAAGTTAAGTACTTTTATAAATAAGTTAATAGTATGTATAAATAAGTTAATATAATATACTTAGATAATAATTTTATAGAGAAATTAATCTATTTCTATTTATGAAATTTAATGGAGTAACATAAATTTTTTTAAATCTGATAAAGTAATTTATTTTTGACTATAAATTGGAGAGACTAGTTAAGTATTTTAGTCTACTCTAATTAAGATGGAAGCAAATCCAATATTGGTTTGACTAAACATAGCTGTGTTAGCAACGTGGCATGAACTTTTCTGGAGCCAAAAGTCAACAGATATGCCAATCAGAAGTCGTCTCCATTCAGAAGCCGGAGACGACCTTTTTTTGTTTCTTCGTTTTTCTCTTTTATATTAACAAGGAAAGTGACAGGATTCAAACATTTAACAAGTCATTGTTTATTGGAATATCTATTTTTCAAACAACTATTATATATGATAAATTGATAATAGATGTCATGCACTTTTTTCATAATATCATATTTAATAATTATTAAATAAATATCTTAATATATATTTATTTTCTTAATGTTTGAATAATATTTTTGAAACAATAACGAACGTAGACTTTGTCTCCCATTAATTCTACGTGGGGCAGGTGGCTATACCCGTTTGAGTCTGTTCCTGTCAAAATCTCAAATCATTTTACCAGCTTATACATGTGAGACATATACGGAACACACCGTAGATAATTTGATAATATAATATAAAAAGATCAATGCAAAATGATCAAATGCTCATGGGTCTCATCCAAAAAGTTTTCATTTCCTGCCAAAACTGATAATTATGCATTCAAGGATAATTTAATTGTGCTACAGTAAATCTGCATTCCAAATATAATTGTTCATTACAACGAAAATCCATAATTCATATAAATATAAATTGTCCCAATCCACAACTACCGTCCAAGAATAATTTATTTGTGCTATAGTGTTTCTACATTCCAAATATAATGCAGATTCCAACTACCATCCAAATATAATGCAGGTTCCAAACATGAATTGTCCCACAATCCACAGTTACCATCCACTGATACATGATTTGTAGAGGTTTCAACAAATTCCAAATGGTCAATTAATTGTAACTGCAAATGAAACTAATTACTCTTCAATTTTCAAGGATTCACAACAATTGATGCAGGTGCATTTAACCTACTTGCTTGTGAATGAACTCCCACCTGATGAGAGTTTGGAAGCATACTTGATTCTGCTAACTCTTCATCTCCTTATATATATAGCATCACATCACAGTCAGGACCGATTTGAAACTTCGATTCCCTTCTCCTCAAGTAATCTCTCTTGATTCATCCTTCTCCTCAAGTAATCCATTCCTTCGCATTACCGAATCCTGCAACATGGCTGGAAAGTTTGTTCAGATCAATGAATAATAGATTTGATTATCAAGTCTTATATAAATGAATTTCTACTACAAACAAGGCCAGCAAGAGTACTGCTCAAATAATAATATGTTTAGTGATAAGAGTATATATTTTGTTTAACTCTCCTTTGCAATATCAAATTTTAAAATGAGTAAAATTAATTTTTTAATTCATTCATAACTATGGGTGAATAAAAAAAATAAATTACAATAATTTCAATTTATTAAAAGCTATTCATATATGATAACTGATACCAGAACTCTCAGACAATCATTATTATTCTATTGAAAAGTACATGAAAGAAATTGGCTACAATTATAATGTGTGCCTAATTAATTTTTAATTATCAGAGAATCCAAAATTGGAATTGGAATTCTTGCTCAATTTTTAATGATGGATAATAACTCAAACAATACTCATTAATCATTATTCCCTATACAAATAATTATAATGCAGCACTTTTTTTTTTTGGTATCTCTACATTGGAGTCTTACACTCTTTCTTATATGTGTCTATTAAACAGTTGTTGGAGTCAGAAGGTAACATGTTTTCCTTTTTCTTAGTAACGAAAAAAAAAAAGCTTCCTTCGTAAAGGTGGTTCTTGGTAAGGCAATGGACAATCATCACTCACATTGCAAATCGAAAATGGCTAGAATGAAGAGGAAGGAAATACTCAACAGAAAGAGGAAGAGGAATTCTTCCATTGAACGAAATCTAAATGACAGCATAAATGGTTAGTCGATTAATTTAGTTTAAACTTTAGCTTTCTTATACCAGTGCTAACTGCTTTGTGTTGTCATATTCTGCCAGTCATTACTTATTTCTCCATGCTTGAACTAATTTGTTTCCATCTTTTTGTCAACAAGTCTTCTTCATAGAGTAATAGAAGCTATGAGGCCCTCACTAGAGCCAAATACTTCTTTACTACCATCATCAAGTAATACTTTTCCAAGATAAAACAATGGACTTATTCATGGATTTCAAAATACTACGAATTTCTCACCTTGCAAAAAAAAGTCCACTACCATTGCAAATATAACAGAAGTCAATGCAAGTTTGATGAGGAGTCCATTGTCAAATATTACAAATGGTTATATGCCACTTACCTACTCCATCTTCAAATAGATTTTTATCAGAATATAATTAGTTTATTTTGATTCTGATATTTTTCTTTACATTTTCAGGTGTCAATATTGGGAATGTTAGGATGAAAAATGCTATTTCCAAAATTGGTAAGGAAAATAACTCAAACTCTCGTCACTCAGGTCAGAATTCTTCTATGATTCCTAGATTGAAAGCAAATAATGGTACTGAATTTCGAATGTATAACACACTGTACTCCTGTTCACCGTGTTAAAATTTATTCTTTATATTTTTTTCTTTACTGTTATGAAAATTAGGCAGACAGTGGGACATCAATTGTTCCTCAAATACTTCATCCTTAACATGTTCAGCTTTAAGGTATTTATATCACAATGATTATAACAAATCTCATCTTTAAATACATTGGATAATCTGTAAGGATTTCATTTTAGTTGAAATAATATTTATTGCATGACATATTATTATAGGAATAAAATTACAGTTGGCAAGCATCTGATTCAACAATCTAAGATCATGGAGTCTGTACGAATGAATAATTCAAGAATTTTTCAAGACTCTTCGCATTGCGTAGGAGAATTATTTCGACAACCATCATCAACACCACGTGTCGAGTCAATTGATCCATTTCAAGATTACGAATGTATGCAACACATTCCTTAAGATGATAATATTATTCTACTAATGATATTTACACTCTTCTATTTTATTCACAAAATCAATAGTTGAACACACTTGCAACATCAAACTCTTCACACAATAAATCAAAACAATAACAACAACAGCAACAAAGTGTTAGAAATTGAACATACCAGAGCTGGTGGATGACATGATCTGTTTAATAAACTTTTGGCAGTAGACAATCTACATAATCCGTTTCCCATTCACTTCATTTCCTTTTGCCTCTTCCTTTTGCTCTATGGAAGACAAGATCCTCCAAGATGCTCTGGTAGCACCGATCACGTTCTTATAACAAATAGAAAGCAGATTTCGCTCTTCAACGGTGAGTTCAATGCCTAGATTCGTAGCCTTTTTCATTGAATCTACCATCTCCACCACAAACAGACGCAAGAAAAAAAAATGATGAACCAAGCTTCTCATTTGATAAGATCACATGAAGAATGAGATAACATCTTACTAAAAACCTCATAATACTCTTAACAATCATGCCACAACTTGAACATGCAGCCCTAAACATTAAAAAAGTATCCACATGCTCATCAAATGCTCAAAAACCCAATTTACAAAAAACTTAAAGAAAAAGGAAATCGCAAAATCTAAGCTAAAAATACACTAAAAAATAGAAAAATTAAATAAGAAACCTATATTTCCTTTGAAAGGGGCCCTAACCTTAACCAATCCCTTTTCTGTACTCCCCTTACAACCAAACTGATAATAAATAGTACACACTAAGACAAAATTAGCCCAAAAAATCAAATTTTTTCACTAAAATTGACATGAAACCGAAGAAAAGAACATAAATTTACTCAAAACAAGTTGAAAAGAAGAAATTACAAAAAACAGGGATCATCAAAATTCAAGCACACCAAAGTGTGTGTCCGAGAAGAGAAGGAAACAACCCTAAACCTTTGTATCACTTAGCCTGCTCGGCAAGGCCTCACCACCATGAGAACTTGGGGAAGACGACAGACTTTGCCGGCAGTGGAAGAAGACAGCAAAAAAAGGCTCTAACGAGCATAACCCCTCCAATTCAATGGACTATTTGCTCCTGGCAATGGTGGCTTTGACTCCTATGCTTTCTGGAGACAGAGATAGGACTATTGACGCTAGGAAAGATCATTGTGCCTGGCTACTACAAGGGAGAGATTGAGGAAAAAAGGTTCTCAAGCTAATAGCTGCACCAAGAGAGAAGACGGAAAAATGAAAAGGCTATGGTGTGGTCTTGATAGCGATGACCACGTGGAAGAACCGTTGACACAAAATGAAAAGAGATCCTCAAATAATCATGGTTTTGCATTGTGATTAACACCACCGAACACTTTTACCATTATTTTTATTTTAAAAAAATGCCTCTTTAAAAAAAATATAAAGCCCATTTCATTTTTGTGTATTTCCTTCCAGCCCACAATCAAATCGGCCGATTTCATTTTATTCATTTCAATTCAGTCCACATTCTTTGATCTGTTAACTTAAAAAAAAGGGAATTGGTTCAACCTATTTCAGCGCAAAATAAAATTAAAAAAAAAGGAAAAAGGGTTCGGTTGGTAGTGGCAGGAGCGGCGACACCATGATAGTCGCTCCTCCCCCACTCCATGATATCTTCTCCTTTTCATGATTACAGAGAGTTGGGCTGCCTACAGCCAACCTGTAAAATTAGGATCAATAATTTCCCTTACAGAGAAGAATACGAACATCCAAAAAAAATTACAATCAACCAGCAAGAAAATTTCAAACACAAGAAGAAACCTGCAACAAATCCCAACAACACAACCCACTAATAAGTAAAGGGAAAGAACAAGGTAATAATAGAAGCAGTAGTATTATCATTATCATCTAAAGATTTAAAAAGAAAAAAAAGAAAAAAAATAAAAAAGGAGAAAAAGGGCGATACCAGCCACCACCGCCGGCGTGAAGACTGCGAGGCTACACCGCCATCGCAAGGCTGGACGACCCCCACCGTCGTGCCTTCTTCCTTGCGCGACCTCAGCTCCCACTTCCTCCGATCTCCACCTTTGCCTCCTTTGCGTGGATCACGCCTTTGCGCCCAGCACCTTGGCCACGAAACTCCTCCATCCTCAACCGATCTACCTTCGCCGAATCTCTACCCGCGCTCGGCTTCCCCTCATCCTCACGGCACGGTGGTCGCCGCCTCTCCCTTCTGACATCTTGATCTCTCATTCCTTTGCTCTCTCTCTCTCTCACTCTTTCTTATGGTCTATCTCTGTCTTCGTGTCTTTCTCTTCCCTTTGTATGTCATTACAAAATAATGTATAAAAATATGTTCAGATTATTTTTATGTGGTTTGTTTCATATTCTTCAAAAATTAAAGAGTACCGATATCTTTTAAATTAATTTGATTTTATTATCAGATACTTATGTAGAACTACATAAAAAATGTTAATATAAAATATAAAAATGACTGAGTTATTTAGAAGTTTAAATTTAGTAGTAAACAAAGTAAGAAGTAATTATAGTCTTTAGGAGTAGTTATAAAATTAAATAATAAATAAATATGTCTTTCTTTCATATAAATAATCAGTACTTCTTTTTCTATTTTTTTTTAATTATAGTGCTCCATGGTTATGATGACTTAAATTTGGGTGATGAATACGTCTCCCTTTCATATAAATAATCCAGATGATGACTTGAAAGAAGGGGTTTCGATAATGTTGTTAAGAAATATTGATCATTCAAATGAGTTGTGCAATGGAATAAGATTACAAATCAAAAGAATGGGAAATCATGTTATTGAATGCCTAACACTTACAGGTAATTGGGTTGGTCAGATCATTTTGATTCCAAGGATGAACATGGTTCCTAATAATGAAATAGTTCCTGTTAAGTTTCAGATAAGACAATTTTCAATTATAGTGTCTTTTGCTATGACTATTAATAAGTCTTAAGGTCAAACGCTCTCTACAGTTGGGTTATATTTACCAAAACCAGTTTTCACTCATGGTCAATTATATGTTGCACTTTCACGAGTGAAAGGCAAAAATGGTTTGAAAATTCTATTGGAAAATCCTGATGGAATTTTTGAACGATGTACCATCAATGTGTGTACAAGGAAATATTTGAAAACCTTATTTCAAGAGGTATGTAAATATAATTCTACTAATATTATTCATTAGCAACTCTTTATGAACACATGAAATTTGATGCTTGACCACAAACATCTATTTTTTATATCTTGCAGATGATTTACTCCACCTCTTACCATGCTTCTACTATGCGACCAAAGGAATTCCACCACTTTTTCAATCAGCAAAATTCAAATTATGATGTATCTTCTTATATTTGCTAACTCATTTTTATACCTATCCATTTTATGCACACTATTGAGTGTTTGTGATTTGTTTGAGTGAGTTTTATTAGGTGGACAAATTATTTTGTGAGATTGGGTGTATTGGGGTTTTGGGTTTGTAAGAGATTGTTAGATTGGTGATTGTATTTTTTTTCATAGAAAATTAGTGGATTGATTTGTTGAGTTGTGGACGTAGATATTATTGGCCTAAACACTTTAAATTCTTGTGCTCCTTTTGCTCTATCTAATTTTTTGGCTTGTGTGGATTTGGGATTTTTCCCAACAACTGGTATCAGAGCAGGTTCTGATCCCGCTTCTAGTTTTTTTTTTATTTTGGCAAGGATGCATTCAATGAGTGAATTTGGAGTAGAGCCTTTTGATGAAAAAGCAATTTCAGTCTGTGACAGAGTAATATTAAAGATATTCTAGTGCAGTAGGAGTTGGCTAAAGCTCTGAATGGGAAGGAGAAAAGCTTGAAAGGATGTCAGATGAAGAATGGAAAGAGATGGAGATGAAAGCGGTCAGTACAATTCATTTATGTCTAGCACCTGAGGTAAAGTATAATGTTTTCAATGAAACTTCTGCTATTGATTTGTGGAAGAAGTTAGAAAATATGTATATGTCAAAGTCTCTCACAAATCATTTATTTTTAAAAAAAGAATTATATCAGTTCAAGATGGATGTTGGTGCTGACATTAGAGATCATGTGAATGATTTTACAAAATTGATTAGACAATTATTTGGTATTGGCGTGAAAATTGATGATGAAGATAACGCAATACTGTTATTGTCATCTCTTCCAAATAATTATAACAGTTTGATCACTACAGTGTTAGTCGAAAAAGATACTTTAAAAGTTGATGATGTGATTATTGTGTTATTGGAGAATGAAAAATTGAAAAGATCCAATGGTCAAACAGAAGAAAATGTCTTTGTTGCTAGAACTAGCAGTGATAGAAGCATGTCTTGTGACGAAAATTTTGGCAAGAATAATTCAAGATCTTCAGTGTCAAGACCGAACTATAAAGACAAGCAATGTTATTATTGTCATGAGATGGACCATACTAAACTTTATTACAAGAAATTGAAAGCAGATATAGAAGATTTTGAAAGGAGTAAAGGAAAAGGAAATGAGAAGTTTGAAAATGCTACTGTAGCTGAGTACTCAAATTATGAAAACGAAGTATTGATGGTTGAAGAAGAGAAAAATGTTAGTAGTGATTGCTGGCTTTTAGATTCTGATTATTCTAATCATGTTTGTTGCAAAAGGGAATGGTTTGACACTTATGATGCTTGTAGTAATGGGGTTGTTAGATTGGCTAATGATTATTGCTTTGACATTGTTGGAAAGGGGACTGTTAAAATTAAAATGCATAATGGTTTTGTGCGCACACTTGGGGATGTAAGGTACGTACCTACACTTGGAAGAAATTTGATCTCTTTGGGAAGACTTGATGCATTGGGCTATGGATTTTCTGCAAGAGATAGCGTAATACAAGTTAGTCGAGGTTCTTTGAAGATAATAAAAGATAAGAAGACTGGTGGTAACTTATATAAGTTGATAGGGATGACTATTGTGAATTAAGGCAATGATGAACTATGTAGGAATATTATAAAGACAGAGCATGCGTATGTGCCAAAGAAAAATGTAACATTTGCTAGTACTTTAATAAAGCTTTTTGACTCTTATTGACGTATGAAATTTGTTCTGACCATAAGACAAGGTAGAGATTTGTTGGATCTTTTTGCCTTGGATTAGTTTGTTTTATTAAAGCCCATCCAAAAAAAAAAGAAAAAGGTTTGGTGTGTTTCAGCTTTTTGGTTTTTTAGTCTCATATATATATATTGAAGATTGGCTCTAGAGCGTAAAGGAGGATACAGCGTCGCAAGAAGAAAATGGGGTGAGCGTGTGATATTTTTGTGAGAGTTTGTGTTTTCTTTGACTGAATTTTTTTAGATGGAGAAATTATTTTGTGAGATTGGGTGCATTAGGGTTTTGGGTTTGTGAGAAATTGTTAGATTGGTGATTGTATTTTTTTTCACAGAAAATTAGTGGATTGATTTGTTGAGTTGTAGACGTAGACATTGCTGGCCCAAACACGTTAAATTCTTGTGCTCCTTTTGTTCTTTCTAATTTTCTGGCTTGTGTGGATTTGAGATTTTTCCCAACAGCTTAAAGGACAAGTTTCATTGACATAATATCATAGATCCCTATTAAATTAATAAAAATACCAGACAACTAATTACTTTATCAAAATAGTGTTTTTAGAATAATGTAATATGATTGCTGTCTTTTAGATAAATAAATGAGTTATATTATTTTATTTGATCGAATAATTTGATTTTGATCAAATGTTCTATCAATATTTTTTCTACCCCGATAACATCATTCTTGAATTAAGTCAAGTATATGTCATGATCATTTTCTTCGGTTATTGAACTAATTTCTCCGGTGCCCCTGCTACTAGCCCTACCCATATTCTTCCAGCTTCTTCCAAAGGAGATCTCACCGTCATAGCTTACTGAGGCAATGATCTTGTTCTTGTGATTCTCTTCTTCAACAGTTGTAATCTCTGAAGTAGTGGAAAGAGTTGACATCTCTAGCTTAGGAGTCTGTTCAGTTCTCTCTTCCTCCCCTCCACTTGCAGTGGTAGTGCCAGAAGGAGGGTTCAAGGCCACTGGTGAGTCCAAATGCAACTCTTTATCATTTGGGGTTTGCATGTTTTCCAAAGTTCCTCTTGCTGAATTGTCACTTTTTCTAGAATGTAAAGAACTTGAGGGTATTCCTGAAACTGAGTTGTTTTTGGAAAGAGATTTCTTAGCCCTTTTGTGCCAATTTTTAAGGCCTTGAGCAACAAGCTCAGTAAACACTGCCTTCCTCATGCCGGAACCCATCTGAGATAAAAATTGATCATTTATTGCATGACGTAAAGAATAAGAAATTGTTATAAGTGCCTGTGGAGTAAGAAAGAATATTTATTTTATTTTATTTATTGATTGACATGTTAAAAGGGTGATTTTTAATGCAACGTTAAACTTGCCATTTTAATGAGAGGTTTAAATTTTGGAAATAACCTTTTTATAAAGTAGGGATAGGATTGTGTATATCTAACATATTCAAATCTCATGAGTTGAGACTATCTTTTATTGATTGATGTGTTAATTTTATAGGACATTTTTTTGTCTCCCAATTTTTCTACATCTTTAATTTAACATATGTTACTATTTCTTTCTAGCATTAAAGAATTTTTCCTAAAAATCATTGATTGCTTGACAATTAAGTACTAACCATTAATTATTAAAATAAGTTATATTAAATTTTTTAAGCTTTTCAGTGAATTTGACATGAAGAGCAAAGTATTGGCTAATGACACATAATGGCATACTTGATGCTAGAAAATAGATGAAATGATTTCTCAAGGAAATTATATATCTTTACCTGAGTAACAAGTGCATAAAGGGGTAGAGTCACATAACCACAAAGGAGCTGCCCAGCTACACACATGACAATTCTTATGGCAATGTTCTCTACTTCTCGATTAAAGCAAGACCTTGGACCAAATTCATACTGTTGGTTGTGAATATAGAATAAGCATAACATGTCAACATCGATCTCTTGAGTAAACGAATAATATTAACAAAAATATTATTCTAGGTGTCTAATTGAGACATCTATTTCATCACCGTTGGATATGATGGTGGTCCCCACTTTTTTCATTCATCCATCAAATCCAATGGTGATAGAGTGAATAACCCAATTGGACATTCACTTTTCGGTGTTGGAATAATAATACTCATAATGTTGATTACTTACCCAAGTCCAGGTGAAGAATGCTAGTTGAAAGGAATTCTGCCGTGAATCATGAAACATTTTATCACTCATTAGCATTCTATAATATATTGCACATGAAACATGAGCATACTCATTTTCTTTAAAATTACAGCAAGTGTTCAATTTGAGTCAGTGACAGTAGTTGACGTGAAAATCAATCGTATTTGTTGATGTAAAATTGGATGACATGCTGTTAATAATAAAGCAAAATTAAATTCTTATAATAAAACTCAAAAATCTTTGTTAGCTATGTATTTTGTCATTTTGGAGACTTCATCAACAACGGTTAACTATTTAGGTGTATAAAATTCTGCATTGCTTTTAATTCTTAAAAAGATTGCTTTAGCCGTTGGAAGAAGGTTGATCATTATGAATGGCGTCAATATGTATATCTACTATGTGTTTGTGACAGTATCTCTACCTGGACAAGTATGAGCTGAAGTAAATGGAGAAGCCATTCAGGTCGACGAAGCCAGAAATAATCATCACTAGGTCTCACAAGAAGAGTTCCTTTGATCACTGGCCTCTCCTTGCAACTATCCACACACATATTGGTTATGATGACTTGCAATTTTGTCCCAGCAAGTACAGCAACCTTCAATACAGAATACAAAAGCAGACAACACAAAAAAAGAACAAAGTCACCAAAAGAAATACCACATTAAAAAACGAAAAAATTTAATGCGATGGACAAAATTATGCGAGTTTTACCACAAGGGGAATAAATGGAAGCCAGTAATAGCTATAGAACACTGCAAAGAGAATGGAATCACGGTTAAACATTGCCAATGTGATTTTGTTGCAACATTTTATGCCAAAAGTACATTCACTGTAAAAGTAGGGAAAGAACTTGTGACAAATACTGTGTGTCATACCATGAGCACAAAGAAATATGAAAAGTATATTGAAAATCCAGATCCAAGACCTGCAAGAGCATTAAAAGCTTGGGTAAATAACTGTTTTGAGTCCTATAATTTATTCTTCTAACAATAAAAATCTGCCTATAAATTGTGACATGGCTACTAAGAGTATTTTTGCTGCTTGTCATTGTGAAAATGAATCCTATTTCTGCTCTGATCTTGGAGTACCTTATTCGAACGATCTTCTCAAAATCTTCATCATAAGTACGGGAAAGAAATTTTATGAAGTTGAAATTGCTGCCTTCAGAAATATTAGCCTGCAGTTTCAGGAAGAAGAGTTTTGTTTGATATCATGAGGGAATAAGTATGTTAAGACAATTTACACTATTATGAGGCAGTGTCCATTTAGGCCAAGTCCCATAAACAGTAAATTTGGTCTAAATTTTGAAGAGTACCATGAATTCTTAGTAAGAAAATTGGTATAGATGATTCACTTACTGCAATGAACCCATTTCGTAGAGTGAAGTAATCTTCTTTTGCTACCGAGCGATAGAATTGCCTAATAAAACAAAACTATCAAGGACAGTATGATTTTACTTAGCGTAGTGGTTAATAATTTGAAGCTATAATAATTTTTTACGCTGGACTTGAAACTTTGGTATCTATCAAGAGTAACTTCACATGAGAAGAAAGACAATAGATAGAGAAAAACAGAGAAAATAAAAGGACCTATTTAATTTCAGTTACTCGGAAGACAAAAATATAATAATAATGATAATAATAATAATAATAATAATAATAATAATAATAATGAATAAATAAACAAATATCAGTTGACTTAAATTTCCTAATAAACAATGGCGACAATTGAATGCAAACTCAAATACTTATATAATAATGAGCCCCCATATGTACTTCAGTAATCTTGCTAATTGAGGTTTCATATTTTAAGCCATAAGACTCAGGATTTGTCTTACTGGTTAATTAAATTGCCTTCTACTTCTGAAATTTTCACTGGAGTTCACTCACCATCCAAATCGAGGGAGAATAATTACTCCAGTATTTCAAATGACGCTTGCCAATCGATGTTTCACCTGTACTCTGGAACCTTCTTGAATCTGCACACAGAAAGTTTATAGACTAACAAAAATAAGAAACGATTACAAACCTCATGCTATGATTTTAATTACAATTAAATTGTGGTGTTAAAATAAAATAATACAGAAAGAGAATTAGATTACCATTAGCTATCTGATATTCAAGTGTTTGAGTCTCGTCCTCCCATCTTTTCCATCTTCTCATCTGTCATAAAGAAAAAACTGTATTGTTACCATAGTAGAAGGTTTTGTTCTTTGCTTTTCTCCCATATATCATTCAAACATTTCATCTAGAAAGAAATTAACTATACTAGGTTCTCAACATATTTCCTCTGCCTTACCAATAATTACAATACAGATGAAGTAAAAATTAAGGAAAAATGAGAAGTCCATGCACTAGTTAGTAATACTCATTGCAAGTTATAAATTAGTTGTCAAGAATAGGTATTGCATTACATTCTACTCTTCCGCCGTATTGGAAAAGGGAACGCATGTTTCACAATAATGTTAAATCTCCATTTTGTCCCTTGATTTTTCGTTTTCCGTTGAATAGGTATCTATCCCATTTTGAAATGTGAATGCCGTCTAATCTATAATCTATACAAAGACACAATCATTTTTCCTCTCAAACAAGCTTTCCAGTCTGAGTTCCTGGGTGAAAAAATGTCAATGCAAAGAGAGCTTTTATCCTTGTAGTGTTAACTTATATCTTGCACCTCTACTCCATCAACCCATTATGCTCGGCCTCTAGAAAGCATCGTATCCGATACTGACACCCATATTTCAATACTTTAAAATATCTCAAAATTAATTTTTTGATTTACAAACTGGTTTGTTCACAAAGTATGACACTGCATGAAATCAACACGCAAACGCAAACTCAAACTCAAATTGGATATGGTGGTTTATAAAGGAAATTTCATGGATTTCAAAAAATTAAAAAAAAAAACTTACTTTGCATTTATATTTATAAAATGACAATGTTTTAGACTCTTAAGTCCAATTAAAAGTGTCATTAATATATTTTTTTATATGTCTTTTTAAAATAGTTATGATAAAGTTGTATGTATTTAATAACACATGTTGAATATATATATATACTGTCATGAATTTAATTTTTATACATTGATAATATATAATTTTTTTATAGTGTGATTCAATTATACATTATCATATTCATAAAGGTAGTTGAGTTTCATATTCACTACATTAAAAATTATCTAAATAAAATGATTTGATTGGATAATAGTCAGTGTATAAAAATTAAATCTCTTTCCTAGTATATTTACAAAAGTAAAATTTGAGTTTATGACTTTATTCAAACCGCCCAAGTCTCTCAACACTAGCGAACTCCTAGTGACTTAGAAATTAAACTCTATATATATATATATATACACTTATCCCCAAATTTTAAATTTTTAAATTTTATTGCAATTTTGTATCGGTGTATTATCTATCAGCATCATATTTAATCTTGTTGCTTTAAGCCCAACTCAAGTTAGACTAATTATAGTTGAATGAATCTTAAATATCGGTGATCTAGATTAAAAGAAACAAATACAAAGCAAAATGTAGAAATTGAGATAACATATATATATATATATATATATATATATAGGTAAACAAAAAATAGTTCAAACAGGTTAGGCGTTTGTTATTCCACCGAATGTACGTATAACTTTTTTTAAAAAATAATTTTAAATTATTGCAGATATATTTATTTTAAACCTGTTTAGTGGATTTTGATCCTAATACACTTCAATAAATTACAGGTATACCCATACATATTCTTTTTTTAAAGCTAACTTATTAATTTACAAGAGATAGATGTAGTTAAAAACAATAGAAGTGGAGATTGAAATAGGCATACATAGTTTATATTTGATTTTCTTGCTGAAAAAGTAAGAACAAAAAGAGTTTAGATTTTTCAACTGCCCTCTGATCATTTCAAATTCTCAGACATCACGAAGGGCGGACAGTTCCTGCTGCCTAAAGAATTTCTTAGTCTTTTCATTGTTAAATGTTGAAAGTGATATCTCATATACGAACGTTTACTAGCTAGAAAAGTCTACCTATACGTTCTCGTGCAACGTGTTATCAAAACTGTAATATATATTTGCATTGAATTTTATAAATTTCTTTTTATTTATATATAGACTATTTCTCCCCTCTAATTTCCACAAGATCGAACGTGGTGGGCATACCTTTGCCATTCCAAGGCCCATTGTTAACGTGCAGTACAAGATATGAAACACTGCCAAAAAGGAGACGAAGATATTCAGCTGGTTTATTCCTTCACTTGAAATCAGACTAACCTTGCCCTGCACTCATCAGCAATCATACATTAATGATGCACATAAATATCCAAGCTATTTGTTGTTCAATATAAATTAACAAAAGTATTAAAAGAATATTTCTATTTAAGACGGTACGCGAAAAAGAAGAAAGAAAAACAAAAAAAGAGAGACTTTTCATCAACTCGGCAATGAGGAATGACAAAACGTGGACTATGAAATATTGTCATTTTAATAAAATACTAAATATTCAAATTAGTCATCCCTTACAAATGTATCAAGAGGCAAATTTGTAATAATATTTATATTGGACTATATGGAGGATCAATTTATCCCTCTTTTCTGAATTGTGAGGCAACAATTTGAAATTTTTAAAAATTAAAGGACTAATTTATCTCTTAATATATTTTTGAGGAATCAATTTAAGTATTTTATTTAACAAATATTATTCCTTCAAATATAAATACCTTAGATACAGAAATAATTTTGTCCATACTAGTAAGTATGTCAATTAGATCTAAGAAAAATATTAATTTATATGTTCCTACCATTCAATTAGACCCTCCAATTTGTATGATTTTTAAAGTAGTGGGAGAGAATTAATCATATTTACTTATATATTCATATGTAATTGGATGATAATATAAAAAATTTTATACTAACAGGGTATCAATATTAAACTTCAAAGAAAATACACACACAGATACTTAGAAATTCATATTAGTAATGGGAAACAAAAATATGCATTCTTCTGCGTCAAATTGGTATACTTAATAAATATGTTCAAATAGCACTAGCTACTTTGTTTGGAAGGGGAGCTTCTACGAAAAATTGATAAAATATTTTAATTTTTATATAAACTAATCTGACCTTTCTTTCGCAATAGCTGGGCTCACTCACTGGTTCCGCTGAGCTCCCCTCTAAATAATCATTACATGGGCGGAAAGAATTTGCGACACCCTCGTGGACACAAATTTTGGATATGCGCACTTGCGATATTGTGAGAAGAAATGATATGAAACCGTATTTCATCATTTCTTTTATTTAAGCCCGAAACAACAAATAGCAAATATCGTTAAGCCTTCAATCAAAGACAAAGTTTGTTTCATAATAAATAAGCACATGGTAAGAAATTCCTTATCATTGAAAAGAATAATAAAATGCAAGTCGCAACTACGCACCAACCTGTTTTGGTCTTAGCCAAAGCCTTCCCTAGGGATTTTCTTCTCTTTTTCCTCAGAATCTAAAGCATATGACGATGCATGCAAAAACCAGGACAGGATTAGATTCTGAATATATATATATATATATATATATATATATATATATATATAGATATATATATATGATCTATTTTAAATCTCTACTCATTATGCTATAAGTTAATTACTGCATACATATATGCTTCTTAAATATGCAAGGCGATCTCTAGTATATTATTAATTATCACCTCAGTCAGTTTGTGTAGACAACCTTCAATGATCAAACATACTATAAGAAAGAAGAAGCAAAAGACTGAGACGGCCCATGTTGGTGTCTCTTCAAGGGATTTTTCATCCATAAGTTGCTGGGAAGATTTTCTCCTTGCCTAAACTCTATATCTCTTAAGACAAGAAAGGAGAACACCTTACATATACTCTTTGTGCATTTATCATATATATATATATAGATATATGTATATATATGATGGCTAACTGATGGAAAATTAAAGGAGGTGGATTTGTCAAAAGAAAGAGCAGTGCGTAGCCTTTTTGCCGTGTGGGCAAGTTTGTATAGAACAAGCACGATGGTCTTTTTGAAGAGGTGAATGCTTTGTGTTAGTCCTAATCTGAGGGAAAGTCATCACCTCAACTAACAGTAGCAAGAAAATTAATTAAATAAATAACAAGTTCCGCAAGCAACTTGGGCGCTTGTTATTGACTTATTGTGCAATATTTCAAAAATCCGTACACCGTAAAGATCGCGGAATTTGGATTCTTCCATTGGCAGTCAGCGGCAGCTGTCATGCCAGTGAAATATTTAATGTGTTCATGGATCATTTCAGCGTTACGTCAGCCGATTGCAACCCAACGCCAAAAGCACATTCACTTTATGACTAGTATGGGATTATGATCTGTTTGGAACTTGGCATAGGAGAAACATTAGGTCAAAATATTATTCTTTAAAATTAATTGTGATTTAAATTTTGACCATTTAAAAAAACATTTATAATTAAAAAAACTAAATTAAAATAAACATGTGGATGTCATTTGAGGATAGGGCATTGAGAATCTCTATGCTCTTGGTCAAGTCCTGAAAGTGAGAATGCCATTCAATAGCTTCATAAAGTTGGTGAAATTGGATTACCAATGATTAAGCGTGTTGGATGAAAATCTATGCTCGGTGAAGAAGAAGTTTTTCTTGCATATATAGATGCATATCTAATCTAACTTAGATGCATATCTATGCAAAAATATTATCTTTGGCATAAATATGTTTTAAGTCTAAATATGAGTTGTTTTAATTTTGATTATTCCTCAAACATTTTTTCTGTAGTATTGGTCCCTCTTTTCTTTTCATTGTTATGTTTTGGTCCTTTCCACTTAGACTTGATATTAAGTACCAGTGATCAAAATATTCTTGAAATAGTTATAAGGATAAAAAAATATATATATTCAATATTTGTGACAACTAATACAAATTCAAACATGCCTTTTTTATCGATAGTTAATATTAAAACATACATAAGCAGAGCAAAATTAATCATGTGGTCTATCATAGTTGATAGCTAATTGGGCTTCTTAGGCATTTAATTATGGGTTGAATTCTTGGCAGTGTACATGGAAAGAAACTTGCAACCAAAGATTTACTCCCTTTAGGGGAGTTCTATGTTTCGAAGGGATGGGTCATTGTTGTCAGCAACAGATACATACCATTGGAAACCCCAAAAATAAAAGATAGAACAAATTAAAATTTCAAACTACTTGGCCTAGAAACAAAAAATAAAAAATTAAAAGATTGACCAAAATCAAAATAAAATTTTGGATAAAATGCATTTTACTTCCCTGAACTTTAGATTATGTGTAGTACTTTTCAAAATATGGATCACAATACCATGAATTTTTTAAACAATGCAAAACACCTTATTCGATTACGATGACATATATTTTCACCATTAAGTAGTCATGTATATATCATATCTATAATTAAATAGATAAAAATACTCTTCATTTTAATTAAATTTCCTAACCCTAAATCCTGCCCCACTAAAAAATGGATAAAAATACCCTTCAGATACTAGAACTTGATTATAACAAAAAGTTTTTTTTTTGTCTATTTTTAAATGAAGGAGGGTTTAAGGTTGGAAAATTTGATTAAAAGAAATAATATTTTTGTTCATTTAATTACAAAAGTAACATGCACATGACTATCTAATAGTAGAAATGGATGTCAACTTAAAAGAATGAGGTGTTTTGTATTGTTTAGATAGTCTAAGAGATAAAATGTACATAACTTAAAATTTATGTGGTAAAGTGCATTTTACCCTAAAATTTTTAGAGGGACTAAAATCAAAATGGTGAATATTTCACTAATAGAAATCCTTGGGATACCAACAGACACTACCGACGAGTTTGTACCCATTAGTAATTAGGCATAAGGAGATAAGGTTGCATCGTCGGTAGCCCTCGCGTCCCCGCCTTGCTTCCCGCTCTCAATTGCTATTGTACGGCCTTGTTGCCACTGCCATGCCGAGATATCTGCTTCTGTTTGTGCTTCTGCAAATATGCTTTTGCCTTTGTGGATCTATTTCATCTTCTTTTGGGAATCTACTTTTGCCTATATGTTTCTACTTCTACTTCTTTTGGGAATCTGCTTCTACTTCTTCTGAGAATTAGCTTGAGTTTCTGATTCTGTGAAATCTACTTCTAAATCTACGAGTCTACTTTTTCTTCTTCTATAGATCTGCTTATGCTATGTTTATTTTTTTGGTTTGGGATATGCTTTTACTTTGTCTTTTGACTTTTGTCTCTGCTGAAAAAAAACATAAACAGGGAGGGCCGATTTGGCCTGTGGTCTGGTCGTAAATTGGGTGGGTTGTAATATTTTGATTTACGGGTAAACGAATCAGCCAGTTTAGACCCATTCATTTTCTGAGACAAAACAAGTCGGGCCTAAAAGAGTAGGTCTCGCCTGATAGACAACTAAGCGAGTATAAAGAAGTTTTATATTGTCATTAAATCATATCACCCTATTTACATGACTTTTCTAATGAGTGTGAGCCATGACGTTTAATTATTTTTGTTGATCTAGCAATATATTATTGAATAACAGTGCAAAAATATTTTACACTATCAGTACATAAAAATTAAACTCATTTTATACTTTGACATGTAATGTGTAAAAATAGAAATGTCAGTAATTGTTTTAATTTATAATGCATATTTCGAGAAAATTATACAGATTTTCCTTAGAAGTTAGATAATTCAAAAGAAATTTAAAATTATTAAAAATAATTTTCCAGACAAATAATACATCAGATAGCAATTTTTTTAAGCAGATATAACATAATCAAAAACTACAACTAAGTCTTCTTTTGACTTCTACTAAATGGGGTCGACTAAAACAAATATAAATTAATAAGTGAAAAAAATCATAAATAATATATCCAAACGCAGCCTTTGTCCTCATTTAATTTATTTTATAAGGATTTTGAGGCTATGCCCACACTCGTTTGAGTCAGCATTTCTTCTTGTCGCACTACCATATTGTGCTGCGAATAATTTTTATAAGGAGCCACCACACGGACAGTGCAAAGGCATGGATTTTGTTGTTAAATAAACTGAGCCCGTAGCTAGCTATCTTGGACACCAAATTTTTATATTAGGTATTTTTATTTTTTATTTTTGTTTTTTTGGCCTTTCAACACTTGAACATAAACGTCAGCACTTTGGAATAAAATTGAAATATGGATAATAAAACTTTGAAAGCAAGACTTTTCTATCTCTATTGCTCACTCGAAATCAAAAGATGTGAGCACACGTATAGAGGTCTATGGGATATTAGCTGATGTGCATTGATATATTATTTATTTTTTCTACAGATTCAAACTTCAACAAATTTATCTAATAAATTTTCACTCGTCCAATTAATGATGATATTTGTGCAAGGGCAACTCATAGCATGTGATATACAAAGTTCCACAGACAAAAATAATTAAAATTTGCAAGTCAATATATTTATACGTACGTCATTAAGAAGATTACTCAATTTTTGACTTGTAGCAAGCAACATTGTTCTACTACGATCTATCTATCTATCGATATATATATATATAGTGAATCAAAATTGTGATACGAGCTTGTTGTTGGTTTTTTGAAATTTAAAACAATTTCAAAATATTTATTTATCAATTTATTCAATTTTTTAATATTTAGTATCTGAAATTTTTACTTGGTTTGATCTTGATGAAAAACCTTTAAATGTTAATCTAATTATTACAGCTTTTAAATAAAATCATGTCATCAAATAAAATTGGTACTATTTGATTAAATATCATTGTTATTTCCAAAAATCACGTTTTGATATATTTCTCTTATAAATCATGCTTTGATTCCTCATTGATTTCCCTTTAAATCAAATATGAATTTAATTGCATACATTAAAACAACTATTTTGATTAGTCAGTATATGAATGTTGATGAAGAATTGATTTTGGTATCCCATGTTTAAGTGTATGGGCTTTGATGTGCATAAAAGTCTTTTTTTATCTACATAAATAGCTTGCTATTTACGATAACCATATATAGAAGAAAAGTTTTGAGTTATTTTCCAGTTACACACACTATAATTCTATTACTTGTATTATACATTAGAAGATATTTTCATTGCAGTTCTTGAATTGATGGTTACTACTAGAAGAGCTTGCTGTATCCTAGAGGATTTCGTACCATGACAAAATAATCCCTAACGACAATACTACTGTATGCCTCAGACTTAACAAACAATTTTCCCTGTTTTCTTATTTTGCAGGACAGAGATCAATTCTTCCGACACTTGTTTGCTAATTACTAAAGACATTCAATAACGAATCCAGGATAGAAAATTTTTTTATATTATTTTACTTTAATTTTTTAATATATTCTATAAATTGAATGCTTAATAACCATATTATTAATTCTCTTTTGCTTATAGTTTCTTAATAATTTCCTTAATTTTGAGCCTTGGTTGGAAAAAAAAAAAACAGTTTTAGAAGCTCAACTCAAATAAAAATTCGCCACTTCTTTATTTTACTTATCGTTTTTAATTGAAAAATCAGGTGAAGAGAGGCTATTGTCAGAAAACACATATTTTGTTTGATCTTTTTAAAATTTTTGTTTGAATTTTACATACAACAAGTTTCCCATCTTTTGTTAATCTTTGTTTTTTTTCATAAACAACGAGGCATCGTAGCGCAAGAAAAAAGAACTAAGAAACAACAAACCTTGGGCTACAATGTTGATGGTCAAGGATATATTCTGAGCAATGGCGCATCCCCCACCCCAACAACAAACCAGCAACCCAACCCTTCTCTGCGTAAAAAGGGTGCTGGCCCTACCCCTTTATGGTGGTTTTGGCAACCGCTTTGACGAAGTTTGTCCTTTTTTTTTCTTCTTTTCTTTTTCTTGCCTTCCCAGCTCCCTCCATGACATGAGCGTCTAAGTGATTTCTCTTCCAGCATATGTTCTAAGATGGAAGTAGTTTTGGAGTAACATTCTAAACATTATTTAAAAATTAATTTAAATTTTATTAATTATAATTTTAAAAATTCAACAATTTTAGTAATGATGAGAATGACCCAACGGATGCGTAAAAAGAAAAAAATTCAAGCCCAGGTCAATAGTAACTTTGCGGGCTCATGGGCCCATCAGGACAGCCGAAACCCTAGAATTAAGACCCAGAGATGCCCAAAACTAAAGAAACATAGGGTTAGGGCTAGAAATATTTATAAATATATATTTATACCTATTATGAATTTTCGGGCAATGTCTTATTACCCAGATACGGTGTTGTACCAATTTGGTAGAGTTTTGATGTGCAGTTTTTGACATCGTACAAGTTACTTGGTGGTCAAGTAACCTTTACCGACCATTTTATGCCAAGTAGATGGCAATGATTAAAACTTAAAAAGTAAATTTTAATCTTGACCTTTTATTTATTATATTTTACTCGGGAGCCAATATCTTATCCGTTCGGTGGAATTTCAGTGCGCGGTTTTAACACCGAAAAAGCTACTTGTTTCCCAAGTTAAAATGAGTCACTTATCTTGAGCCTAATGAGTGGCCAAGAGTCATTCTTTGACTAAGAAAATAATCTTAGCCATTTATTTCATTTTTTTTTCAAAAAGAGAAAGAAAAGTCAATTTTTACCCAAATTACCACATCCCCTTATTTAAAAGCATTTAAAAGCTACCAAGCTTACCCTTGAAGCCAGTATTTTTGGCCAAGGAGGAAGAAGAACCAGCTCTCATGTTTTCTTTTCCAAACCTCTATTAACAAGCTTCAAATCCTCAAAATCATAGCTTAAACTTGATAAAATCACAAGACTTTTTCACAAAACTTGCTCTTCTCATCAAACTCTACCAAACTAACCGATTAGAATTTGAATCTATCACCCTTTTGCACCTTGAGAGATCATCCTTCACTACTTAAGAGAGGGTTTGGTGTTGACTTGGTAGCTTTAAAGTGAGCAAAATCCTTCTTGGAGTATTCTTTGGAGCCAAGATCCCTAAAGCTCTAAAAAGTAGGTTTTTGAACCGCTTCTTCAAATCCATTTTTCTATTTTAATCACTATTTTAAATTGAAGGTGTATTGGTTGATGATATACGGATGTCGATGTATTAATTTTGGTGGAGTATTTGGATGATGTTAGAGAACCCATTTTGGCATAACAAATTTTGAATCAGGTGTTGGAATTCTCAGATTTGTACTGGCAGGTTATGAATCACGAATTTTTTGATGTATTTGTAGATGTTTTTATGAGCTAGAAAAATTATATTTAGAGCTAACATCTATGGCAACTGTATGATTTTTCTTGGGTCTTAAAAATGGCTTTTACTATTTTATAAAAATAAAAAACTAAGACTGCTGTTGAGTTATCTGGATAGCCAATTCTGAAGCTCTGAGTTTGTCTAATTTTGTTACTATACCATATGATTGAATTATCACTTGAAATTTTTATAGGATATTGAGAACATATTGAAGTCCAACCTGAATTTTTGTATGATTTGATATGATCATTTGATAGGATAATAAAATTGGGACTTTGGCTGTTGGCTATAAATAAGGGGGTTTTTGACCTCTAAATTTATCTAATTTTGTTAGCATAGCTAGAAAACTCTTTTTGCTCTATGAACCTTGTGGACACATTGAGGTGTCATTGCGAATTTTTATAGCCTTTGAATTAGTTGTTTGATATGCAAGTTAATTGGTGCTATAAGGGTGTGAAATCTATTGTGAAATCTGTCCATGTGCTGTATTTATACTAAGGTATTATATTTGTGACATAATGACATTTGGCTCAAGTATGATGTATATGAATGCATGTATATGAATGTATAAGAATGTATGCTAGTGACTTTAAGGATTCGTTTGAAGTATGATTGGAATCATATCATCAATGAATGTGTATATATGCCTTATGCATGCATTTGGAAAAAGAAAAGTGAATGATACATATTTGTGGCAAAATAGAATATGCAAACTTCAATTATGCATATTTTGACATATGGAGAAAACAGAAACAAAACTTAAGTTGAATGAGGGGAAGGCAAAAAGAGGAACTTCCCTAGCATGCACGTTCTGACATATGGAGAAAACAGAAACAAGACTTAGATTGAATTGAGGCGAAGGCAAAAAGATGAACTTCCCTCGAGATATTATGAGTCGGTAGATGTATAGGGTAGAAATAGATTTGTGTGTGATTCAAAAAGGAAGAAATGAAGTTTGATGGGATTGAGCTCGATCCTGATAAGCAGTCTATTTTCCTTGTATGGTGTGATCCACTATAAATACCTGTTGGGTATAAAATAAGTCTTTCCTATATTAATGAAAAGAGAAAAATGCACTAAATTGAGTTTTGCAGCATGATATAAACTAAGTCTTTTCTATGTCGATGAAAAAAGAAAAATGCACTGAATTAAATTCTATAGCCACAAGAGAAATGTAACATCCTAATTTTTAACCCAATACTCTAGAACATATTTAGGTTAATCATTAGTCTATTACTCTCTTAGTCTCATTCCTTACAACCTTTCATTAAAATACTTAGCGGAAAATACGAATAAATTTTTCTTTTTGAAACTTGAAAGCAAAACGCGAGCCGCGCGCTAACCTAACGTTCGTCATAACCATAACGTGCAAGAAAAAGTAACCACACCATTGATAATCATGAAACATAGTATTATGCATAACAATCATAATATCATCACATCTTCATAGATACATAGACTACTAACATCATTGTACCGTCATTTACATCAAAACATGCCCATATATGTGAAATCATCCTTATCCACCTATGAGGTTGGATAAGTGTCAACCCAAAAGCTAAGCTATCTATGCTCCCGCAGCGACCCTCTGCCCCGTCTTCTAGTGTGATCCTTAAGCACGAGCCTCAGCAGAAGTCACGAACCTCGTTGTAACCCTCGTCTAGAAACAACACGGAAGAAGAGGAATGGATGAGAAACTCATTCAAGATTCTCAGTAGGAATTCCCGACTCTAACACAAGTGTCATTGTCGTCGTCCCCAGCCACCTCAGTTTTAATTATGAAAAGGTGCACATGCATAAGGATTGGTTTTAGGCTTTTCAAATCTATTTATCCAAAGTGGGTGTCTTTTAGTATGTGTCTTAATGACATGAATGCAACATATATTTCATGAATGTATGACAATACCATATGCACATTAACACAAAAGTCGTAATACTTGGGCACATCATAAGGAAACATAAATCATATACGTGGCATAAAAAAGCATAGTACTTTTCATGTGACATCTTTCTCATAAGTAAAACTCTTAAGTTCTTTTTCTTAAAGACCACCCTCTTAACATATCCACCAAAAATCCAACCGATTTACCGGCCCGGCGATAATCTGGTCACCAAACTACATCTCACCTATCGCCTAGGAATGAGCTCAATCCTAACTAGTCGTCACTAGATTTAACATAGGCTAATAGAGAGGGTATACATAACTTTCTTGGATCACCTATCTTAGGATCATTTCCTTCTTTGAAACACTCTACTGGTATCTAGTACACAGTGAATTGTCCGCTTTGGCAAGCTCAAAGTCAATACCCTTACGGATTTGCTCTCTCCTCACTGTAGCGGGAAAAATGCATCTCAGTACTATGTCATATTTGTTCTGGGGGTGCTCGGTCGAACAGGTGTTACCTAGGAGTTTTTGCAAGCTTTTTCTCAAGTGCTCAAGTTTGATGGGAAATTCGGCAGCATAACGGCGTACACCGGATTTCCATCAAACTTGCTTTATGTCACCAAACATATAGAGCATGCATAGCCATTCAATACCAACATAAGGCATCATAATCATCGTATGCATCATAAGCATCATAATATCATAATTTTGCATAACGCATCATGGCGTGAGCATCAACACATCAACACTATATACTCTCATAAGAGATCACATGCTCAAGTTGTTCTCATAATAAAACATACACTTGCATGAAACATTAAAGCTCATTATGCTCTTAAGCCTATGGTGTCTTATGCTTTGACCCTTACGGGTCTAAATCTTGAAAACTAATTATGCTATCCTCCGTTTTTATCCTTTTATACACCTATAGGCTCACAACTAATAATTCTTACTAATATTTATGTTCGTCAATGAATCTGGACAGCCTTACACTTTAAGGGCGGAAATTACATCTTGTGATTACGAGGGTTCTAGAAACTACGTCTTAGACCCTTTCTCGATTCCGTTTTCGCCTAAAGCGCTATAAATTAAATCTAAACCAATTATGAAGTATTCCTAAGCCTTTGAACTAATTATAAACCATGTTTACTACATTGTAAGGGCGCTGGACAGGATCAGAAAATTAAATGTTCTAAGAGTTCTAGAATTGCATTTTTACGGTTTTCTAGTTACTAGTTTCTCTATGGGTGCTAAAATTCAATCCTACATCCAATGTTACCAAGTTTTTCATATCTAAACAATCCTAATCTGATTATTATCATACTAAAACAGTTTGGTAAGAAACTAAAGATAAATGGGTCAAAACTATGCTAAAACTCAACTTTATGGTTTATCGGTAAGACTAGTTTCTTTCCTAACATGCATAGAAAGGCTTCTACCTCAACATGTATAATTTTTACGCATTCTATCATATGAAATCATCATCAAACAGCAACCAAATCATCAAGGAAGAACCGAATTCATTCATCATCATACCAAGCATGAAATTTCATTTTCAATGCACATAAGACACTAGTTTCTCATGGATTCACTTTAGGACTTCTCAAACTCTTTGGAAACCAATTTATTTCACTAAAATCATCATAAACTAAACAAGGGCAGCAACCATTTGAGTTGTCCCAAAATTGGGATTTAAAATGTAAAATCATACTTGAAATATTCTTTGAGTTCTCCTATGCTTAAGAAAATACTAAGACATAGATTATGGGCGCTTGTGACTCGATGAAACTTACTCTAAGCTCATCATCATCACATGGCCGAATTGTGCACTCAAGGGAATGCTCCCATAACCAAACTTTAACTTGAGATAAAGGACAAGTCTTTGAGCTCTAGGTTCTTTAAGTGATGACAAAATATAAACGTGCTATGCATTCCATTTCATTCTTCATTAGGAAGTAAAGTGAGAGCTTCAAAGTAAATATGAAATGCAAGAACTTGAAAGTAAATATGCAAGACTCAAAGTAAATATGCAAAACTTGACAGTAAATATGCAAATTCAATTCTTTATTTTAGTGCTCTAGGCCCAGCAACAATCGACTTTAAGGCCGAAATAGAAAGGCTTTGAGATTATTTAGGTGATATGCAAACTCTTGTTTTAATCTTTAAGTTCTTAGGTGATGAATTGAAATATAAACATGAAATGCAAAGCTTGAAACTTAAACGTGATAATGCAAGTTCTTTTCTTAGATCTTTAGAGTTCAGTGATGACATAAAAAGTAGATATGAGATGCAAGAACTTGGAATCTAAATATGAGGTGCTAGAGATATAAATATGCAAATTCATTTTTTACATCTTTACTAGAGCTCTTACAAGACTTTAAAGGAGCATAAACCTCAGCCCCAACTTATCTTAACAAGGCAAAGCAAGCCTTGAGTTTTAGAAACCATCTCACCATGTCTTTGGTGACAAAACCAAAATATCAAAGAAAAGGAAACTATGGCCGAAACCATGAGGAAGAAAGGTTAAAACTTTGAAACTCTAGAGGCCATGATCTTGATGATATATCAACACTAACATCATGTGCTCTCATCCTTGAGTCATTTTCCAACCAAAAAAAGATTTAAAAATCAAAACTAGAACCAAAGAAAAGCAAAGGAAAAACTGAAATGCCTCTTGGTTTAAAAACCAAGTTTTCAAGCTTTAGAGGTTACACAAGTGGTGATTCTTATGATCAACCCCTTGAACCCTCATCATCAAGCCAATATTTTTCTTTGAAGAAAGGCTCCAAGGTCGAAAAATAAAGAGAGGAAAAGAAGTTCCAAGAAGCCAAGAGAAACCAACAAAACTCATTTTAAACAAGACTTTAAAGGATAAAGAAATTTAATAAAACAAATCCCTACCTAGTGGTTTGAAGATTGGGATGAGAGAAGAGGATGAAGAACTTGAAGACTTGAACTTGAGAGAAAAAGGAAACTTTGAAGTGCTCTTTGAAAACTTACACTTAGAAAATGAACCCAAAATGATGCAAGTTCACCCAAGCAAGCTATTTATAGAGAAATGAAACAAATGAAAGGTGCATGGAGGGAGGAGGGCTTCGGCCATCAGCCTCATGGGCAGCCCATGAGTTCCATGAGGTGAGATAATGTGGTCTTGAGGCATAGTGAGGTATGGTTCAAAGTATGGTGAGGTATGGTTCAAGGTATGGCTTCAAGCATGGTTCTTTGATTGAGAAACAATTCAACATGTGTGGTAAATGAGGGAGAGAGGGCCGAAATTGCATCAGCCATGGGGAGAGGATTTCTTGCATTTTAATTGTGGTTTAGAGTTGTGTTTAGGTGTATCTTTGATTAGGATTAAGATTAGGAATTTGTAAGAAAGTGTTTAGGTGAGAAATGGGCAATCAAGGTTGTCAAGACATAATTAGGGAGTGGTCTTGCATCATTAGTGAGTTATAAATTCATTTTAGTGTATAAACAATTCTAGACACAATTCCTTGACTTAGGGAATTGGAAAGAGAAAAACACTATTCAAGATTCCAAGAGTGGAATCTTGAGTTTTAGAAAAGAGATTTAAATCTAATCTAACCAATTTTAGGTTCTAATTAATTTTAATAATTTATTTTGATTCTAGATTAATTATGGAAATTAATTAATTTTTGATTAGAGCCTAATATTGCTTAGGTTTGCTTAATTACATCATTAAGCTCAAAAACACTATTCTCGGGGCAAAATCGTAATTTTGCACTAAAACTGCCCGGGACCACCGGGACTCAAACAGATGCTTTGAAACATGTAAAAACATTGTTTTAAACCTCTGGGGAAAGCTTCGGGCTCAAACGGCACTCTTACTCGCGTAAAAACGCTATAGGGGTATTTTAGTTATTTTGACCCGAAACTGCAGAAAATGAGACTTTCGCCTCTGGAACCATTCAAGGGTCATTCAATCCCCTTTAAACATTGAGTTGTCCCTTCGAGGACTTCCGAGTCGGTCATCCTCGAATTCCGGGCCGAAAATGACCTCAGGGGCATTTTGGTCATTTTCCACTCAGATAGAAAATCGAGGCGTTACAAGAAAAGTAGAGAATTCCCTTCGATATATCCAGTACAAGTGAAAATAATTTCATTAAAGATTTCAGCATTTATCATATACATATGCATATTAATTTGAATTGTCTGCTTAGGATGATTTAGTAGGTGTTTGAATATTAGGGTATATGAGCATTAAGTGATTGATTATTAAAAGCTACCTACTTCAAAAGAATGGTTTTTGAACTTTAAAATGAACCTTTGATAAATGTGGTTTGATCACATTTTCTTAATAAATCGAAGTGGCTGAGATGATGATGGTGACAGGGATTTTAGTATATATTTTGGGGATGCTCTACTGAAAATTTTAGAATTCTCACCCCTATGTCGTTTCTATGTTGATCCAGAGAACAAGGAGGTTGCTTTACGAAAGAAAATTGGATTTGCAGTAGTTTAAGGTTGAAACTTGTATCAATTATACTTAGTCATATGTTTATGTCTATATATATAATAGAGACCAGATGTGTATTGAAGCTTATAGAAGAGCTTCATTTTGTATTCGACCTTATAATCAATACATGTTTGTTTCTTAGTTATATATATTAATAGAACTACGATTTAGTTACTTCATGATTCATTCGAACTTGCTATAGATATTTAAGAAAGGTTCGCTGATTAATAAGTGACAACTCTCGAGTATGATGTCATGACTTAAGAATGAGGTTATACTAATTGGGAGGATATTCTAAAGACGGTGTGGGATATCTCATTCATTTGGAGATCTTATGGGTGTTGAAATGTTAAGCTATATCCGAGGATTGTACTTGTGATAAGTGATAATTTATGCCTTCGTTGATGGTTTTGGTTGGTGTAATATCCTAATTTTTAACCCAATACTCTAGAACATGTTTAGGTTAATCATTAGTCTATTACTCTTTTAGTCTCATTCTTTAAAACCTTTCATTAAAATACTTAGTAGAGGATACGAATAAATTTTTCTTTTTTGAAACTTGAAAAACAAAACGCGAGCCGCGCACTAACCTAACGTTCATCATAACCACATCGGGCAAGAAAAGTAATCACACCATTCATAATCATGAAACATAGTATCATACATAACAATCATAATATCATCACTCCTTCATAAATACATAAATTACTAGCATCATTGTACCACTATTTATATCAAAACATGCCTATATATATGAAGTGATCCTTATCCACCTATGAAGTTGGATGAGTATCAATCCAAAAGCTAAACTATCTATGCTTCCGCGGCAATCCTCTACTCTATTTGCTAGTGTGACCTTTAAGCACAAGCCTTAGAAGAAGTCACGAACCTCGTTGTAATCTTCGTCTAGAGACGACACGGAAGAAAAGGAAGGGATGATAAACTCATTCAAGATTCTCAGTAGGGATTCCCGACTCTAACACAAGTGTCATCGTCATCGTCCCTAGCCACCTCGGCTTTAGTTATGAAAAAGGTATACATGCATAAGGATTGGTTTTAGACTTTTCAAATCTATTTATCCGAAGTGAGTGTCTTTTAGTATGTGTCTTAATGACATGAATGCAATAGATATTTGATGAATGCATGACAATACCATATGCATATTAACATGAAAGTCATAGTACTTGAGTCCAACATAAAGAAACATAAATCATATACGTGGCATAAAAGGCACAGTACTTTTCATGTGACATCTTTCTCATAAGTCAAACTCTTAAGTTATTTTTCTTAAAGACCACCCTCTTAACATATCTACCAAAAATCCAACCGACTCACCGGCCCGGTGATAATCTGGTCACCAAACTACATCTCACCTATCGCCTAGGAATGAGCTCAATCATAACTAGTCGTCACTAGATTTAATATGGGCTAATAGAGGGGGTATACATAGCTTTCTTGGATCACCTATCTTAGGATCATTTCCTTTTTTGAAATGCTCTACTGGTATCTAGTACACAGCGAATTGTCCGCTTTGGCAAGCTCGATATCAATACTCTCATGGATTTGTTTCCTCCCCATCGTAGCGGGAGGAATGCGTCTCAGTGTTATATCACATCTGTTCTGGGGGTGCTCGGCCAAACCGGTGTCACCCAGAACCTTTCCTGGGGGTGCTCGGCCGAACCGGTATCACCCAGGAGTTTTCAGAAACTTTTCTCAAATCCTCAAGTTTGATGGGAAATTCAGCAGCGTAATGGCGTGCACTGGATTTCCTTCAAACTTGCTTTATGCCACGAAACATATAGAGCATGCATAGCCATTCAACATCACCATAAGACATCAATGTCATATAGTCAAACTCATCATAGTATATACGTCATCATATCATTGCTTTAACATTCTTAAAAGATAGCATGCTCCTAACCAGTTTGCCAGAATCAAGGACCGGGCTCAGCTAATACATATGCTATGCTCAAGTTATTCTCATAATTAAACATACATTCTCATGTAACATTATAGCTCATTATACTCTTGAACCTACGGTGTCTTATGCTTTGACCCTTATGGGTCTTAGACGTGAGATATGATTATTCTATTGTTCTCTATCAACCTTTTATGCACCTAAGGATTCACAATTAATGACTTTTACTAGCACGTATGTCCATTAACAAATCTGGGCAGCATCATACTCTAAGGGTAGAATTACATCTTTAAGATTACGGGGTTCTAGAACTTATGTTTTAGACCCTTTCTTAGTTTCGTCTTCGTCTAAGGCGCTATAAAATAGATCTAAACCAATTATAAGGTATCCCTAAGCCTTTGCACTAATTATAAATCATGTTTACTAAATTATAAGGGTGCTGTACAGAATCAGAAAATTAAATGTTCTAAGAGTTCTAGAATTGCATTTTTTCGGTTTTCTAGTTGCTAGTTTCTCTATAGACTCTAAAAATCAATCCTACATCAAATGTTACCAATTTTTCCATATTTAAACAATCCTAAACTGAAGGTTAACATACTAAAACAGTTTTGGAAAAAGCTAAGAATTAATGGGTCAAAATTATGCTAGAACTCAACTTTATGGTTTTTCTATAAAGCTAGTTTCTCCCCTAACATGCATAGAAAGGTTCCTACCTCCACATACATAATTTTTATACATTCTAACATGTCAAAACATCATCATACAGCAGCAAACATGTCATGGCAGAACCGAACCCATATTCATACACATCATGCATAAAATCTCATTTTCAACAAGCATAGGTTGCTAGTTTCTCCTTGAATCGTCTTAGGACTTCGAAAACGCTTTTGCAGAACATTTTATCTTGTAAAAGAGGCTAAGAATAATCATGGGGAAGCAACTAATTTAAGACATTCTTAGAAGAGGTTTAATTTACAAATCTTGTTGATCATGACTTTATAGAACTCTTAAAAACATAGGAAAACTTTTGAACATAGATTGTTGGCCCTTGCAACTAAATGAACCTCATTTTGAGTTTATTAACATCACATGGCCGAAATTTGCATCCTTGGGGATGTTTCCATAATCAAACTTTAACTTGAGATAATGAAGGCAAGTCTTTGAGCTCTAGGTTCTTTAAGTGATGACAAAATATAAACGTGCTATGCGTTTCATTTTATTCTTCATTATAAGATAAAGTGAAAGCTTCAAAGTAAATATGAAATGCAAGAACTTGAAATTAAATATGCAAGGCTCAAAGTAAATATGCGAGTTCAATTCTTTATTTTAGTGCTCTAGGCCCAGCAACAATCGACTTTAAGGCCGAAATAGAAAGGCTTCGAGATTAATTAGGTGATATGCAAGTTCTTGTTTTAAATCTTTAAGTTCTTTAAGTGATGACTTGAAATATAAATGTGCAATGCAAGGCTTGAAACTTAAACGTGATAATGCAAGTCCTTTTCTTTAATCTTTAGAGTTTAGTGATGACATAGAAAAGTAAATATGAGATGCAAGAGCTTGAAATATAAATATGAGGTGTTAGAAATATAAATATGCAAGTTCATTTTTATATCTTTACTAGAGCTCTTACAAGACGTTGAAGGAACTTAAACCTTAACCCAAGCTTATCATAATAAGCTAAAGTAAACAAAATATCATTCCTTGAAGCAAAATCATAAATAACATTTTTATTGAAACTCAAGCTCTAGAGGTCTCATTGTGATGAACACATGGTCATCATCTAGAAACTCTCATCATCAAGCTTCCATGTTGAACCACCAATGATGGCCGAAATTTTAGAGAAAGAAAAAGGAAAATAGGGCCGAAACTATAAGCAAGAAAAAGAACCATTTTGAAACTCTAGAGACCATGATCTTGATGATGTATCAACACCAACATGATATATCCTCATCATTGAGTTCATACACTCATTTTAGAACAACATCAAAGTTAAGTCTTCAAGGTAAAAAGGAAAGAAACTAAAAATATCTTTTCCTCAATAACCAAGATCAAGCTTTAGGGGTTTCTCAAATGATGAATATCAATATGCAATCCCCATCATCAAGCTCTCATTTCCAAGTTCATCAAAGGCTCTAGGTTGAAATCAAAATGGGAAGAAAAGAAGAAGTTTCTAAAAGATTCAAGAGGAACCATCAAGTACATAACTAAATAAGAACTTTTAATGAAAGAAACATTTAAAATAAAATCCCTACCAAGGTATGTTTTCTTGGAGATGAAAAGGACTTGATCTTAAGAGGAGGATGAAAGGAAAATCTCCCTTGGAGCTTGATGATATTTTTGGCCAAGGAGGAAAAAGAAAGGAAGAAAGTTATGGTTCTTGAACTTGATCCTTACAAAGGCAAGGTTAAGTGTTTAGAAGGTTGTGTATGGTTGAGAAGTGGTGGTTCTTGGTGAGTAAGAAGAAGAAGATGATGATGAAAAAACTCTTGAGAGAAAAAGAAAGAACTTAGAACTACTTTTGAAGCCAAACTTAGCTAATGAACCAAAGTGGAACCAAGTCCATCTAGACATGGTATTTATAGAAAAACACATCAAGGGTGTAAGAATGGAGGGAATGGCCGAAATCTTCATGGAAGGAAAGGAAGAAAATATATGTTCAAAGTATGGTTGTGGTCATTCAAAGGTATGGCCAAGTATGGGTTCAAGTATGGGCTTAAGCATGGTACAAGGCATGGTGTGGTATGGATAGCCATGAGGGAGGTATGGGTGGCCATGCCTTTCTAGAAGAACTTGGGGAACAAGTTGTTCCTTAATTGTGGGTTAGGATGTGTGTTTAGGTGTAACTTTGATTAGGCTTAGGATTAGGAATTTGTGAGAAAGTGTTTAGGTGACTAAGGATGTAATTAGAGACTTGTAAGACTAGATTTAGGAGGTGGTTTTACTAAATAATGAAGTCAAACTTCATTAACTTGGAATCCAATGCCAACATGTTTCCTTGATTTAGGGAATTGGAGAGAGAAAATTCTATTTCTAGATTCCTTTCTCAAAGAATTAAAACTAGAAAAGAGTTTTAAGTTTCTCTAAGCAATCTTAGGTTCTAATTAACATCAATTAATTATTTTGACTCTAAATTAGTAATTACAATTAACTAATCTTTAATTAGAGTCTAATATTGCTTAGGTTTTGTTAATCATATCAGTAGGCCCAAAATGCACTATGCAAGGGCAAAATTGTAATTTTGCACAAAAACTGCCCGGGACCACCGGGACTTAAACAAATACTTTTAAACACATGAAAATATCATTTTAAACCTTCGGGGAAAGTTTCGGGCTCGAACGACACCTTTGCCCATGTAAAAACGCTATAGGGGTATTTTGGTCATTTTGACTCAAAACTGCAGAAAACACGATTTTCGCTTTCGAAATCACTCAAAGACCATCTAATCCCCTTCAAATATTGAGTTGACCCTTCGAGGACTGCCGGGCTGGCTATCCTTGAATTCCGGGCAGAAAATGACCTCAAGGACATTTTGGTCATTTTCTCTCAGACAGAAAATTGGGGCGTTATAGTTGGGATTTATTGTGTTTATGGTAGAGGCAGTTGGTCTCTTTTCCATTTTTGTTCTAGGTTTTTTAGTGTGTAGGTTAGTTTTTCGTGTTGTTTTTTTGTTCTCTTATTGCCTTTAGTTTTTATTTTTATTTTTTGGTGTGCTGCCTTTATTCTCATTTGTATCAGCTATCTACCATGGTGTTGGACAAATTGACTCTGTGTTATACATGTATATTGCCAAGCTTCTTGCAAGTTAGAAGAAAAGAAGTTGATTCAATCTAGGTTTACAAAGTAAGGTTAATCATAGGAAAAACTAAGATAATTACACAGAGTAGGTTAATCTGTGTGCATCCTTTCACTTAATGGGTTAATGTTGTTAGAAAAAGCTTGCGGGGTTATTTCATATCGACTCCAAGAGAAGCCAATAGTTCACATGAAAAGCCTTCTCTTGGTTTGTTAGTGTAGTGTTTCTTTATCACTTAGCAGGTAGCAATGGTTTTTGTTTGGCCAATGGACCTATGTCAATCGTGGGTCATATATAAACTTGTAATTTTTTATCCTATGGGTAGTTGACTTGTTAAGTGAATAAATGTTATCCATATTTTTTGACCAAAAAAAAAAAAGAAGCTATAATGCCCAACACTATCAGCTAACATACACAACCAAACTAATAATAGAAGTTAGGACATAAAAAACCCCTATACCCTACACACATTTGTGACCATATTTAGCAAGACCATTGGCAGCAGAATCTGATTCATGAACAACATGAGAAACCAAGACATAGGGATGGATGTACATACATTTTGGGTGGCGGCTTATGCCCCACAAAATTTTTGAAACTCTTTTAGTAGTTGTATAGTTATGCACATATTTGCCCCCAGTGTTTTGTTAAATTTGACCCCACATTTATTTTAGGTGAGATAAAATAATAAGATACGTTACAATTCATTTTGATCATTCTTATGTACAGTTTTGCCTCCATAACCAAAATTTTCTGGATTTGTCACTACCTAGACATCATAATCTCTGGCTAGGATCTACTTAATAGCACTATAAATGGGATAACACACATGCGAGGGATGCACTCCTTTATTAGTGATCATCACAGTAGTTTGTGAGTCCAATTCTGATAACATAGCTACCAAGATATAAGGAGATGCCAATAAACATTCCAAATCTTGCCAAAATTATAGAGCAATCACTAAAATTTCCAGAGAAAGCAACAAAAAAAATGCCCGAGCAGTGCTGATAATGCCTCACAAACAAACCCTCTATAAGAAATGAGCCATCCATACTAACCTTGACCCAACCATGAGGAAGAGCAACTAGGAAACTTGCTTAATAGTGAAAGATTTAATGTTATCCTGGTTAACCTTTTGTTCATCTTGTATCCCTATCCCTTATTCTTAATCCTTAACAAACTAAATTTCAAACAGGATTTCTCTTTCATAAATAAGATAAAATCTTTACCACAAATAGCATATAAAGATATAAATTAAGGTTAAGAAAGCCAGATATTGAATCAAATGATGGGTTAATTTAAAGATTTATTGGTTCAAACGGTTACTGAATGGGAGTTAATAATATATATAGTTAATTATATATTATAAAAATAAATAAAAATATTAAATAATAATTACAACTTTATGATGCATATTAAAACATTTTAAAATATAAAACATTATAAAACAATTTAAAAAATTACATTACAAATTTAAAATAATTATTTTTGAAACAAGATAAGTGACACACATCTTTAACCATGTCCCTTGATTCTCTCCCAACAATGATAGGTGGCAACAATCAATGTTATCCAACATTGTTGAATCGAATTATCGCTACCCACAACAAATTAAAAATAGAGTAATGCTAAATTATGCCAAAATGTAGTTAGGGTGTAACTCAGATAATCTCACATGGAAGTCTTTCTAGTCAATTCAAGAAATTGGGGGGAGGGGGGTTTCTGAAATTGTTCAAGAGTAAAAATTAATTGAGAAAATTATATAAGAATTACTTGCACAAGGGGTCTTTTAGATTAAGTGTTGGTCAATCATCGGTTCAAAGGATTAGTTTATGGTGGTGGTTACTCTCATTAATTATGCTTTCATACAGTAATGATATAACTCTTGTAACGTTTGGATTTTTCCTTCTGTGTAAAATAACCAAAATGCCTATGAGGTTATTTTTATTGGCACGAGAATCAAAGACAGCCAGTCTAAGCCATCCTTAGTGGGGAATTTTAATACTGGAATGAGACTATAGGTGTCCTAAATAGCAATCCCCAGTTTTTCTCGTGTAGCCTACTTTTGTTTTAGGGGTTATCTAGTGTAGGTGCACCTTTTTGAGATGGGAGAGTTTCCTTTTATGCTTTCTATTATCTTTTCCCTTCTGTTGTACTTTCATTTCGGATGTATTTGTTTCTATGTTCTTGTGCAGCAGAGCTCCTCCTTGTGGCCGGCACTTCTTCTCTTTGCAGCTCCCTTTTTCTCCCGCACTCCCTCAGATCCTCTCTCTCTCCCTCTCAATGCTTTTTTTCTTTCCTTCTCCCAAATTCTCTTCCTTTTTGTTTCTTTTTCTTTCTTAGTGAATGTGCGAGTGTGTGTTATCAGTGGTGCCATTTGAGCTTAATGATGTAATTAAGCAAACCTAAGCAATATTAGGCTCTAATTGAAGATTAATTAATTTCCATAATTAATCTAGAGTCAAAATAAGTTATTAAAATTAATTAGAACCTAAAAATGCTTAGATTAAACCTAAATTTCTTTTTAAAACTCAATATTCCTAGTCTTGGAATCTTGAATAGTGTTTTCCTTTCCAATTCCTTAAATTAAGGAATTGTGTTCAGGTGTTAACTTATCTTAAGGATGAGAATATGCTAGTGATGACTAGTGAGGTATGAACTCATAACCTAGAACTCTTAAAAGGCGAGAGTAATAGGGTGGCTCTATGTATTTGAAAGAGAACTCACACCCCTATGCACTAGGTTTAGTACCAATTGAGGTTTAGCGATAGCTAATCGCACTATATAAATACTAGGTTCAGTACTGATCGAGGTTCAGTAACAATTGATCGCATTATATAAACACTAAGTTCAATGCTAATTGAGGTTCAGTGATGACTGATCATATTTATACATCATATTGATGATTATTGTATTTGACTAGTCGAGTTTGGGTACTGATCGAGGATCAGTAACGACTGATTACATTATATATGTTAGGTATGAGCTCATAGCCTAAGGGTCCTTAAGAGGTTAACAAATACGTGAATACGACCTATGTTTCAAGAAAGTTTATGGTCTCGTGCCTGTTCACTATTTATCTTCACTTCTTTCATGTATGCATGTACTTACGAGATTATGTTTCATTCTTTTATGCATGCATGTGGCCTAAGTGACATGTTTGCTCTTTCCATGCATGCATGCCCATATGAAATATAGATTGAATATGAAATTCTCCTCATGCATATGTGAATCTTGTTAGCTCCAGAACCCTTCCAAGAAGTGTTAATAGGTTTTGATTGACAACAAAGCTAATTTAAAGAAAATGCTTTAAAAAATGACTAATGGTTATCTTGAGTTTCTTAAAGAATTAAAATAGATTCTATCATTTAGCAAGTGCAAAGCTTACTCAAAGGAGGATAAATTTTACTTTGCATGTTCAAACATGTTTTGTCTCATGTTAAGAGATTGGAACTAAAAGGAAGGAAAATTATACCCTTATTCAAGCTTAAAATAGCTAACGATTGGAAGAAGAAATCAACACTGCGAGAAACTGAGATTTGAGACTTCAGAAAGTAGCACTGGATATCAGAAAATATATTTACAATGAAGATATTAAGCAATCTTTGAAAACCAAGTGTTATACTATCTTCAATCTGTATAATCGCAATTCCTTCAATAAAGCTTGGATTGAAGACCTAAAGATCAAAGAATCATCAAGAATCTAATACCACTGTCAAAATGCTCATTTCACTGTGGAGCGCTGAACATTGCTGGAAAAAAGAGGGAAATTTGAATTTTGAAATTGAAATTTAAAGTCAAACCCAGTATTAGAACTGACATGTCATTTCTTTTGCCAACTAGATCAAATTTCCCCAGCTTCTAGAAGAAAGAGTTCAAAAACCACATTCAGAAAGTAAGAGTAGTTTCTGAAGGGACATAGAGGAGCTTCTGAAAACTAGAGTCAATCCCGTGCTGGTGTCTGAAAGCCATAGAGGAGCTTGGAGTAATTTGGAGTTGCATTAGCATTAGCAAAGACCGCTATAGCGATCTATGACCATTATATATCAACAAAGTATAGTTTGAGGCTACAGCAACAACTAGACTACTATATCGGTCATTAGAGACATGTTGTTCGGTGTAGTAGGCTGAGACTGCTATAGATCATACAAGGATTAGTGCTAGCATCAGCGTGTCATTTTTTAATATCATGCGGGCCCCATTTTAATGTGCAATACGACACACTAGTCTTTTAGGTCAGAATGTTGGGGACTTTTTCTAGACTTAATTTAGGGCTACCTCCACTCTTTCTCTTGCTAATCTCTTTGTACTCTCTATATAAGATTTTTAGCTATTCCAGTCTTAGTTTTAACTCCGTTTAGGATTTTGGATCGTACTTTTTATCACTTTGGCTGTAAGTTTCCAACCATGGAAGAGTAGTTTTTTACTACCTAGTGCAATGATTCCAAATGATCCATGGATTATACTTTGAGACTCCATTATTTGAATACAATTTACGATTTGGCTTGTCAATCTTTCTTTCTCTTATATTTTTGTGTTGCTTGATACACAATTAAAATTTTGAAATTTGGCTTTGATTGTGTGTGTGTATGTGTGTTTCCGATTGTGAATGTCATACATGGCTAGGATTCCAATTAAGCATAATTTAAATGGTAGTTTAAAGTATGTTCGAATGATAAAGGGGATCCGAATTAATTCTAATAAAAATTAAGTTATTGTAATTGGCATTCAAGTTATAGTAAGTGTAGGGCTCATGATCATGATTTTCTAATATTTATGCTAGCCAAACTCTTGGTTAGTTGTTCAATTGTGTGACTGCCAGGCAGAAATACATAACTCATCATGTGACAATAAACTAGTGAAAATAACTACATCCATGAATTATTCTTTTGAATCAGTGATAACATAATCCTAGATATGCAGCAACTTCTTGTGAGGTAATTTATTTAATTGATTTTCTTCCACTGTTTCATTAATTCATGGAAAACAAAAACGCTCAATTTCCAATTGGCTAGTAACACTTCCTTGTTAAGATGACATAAGTTGTGCTCTTTACTATTTTTTTGTGCAACTTAGCATTAAATAAATTTTAATATTTGTGAGCTGTGATAGCTCGTATCAAATTTTCACATTGTTGTTAGGAAAGTAATGCTAGTTAATTTTAATTTTCTATTTTCTTTTTATTTATTTTATTTTCCATAAAAATTCAATTTCCTTTTATTTATTTAATTATTAATTTAAATTTATTTATTTATTTTATTTTGTTGGTTCCATTGTTGTGTGACTCGATCTTTGTCTACCACTAACTTAATTTGTTTAGTTCCGGAGACTAAAAGGATTTTAAGGCATCCTAGGCAAGAAAAGAGACAACAAAAAGAACAATTTGAACTTTTTAATTGTTCGATTTTTATGCAATTGTACAATACGGATTGTGCAGTAAACACTTAAAATTTTGCAAAATCCAAAATTGGATCCATGTGAATTGATCAATTTGAAGGTAGCAATCGAATTATGTACCTGGGAATGTGCTTTACACAACTCAATTCTAGTGCTTGGACTGTAGGCATTGCTCAATGAATGACAACCCTCTATCAGTATACATACACGAATGGTCACTAACAGTTGTTGAGTGCTAGCTCAGTGCGATCCCAAATTATGGTTGTAGGGCTTCCTTCAATTTGTTTTCGGCTTCTGAAGTTGTGTCATACGTGCACTAACTGAAATCCTTATCTCTTCTATTTATAAAAAGATATGTGATCCCAACTAATTAGGAACAAAATATTTGGATTTAAAAAAATCTTTGAAAATTTGAAAATAAATCTTTTCAAATCTAAATTGATAATATCCAATATATTTTGTATCTGATTTCAAATTTACTTTATCTGATAATATAAAACAGAATCACAAATTTAATATACAGATAATATATCTAATATATATCTATATATTTAAAATTCCAATTCTTAAACAACCTCAATTAATTTTCTACATTTTTAGAGTGTGATCCAATAGGTTTATATTACATTGGCAAGCCCAATATAGCTATTATGCTTACAAGTCATAAGTGCCCTCTACCAAAATATAATGACTAACCCAATTAATAATAAATTGAAAGTCCATATTAGCTTAACCAATAGAATATGCCATAATCATTTCATCACTCGATATCAAATTTGAATATAAGCCATAGGCAATGTCATCCTTATATTGTTCAAATATAATTTCTCGATATCTAAGTAGACTGATAAATCAAATGACACCGATTACTCTTTCAGTTCATTTGAGCACAATTATGCATTTTTCAATCGCACTTATCGAGGGGCTCACTACATATCTCCTAAAAAAGGGGGGAGAAATCTCATCTTGTTAATTTAGTCACTATCCTCTCCATAAATTGCATTATATTCAACCATAATCTTTATAATTATTCTGTTAAAGATAACATTTGATTATGTCAACAACAAAAAAATTTCTTTATATAGGAAACTATGTAAACTCAAGTATGAGAATTTATTGAAATAACTACTATGAGAATAACTTATGACATTAACCCATGCAATGATCTCATAACAGGTCTATCTAGTATCTTATTTTCTAACAAATACCTATAAGCTAAATTTTGTACCATACACATAATTATCTCATAATATCAATTAAGATTGTACTAATCTTACATCATAGTATCAATGATCAACTAGGGATATATTTATTATTATATGTAACATGCAAATATAATAATAAAGAAAATGAATAAAACATCTTTAATCAATGAAAACATCACTAACAATAAAGGTCCAATACAAGGCCTAGGGCACAATCACTAACACTAATTTCTTTGTTAGTTTTTTATTGACATGCCAAATTTGAACAAGACCCTGAAGGAGCTAACTACTCCTGCTAACTGCTACTAATCTTACATATAAGCTGTTGAGGATTGCCTACCCCAACCTTGTAGTGGACTTTGAGCTTAAGTCTAGGCTCCTTAATCACATCCCCAAATTCCATTGCATGTTTGAGGAAGACACACACAAGCATATGAAATAATTCCACATTGTCTATGCTACCATGAAGCTTCAGAGAGTTATAAAGGACTAGATAAAATTCAATGCCTTCCTACTTTCCCTTGAGGGTGCTGCCAAGGGTTAGATATTCTACATTCCTCATGAGAAAGTTAACAGTTTGGTTGGGATGAAGATAATGTTCCTTGGGAGGATTTTCCTAGTTTTAGAGCAGTTGTCATAAGAAAAGATATATGTGGCATCAGGCAATTGGAAGGTAAGTCATTGTATGAGTACTAGGAGAGGTTCAATAGGCTATGTGAAAACTACTCCTATCATCAAATTCCTAAGTAACTCCTAATTCAGTACTTCTATAAGGGGTTGTTTAACTTTTGATCAAAGTATGCTTGATATTGCTAGTGAGGGTTCATTCATGGGCAAGACTTGGCTACAACCAATGCCTTTATTGAGAATATGGCTAGAAATTCACAATAGCATGGGTCTAGAGCCAGTGTCAGTACTCGCCATGTGAATGAAGTTTCTTAACTAGAGGTTGGAAGAGTGAAAAAGATGTAACACCCTAGTAGCTCTAATGTACACTTAAATTCGCATTTGGATTCTATTAGTTTGTGACCTTTTAGCTTTGCGAAAAAATTCAAAACTTTTAAATTAATTTTAAAAAAATTCATCATATATATATAGAAACTTACAAAAATGCGAGCCTTACAAGATTTGATCAATAGAGGGGGCGGTATGATACATGCGATATCGTTAGTATGGTAATAAAACGTAAAGACAATACATAGCTCATCCTACATGGTATAAAATATTAATAACTAAAGCATCATAACTAATAAAGGTAACTTGTCATATCATCAAAATAAACTAGGATGAGAAGAATATTCCTACAACCATCCTTAAACATGAACAATCCAATAAAGAAACAAATAGAATAATTGAGTTCATGTTCAACATAAGGTATAACATTCCAAATCCTAACATAGTTGCTTCCATGGGTTGTATCTAAACCTTCAAGCTTCCCACTGTACCCTCGTCCTTTTCCCCATCTAAAGGCGATACGGAAATAAAGGAATGCTAAATATAATATTTCTCAATAAGGAAAATGCATGGGTGTCATCGTTTTCGCATTTAGCCACCTCGGTTTATTTGCTAAAAGAAGTCTGTGCATGTATATGGCCACCTTTTAATTTTCAAGAGCCTTTCATTAGCCGAGGTAGGGCCCCTTTTTACACGCTTCTTCTACGGACATGCAATGACTCATGTATGCATATTTCATTCATAAGATAAGGTGTATCCTCTTTTGATATATCCTTTTTCCACTGTCATGCTATGATTTATGCACATTGAATTCATAAAGTAAGGTGCATCATTTTTTCTCTTGATATATTTCTTCTTCCACTATCATGCCATGATTTATGCATGCATGTGCATGAGATATCTAATTGTTAATCACACAACGTAACATGTCTTGACTTTGATCTTTGGCATCAACCTCTAATCTTAACTTAGAAACCTATAGTAGGCCTCCCTCCTCAAACTTATGGTATTGAGCTTAAGCCAACGATCGTTGCCACCCTAGGGTGAGGGGTAAAATATACATTATTAGTTCCTTTTCTTTACTTTCTTAATGCAAGTAATGTTAAGAATGATCATCATGTTCATGAATTTGCATCTCAAGATAGAAATACGATACACATAGCATGACATATCAATAATAACTTAAACAATGCACAATATCACAGAATAACAATTCTATCAATAAGATATATCCTAGTAACTTATGATTTCCATGCAAGCGCAAGTATTTGATGAATTTTTTCGGTGATCCCTACTTAGAAATTTAAGCTAATATTTTATAAGGATGATTTTAATTTATCAAGCTTTCCAACAAACTAAAAATGAGTCAAATTTGATAACTACAAAAATTTATAAAAATTCCCAAACATAGACTATTTGGTTGCGCACCCAACCGAGGGTGCAACAACTTACAAAAATTACTAACACAAAACTAGAAAGCATTTGGTTATGAAAATTTATAGAATACTAGTGTTAACTTTTATTTAAAATTGGTTTCACTCAAATCCGAGTTGTATAACTCGAATTTTGAAGTTTTTATTCCATACTATCAGATCCCAAACAGTAGAAGATAAGGTCTCTTATAATATTTTTCGCAAATTTTATAGGAAACCAAACATTATCAAATAAAAACAGGGACGTTGCTTTATGTCTTAGCTTTCATAAAAAATTGGAATTGGCTTAATTGGAGGTCTATAGACTAAAATGAATTTTTCATTGAAAACTATCCATATTGACTAGTTATTTCAAAAATTAGAGATTTACATATAAGTTTTATGATTTTATTCAAATTAAATTTCTTGCATGTTTTTCTCTTTTCAAAACTTTCAAGAACACAAAGAAACACCATTTACACAACATCTATGTGTGTGTGCGTGAACAAAAGAAATGCTTTGAAATCAAGTTTTCATAAAAAACGCAATTTAGAACACATTTGAGTGTCTGCTCCGGACAAATACCCCTCAATCACTTAAAAGTGACATGAACCCATTTTAAGAGACCTCATAGATCTCTTTGGTGGTCTCAATCAATCACATCGTTGGAGAAAAGAGGGTTTATTCATTCATCATATTACTAGGAGAGGCGTTCATAGCCATAAAAGGGTTAGGACGTTCTTAACCCGATTTCGGGACAAGTGAGCCATTCGTAGCCACGAAAAGACTAGAACAATCCATGATCAGCCACAAATAGAAGTAATAAACATAAACTTCCTACCTTAATTGAAGACTAAAAAGGGTGAACAAGTTGCGGCCATTGGATCAAATAGAGGAGCTTCTTGCAACTCCTCTTAGACCACTACTCGTGAGCTTTCTATGAGAGTGTATTTTGAGTGAAAAAGAAAACAATTGAGAGTATGAGGAGGAGGAGAGAGCTATAGCTAGAAGTGGGGAAAAGAGGGAGAGGTTGGCTTGCTTAAATAGATGGGAAGTCAAGGTTTGGTAATTGCTACGCCTTAGAAGTACACAACATCATTTTTCTAAGCTTTGAAAACAACCACCTTATCCCGTCCTTTTCCCATGCTTTGGCCGACCAAGCAACAAATTTATCTGGTCTATGTTTGATTTTTGACCAAATGGTGCTAGCCCGATCTGTGAGTGTGAAAAGATGGAAATGCATCTTTCAGCCCGTTTTTGCGAAAATAGCCCGTTTGACACAACTAAGTAAATTTTATAAAATTATTCAATTGATGTTGTCAATCATTTTTCACAAGAAATATCTTATTTCATTTTATCTTGATGTATTATTTTTTTCATAATTTTCCTGCTTTACTTTTCAATGGCAAAATTACCATTTTTCTCTTTTTCTTAGAAAAAGATCATTTTCACACAAATACCTCTAACTACTCATTTAAAATGAATACTTAGCACAAGAGCAATAATTGGGATGTTATATCCTTATATTTTGCCCTTCAGTAACAAAATTATGATTTTTCCCTTCAGTGGCAAAATTATGTTTTGCCTTTTTGCTTAGGAAAGGGCCATTTTGCGTAAAAACCTCTAACCACTTATTTAAAATAAGGGCTTAGCATGAGGGGAAAAAGTGGAATGTTACAAAAGAAGCTTGAGCAAATGACTAAGATTTTGAAATAGATTGCCTTAAAATAGTCCAAACAGGCTCTTCCACCCAAGGAAGTGAATGCTTACGATATATGCTTTTGTGATGCTCATTCCATTTATGCTTGTCCCCAAATGTAGGGAGACCCCATTTTAGTTGCTACTAGCAATGTGTTCCTTAGTAGACCTTAGAATCAGAGTAATCAGAACCGGCATGATTCTTATAGCAACATATACAAACCCAGCTTGAGAAATCATCCTAATATGAGGTAAAGTAACTCTTCATAGCAATAGTAGAGATATGTCCTACCTTAGCAAAGACAACAACCACCTATTCCACAATTGTTTACCCCTCAATAACCTTTAGCATTACCAGCTTCTCCTGCTAACTTTGAAGCACCATGGTAGGAATGATGAGAATGATGATAGAGAACCAAAGGAAAATTGATGTTGCCACAAAGGAGATGAAGAATGAAATAAACCAGCTACAGGAGGCCAGTCTTAGCAGCAACAAGCAAGTTCTTCTCAAATACCTTTCCAGATCGTTCCCAATGTCAGTGGGAATATCGATGTAATTACTTTGAGGTTTGGTATAGTCTTACATAAGGATGTTAATCCCCTAAGTAGAATATTGGTGAGCAGGGTGAGGTGCATGAGCTTGTGGTGTAGTAGCCTGAACCTACACCTCATCAGAAGAAGTTAGTTGAGCTAGTGGCTAAGGTGTGCATTGTCTATAATATATATATATATATATATATATATATATATATATATATATATATATATATATATATATATATGTAACAACTTGAGAGAACTGAGCACCAACTCCTCGCTACTTATTAACAACATTGATTCTATCAAGGTAACCCCTTCTGTGATCATTATTTTATGCTGATATTGAATATTGTAGCCTTTTTTTCCTTCTAAAGACAACATTGTTTCGAAACTCCTTTTTGTAGATGGAGACAATAGTTCATGAGATGTGGGGGATAGTTTATAAGGGGGATGTATTTTAGATTCAGTGTGATACTATTGAGTCCTGTACAACAACAATAGCATGCCTATGGTGTTTTGAAAAGGACTTTATCAAGGCAATTAATAATGTCCTCATCATAACAATAGCTCATGACTTCACAAAAATTTCATTCCTTTCAATGGAGCTGATGCTCTTTTTCAAGATGCCATGCTTTCATGATGATGATAATTCAATAGCTCTACTGGCCAGAACTATAAATGACAAAGTGTTAGGATCTCCTCTTCATCTTTCACACCTGAGAAGATCAACATATTCTACTATCCAAAAAACACTAGAGCTTTAGCCCAAAAAGGATATAGTTGTTGTCATGGCCATCAAGCAAATTGTTGCAATAGAGATTAAGGTCACCAATATATAGGTAAATCATTACTTGTGGTTGCTTTATTAGTATGATGCTATTATATTCTCTTATTCCATGAATAGTGTGCACATTTCTATTAATGGTTTGGGTATTTTTATTTAATGAAAATGTTATATCATTGCTTAGGTCCTAATAAGTGATAACCCTATTCTTCATGTCATATTTTCTCCTCTAATTATGTCCAGCAAGGACAGCATGCTTGTTGATTGGCCAACATGGATGAATAATGAGGGTCCTAAGCCATTCCCAAACTAACCTATCCTACTCTGTGTTCACTATCCATATGAGTTTGAATCAAAAATACTTGCTTGAAATAGTGAATATTTCACACATCTTGATTTTGTTAAAGCTGCCAAAGGGTTCTACGCTCATTTCTAGCTTAACATCTTGATAATCACATATGCAGGTCACTTGGACTTGTTATAATAGAGGCAACCAAGAACCTAATCTTTAATGGCTATATCACCACCTCAAAGAATGATCGTGTTGGAAGAGAATGGGTGATAGGGAAGAGTGATCTTATTAAGTGTCGAGCATTTCATTACAGTGTCCAAAAGTTCCATGTGGTCATGTCAACTATTGCGGTTTATGGACCCCTTTAAATGGCTTCTTGACCTTGAATTGAGGTGATTCATCTTTTCATGGACTTAATATTTTGTTGCATGTTCTAACAATTCACCATAATGCTTGTTGACTTAAAATATACCAACCCTAAGGTCTAGCAATTGTTTTGGTTTTGCTTTAGGGGTCATATCATGCATCTTAGCACTTTAGATTTGTAAATAACAAATTGATATGTCTAGTATATCAAACTGCTAAGGTCAATTCTATATTTTTCCTCACTTGGATGCTTTGCCAAACTTATGGAGCAACTAAATAAAGCAATAGCAATGCCATTATTATTTTACTTTATTTTATTGGTTAGGATTATTATTTGGCTAGAACTAGTTTCTAATGCGATACAGGTGGATTTTTATTTAGGTTGTGAAAATAGGCCAAGTGGATTTATAACTTTTGTTGTCACTCTGAATCAGGCCTAGGCATACATACACTACATTAATTAATCACTAGTATTGTGATTTATAATAGCTTAACCAAAAAAAAGGGCTTTCATTCCAATGAGTTGCTAATTGCTTATATTGGGATTTATAGTTTCAGTTGTGAAATTGGCCCAAGCCCTAAATGCACAGAGATATTTCCTTGTATACATATTACATAGACTACACTAATGACCAAGCCCACTTATACATTTTTTTTTTTGGTCCGACCAAGCCCATTTATTATTCACATATATTGGGACTTTAAAACAGGCCAGCAGCCTCTTCATGGACCCTATATTGAGTTGAGGCCTCTCATTGGACTTTGGCCTTTTATGAACTAAGAAAGCGTCTCATCCTCTCCATGAAATGAGACAAAATATAAAAAAAAATCTCCACAAAATAATAATAATGGTAATGACCAAACCCCTCATTTCATCTTCATCCTCAATCTTGCTCAGTGCTTATATACCCCACAATCACAGCTTGCATTCTTCTTCTTCAAAATGAACCATTATCGGAGCAAGAGAAACTAGAGACATGTCAACTTAGTCTTTGATGACAAGACAAAGTGAAAGAGAAAATGAGAATAATCTTTTCCCTTTTAACAATGGCATCAACTCCTCCAGTAAGCAAGACTCATTCTGGGAAGTATAGATGAAAGCATGCAAATGCAGCAAAGAGGGCTAAGGTCTGGCAGTTCAATGGGGTGCACGACAAGATGCTATACATAAATGGGTATCAAAACTATCCACTGATAAAAAGGTGGACATCAATTCAGACTACTTTCACAAAGAAGGTACCATAACATTTCCAAAATTGGAGGATATAGGACGGGCACCCTTCATACAACTAAATGAGGAACTCTATTTGAGGTTAGTATTATATTCTACTCCAACTTGACTAGGGACAATGATACCAATTACCTAAAAACAAATATGCTTGGGACTGTGATACAATTCAATGATGAGATAGTTAATAGGTGTTTAGGCATAGAGTACTCTAGTAGTGAAAGAGTATATTTAATAAACACACCTACATGTGATTTCGATTCTAAACATGTCATTAAGGAGGTTATAGGGATATCATATGATAAAAATCCTGATGGTGGGAACATATTGACCATAGATTATAGGATTCTATTTCACGTCATCACTCATGTCGTAGTTCTATGTATAGCAAACGAAATGCATTAACAAAATTTCCACTTTTCTTGATGTGGTCTACCCAACAAGGAAAAAATTGAATTTAGGGTATATCATTATTCAAATAATTTTAAGCATTTTAAATCATGGGAAAAGTCACCTGCCATATGGAATGGTCATAACCAAGATCATTAAATCATTTGGGGTTCATATTTCAAAGAAAGAACAAAAATCAAAGGTCTACTGAAAAGGGTTTGTATGATCTTGCTTGGATTAAATACATGTCATTCAAGAAGTAAGATAGGAAATGGATTAGGATTAGGAATGCAGGGGATTTGTCACAAATGAATAATTTTTCCCCTCAACCTAATTCACCATCTCCTACCCTTTGTAACACACAACCTTAATTTGCAACTCAAGCACCTGTAAACGCACCACCTCATACACTTTATCATAGAGAGCACCAATTACATACTGACCACCATTCCAACTCACCTTCTGCTCCTATGTTTCCAAAATGAAAACTTAGATGAAATTTTTTTTTTTTAAAAAAAGAAATCTTTGGATAAAAACACAAAGAAGGTTGAGTAGTTAGAGGTCAAAATTAGGACCATGCTACAGAACCAACAATCTATAACACAAAATCAGTAGCGTCTTCAACCTTTAGTAAATGAGATTTTGTACAAGTTCTATTAGCAGGAAAGGTTTAGTTTACTCTCTTTACTTTATATTGTACCCACCAATTAGTTCTTCCCAAATATTCATAGCTTCAAATTTGTCTGTTTAACTTACCTTAATTCACATTTGTATAATGAATTTAGCTTTCCAAACATTTTGAATGCTAAATTTGGTTTAAATCCATTTGTTTGTGTCATTGGTATTGATTCATATATTGCTATTCATAAATTTTTTCAGGTTTCTAGTAGTGTTTTCTTGGTCAATGTTTTTTTCTGATACTACCCGAATTTCTTAATGCTTTTTCTTACATATTAGTTTCTATATGTAGGCGTGAATATGTTAAGGAGCTAGTTGAAAAGTAGGCTAAAGATTTGGTTGAAGAGGTAATTAGTAATGTGCTACCCAATGGCAAATTGGTTATCATTTGGGTTTAAGGATATTATTGGATGGAAATGCTTGTCTTGGTCGGAGACCTTTTATAACTATTCTTTGCTTGGACCTGGTTTTAGCTTTTCCTACTCTCTTTTAGTTGGATTTGTATGTTAATTAACTATTTCTTACTTTTGGGGTCTTACTTGGTACTCCCCGTATGTTGACTTACTCAATTTTAGCAAAATACTAAAAACCATTTATTGTGAGCAATCTAAAAGTTTTTGCGCTTAGTTTATGTTAGCTTTATGTTGACTTGTTTAATGTTAAAAACCATTGCTTGTAACCAGTCTTAAACTTTTGGGTCTTACTTATTGCTCCCTTAATGGAAGGTAATTCTATTGTAAATAGGATAATAGTCTTATTTGTAAGGCATAGAAGTAAATTATTAGTAAAAGGCCTCTTCTCTCTTGACAATTCTCTCTATCTTCTCTTATTCTCTCTTACTCTCTATTATCCCAAATTATACACGCATCAAATGGTGTTTTTATTGAACATCATGCCTCAGTTCCATGGTGTTTGTACAATCTCAAAACCTTCACAACCTTCTTCATGGCTAGTAGTCTCATTGTTTGATTGAACAGGAGTAGAATGGATTGTTGAAGTAAATGAGAAATTGAAGGATTTCTGTACCAAGGTAGAGGGAAAAATCTTCTCTTTGCCTCATTTTTTCTATGTGGATGTGCTAAAGATTGGTGGTGCACCTGGTGGATCATCAAACATGAATATTATACATTAGAGGAGTTTTGCATGCAATTCATCTCAGATTTATGAAAATTGCATATCAGATTCAACAAAGGGAAGAGTAGTGTGTAACAACAACATAGATTGTGGATTCATCCTTAACAAATTCATCAATAGAAATTCAAATTCAAAATAAGGAGTAATCAGATCTAACAATATCAGTAATCTAAAATCAAAAAACAGCACATTAGTAATTCTAATCAACAAGAGGAATAACCAAATCGAGCAACAATAAACAATCTGAGAAGATATCAGATTAGCGAAATAGAGCAACAAAGGAAATCAACAACACCAGATCCATGTTTTCTTGTAGCAAAACCAGTGTTACTAATGATAGCAAGAGTGACAAATTCCGACAGAGAAGCCAATCCACGGTAAAGTCAAGGACGTCTCCGTGGAAAGGAAGGGGGAGGAGTCATCGCCCACGGAGGACTGGGAGAAGCTATTGATGGAAGCAACGATGAAGGCTAAAACACCACTGGATCTGGTTTGTGTGATTCCATCGGATCTAAGCATCGTCGTGGTAGTTGAGGTTATAGAGGCAGTGGCGGACAACTTTACCATTGCGGTGGAAGAAGTACAAGTGCCTTTAGAAACCAAGCCACCGTCTCAGCCTGGATTGAGTAGATTCTAGAAAAGAATGAAGGAGGTGCCCGTTGGAAAGTAGATCTGGGCGACGATCTAGGTTCTAAAAGCAAAAGACAAGCCAGCGATCTCATTCCAGATGAAGCCTGATGAGCACTCTCAGTGCTGCGATAAGAGGAAAGAGGACTAAATCCAAGAAGAATCTCCAACATTCTGTGTTGATGAAATGGTGGTGGTAAACAACAATGGAGCTATTGCATTTTTAGTGAACCGCCATGAGAAAGAAAGAAAAACGGTTGACTTCATAGGCTGGGGTGTGGTGGAAGTAGCCATTGCAGCAATCATGAAGAAGAAGGGAAAATTCTGGAAAGGAGCTAAGCATCTAGAGATGCAAGAATAGGGTATGAGTTTCACCTTAGTCCTAGTAGACTAAGCTCACACTGCAAAGGAGACTTTAGTGGGTTGTAAGCATGTGCTGACAATTTTTAGACTAGCCCAAAGTACGGAAAAACTTAGGAAATTTTATTTTGTGCTTTTTATGGATTTTGATCAAATTCTTGTCAGCCCAATAGCATTATGGGACCTTAGTGAAAATTTTATTTTTGAAGCATCAGAATAGGAATAATTACTTTTTTCCATTGTAATTAGGAGCTATTGTAATTAGACATTAAAGTGTGTTTTCTTTTGTTTTTCTAGCAACGTTGAGGGCAAGGTTGATTTGAAGAGGAAGATAATGATGGAAGATAATTCTAGTATAAATAGGATAATAGTCTAATTTGTAAGGCATAGAAGTAAATTGTTAGTAAAAGGCCTCTTCTCTCTATCTTCTCCTATTCTTTCTTACTCTCTATTATCCCATTTTATACACGCATCATCCCTTTACCTTGCTTAATGTTACAAAATGTTGATTGCAAGCAATCTTAAATATTTACGTAACATAGAAGGTTAAGAGTAACCAATATAATTTTCTTTGTAAATAACATCAATTGAAAAGGAAACAATGCAGATAAAATCCTCGAATCAAATATCTTATTATCTTAGCAAGTTTTAAGTTTGACAAAAAAATTTTGCTACAACCACTACAAAACTTATTCTGAAACCAAACTATTAACACCATATAAAATTTTGTTTACTAATCGTTTATGTTGCAATGGGTGAAGAGACAATAGCTTTGGCGATGGTTGAATCAAGAAGATAAGCTGAGAACCCTAGCCCATTCCCAATAAAAAAAAGGTGTTCTAGGCAATTTCATTGATCAGGTCCATTCTCATGTTTCCACTTGTACAGTTGCATATGACTATTGAAATTTTGTTAGAGGAACAACTATCGATACAAATAATGCTTCATATCTTTCATTGAGGTATTACAATGAACTATTACAATGAAATAAATAACTTTAAACTCTTTATATTAGTGGTGATATTTGTGGGCAGATGCTTTTGCATTATTTAGAATTGTCTTTATATCTCATGCTCTAGTTGGCCCTTCTTTGTGCAACTCAACAAAACAACAATTATAGTCACTACATCATGAGTAAAATAAAATATAAGGACTCTTCAGAAAAACAAAATAGCTAGCACAATCTTTTACTCCTACACAAATCATTGCTCATATTGAAAAACAAAAAGAACTTTCAAAGACCAAGAAACACAGGACTGTATAGTGCTTAGCTGCAATTATTTCATGAAAAGAGCACTTCCACAAGATGAATTGTATAGTCTTCCATATATAATGATAATCACTCTGTTCAATAGATACATCCTAAACTCTTATTTCCAGTAAGCTACTCATTTTTTCATGACTACAGAGAGTAAATGATTTAAGGGAATTAGACAAGATCAAACTCTGAAAAGGTATATTACACAGTGACTGCTTCTACTGAGTGAATTAATTCAACATTTATCATACGCTTAAAAATCATGCAACTATTCTGCATTATTTAACTTAATGGTTCATATTCCTAAAATTCATCACCATTCCCCACTACTAGTACACAAAATGAGCCATCATATTTCTTTAGAGTTCAAACAACAACTCACAAAACAAGGTGTAAGAATCTGTATATGGACTTGTATATATTATTATATATTGTGTGCTATTATAAAGTTACCCAAATTAAAGTGATCTGATAAGGATAAGCTAATAAGCCTAAATCATCCCATTAAGTATGGTCTTATTATGTATAGATATCATGTTACCTAGTTACTAATTTTATGATGGGCTGAATTAGAAACTAGGGTTTACAGAGTTATAAAAGGTTATGGTCCCTAAGTTATACGCATGCCTCTTTTCTTGATGTCCCATCATCAGAAAAGGAAGAGTTGTCATCTCTAAAGGATACATATCAACTTGGAAGATCAATAACCACATGTCCAAACACTAGTCAGTTCCTATGAATGTTCAGGTATGCTTCCTCATCTAGTCTTCCAATTTTCTTGATGATTTAACACGGATGATCTTGGGATTATAAAGAACTAAATTTCTAACAAGTGGTGTCAAAGCAGTCCATGATTAAATCATTGAGAAATAATTGATTTCCCTTTCATTGATATTTGGATTTCAATTAAGGCTTAAAATTAAAAGCTGAATAATTTTTGTTTGGCATGTAAGTTGTCACTCTTGTTTGGTCTTTTGGCATGTTGATGCATAAAGTAAAAGATTCAATTATTTGTTCATTTACAAATAAGGATTTCTCTCGTTGATATTTGGAGTACTACATATGTATTTTTTTTATAGGGTACGTACATTCCCTTTTCTTTTATTAAAGTTGTATTAAGAACATAAATGTATTTCAATTCTTGTTACATAGAAAATTTTGGTAACAATTATGAGGATTTTGAAATAAATTGACTGAGTAGTCTCTCTTGTCTAAGTCAATTTATTTTGGAGCATAAGGATAATTGCGAGCATATAGTTCCTACGAGTATTGATTGGTCCAAAGGAAAATTAGTATTTAGTCGAAGTACATGCACACTTGTGGTAATCAATATATGGTGATTGTCAAGTTCCGTGTGAATGATGAGTCGGTCCAAAGATAGGCTTATTGTTCGACATGATTTATTATCAATATTTGATTACTACATAGATAATTCATGCGGATGTTGACCGGCCCAAAGGAAGGTCTATATCTGGCAGAATTATATATACAATTGTGATTATGGGTATGTTATGGTTATTAGGTTCCATGTGGGTAATAATTCGATTCAAAGATAGACTTGTTATTTGACAGGATTTACTATCAATACCCGTAACTACATCAAGAGTACCACTTAAAAGTTAATATTTCTGTCCAAGGACTAAATATTAATATTGTTCTAGGTATCTTGTGATGAGCCCTACCATTATTTGAGTTTATTTGAATTCATGTGAGTATGTTATTTTATTCTGATTTTAATATTATATCTGCTTATGTTATATCTGTCAATATGAGTCTATTTCTATATTAAATAGAACTAATTTAAGGAATGGAAAGAGAGCATTATGATCGTTCTTAGTTACTTGGATCTAGACTGTGCACTAAAGAATGAACCACCCTACTGCTCTTATGGATAAAAGTTTCAATAAGGATTATTTAAAAAAAATGATTTTGAGAAGTAGAATCGTTCAAATTGCATGAGTCTTATGACCATGTAGCATAAGGTTCTGGAAACATTCAAGTACAATATGTTCAAAAAGATATTCAGTGCTAATAAATTTCTTAAGAATTTTTATTTTATTTTACCTTTCTTTCACAAAAAATGGAGGCTTTGTTTGTAACATCCTAATTTTTAACCCAATACTCTAGAACATATTTAAGTTAACCATTAGTCTATTACGTCATAGTTTCCTCTTTACTTTAAAATACTTAGCGGAAAATATAGGTAAACCTTTTTTTTCTTGAAATGTAAAAGCAAAGTAAGAGCCGCGCAACACGACGAATGATGAAGCATAAAAAGAATAAAACACAAATCCAAATAAACACCTCATGAGTATCCGATCATAAAACACGTAATTGCATAGCATGATAAGACAACCGCATATATAGATAGATGATGTGCCCACTCAAGATAAGCGGGACTTAGTTTAGTACAATATCGAACAAATACAACTGAAATAGAAATACATGGAAATATAAAAGAGAACACCCACACCTTAGTGCACCTAAAATGAATAGCCTTTCTGGACAAAAGAAGGCTACCCTAATCTACGTGTGGTGTGTACACTATCACTCCTCAAGCGCATCTACTGCTGGTGGTTCGGATAGGGTGGGACATAATCGATCCATGGGCGAACCGCATCCGGAGTGGGCACTTGCTGTGGCTGGACATGAGCTCCTCAACGGGGATGCATGGACTGCCTCCAAGCCAACCTCGGCTGTGTGACCGTCTCTTCACTACCCTCTACCCTCAGTAGGGGAGTAGGGGTAGAGCTCTCAGAGTATGGATGGGTGGGTGGATCCTCTGATGGGTCAGTCTCTGAATGTCTCGAACGGGGGACATAGTCGGGAAAATCACGGGCGGCGGACTTGGCAAAGTATGTGCGGAGTACCCTCTTGTTATGCATCTGCGCTCGCTCAAAAATCATGTCGTCACCATACGGAAAAGTCAGAGAAAATTGATGGCTATGTACAGAGTGAGAAAAGAGGCGTCCTAAAAACATAAACACTTGGAGTTTGCAACTCCCCTCAAAATGATACGACTGATGCTCCGGGTCGTAGTGCATCTCCCAAGTGGGGGTATCAATGAACAACACGAAAGTCGCCATCTGAAGACGTGATAGAAGGAAAAATAGAGGGAGTGAGAATCTTGCTAAAGAAACTCAGTAGGGCAACCTCCCATCTAGGTGTCATCATCTACGTCCTCAGGAACCTTGGATTTCTTTGAAAAAGGTGAGCATGCATAAAATTCACTTATTAGGTTTTAAACTTAATTATCCAAGGTCCGTTCCTTTTAGGATGAGTCTTAATGGCATAGATGCAACATAATAAAGTATGAATGTATGAAGATGCAACTGGCAGAATCAATTAAACATTTATAGAACTATCAACATCATACAGGTGGCATAAAGTGGCATATACTTCTCATGTAAAAACATTTCTCTTGCTGTAACAGTATGACATTCAAAGCATCATACTGTACATAGGGATCACCCTAAAATCATCTATAGGTTATGAGCTCATACCTTAACTAGTCGTCACTAGTTCTTACTTATCATCTGATAAGTGAAATCTCAATAATAATAATAATCATAACAGAACGCGTCGCACCGGCATCAAATACACGGTGAATATTGTCCTCTTCGGGGTGTTACGTATCGCCGTCCCCCAAAACCCGTTCTCACAGTACTATGTCACATTCAAAACTCAAATCTTTTTGAAAACTTTCTAAGTTCCTCAAATTTGTCAGAAATTCGGCAGCATAACCACGGCACACCGAATTTCTTCCAAATTTGCTTTATGCCACATTCATATATATATATACATAATCATGAGCATCACAGTCATTTTAAATTTTCATAATAAATACATGCACTCATATGAAGCACTAAAGTTCATTATGCTCTTAAACCTAGGGTGTCTTATGCTTTGACCCTTACGGGGCTTAAACTCAAGATATAATTATTCTAACGTTCGCTATTAACCTTTTATGCACCCAAAGATTCACAACTAAAGATTCTTACTAATATTTATGTTTGTCAATGAATCTGGACAGCATCATGCTTTAAGGGCAGGATTACATCTTGTGATTACAGGGGTTCTAGAAACTACATTTTAGACCCTTTCTACGTTTTGTCTTCTTCGAAAGCGCTATAAATCAAACCGAAACCAATTATGGGGCATTCTTATGCCTATGAACTAATTATAAACCATGTTTACTACATTACAAGGTTGCTGGACAGAAACAGAAAATTAAATAATCTAAGTGTTCTAAAATTGCACTTTTACGGTTTTCTAGTTACTAGTTTTTCTATAGGCGCTAAAAATCAATCCTATATTAAATGTTGCCAAGTCTTTCATGATTAATCGATCCTAAACTGAATGTAAGCCCATTAAAACAATTTTGGCAATAGCTAAAAATAAATGGGTCAAAACTATACTAAAACTCAACTTTACGGTTTATCGATAAGACTAGTTTCTTTCCTAACATGCATAGAAAGGCTCCCACCTCAACATATATAATTTTTTAAACATTCCAGCATATTAAAATCATCATCAAACAGCAACCAAATCATTGAGGCAAAACCGAATTCATTCATTATCATACCAAGCATGAAATTTCATTTTCAATATACATAAGTCACTAGTTTCTCATGGATTCACTTTAGGACTTCAAAAATACTTTCAAAACCAACTTATTTCACTAAAATCATCACAAACTAAACAAGGGCAGCAACCATTTGAGTTGGCCCATGATTGAAATTTAAAACGTAAAATCATACTTGAAGTATTCTTTGAGTCCTTTAATGCTTAAGAAAATCTTAAGACATAGATTATGGGCACTTGTGACTAGATGAAACTCACTCCAAGCTCATCATCATCACATGGCTGAATTGTGCACTCAAGGGAATGCTTCCATAACCAAACTTCAACTTGAGATAAAAGGGCAAGTCTTTGAGCTCTAGGTTCTTAAAGTGATGACAAAATATAAACGTGCCATGCATTCCATTTTATTCTTCATTATAAAGTAAAGTGAGAACTTCAAAGTAAATATGAGATGCAAGAACTTGAAACATAAACATGAGGTGCTAGGAATATAAATATACAAGACTTGAAAATAAATATGCAAAGCTTGAAAGTAAATATGCAAGTTCATTTTATCTTTTAGGATTTAAGTGATCACTTGAAATATAAATATGAATGCAAGTCCAATTCTTTATTTTAGTGCTCTAGATTCGACAACAATCGTCTTTAAGGCCGAAATAGGTGAGCTTCGAGATTAATTATTAGGTTATATGAGAATGCAACTCTTGTTTTAATCTTTACGTTTTAGGTGATTAGCTCAAAAATAAATATGCTAGGCAAGGAAAATAAATATGAATGCAAGTTCATTTTACATTCTTCACTAGAGCTCTTGCAAGACTTTAAAGGAACTTAAATCTCAACCCAAACTTATCATAGCAAGATAAAGTGAACTTTAGAGTTCTTCGTACCAAGGTGTCAAAGAAACCTTATGGTTTGAATATCATCATCAACTTCAAGGAAATGGATGAAGAGATTAAAATAACTAACAACCAACATTATTCAAAACAAAACCTTGAACACCAAAGGAAAGGAAAGCAAGGCCGAAGCCATGAGGAGGGAAAGAACAAAACTTTAAAACTCTAGAGGCCATGATCTTGGAGACACATAAACTCCAACATCATGTGCTTTCATCCTTGAGTCATTTTTATCCAAAAACAAACCTTCAAAGCTGAAACTATAGCAAGGAAAAGAGAAGGAGAAACCGAAACCAAAACAAGAAGAGGAAAAGGAAAAGAAACTGAAACCTTTGAAAGAAAAGAAAGGGATAACCCAAAATGTGTTGAGATTAATACCAAGCTTTAGAGGTTTCTCAAATGATAATCATGAGTCCATTGTTTTGAAACCTCATCATCAAGCCATGGTTTTTCTTCCAAGATAGGCCATTATGGCCGAAACTAGAAGGAAGAAAAACGAAGCCAAGAAACCCAAAAAAAAAGAAAAGAGAAGGAAAGAAGAACTAAAAGATTCAAGAGAAATCATAAAGCACATAACTAAACAATAACTTTTAATGAATGCAACACTTAAAATAAAATCCCTACCAAGTGATTTAGAGGTTGAGATGAGGGAAGAAGATGAAGAAGTTGACGAAGAGGAGCTCTTGAACTTGAGAGAAAAAGGAAGGCTTTGAGGTGCTCTTGAAAACTCAACTTGGCAAATGAACCAAAAGTGCTTCAAGTTCATCCAAGCATGCTATTTATAGAGAAATGAAACATGAGGGGTGAGAATGGGGGGGGAAGAATAGCACCATTTTTATGGAAGGAATGAGGGAGGAAATATATCTTGGTTATGTCATTTCAAGGTAAGGTGTAGGCATGGTGTAGCATGCTTCTTTGAGTGTGTGAGTAAACAAATTTATGATGCAAGAGGGGATGAGGTGGCACCACTTTTTGGGGATCTAAGGGGAGGAAAATCTTTCATTTAATTATGGTTTTGAGGTATGTTTAAGTGTAGTTTTGATTAGGCTTAGGATTAGGAACTTGTAAGTAAGTGTGTAAGTGAAAGGATAGATAATCAAGGCTATTTTAAGGCATGATTAGTGAGCACTCTAGCCCATTAGTGGGGTCAAAATCCTATTCTACCTAGGCTTCTTGGAGTATGGAGAGTGAATAGTGAAAACACTATTCAAGATTCCATGTCTTGGGAACTTGAATTTTTAAAAGAAAAAGGGGTTTTTGAGTTTAATCTAAACAATCTTAGGTTCTAATTAATTTTAATAACTTATTTTGACTCTAGATTAATTATAAAAATTAATTAATCTTCGATTAGAGCCTAATATTGCTTAGGTTTGCTTAATTACATCATTAAACTCAAATGGCACTATGCCAGGGGTAAAATCATAATTTTGCACAAAAACTACTCCGGACCACCGGGACTTAAACAGATATTTTTAAACACATGAAAACGTCATTTTAAATCTTTGGGGAAAGTTTCGGGCTAGAATGGCACCTCTACCCGCGCAAAACGCTATAGGGGTATTTTGGTCATTTTGACCCGAAAACTGTAGAAAACATGATTTTTGTTTCCAAAATCACTCAAGGACCATCTAATCCCCTTCAAACATAGAGTTGACCCTTCGAGGATTGCCGGGCTGGCTATCCTCGAATTCCGGGCAGAAAATGACCTCAGGGGTATTTTGGTCATTTTCTCTCAAATAGAAAAATCAGGGTGTTACATTGTTAATAGCGATAATGCTGGAATAAGTATGATTTTATCAATTTTTTTTTCATTAAGTATAGAGAAAAATAAAATAAAGTCTATACGAGTATATTATGGAAATGTCTCATCTTGTTTCAAAATCAAAGGCATTAAAGTTGGAGCTGTTTTGTGATATGCTCATGATTTAGTTTTGATTTTTCTTTTGGCACAATTTACTTAGTCTTTGGTTAATTAAATAGCCAAAAGGATAAATAGTTTCTTAATGAATCATGCTCTTTTTTTAATTGTGTGCCAAAAGAAAATATGTGTGAAAGTAAAAAAAGGCTAAAAGTGTTTATTGGCAAATACCTTTAAGGATAAAAGTATGAAAGAAAAAGGATAAAGCTGCAAAAAGTTCACCTTGGAAGAAACAACAATAAGAATAAATAAGGAATTTAGCTGTAACTTCTGTTGGACTGGTGGACTTATAAAGAATTATTATTCCAAATATAACTTTTGGCATATAAAGAAATACACAATTCTCTTCCATTTGTTTTAAGGTTACCTTTTGACAGTTTGGTGGATAGATTATGGTTTAACTATTCAGATAAGTGTGTATTAAAGAGAAACAAACAATCACAAAGAGATTCAATATCAGGAGATCTTCAGATGCCTTTGAACTTATATGGTCATTTGTGGGATCATTTCATATGGTTTCCTGGAATGATCAACAATATTTTTGTTGTTCATAGTTGATCTTTAAGTTATAGATACCTTTATCTTATTTGTGAGAAGTTTGAATCATTGAACATGTTTAAGGTATTTAAAGATTATATTGAAAATCAAGGTAAAAACATTTAGGCTATCAAATCTTACATGGTAGTTAATGCTATGGTAGACATGATGGATCATGTGAACATTGTCCATAACAATTTGCCAAATCCTTGGAGGAATATAATGTCATCTCATAATATACCATGTTGGATGCTATTTTAGCATAAATAGTATTGGTTAGAGACGAAACAAAATTATAAGATATGGTAATAGTATGATTAGTCAAACTATCCTACCAATATCACTCTGGGAAGAGGCATTAAAAGTTGCAGCCAATATCCTTAATGGAGTTCCAATCAAAGTAGTGACCAAAATTCCTTATGCATTATGGATTGGAAAATTTTCCAATATAAAGAATTTACACATTTGGAGTCATCCAATTGAGGCAAGGCTTCTATAGGCCAACTGAAAAGAAACTGGACTCAGGAAATGGTCAGTGGCTACTTAGTTTGGATAATTTATATGGTCTGAGGGGTATAAGCTTTATGATCCCACAATTAGATCAATCTTTTAGATATGAATGTTAGTTCTTTGAGGATAATAAGTTTGGGGCATAAATAAGGTTGAAAATAATGTTGAAAATTTTCCCAATAAAAATGAAGAAGGTACTCCTGAAATTAAACTCAGTAACTTCAAGAACAAATGCCACTAAGGAGATCCACTAAAGAAAAGAGAAGTGTGGCTTCTGATATTTGTTTCATACTTCTCCATTAATATAAGGAAGGTAATGGATTGTTGGAAGATAATACAATCAACTTCCATCATACCATGAAAAGTATTAACTCTCAATTGTGGATTGATGCTACGAGTGAATAACTTTAGTCTATGAAAGACAATAATATTTGAGAGCTCATCCCATTACCTGAAGGTTTGAATCTAATTGGTTGCAAATGAATATTTAAAATCAATAGAGATTTGAGGGTAATGTGAAGAGATATAAGGAATATCTTGTTACAAAAGATTTCACTCAAAAGAAAGGCATGAAATAAGAAGAGACTTTCTCTCTGATTTTATAGGAAGGCTCTTTTCAGATAAAAATGGCATTTGTGAATTACTTTGATCTAAGTTATATTAGATGAATATTAAGATTATGTTTCTCAATGGTAACATTGATGAGACAATTTTTTATGGTGTTATCAAAAAACTTTGTATTAAGAAATGCAAAGAATTTGGTTTGCAAATTAAAGTAATCCATCCATGAATTTAACTAAGTTCCTATCCACAGCATTACAAATTTCATCCAATTGTTATCTCGTTTGGTTTTGAGATAGATGAAGTTGATTATTGTATATGCCTAAGTTTAGTGGGAGTATATGCATTATTTGGTTTTATGTGTAAATTGCATACTGCTTGCCAATTATGATTTAGTTTACACAAGAAATTTATATCAAAACAATTTGAAATAAAAATCTAAGGGACATCTTTTTTGTATTAGGGATTTAGATGCATCAAGATTTCTCTTAATGTATTCTTGGATCATCACAGAAGAGTTATATTGAGAAGGTAGTTAAGAAAATTGGCATGTAACATTGCAAATCAAGATACACCCCTATTACTAAGGGAGACATGTTTAGTCTCAATTAATACCCTTAAAGTAATTTTTGAAAGAAATACAGAAGATTTCTTGTGCTTCCATATTTAGAATTATAATGTATATTCAATTTTGTACATGTTTGGATATTATGTACACTGTTGGGAGGTTAGGCAAATATTTTGATAATGTGGCAATGGATCATTGGATAGCAATTAAATAGATCTTGTGTCATCTTCAAAGAACAAAACATCACATGTTCACATGTGGGAAGTCGCATAAGATTAGAGATCATTTGGTATTTAGGCTCTGACTTTGCTGGATGCAAAGGCAATTATAGATTGAGTTTAGGCTATAATTATATACTTATTGGAAGAGCAATTTTTGAAAGAGTATTAAATATATACTTGTTGCTTTTCTAATAAAGTAATTGTGTTTAAAGGTTATTATGAAGCATCCAATCATACAATATGGCTTTGAAATTTTGTCACAGGACTTCAAATTATAGATGAAATTGAAAGACCACTTAAGTTATATTTGACAATATGTTAGTAGCCATATATAATAAGAGGAGCACAGAGTGATAAAAGTGTTTATAGAGCGTATTAGCATAAACTCCATGGTTGCGGATCCGCCTATTAAGGGACTAACACCCAAGGTTTTTCATGAGCATATTGCTTATATGGATGTGATATCATTTTATATGATATGTTGTGTCAGTAAGAGTGGGCATTTGGATGCTCAAATTTTTTAGATGAACCTTAAGTTTATGGATATTTTCTGCAGAAATTAAGTATCTGATTTTGTTTTTGACTTTGATTATAAGTATATGATCTCATAAGGAATAAGGTTGGACTAATTGGAAATAGACATGGTAGATCACATTACATGCAATTTCCATGCTATACATCCATACTTGATCTATGTTATTTGGTTTTACTGATATATGTGACAATGGATGGACTTGGTTAAGATACATGTAACGAAAGTCACCTTGATCCTATATTAGCATAATTGATGGACGAGATTGTTGGGAGATATTTTGATCATGATAATAAATTTAGAGCTCATAAAGTTACAACTCAATATACAATTTGTGCATATATATGTACGTCCAAGTGGGAGATTATAAGAATTTGTATGTAGACTTGTATATATCATTGTATATTGTGTGTTATTATAAAGTTTGGCCCAAATTAAAGTGATCTAATAAGGATAAGTTAATAGGCCTAAATCATCCTGTTAAGTATGAGCTTATTATGTGTAAATACCATGTTACCCAGTTACTAATTTTATGATGGGCTGAATTAGAAACTAAGGTTTACAGAGCTATAAAAGGTTATGGTCTTTTCTTGATATCCCATCATCAGAAAAAGGGAAAGCCGTCGTCTCTAAAGGATGTGTATCAACTTAAAAGATCAATAACCATTTTTCCAAATACCAATCAATTCCTATAGATGTTCAAGCATGCTTCCTCATCTAGTCTTTCAATTTTCTTGATAATTTAACATGGATGATCTTAGGATTACAAAGAACTAAATTTCTAACCCAAAGGATAAGCTAAAACACAACAATGTCTAAAATAACACACCAGAGCAAAAAGCATCATAATTCTATAAGTACAGTTCTTCAAACTACATGAAGCCTTGTAAACCTCAAGAATTTCCCAGATTCCTTCAACCCAAACTCAAGCCTTTAGCCACACACTGTATTCCACTTAACAAACTAAAGTTCTAGATCTTCATTTCCTTCCATCTACTCATGGCTTCAACAAATATGTAGAAGAAAACATCCATTAATCAACAATTTTTACAATAAAGTTGTATGAGTTTAACAACAAACTACATACTTAACAATATACTGAGAGACATGCATGAAAATACAAGCAAAGTATAGTTCAAATAAACTAAAAAGAAAATTTGATAAAACTAAGATTGATGGAGAACGCTTACCTTCAAGTTGTTGTCGGTAGGAAAAGGGCAACGATAGCAACAGACTTGAGATTCATCGAATTGAGCTTCTTGGAAAAGTGTTTACTTTCGCGAGCGCCATAGATCCCAAGCTTACCACTGTTTGGTGGAGTTGGGGAGCATGGATCCTGCTCCCTCATTCACACCCATTTGCGAATGTGTGCCTTCCTAATGGCTGGCTGCCATCAGCCGTCAAGTTGCCAGCTGTAGGTCGTCGGCCATAGAAATAGGTGGATCAGAGGTTCTTCTACAACAAGGATCAACCGATCAGAGTAGATATTCTTTTTTTTCTAGAAATCTGGTTTTTTTTTCAGCTTTGATGTTTTATTTTTATATTTTGAACTTCAAAAATGATTTTCATTAACACTTAAGTACTCAGAGAGTAACAAACTAAGCACAGACCGATGCTCCATGTAAGACGTCGTGTCTCTACTCCCCATTTGTACAGCAAGACGCCTCATGCTTGAGGTGTTGATTGGCACCTCATCTTAGAATTGGCCTAAAAAAAGTGATTTGGGAACAAGTTTTCAATCTAATGACTAGGATATTGATACAACAACAACCACGAGAATAAATCAATGTCACTAAAGTTTCTATATGGGTATAAATGTAGTGTTAAAATTTTAAATATATTCAAAATAGAATTAGTAAAATCTACAACTAAATGAACGTGTCTTAAGCAAGAGAGTGAATATTGTCACTCTTTTGTTTATCTCGCCCTCACTCATAAATTTATTTATTAATTTCGATAAAATGCCCACTTTTTATTTTTATAGTTAAGTCGGAAGAAATATTCAATTAATTCACATTCTGTACATAATATATTAAATTTCATTTTTAAATAAAATTAAATAAATGAGAGATGCGACATTTATTTTCTATCTCATTAATAAAAATAGTTTACAAGTTAAATTCAATTTTTATTTCATTTTTAAAAAATAATATTATGCATAGTTTTGAAGAGATTATACAATCATTCCTTACTCCTACGTTGCAAGGATCAAAACGATTAGAAGCTATTGTTGTCTAGATCAGGATAAAGGTGTTTGGTTCCAGAATGAGCTCCCCCTTCCTTCTGTCATTACATAGGTTCATATATTGGTGGGTCTTAATGAGGGAGGATAGAAATAGGAGTGGATCATGGGATTGCTCATTATGGGGCTTGATAGGGGCATATATCACAGGCATGATTAGAGAGGGATAATTGACATGCGGGTATTAGGCTGTATCATCAAGCTTAAATGGTTAGGCGTGAACCAAGCGTCGAAGAGGGGTGGTTGCCTTGACCAGTCCAAAAACCACTATGAGTGGGTTAATGGCTAGGGATTTAGATAGTTTATATGAGGTAATAGATTCAAATTCCATTATCATTAATGTGCCAAAAAAATAGAGTGAGTGAGAGAGAGAAATGTTTCATGTACAACAAAATACTATAACAACTTTAAACCTTATTATATAATGAGGGAATGATATAAGTTGCTCTATTTATTGGACCAGACTCTTATTTTGTCTTTATGCACCTCTATATAATATGAGTAAGGATTCTCTAAAGTGAAAATCTCAGTTTAGAAAGTAAAGTAAGGAGAATTTACTTTTGGATCAATTAAATTAAAAATGCGACCCTCTTTATTGTATTAATCCAATGATGAAATTGTTCACTTTGTCCTCTAAAGTGAGATTCTCATTTTAGAGGATCCAAATCCGTATAATATAGGTGTTAACTTTTTATATTTTGTTGCGTATGAAACATTTCTAAAAGATAAAGGATGTTAGGTATATGATTTTTATGAGGAATATTCTAGAATAACTGCTATCTTTTCTGCAAGATTCTAATTTTTTTTATTTATCTCATTAAAATTAGTCTTTCTTTAATATATATATATATATATATATATATGAGGATTGCTAATCTTTACACATTCATATATAGGTTAGCAAGCTACACATTTCATTATGGACAAAAAACCTAAGTCTCTTTATTTTAAAGTAGTTTTATGAAGTGGGTAGTTTAGTAATTATATCTTATCCTAATTAATTGTTCATCTACTTTATTTATCACATTCTCTCTCCTTTCTCTTCACACTTATTAGACTGTAGCTAAATTTTAAATACAATATTAATTAGGTTTAATTAATCCACAAGTCCTTATAGTTTCACTCAATTTTCAATTAGGTCTCTACATTTTAAAAGTTTTTAATTAGGTCCCTATATTGCATAAATTTTTTTAATTAGGTTCCTGTCTCTATAAATCGTTACAAAAATGTTAACTTTAATGGAATCTTCAAATAATATTCTTTATTTACAGTTTTAGATTAAAAAAACAAAATCATAGCCATTCATTTCAGTTAAAACATTGATATAACTAGTGATACATGATGCACTATATAATACCACCATATCAAAACACCCTCTAATCCCTACACTGCCAACCACCACCATCAGCCTTCCTTCCATCATCATCAACCTCTAGATCCTCCTTCCTCCACCATCCTTCTCGCCTCAGCCGCCAAAAAAATCGGATCTGAAGCTTCCCCACACCGCCAGTCTCCCTTTCCTCCCTTCGCTGCTCCTCTTTCTACCAAGTTGTGACCCCCTACAAACCACCGGAAAGACGCCCGGAGCTAAATGTGAGCTGCGGTGGTAACCTCCCCCTTGGCCGACCTTGCTCCCCCTCGCACTGTGGCGCGTCGAGCCTTCCTTCACTACGGCTTTCTCTCCTTTTTCAACCTCCACTCTCTTATTCTCAGTCACTCTCTCGGATTCTCTCTCTCTCTCTCTCTCCCCATGCATACCTCACCCTTTTGCCTCTGTGGGTATGTGCATTAGTTGTGTGTGTGTTTGAAAAGGGACTTTGTGCCTAACTTGTTTTTCTTTCTTTTTTCTTTCCACCGAATCCTCTCCCCATGTGTACCCCGATTTTTCATCTATGTAGAAAAAAGAAATGTAGGCAAAGTCAAAAAAAAGCTCATGATTCCAAGCCACGCTCCTTTGTCTGTCTCTGCTTTCAAGGGGTTTGTGGTGATAATAGATGATGGTGATAGTTCGATCAGAAACATATTATCGTTTTTAACCAATACATGATACATAGCAGAATCAAAGATTACAAGAGTAATCTTAAATATAAATAGTAGCAGGAGAAGGATGTTCCATTCGATTCTTGTAGCTTCCAAATTTCCAATCACTGGAAAAATGGGATTGTTGAAGAACGAGCGAAAACCAGAAAAATGAGGAAAAACCCATTCCCTTTTTTTTCTCTTTTTCCTGAAGATTTTAAGCTTCTCATATTACTATATGTGATTAACTAGCAACTATGGCAGCTTCAGCTGAAACTTTTTTTTTTTTCCAAAGTGGCGATGATAGAGAGGATGGGGACAGGATTTCTTGGTTTTTTTTTTTTGAGGAGGTGCGATTATGGGTGTATAAGGTGATGTTTTAGAGTGCATTAAGTATTATCAGTTGTATCAGTGTTTCACTCATTTTAATATTTTTGTAATAGTTTACAGAGACAGGGATCTAATTTAAAAAATTTATCTAATATAGGGACCTAATTAAAAACTTTTAAAATATAGAGACGTAGTTAAAAATTGAGTGAAACTATAAAGATCTGTGGATTAATTAAACCTGTTAATTATCACTAAAAATTTTATTTTCAATTAATGAATTAAATTAAATAAATAAATAATATTTTAGATAAATTAAATTAATTTTTATGTTAGCAATTACCCAAGTTAAGTAATAAGTGATATTGCAAGTAAAACTTTATTTACTTCGATTTTAAATAAGTTTTCGTTCATGTTTAAAGAACGAGCACAATTTTGTAATTTATTAAAGAAGTGAACAAGTATTCAATATTTCAATGATTTAAGAAGTAGATAAAAAATTAATAAAAATGAAAACGGTTGCTTACTGTCTATTATTAGTTTTTGTTGAAAAAATATACTATAAATCTAAAAATAATTTGAGAGGATATCAAGAAAGAAAATTCGAAAGGTTAATTTAGTTCTTATTTGAAAAAAATTAGAAAATGGTAACGGAAAAAATATTAAAATAAACATATATACATTTTTGGTGTAAGAGTGCAGTTTTTTTTAACATATACTGTAGGCCTTTTTTTTAACTGAAAAAGATTTTTTTTAATTCAATAATCACCGCTGAAAAAAAACCATATGCTAAATGTAAAATATTATTTATTTATTTTAATTTAAGTTAATTCATTAATTGAAAGGGTTTAATTTTGATGCACTAATAGTGTAAAAGAGTTTTACACTGTCATTCAACCACATCTTTTCTTTTGTATGACTTTTCAAGTAGTGGGGGTTGAAAGTAATCATATTTACTTATGTGTCATTATATGATTAGATGAATGTGTAAAACTTCTTTACACTATCAATGTGATAGAAACAACCCAAGGAAAAACACTGAATAAAAGAGATTGTATTAAGAGAAATCAAAAGAAACAAGATGCAATGACAGGGAGCAATTATGGTAGAGCACTAAGCAGCTCTCACGCTCCAATTCCTTAATCCAATACCAGCCTATCCTATCCTCTCTTTTGCCCCTATTATATATATCTCTCTGCAACAGAAAATATCCCCATCCCCTATAACAGAAATCTCAACAAATATTGCCCACGCCACTCTTCACAAAACACACCTACCTTTGTGCTAATTCGGTTTGTTTTGGGACCTACAAGGATCCACCTCGGCTCCCTTACCAATTCCCAAGTTACCCCTGAATTTCCTTCTCTTATACACTTTTAGCCCCTCAGAAGGAATTCGGTCTCTAACACAGTGCATTCTAATTAAATCCTAATTGAAAAACAAATTTTTTTAGTAATAATTAATATTGCATTTAAAATTTAGCTACAGTCTAATAAGTGTGAAGAGAGAGGAGAGAAATGTGATAAATAAAGTAGTTAAGCAATTAATTAGGATAAGATATAATTACCAAACTACCCACTTCATAAAACTAGTTCAAAATAAAGAGACTTGGGTATTTTGTCCAAAATAAAATGTGTAACTTGCTAACCTATACGTGAATGTGTGGAGGTTAGCAATTCCTATATATATAAATATATATACTATAAAAAATATAATTGATTGTAAGACTTACTCTGGTTAGATTTTTATTCATAAACCATGATTAAGGAAGGGAATGAACAAGATAGAGCTACTGGGACAAATGCTGCAACAACTGCTGATAGACTTCAAGAGAGAGAACAATCAAGCAACATTTTAACTGAAAGTATGACTCTCAATGACATTGAAGACAATGATATTTCAGATCAAGAAGGGACAACAAAGAAGGCCAAACGAAAAAGAAAACTACGAAACAAAGATGTTGAATCAATGCAGAAGGAACTTGTAGATGTAGTAGAGCATGTGAACCAAAGCAACAATGAATGTGTTTCAAAGATCATCAGCGCACTTAAAGAAGATGAAAAATGTGATAGAAACAGGTTGCACGGGGAATTAAATAAAATTCCTAGGTTACCCGTCATCCAAAGGCTGCAGGCCATGAGAAAAATGATAGATTTAGATGTTATTGTATTTTACACAATAGTAGATAAGGATGAGAAGTATACTTTTGTACAAATGGTGCTAGGGAATTTACCAAGATAGGATAAAAGACATGATTAATAGTTTTAGTAGTGTTTGGCTATTAACTGAGTACTTAGTTTCTCCTTGTTTCTTATATCTCTAACATGACATTTGTTAAAGTGTATTAGTTTCTTGTAATAAGGTACCATTTCTATATTTTCTTATAATAAGATAATTAGAAAATTCAATATCAATGTTTGTTTGTTATCTGAAGAACTTAAAATTTGATGGATTGCAAAAAAAATATTCTTGTCTTGCATGTGTTCTTTATATATTTGATTTACAGTTAAAGAGCTATTATTTTGTTGTCCATATGTTTGATTTTATATTTTTTTATAAATGTTTGACCTTATATTTTACTTTAGGTTCATAAAACAATATCAAATAATATATTGGTTGGATCAACCAATAACATAAAAAATGTCTTTATAATTTTATAATATAACTTAACATGATTATTATTATTATTATTATTTAAAGTTGAAATAAATATATTTATTTTTTAGCTATTTTGTGATTACTTTTTTAAAAAATAATTATTTTCTACTTTATAAACAATCAAAATGATTTTTATAAGTTAAAATTTTATATGCATACCAAACATACTTAACTTTTTGGGAATGAAAATTTGTAACATATTTATAGAACATACCAAACAAGCTGAAAAAGAAAAAGTTTCCTGTTAATACTTACTCCCTAAAAATTTACCCTTTGAAATTTTCCCCCTTGAATTTTTATGGGTAACCAAACATACCCTAAATAGCAAATTTCTTGGGCGAATGTACACATCAAATGCAAACAACAAGTATAACCAACAACTACCTGACAAACCAACAACTATAACTAGCATGAACATGAAATTGTCTATTGAAACAAATTGGAGTCAAATCATCATCATCATCATTATTATTATTATTATTATTATTATTATTATTATTATTGTTATTATTATATGGAACACCTCAAATGAGATGAGTGGTTTATTGTGAGAGTGGAATAATTGAATTTGAGTTATTAGATTTTATATGAATAATCAAGATTAAAACATAAAATCACGTGATATTTTTAAATTATCACATGATCATTAATTTCCATTAATAACTTTTAGTCATCATCATTTATATATGGTTATTGGCCCAGATTTTCTTCCTTCGCTCTAATTATAGTTGTCAACCTCCACACCTTCATATGTAAGTTAGCAAGATACACATTTTATTTTAGACATAAAACTCCCTATTCTCTTTTCTAAATCAACTTAAAATTTTGGACATTATTATAATTTTATTTTGCTCATATTTATTATCATTCTTCTACTTTTTCTCTCACTTAATTAATATCCATTTTCCATTATAACTTCATAGTATTTACTTATTGATTATTATACTTTTAATTTGTCTCAAAATATTAATTCACATGTTTAAAAATTATGTTAAGTGTTTTGTAAAAAAATGAAAGTGTTAAAATCTTAAAAACAATTATATCATTAAATATTATGCTAGCAAGTATGAAACAGTATGAGTTTATCTATACAATATAATAAAGGGGATTCCCTTTGAGTTAGTTATTTTTGGTGTCCAATTTTTTTGCCATTTTTACCCTCATTAATAATTTGTTTTACAATTTTTTTGGCTTCAAAAAACCTTTAATTGGAGTGTTTTGGTATAGAAAACTATGCATCCAATTTTCTTTCCAATTCTGTAATTTTATAGTTATTTAACTTCCGTTAATATTCAAAACTTAAAAACCGACTAAGGGAATGGATGAACTACAAAATTATGACCATTATGAATGAATACATTTCTCATGGACATCATCAGGGTGCAGACATTTCCAATGGAGAAAAAAGGAAATCAAAAAAGAAAATAACTACACAGGGGCCGTTCAAATCAAAAGATGCCAACATATATTACACTATGTGAAGTAATAGAATATGGATTGTGGATTCGAAGTTTCAAAGCGAAATTCTATGCCTTTAATGTAGGTTGTGTGAGTTTATTTGCCTCTTAATTTTTTTTAGAGTTTCTTGATCAAATGAAGATAATTTGCCATGAAATCTGCAAGTATCCACAAATCAAAAAATAAAAAAATGTGGATTGACATGCACGACATTACTTGACAAGATGCTAGTAGAAAATAAAAATAATTATATTAAATATTAGTAAATATTACGTTTAACACCAACAAAAAAAAAGTTACGTGAGAAGCAACAAAGTGTAAATGTTTATTTAGGGAAAATAAAACAATTGTTAAAATAAACGTTTGAAAAAATATACCTAGAATTAGTAAAAATAAATAATAATAATATTATTTTAATTTTTAATTAATTTTTTAATATTCAAGTAAAAAAAATTTGAAACTTGTGGTGAAGAGTCGATATTAATTGAGAGAAACTGTAAAAGAGTGATAATAAATATGAACAAAATAAAATTATAATAGTCTATAATACTAATATTTTAGAGTCGTTTGAGAGAAAGTTTTACAAGTGTCACAATGAAAATGTTTTAAGGCACATATTTTTAAGAAGTTATCATTAATTTTTTGTAAAAAAATAAAATCACAATTATTACATATTATTAGCATATCATTGATAATCATCCGTATTTAAATAATAGGATTGTATTACATTAATTAAATATCTTTAATTATTGTGATAGTGAAATCATGAATTACATTGATAAATTCATTTCACAACTTTAGTATTGATTTCACATCTAAAATTTTTATATTTGATACGAGTAGTGATTTCCTTTTGAATACTAGGTTATATCATTTACCTTTTTTATTAACAATAAGATTATGATAAATTTAATTATTTAAAGATGAAATATTTTTCATGTCATTAGTGATGACATTATTTGATTATATATATAGACTAATTTAATGATTTGAATACTAAGAATATACCAATTCAATAAAAAAAAATTTATATATGTATGCAGGTGAAAATGAAAATCCTGGGATCACCCGGAATAGCCATAAAATTATACCTTCAATAACCTCTGAACTCTTGCAAATAATTTTGATAATTTCATATTTTAAAAGATTTGAATGAATTTTGAAAAAAAAAAATCAATCATACAATTCATGACAACTTTGATAATTTTATGCTTAAAAATATTTGAATGAATTTTGAAAAAAAAAGCTAATGTTGAAAAAAACTTAAAAAAATTGGAGAAGATTTTAAAAAGAAAAAAATGATAGAGATTTATCAAAATCTTATTTATAATTAGAAGTTATTAATGATTAAGATTTCGTATAAAATTTATTGATTGTAAATCTACTATACTAATATTTCAAATTTATTTCATGAAAACTATTACACATATTATTCATATAATAATTTAGGCTTCACATGTCATTTATACAGTGATTTAGGCTCCACTTCTCTCAATTTTTATGTGTAAAGGTTTTTTTAAAACTTAATTTATAATTTACTTATTAATTATTTTTCATATGAAATAAAATTAGATATCACAATCATTAAAGAATCAAATATTACAATAATTAAATATTATAATTTGCACTGAAAGAGAACCCATATTAATATAATTATGATCTATAATTAAATTAAGAACCATTAATAGCCTCATGTTATGAAAGTAATATAAAAAATTATAGAGAAAATATTTTCAAAATAAATAAGCTTTAAAATCAACTTTTTTTCTTTTTAAGAAAAACATGTAGGTCAAATTGTTAACAAATGGCTAATTGATTAATTTTGATTTGATAATAATTTAAAATTTAATTTATATCAAATTTATTCTTAATTAAATATTTAAGACACATTATAATACTAATATAATAATTTATTTTTAATCAAATATGATAATAATTGATATAATATTAATTTTTAAGACTCATTATATAAAAAGTCTTCCATGTGTTATTTATAAAAAAATTATACCCTATCCTTTTCATAATCTTAACACTTAAAGTAAGTTTTTGAATTTAATTTATCTTCTAATTATCCATTATTTTTTTCCAATCATACCTTCATATCTTTTTACCATTAACAAAATCAATATAAGAAATAAAAAATAGCATAAATAAAATTATAATTCAATATATTATACCATAAAAATCTTATATATATAATTATAGTATTAACAATAAAAAACTTATTATAATTGTGTTGCATTATTAGTATTTGTTATTATAGATATTTATGTTTTGAAGTTCAAAGTATTTTTAAAATTTTTCATTTTTAAATTTTTTAATAAACCTATAAATATCAATAGATATTCAAATCTCCACGTGAAATGAAAAATGAGGACTCGTGACCAGGATGTGCATGAAAATAGAGATAAAATTCTGAGTAAAGATAGGGTTAGCTAGGGAAAATTTTCTAATTTCCAATATAGAACTTTTGAAAATCATAATAAAAATAATTATCTATCTACATATATCACTATATTCTATTTAATTTTTTACAACTTAAATATTCTAATCTATTAATTCCATAATTTTTTCATACTAATTTTTTTGAAAAAAATACCTTCAATATTTTAACACTAAAATATTTAAAAAAATCAATTCTATAATTTACACTTCTTTGATGATGATATTAAATATTTATTAATTTTTAAAAAGTAAATAATTGTATTATTTTTTATCAAAAAATTTATAATTGATATACTACTCTAATAATTGAGATTATATAAATTAGGATTATAAATATTTTTTTAGTAATCATTACACATTAATTATAATATATTTTAAAATTGATATTTTAATTTATTAAAAGGATGTACAAGGAAAGGACATGTAATTGAAATCATATAAATTAAATTTAGGTATTATTTTTATTAATTATAAAATATATTTGATTTTTTAAAATTAAATGTTTTAATTTACTAAAAAAATATAAACGGATAGGGATGATAAACAAATTGAAAATGGGTACACACAAGAATAACCTAATGAGGAAAGGAATTCGCATATATATATATATCGCCTTCGTAGGAATGATCTATGGGGGCTAAGTCCCTATTTGTTTAAACGGGATAGCAACAAGGATAATACATCTTTATTTTTTTAATTATTTTTATTTTATTTATATTTGGTATATTATTTTAATTTTAATTTGGATTATATTACATTAATAGTATTTGTTATTATGGATATTTATATTTCAAATTGTAAAATATTTTTAAAGTTCTTATCTTTTTAAAATTTGTTAATAAACCCTTGAATACCATAAAAATTCAAAATCTCTGTAGGAAATGGAAAATGGGGGCCAATAAGGGAGATGGGAATGGGAATGAGAAATAGAATTCTAAACGATGACAAGAGGCATGAGACATGTCCCCTTTCTCATGGATACTTATTGTCATCCCTATAAATAGATCAATATATAGTAAAATTATCCATTTATTTTTTTTCTTTATTCAACAATTTTAACTTTCGAAATGTGCAAAATTTTCATAAAATTGGCTCTTTATTATTAGTTATAGGTCATCTATCAAAATATTTTCAACCTTATAAGTATGATATTCAATATAAGATATAAAATAGAATAATGCATTCAAATTTTGTCCACTTATTTAATTATTTAATTATTAACTTATTTTTAAGATAAATTTATATACTCAATTTTCTATAAGATATATATAAATAAATTATCATTTATTTTTTATAATAATCAAGAAACTATTTTTTATTATCTCCTCTACATCACACGGGTCAAACGACTAATAATGTGAAAAAATTTAAGTTAATTTAGGAGAGAGAAGAAGGAGTTATATATATATATATATATATATATATATATATATAACATTTTAGGATCTCTTTGGTTTGGCACCTAACTATATTCTTCAAATATTAGTATTGAGATAAAATCTCAAGATGTACTTTCTCAATTTTTTTTTTTGGTTTAATACCCTAAGGGTATTGGCGTCCCTTTAAATCTAACGGTTGTGATTTAATTATTAAAATATTAATAAATTTAGTTAGTAGAATATGTGGTGAATCTTTAACAAGTTATGTAAAAGATACTCATATCTATAAATTTTATAGGATATTGAAAAAATTTCCTTACTTTTTATATTTTTTAAAAACTCATGTTATTTGTATAAATATTATTTGAGAATGAATTTTAATTTTTGTCTTGTTCAATATTTAAATTACACCTCAAGGTATTATTTGAAAATATCCTAAAAATATGCATAATATATTTTTTTAAAAAGATTACATTGAAAAACGAAATTAACTATATTGACCAGTTCTTCATGAAACTAACACACCAGAAATGTCCCAAGATCTGAATCACTGCCACGAAAATCTGCAAATTACTCTCTCAAGTCTGAACTAATCAAAACTAGCCCACACACTTGCCACGTACATCTCTTAATCCCACATCCATTCAGTTACTTCATCGTTGCCCATTACAGTGCCCACCTTCAGCTTAGCGCTCTCTCCATCTAAGATGTAACCGAAAACAACCATTCACCCTCTATTCAATATCCTTTCTCTTCCTCTCACACATTGCCCCAAAAGAATAATAATAAATAAAAGAATAATCTTTTACTCTCTTCCCTCCTCAATCAACGTTAGAAATCACTCATGTTTGAGCCTTTGTTTTTCTTTCGTGGTGAGTGCGCGGGCACGTCGAGGAATGCATTGGAACAGAATCGTTGGGCAAACATGCCGCAGGAACTGCTGAGAGAGGTGCTCGCGAGAGTGGAAGCGTCTGAGGCCACGTGGCCGCCGCGGAAGAGCGTCGTGGCTTGTGCCGGAGTGTGCCGCACTTGGAGGCGCATCGCAAACGACGTCGTCATGCCCCCCGCGCTTTCTTCCAAGATAACATTCCCCATCTCCCTCAAACAGGTTTTCGCTTAATTTGCACCGCGTTTTGATTTCACTGGTAAAGAAAATTTTGAACATGCTGACGTGTTCTCATTCAATCTGAGTGTCATATACTATCCATTGAAATGTGTTGGCGTCCTTGTCCCACAAATTTTATTCAGGGTAATGCATGTAGTTTGTATTGTGAATAAGGTTTGAGGATGAATTTCTAACATTACGATAAGTTTAACAGTATCGTTCTATCTATTATTTATCATTATGAAAAGTTTTTTGTTTTAAATAATTTTGGGATGATTTTCAACGGTGGATGATGGTGAGTCGGCATGATAAAATGAGCTTAAATAATGCACTTTTTAAAGTTATGATGCATTGTTTGTTTTGTTGCCATTTTGCATTTCGTCGATTGGTGAATAAATTATCAATTATTTTTGGCAGCCTGGCCCAAGGGAGCGTCTATTCCAGTGCTTCATTAAGCGCAACCGGGGCGCCCAAACATATCATTTGTTTCTCAGTTCAAATAATGGTGGTTAGTATATTATTAGGCTTTTGTTTCAATCCTTTCTGTAAAAGTTTTAGTTAGTTTTGGAGGATAGGATCATGGCCAATTTTTCCTTTTCCTTTCTCATTGTTTGGTTTCTTTCAAGCTCTTATCTGAAACTTATAATCGTAGTTGTTAAGGCTGAGCATGTTTGGTTTGCAACCTTTTTTCTAGTTCCGCTGGCTAGAATTGGATCTAAAAAAAGTGAAAGTGTCTGATTTGACTTTTTACTTTTGAGAGAAACGTCTCATTTTCATAAAGTTTAATTCTAGTGAAAGCTGAAAATTTTAATTTTTACTTTTACATCTCACATTAATTGTTCTAGAGTCATATTTTCAGTATCATTCTCGAACATGATCAAATCTTTCAATTTTAACTGTTTGAAAAGCAATTTTATCAAAATCTAAACCAAACGCAACTAAATGTATTTGTTCCTTTTGGCTATTGTCCTTTTCAATTGCAGCACTTGTGGATGATGGGAAGTTCCTTCTGGCTGCACGCAAGTACAGACGCCCCACCTGCACGGATTATGTTATCTCCATAAATGCTGATGATATATCCAGGGGAAGCAACGCCTGTGTTGGGAAACTGAGGTGCCTTCTCAATCAAGCTTTGTGATTGTCATTGCTTTCTTCTTATTCCTTTCTTTAAATGCAAACTGCAAAAACTAATACATTTCTTCTTCCCTTTGATAAGATCAAATTTTCTAGGAACAAAGTTCACAATCTATGATGATCAGTTGCCTCATACAAGAGGGGCAAAGATTACAAAAAGTCGCTCCAATAGGCTAATGAATCTAAAACGAGTTTCCCCGAGGGCCTCTACGGGCAGCTATCCTGTAGCCCATATCTCATATGAATTGAATGTGCTAGGCTCAAGGTAATGATTATACTGCAAGCCTGCAATTCAACTGATAATATTTATCATATGATGCTCATCCATAATTTTTTTGCTGGTTGATGATAATGGATAATAATTTAGGGCAGTCAAAGCTTTCGCTGAAAGCATATTAGCTGGTTGTGCATTTTTGCTATATACAAATTATACAACACTTAACATGTATGTTATGTGGTAAGCAGGGGGCCCAGGAGAATGCATTGTGTCATGGATGCCATTCCTTCCTCTGCAGTTGAACCAGGAGGGGTAGCCCCTGCACAGATAGACTCTTTAACTAGTAACATAGACACGTTTCCTTCATTCCCAGTTTTTCGATCAAAATCAACTAGTGTGGTCAACTTCCTATCTGGAACCATGGGTGATAAAAAAGATGAAGTTCTAGTGTTGAAAAACAAGGTCCCGAGATGGCATGAGCAGCTGCAGTGTTGGTGCTTAAATTTTAATGGCCGAGTGACGATTGCTTCAGTTAAAAATTTTCAGCTAGCTGCTTTGCCAAGAAACGGACCTGTTGGACCAGAAGATGGTAAGATCATCCTTCAATTTGGAAAAGTAGATGAGGATTTGTTTACAATGGATTACCGGTATCCTATCTCAGCATTCCAGGCATTTGCAATTTGTCTCAGCAGCTTTGACACCAAGATTGCTTGCGAATGATGCTTGTTTGAAGTAACTTTGAACAGGTATTTTGAAAGCCAATTATTTTATTATTTGAATCTAAGATTGGACAAGAAGTGGACAAAGATAAAGCTGGAGATAGTTTAGTGGTGTTTGTAGCCACCCCGATGGTAGAACATTGACCAAATGGATGTTAGATAATGGATAGTGTTGTAAAAATTATTACTGCCGTTATCATATACATTAAATAGGACTTTATTAATTTTGCTTACATTGTCAATTTAAAAAGTTTTAGACTGTTATTTAATTATATGTTTGTGTATGAGACACTTTTCAGCTTTTGAGGTAGTAGGTGTGAAAATCCTAATTTTGCTGATGTAACAATCTATTATTAGACGCTTTTTAAAATACTTTTACACTAAAAGTTCATCAAAATTAAATTTTACTGCATCGAAATTAAATTTTATTTGTATTTGGGGTTGAAACTTGAAATGAGTGAATGTTCACTTTGATCCTTGAAATTGTATGCGTGATTCACTTTATTCCCTAAAATTAAGAAAATATCACTTTAGTACCTGAAATTTCAAAAAGTGATTCAAGTTAGTCTTTTTGGTGATTCAAGTTAGTCCTCGGGAATAATAGTATAAGGACTAATTTGAATCACTTTTTGAAATTTTAAGAACTAAAGTGATATTTTCTTAATTTTATGAATTAAAGTGAATTGCTAATATAATTTCAAAACCAAAGTGAACTTTTACTCACCTTGCAGCTTCGAACTCAGAACTTTATCAGCTCTTCCGTGAATTTATATGGTGGGCACAATCATATGACCATCCGACCTGTTACTATTGTTGTTAGTCCAGCTATGTTTGTCGACTGAATGATCAGATAACTTAAAAGCCTTACTTAGTCCATCTACAATAGTTGATATTGAAAACCAAAGTTCTTTGTATACTTCTTTTTTGTTGGTACTTTTTGGCTAGTATTTGATTTTGTGTGTAGTTTTGCATACTGTCAATCATTGCTTCTTGTTCATGGCAGCTTCCATCCAAATCGCTTTCAACGGCCTCTTGATGTTATGGTCTAAAAGTAACTTAGTGAACTGAACTACAAGGATGATGGTGCACATTTGAGAGTTTATTTTATTTTTACTGTCATCACTTTTGATCACAAGAACATTATATGAAATTGAAATGTTATCCGGAATATCACCTATATTTGTATCCAGTTCCCCATTTTACATGTATGTACATATTTGTTTTTCCCATCTTTTTCACATCTTTGACTTTCATTTAGTTATTCATGCAATAGTTGTCTTTGCATCAATTTTGCGCTAGTGGGAATGCTTCAACTTTGAGAGCAAATGTACACCACAAGTGCATAATACTTGCTTCACAAGGACTTGATAAGGTGCTGTTATCAATATCATATAGGCTATTGTTATAGTTTACATTCTCCAAACAAAAAAGTGGTTATTTTCATTTAAAACATTGATTAAAACTAGAAGAACGCAAAAATGGCAAAATCACGTTTGATGGACATCAGGGGCTGCAACATTCAGTAATCTAACCTCAAAATGTTGAATAAGTAAGTCTCTAAACCGAGTGCGTCAAATTGGAAAATCGAAACCCTTGTGAGTCTGGAAAGAAAACCATGTAAATGTCTTCAATTCCGGAATAGAGGCTTAAACTTAGATATCATTAGTATTTATACCTGTGATTTCATAGGTTAATTTTGATATCTTTATTTTTTATGTGATATTTTCTATTTTTATTTTCTTTTTTATCAATAATATATATATATATACATTTAGTTTTAAAACACTGATAGTATAAATAGTTTTATACAGTTATCCAATTATATAGCACAGAGTTTTGATTAATGATCATGTAAAATAATTTTATAGTCTTTTACACTAATAATGTAAAAAAATTTACACTACCATCAGATTTTACAATATGGAGTACAAAAAAAGTATTTTAAAGTGAGAGACTTGAAATTGAAGATGAGAAGGAAGGATTTTTATTTCAAATAGATATGGCAGCGACTTATTATTTGTTTTGGGTCTCTTACTCATGTTGTTCACACGAAAAACAAAAAAGAATAGAGAGAGATATTACAATTTGAGTAATGTTATTTGTTATCACTAATTAAGGAACAACGTATTGATACATTCTCATTTACTAATAGATAAAATATGTACCCCACTTAGTATGAGTTTCACACATTACCTAATGATAAATAAAAGTGTATTGACATAGTGTCTGATAATTTATATTATAAATAATATTATTCTTAGAGTATATTTGATTATAAAGTAAAAATGAGGGTAAAAATTTTAATGAATATGATACGTAATCAATGGTCTCGGGAGCACTTTTTTTTTTATTGGATACGGGGCTCAGCGCCCAACAAAAATACAATAGGTTAACCTTGACCTGACGCGTATCTGCATGAAAATGAACAGAAATAAAACTAGGATTATGGTTAAAAGGGAAGACCTCCCCTGTTCAACTCACGACCATGTTTGGCTAAGAGATCTGCACAGGCATTCGCCTCCCGAAACATGCTCAGTATGAACAATCTCAGCTACAATCATCGAGTTCCTAGCGCACGAACCAATGGCGCGCAAGGGTGATTGTCCCCAACACCGTCCAGCAACATTTGCAGCACCACCTTAGAATCCAACTCCAGCAGAATGTGAGAACAGCCCCAACCAATCGCAAATTTCAATCCAAGAAATGCACCCCACAATTCAAAGTTATCAAGCAAAAGAAAAAAAAAAGTTAATGAAGTTGGAGAACACATATGAGCCCACAAATCCGACACAATGTCAAGTGTAGCACTATAAAAGATAAAGTTGTTTCTGACCAGAAAAAAAAAAAAGAAAGATAAAGTTGTCTTACTGAATGATTTTTTTTTTGGGTGAAATTTATTTATTTTACTCTTCTATAATCAAAACTTGAACTTACTCAAACCTCTTATTTCATAGGAAAACCTTAGACCTTCCATTTCCTGCTACCCGCACACTCACTTTGTTTCTTTCTCTCAATTTTATAATTTTTTACAATTAAATTTATAAAATTATTTTGAGTTATTAATTTCAATTAGGATGGCTCATAATGACTTATTAATAATTTATTGAACACAAATTAGGGAGTGGAAAACTACTTCTATTTATCTATTGTCACTCTATATTAATTATCTATTTTAGTAATCAGTTTCTTTTCAAATAAATTTTCAAAATTAAACTAAGAATTATATATTAAAATCTTCATTATCTATTATAATTTTTTATTTTCTATTTTTTTCGCTTCTAAATACCTTTCATTAAATTTTATTCTATATTTATAATTAATATATTGGTTCTATGATATTCTAATTTATATTTAATAATTGTACTAATTAATGTTAAATATAAAAATTAACTATAACCGTATAGAATATCTGTGCGTTGCATGGATTTGTTCATATTTTCTGATAATTACTTTTAATAAAAATATTTCTATAAAAAATTTAATTTATTAAACAATTATTTACTAATAAAATGCATTATAATATCAACTTATTAAATAATTTAAAATTAAAAATAGAAAAAATGCAAGTCCCCCTTCCAAAAATATATGTGTTGTCCACTTTATTCTATGAATTTTGAAAAGTGGTAATGAACCCTTAAACTATCTCAAATGTGAATTTTAATCTTTTTGTTCAAGTTCTTCTATTTTACTGAAAAATAAGTGCACTATATTTCCTAAATAATATTTCCTAAGTAAATAATATTTTTGGTTCTAACATTTTTAATTTAATATTAAATTGAAACTCAATTGTGATATAAAAAAAATAAAAACTGAAGGAAATAAATAAAAGAGCTTAATACGACGGCAATAACCGATAAGTTTGCATCACTTTGGTACATTAAATTGGCAATTTTCACTAGATGGAAGATTCGTAGGTGAAGCAATTGCAATGTGCCATCTCGATCTTTATTAGGCATGGTTGTTGGGTCACTAAACTCTCCTAATTAAGACAAATCCATATTTCAAAGATCAACCTCTTCGATTACAATGGTTTCAAAAAAATGAACAATCCAATCATATATAGGTGCGACCAAAACAAATTAATTATGACTAATAAACTCCCGAGATCAATGAATTTTTCTTTTTCATATATACTAGTCATTTGACCCATGCAATACACGAGTGATAATAAAAAATAATTTATTGATCATTATCAAAAATATAAGGATGACAATGAGTATTTATAAGAGAGGGAACATGTCCCTTGTGCTTATCCCTATTTAGAATTTTGCCTTCTACTCACATTCCTTGTCATGAGTCCCCATTCCCTGTGGGAATTTGAATTGCTACAGATATTCATGGGTATATTAAAAGACTTCCAAAAAGAATAAATTTTAAAAATACTTTGAAATTTGAAATATAAATATTCATAATAACAAATACTACTAATGCAATATAATCTAAATTAAAAATAAAAAGACATACATAACATAAATTCAATAAAGATAATTAAAAAAATGATGTGGTAAAGTTTTCTTTGTATATACATATAGAGAGAGAGTGAACACCTTATTTAGTCCCTCAATATTTTTACGTCAAACTGTTTTATTTTTCAAGAAAAGAAATTAATTTCGTGGTCCCTCAAGATTGAAAATTCAAGATTGAAAATAATGGATACATCAGTGCCTTTATTAGTTTTTCATTTGTACAGACTTACACATATGACACAGTAAAATGATAATGTGCCATTAAAATGTTAGAGACAAGCTAAATAAAATTATTTTAGAACATATTACACTCATTTTTGTGTCTACAATTGCATAAAATGGGTTACTTTATGACTTATAATAGAGATTTAAGTGACTCATCATCTTGTGAATTTCAACCACTAAAATAATTCATTTTAAACTCTATTCTACTTCAAATAACATGCATCACTTAACATTTTGTTAGTAGATCAATATGTAATTTTATTAGTATTTAAAAAATCAAAAATACATATAGAGCGACTAATATGTCCTATTATTAAAATCTTGAGGGACCACAGATTTAATTTTAGTTTTTGAGGTACTAAATAGCCTTATGAAATTTTCTTGAGTAACTATATGAGTTATTTACTCTATGTGTGTGCATGTGGATATTTAAATAACTTATATAAATGAGGAATTGACATGTTTCCATGGGATAAGGATTATAAATAATAGATAACAGATAACTTTTTTTGTCCATAAAAAATAGATAGATTGTTTTTAGAAAACTTCAAAGGAAGCAAATTTTAATTAATTGTAATTAAAAATTACCATATAAAGAAGTAGTCGATTCAATTATAAATAACCAATATATAATTTTTAGAATATTTTCAAGGAAATAGTTTTTCTTTAATTATAACTAGAATTGCCTTGTTGTAACATCCTAATTTTTAACCCAATATTCTAGAACATATTTAGGTTAATCATCAGTATGTTACGTCATCGTTTCCCCTTTATTTTAAAATACTTAGCGAAAAATACAGGTAAATTTTTTTTTTGAATTATAAAAGCAAAGTGAGAGCCGCGCATCGTGATGAGCAATGAAACGAACGATGAAGCATAAAGGCAATAAATCATGAATCCAAATAAACACGTCATGAACATCTGATCATAAAGCATGTCATAGCATAATAAAACAACTGCATACATAGATATATAATATGCCCACTCAAAAGTGGGACTTAGTTTAGTACAACATCAAGTGAATACAACTGAAAATGGAAGTACATGGAAACATAAAAAGGGAGACACCCACACCCTAGTGCACCTAAAATGGGTAACCTTTCTGGACAAAAGAAGGTTACCCTAATCTACGTGTGATGTGTACACTATCACTTCTCGAGCACCTCTACCACTAGCGGTTCGGATAGGGTGGGATATAGCCGATTCATGGACGAAGCTCATCCGGAGTGGGCACTCGCTGCGGCTAGACATGAGCTCCTCGATGGGGACGCATGGACTGCCTCCGAGCCAGCCTCGACTGTGTGACCGTCTCCTCGCTACCCTCCACCCTCAGTGGGGGCGTAGGGGCGGAACTCTCGGAGTATGGATGGGTGGGTGGATTCTCTAATGGGTCAGTTTCCGAATGACTCGAATGGGGGACATAGTCGGGGAAGTCGTGGGCGGGGGACTCAGCAAAGTACGTGCGGAGCGCCCTCTCGTTGTGTGTCTGCGCTCACTCAAATATCATGTCGTCGCCATACGGGGAAGTCGAAGAAAATCGATAGCTATGTACAGGGTGAGAAAAGGGGCGTCCCAAAAACATAAACACTTGAAGTGTGCAGCTCCCTTCAAAATGATACGATCGGTGCTCCGGGTCGTAGTGCACCTCCCAGGTGGAGGTATCAATGAACAGTACGAAGGTCGCCATCTGAAGACGTGACGGAAAGAAAAGATAGAGGGAGTAAGAATCTTGTTAAAGAAACTCAGTAGGGCAATCTCCTATCTAGGTGTCATCATCTACGTCCTCAGGAACCTTGGGTTTAGTGTATGAAATAAGTGAGCATGTACCAAGTTCATTTTTAAGCTTCAAAACATATTTGGCCAAGGTCCGTTCGTTTTAGAATGATTCTTAATGTCATGGATGCAACATAGCAAAGAATGTATGCATGGCGCTATCTAATGCAAGGACATCAATCATAACTTCATGAAACATCATCATGGTGGCATAAAGTGGTAAGTAAAATCTCCTGTGGGACAAACTTTGTGACATAATCATCATACTTCACTTTCTCATGGAGCCACCCTAAAAAGACATTCGCTCTGGGGGTGCTCGGCTGAACCGGTGTCACCCAGAGCGTGTCATATCTCTAGGTTATGAGCTCATACCTAACTAGTCGTCACTAGTTCTTACTTATCAATCCCGATAAGCGTATCATAATCATAATCCCGACTATCTAGTACGGGCTAGAGGGCATTTCTTAGGGGTGCTCGGCTAAACCGATGTCACCCAAGAATACATCTTGGTACCAATGTCACATGAGTTCTTTGAAGGTGCTCAGCCAAACCAGTGTCATCCAAGAACACATCTTAGTACCTCATCTCTTTTTAAGAAAATCTTATGGGTTTTTCAAAAACTTTCTAAGTCCCCAAATTTGTCAGAAATTCGGCAGCATAACAGTGGCATGCCAGATTTCTTCCAAATTTGCTTTATGCCGTATAAACAATTAGAACATGTATCCCCAATCATAATTTCATACGTTTACATAATCATTCTCAAATAAAACATACATCCACATGTAGCATTGAAACTCATTATGCTCTTGATTCTACAGTATCTTATGCTTTGACCCTTATGGACCTTAAACTTGAGATGTAATTATTCTATCATTCCCTATTGACCTTTTATGCACCTAGGGATAAATCTTACTATCACTCATGTTCTTTAATAAACCTAGGCAGCACCTTACTCCAAGGGCAGAATTATATATCTATGATTATGGGATGCTAGAACTTACATTTTAGACCCTTTCTCGGTTCCGTTTTCGCCTAAGGCGCTATAAATTAAATCTAAACAAATTATGAAGTATTCCTAAGCCTTTGAACTAATTATAAATCATTTTCACTACATTATAAGGGTGCTTGTACAGAATCAGAAAATTAAATGTTCTAAGAGTTCTAGAATTTCATTTTTACGGTTTTCTAGTTACTAGTTTCTCGATAGGTACTAAAATTCAATCCTACTTCAAATGTAACCAAATTTTTCATGATTAATCAATCCTAAACTGATTGTTATCATACTAAAATAGTTTGGGCATTGATTAAGATTAAAGGAATTAAACCCATGTTAAATTCCAACTTTACGATTTTTCTATGAAGCTAGTTTTTCTCCTATCATGCATAGAAGTGTTCCTACCTCATCATATAACTTTCACACATTCTAACACATCATAACATCATCAAACAGCAGCAAACTCATCATGGCAGAACCGAAATGTCAAGTCCCAAAAAGATACATAATTTGACTTTTTTAAAGCATATAAGTTACTAGTTTCTCTTAGAACCAATTTAGGACTTCTAAGACTCTTTGCAAACCATTTTATTTTATCAAAGAGGCTAAAAACAACCTTAGTTCAATAACCAACTTAATTCCTCCTTAAAAGAGGATTAAATTCATAAATCTTATTGGTCTTATCTTCATAAAATTCATGAGGCTTAAAGAAAATCTTAAAACTTAGATTGTTGGCCCTTGTAGCTAGATGAAACTCATTCCAAGTTCATCATCACCACATGACCGAAATTATGCATTCAAGAATGCTTCCATATTAGACTTTAACTTGAGATAAAATGGGCAAGTCTTTGAGCTCTAAGGTCTTTAAGTGATGACAAAATGTAAATATGTTATGCGCTTCATTTTTATCTTTCATTATAGAGTAAAGTGAGAACTTTAAAGTAAATATGCAAGACTTGAAATATAAATATGCAAGACTTGAAATTTAAATATGCAAGACTTAAAATTTAAATATGCAATGCAAGTTCATTTCTTTATTTTAGTGTTCTAGGCCCAGCAACAATCGACTCTAAAGCCGAAGTAGAAAGGCTTTGAGAATTAATTAGGTGATAATGCAAGTCCTGTTTTAATCTTTGAGTCCTTAGGTGATAACTTGGCAAAATAAAGATGCAAGGCAAGAATATAATCGTGAGTGCAAGCTCAAAATAAATATGCAAGTTCATTTATGTCTTATTAGAGTGATAAAGGAATTTTTAGGCATCTATTATTGTTTCATATTTGGCCTAATTTGCTTCTATATGTGTTTAATTCTGACAATTTAATTGAGTTTTGCATTATTGGGCCTCATTGGATTTAATTGTTGAAATTTGGCTAATTCCGGATTTTACACTCACTATGACCTTTCTATATTGGACAGATCATTTTGGGCTCTAGAAATACCGGATTTGGGTGATCTTGGTGGCTCCTGAAAGCTGAGACCGAGATGCATAATTTTGGGTTTCACAGGCTTCATCAAATTCGGTCCGTTTCAAGGCTTAATTGGGCTTCCAAGTTCCGGAGCAAATGCTTAGGCGGGTCCAAGACCTTTCCTCACATAATTGGGCATATCTCACTCATTTCTGGTCCAATTGAGGCATATAATATGTCTCTGGAAAGCTTATCCAGAGAGGATTATCTTATCTAGATCAGATTTCGAAAATCTGGATAAGATAAGGTTAGTGATAAGAGGAAATTCGGGTAGGGCCATTGGATTGCCTATAAATTTCAGTTTCCTTTGTAATTCTGATATCAATAAACAACAAAGAACCAGAAACTTGTATTTTCGTTTTTCCTTTCAAACTCAAAGTGTTCATACAGAGAGCTTGTCAATGGAGATGTCCATGGAAGGCTAAACTCCTTTCAATCCCTGACATCATAGATAATCGGTTTGAATTCGGAGTTCCTGTTGTGTAAATCTTATCTTTGTATGTATGCTTTCCTTTTATGAATTTCAATTATGGATTTGGTTATTGAACATGATCATGTTTGAATTATATCTGATTAGATATAGAACTGAATTCGTTATTGAAATTGAAGTAAAGGTTGAATTACCGATCGGTTGTTCAGATTAATTCGAACTGCACGTAATTTGACATTCATTTGAATTGCGATTGTGATTTAAGGATTGTTGGGTGAAAACTATATGATTATATAGTTGATTTGGATTAACACAGTAGCATACAAATTTAACTCTTATGAACTGTGATGAATTCTGCCAAATGATCATGATGTCTGGGATTGATTCTTTGATCAAGTGAGTTTCTGTTTCTATTTCTGTTTCTGTAATCCTTTCATTTCACTCTATTTTGGTCTAAAATTCAAAAAAAAACCCCCCGCCTTTTAGTGTTATTAGTATTTACAGATCGATAACATAACTGATGTGTCCTAAGGAAGAATGACCTGAGTCTGCTTATACTACAAATAAGGGGATTTAGACTATTTTGATAGTGGACGCGACAGTTCATATCATAGAGCTCATTCAAAACTTTAAAGGAACTTAAACCCCAACCCAAACTCACCATAACAAGATAAAGTGAAGACAAGAGTTCTTAGAACTCAAAATAACATTCCAAAAAAACAAAGCCATAAGTGAACTATATAACATTTTCATGAAAACTCAAGTTTTAGAGATTTCTTTGTGGTGAACATAAAGTCACCATTTAGAACTCTCATCATCAAGCTATCATGTTGGATCATCCAACAAGTGTTGGCCGAAATTATGAAGAAGAGAAAAGGAAAGAACCGAAATCATGGGAAAGAAAAGGAAAGAACCAAAACTTTTAAGAAGGAAAAGGAAACATTTTAAACTCTAGAGACCATGATCTTAGTGATGTATTAACACTAATACCATGGGTCCTCATCATTGAGTTCATATAACCATTTTAAGATATCATCAAAATTAAGGATCTCAAGGTTCAAGAAGGAAAGAACTAAAAACATCTTTAACTCAAGAACAAAGATCAAGCTTTAGAGATTGTTCAAGTGATGAATATTATCATGAAACCTCATCATCAAGCTCTCATTCCCTTGTCCTCAAAGGCCCATGGCCGAAAATGAAGAAGAAAAAGGAGAAGGAAGGAAGTTCTAAAAAGACTCAAGAGAAACCATAAACACATAACTAGAATAAGAACTTAAATGAAGGAAATACTTGAAAGAAAATCTCTACCTAGTGGGATGAGGTTGAAGAAGATGAAGAAGAAGAAGAAGTTGAAGAAAAGGAACTCTTGAAACTTGAGAGAAAAAGAAAGCCTTGAGTGCTCTAGAAAACTAAAACTTGCCAAGTGACTAAAGGAGTCTCAAGTTTACTCATGTATGCTATTTATAGAGAAACAAAACATGGGGAGGTGAGTGGAAGGAAGGGTGGCCGAAATATTGAGGGGGAAAAGGAGGGAAAATATCTCTTAGTTGTGTCATTTCAAGGTAAGGTGTAGGCATGAGTTTAGGCATAGGTTTAGGCATGGTTCTTTGAGTGTATGAGTGAACAAACTTGTGAGGTATAGGGTATGAGGTGGTGCCACTTATAGGGGAATCCAAGGGGAGGAAATTGTTTTATTAATTGTGGGTTAGTGATGTGTTTAAGTGTATTTTTTTGGATTAGGCCTAAGATTAGGAGTTTATAGTAAAATGTGTAAGTGAAATGATAAGTGATTAAGGGTATGTAGGTTATGATTAGTGGGCATTCTAGCCTTTTAGGGAAGTCTATCTCTATTTATCCTAGGCTTTCAACTACATCCTAGGCTTCCTTTTGAGGTGTAGATGGTGAATAGTGAAAATACTATTTAAGATTCTATATTCTAGAAGCTTTGAGTTCTTTAAAAGAAAAGGGGTTTGAGTTTAATTTAAGCAATCTTAGGTTCTAATTAATTTTAATGACTTATTTTGACTCTAGATTAATTATGAAAATCAATTAACCTTCAATTAGAGCCTAATATTGCTTAGGTTTGCTCAATTATATCATTAGACTCAAAAACACTATTCCAGGGGCAAAATCGTAATTTTGCACTAAAACTGCCCGGGACCACTAGAATTTGAATAGACACTTTTAAACACTTGAAAACATTATTTTGAACCTTCGGGGAAAGTTTTGGGTTCAACGGCACCTTTACCCACGTAAAAACGCTATAGGGGTATTTTGGTCATTTTGTACCGAAACTACAGAAAATGAGGTTTTCACCTCTGAAACCGCTCAAGGCCATCTAATCCCCTTCAAACATTGAGTTAACCCTTCGAGGACTGCCGGACCGGCTAACCTCGAATTCCGGGCAGAAAATGACCTTAGGGGCATTTTGGTCATTTTCCTCTCAGATAGAAAAATTGGGGCGTTACACTTGTGGTAATTATAAGAAATCCACTTTATTTTTGTTTTTCAGAATATTCATCACTGGATATAGTAACTAATCTCTTTGCTTATTGTAGACCCAATTAAAGAGTAAATGCTGGCCACAGATTTTATAGCTAATACATTTCTAAGACGAAAATCAAACTCTCGACATTTGATTAAAAAGAAATTCATTTGGTTATAATATATATATATATATATATATATATATATATAAATGTTGTAAAATAAAGAGAACTGAAGGAAAGAAGAAATGAGAGGAGAAGATAAGATGCTCTATATCTTTCAATGTATATTACAATGTGACTCTAGGTCTCTATTTATAGACCCTTGAGTACATCATAATTGGAATAATTTATAGAATCATATTAATTGATAATAAATGGGATCATAATCAATCATCTAAATTTGTTAATGGACATCCACATAATATTTGATTTATAACACTCCCCCTAGATGTCCGTGGATAAATAATATGCCTCATTAAAAACCTTACTAATTAAAAACTCCATGGGAAAAAAAAGTCTTACTGAAGGAAAAAAGAGTGCACATGTCTTGTAATACGTGTGTTATGCTGACTCATTAAAACCTTACTAGTAAAACCCATTTTGAGATAAAACCATGGCTAAGGAAAAAGAGTACAGCGCATATTACTCCCCTAATGGCAACATCACTGAATATCTTGAAGCCTGTGCATTCCAATCTTGTATACCAACTTCTCAAAGTAGATGCAAGCAATGCTTTAGTGAAAAAATCTACCAAATTGTCGCTTAAATGAATCTTTTGAATGTCAATTGCTCAAGATCGTGTATAAAGAAGAATTCTGGAGAAATATGTTTTGTTCTATCTCCTTTGATGTATCCTCCTTTGAGTTGAGCTATACATACAGCATTGTCCTCATATATAGTTGTCGGAGTTTTTTTTTTATCAGATTGTCCATATGTCATCTGAACATGTTGATTTATCTCCCTTAGCTAGAAAAATTCACGACTTGCTTCATGGATTACAATTATCTATGCAATGTTTGAAGATGTGGCGGCTAGAATTTGCTTTGTGGATCTCCACGATATGGCTATATCGCCATATATGAATAAATAATCTATTTGAGATCCACCTTTATGTGGATTTGATAAATATCCAGTATCTGCATAGCCAACCAACTGTGACTTGGATTCATATGAATAAAATAACCAAATCCAAAGGGTCCTCATGTGACCATTTCATGGACGTGTCAATTAAGACCAATTTGCTGATTTTTATTTTGATAAAATAATGTTTCCAACATTAAGGGAAGAAAACAAATAGCTGAAAAAGGAATTAAATTTTAATGCATCATCTTTGATTCATTTAGATCCTCGATCAAGGCAATGGGAACTTGAAGTTCAAATAAAAGATTATACATTTACAAAGAATATCAAACGAATTATCATATGCATTTTCTGATACAAAAAGGATTACTAAGTCCAATATACCAGCTGAAAATGCCCCAATCCAAGGTCCCTACTCGACAATCAGTCAATGAAACAATTACATGCTTGAAGCGTGAAAGACCATCCAGTTCCAAAGATAAAAATCCTTGAAAAAGAAGAGGGGCAAATGATGTTATGGAGGCACAAGATTTTCTTTTCGTAGAAGAGGATAGAGACATAGTAAGAACATCTAAAGTAGTCTAGAATTCTAACATAATTGAAACGCTAGAAGACGCTCAGGTACTTGAAAATAGTCAAAATATTGAAAATGATAAGATCTCAATAAACTTCGTCTCTATAAGAAAAAGATGGAACCGAAAAGAAACCATTATTGACAACATATTTACATATAATGTATAGCTAGATATTGTGCATGAGAATAAGGATCTTTAACCAAGAAATGTTGAAGAAAGTCGACGTAGAAATGATTGGCCAAAGTGGAAAGAAGTCATGTAAGCTGAATTAGACTCACTTGCAAATCGTGAAGTCTTTGGACCTGTAGTCCGAACACCAGAAGGTGTAAAACCCATGGGATACAAATGGATATTTGTGAGAAAAAAATATGAGAATAATGAAATTGTACGCTACATGGCTTGACTTGTAGTACGAGGTTTCTCACAAAGACCTAGTATAGATTATGACAAAATGTATTCCCTAGTAGTAGATACAATAATGTTTTGATATTTGATTAGTTTATCCGCACATAATAAGCTAAATATGCATCTGATGGATGTTGTCATAGCTTATCTATATGGTTCATTATCTATAGATTATTCATGATAACTAGTTGGTCTCAAAAGTATGAGTGCTACAGCATGTAAAATAGTATGCCCCCAAGTAGATATTGGGATATTTGTTCTCATAAGTAATGGTCTAGCAATCATTTGGAGGCATTTTATAAATTATTCAACTAGCCTATTTTGGGTATGAACATGAGCAATTGGATGTTCAACATTAATACCACTGGCCATACAATAAGCATTAAAAACTTGAGAAGTAAATTCACCAGCATTATCAAGGTGAATTGTTTTGATTTGGATTTTCTGGAAATTATGCTCTTAATCGAATGATTTGTGCAATAATCTCGCAAATGCTAGGTTGTGAAATGATAATAAGCATACATATGACCATTTTGTGGATGCGTCAATTAAGACCATGAAATATCTAAAAGGTCCACAAGGTAGATGAATTGGTCCACATATATCACCTTGAATTCTTTCTAGAAATTCAAGGGATTCAAATCCAATCTTTGTTGGTGAGGGCTGTGTAATTAATTTTCCTTGAGAACACACAGCATATGAAAACTCATTAGATTGAAGAATCTTTTGGTTCTTTAATGAATGCCCTTGTGAGTTTTCTATAATTCTTCACATCATTATTTCTTTAGGATGTCCCAATCGATTATCCCAAATGGTAAAATCATTTAGGCTAGTAAACTTCTGGCTTACGATAGCATGTGATTCAATTGCACTAATTTTAGTGTGATAAAGACCGAAAAAAAAAGCGAAGGTAATTTTTCTGGTACAATTTTCTTGCTTGAGTCATAATATAAAGGTACTCATTATTTCCCTCATTCACAGTCTCAATGTGATATTCATTTTGGTTAATATCCTTAAAACTTAATAAGTTTCTTTGCGACTTGCTAGAAAACAATGGATCATTTATGATGAATTTTGTTCCTCTAGGGAACAAAATAATAGCTCTTCCGGAGCCTTCAATCATATCATTACTCTTAGTGATGGTACTAATTCTTCCTTGTTCCATCACCAAATGAGTAAAATGAATATTATTTTTAAGAATAGTGTGTATGGTCACACTGTTCGCAAGACAAATATCTCCATTATTTATCCAGATCATTTTCTTCAAAGGAGATAAAATATGTCAATATAAGAATTTGTACATAATAATATGTTTAAAAAAGAAATAGTTCTTGCTGAGCACATAATAAAAATATCCAATCATTTATAATAATTGCTATCAATGAAAATATACAACTATTCACATGATTGGACCTAATCAAATTAATGATACAATATGACCTGATGTTTTGTGGCTGATTATTGTAAATATCGAATAATAGATATCAATTATACATATTTTGATGGGATTCAAATTATGATAACAAACAAATATAAAAATTAAGAAAATGTTCAATTACTCTGCATGTCCCTGTAATTTTACTCAATTTTCTATCAGGTCGCTATAGTTTAAATATTTTTAATTAGGTCCCTATATTTTATAAAATTTTCGATTGAGTCCCTGTAAATAATAACTGTTACAAACAAAATGAAATATTCCTAGTATATACTAGGAATATATGATACGAGCATCGCAACTCACAACAAATTAGAAAATAATTTTAATACTAAATTGTACCAAAAATGTAGTAAAGGGCACAACCTAGATCGTCTTTCAAGGAGGTTTCAATAGTTAGTTGGAAAATTAGGGATTTAGAAGAATGAAAATTAATACAATTAAAATTAAAAGTTAATAATAATGAGATAATAACAACAGTGAAGAAAGCACTAGTGCAAGGTATTCCTAGGATTGGAAATCAATTATTATTCACTAAATATTAAACACATTGATGGCTATTAGTAATAAATTACTAGCAATTCTACTAGTGATCAATTGACCTCTAGAATTTGACCAATGCAAATAACTAATAAATGACGATCGCAAATTTATTTAGAAATGACATTGATTTAATGAACCAATTGCAATAACCTAACCATCAATCGAAAAATTAATTATAATGTTCTCCCTCAAATATAAACCAATAGATCTATCAATTTATGCCCAAAGAGTTTCCCTAAATGACGATCGCCAATTTAGTTATTCCAATAAAGATTATAGCAATCACCACAATAATTAAAGGAATAGAAACTGTAAAATATTAAGAAAACCAATGCATTCAATATAAACAAAGGGTCTCAAACGTCATCCCAATCCATTCGAAAATCCCTACACTAGTAAAGAAATCTACTCCTCCATCTCCAGAGGATTACAACAATGAAGATAAAAGAACCTGAAAATAATAGCAATGATCCTTGCTACAATCTCCAAGACAAAGCACCCTTACCAATGGAACCCTTAGAGAGAGAAGAATAGAGAAGGAGAAGAGAGAGTAGAGAGAGAATAATAGCAACTGAAAGTAGCGGCTTAAAACTGAGTAAAAAGTTAGGGTAAAAGTTTATGACAATTCTTTAAATATTGCTCTCTAAAATATCTAAAATTGGGGCCCAAGAACAGGTTAAATGTGTTATTCTGCGTCATCGCACCAGCGCTACAGTACTCAGCAATGAGCTATGCTGATGAATGTTATTTTTGTGGGTTGCTGTTGACCACTGCAGTGCTGGATAGAATTGAATCTGGCCTTGGCAGTAGAAATAGCAATTGTAGCCCTCTGAATATGCTTTCTAATGCCACCAAAATCACCTCAATCGGATATCTGTAGCTCCAGATATTGCAAATACTAACTGGAGGTCAAGTTGGATAGTATCAAAACATCAGCAACCTTTAATCTTGCAACCTGATTTTCACCAAGATACTCTTAAAATTGGATTTTAGGCTGAACATAAAAGTTGTAGAGGATTTCTTGAGCCTTCCAAAACATCTTTATTTGTCTTAATCTGATCCCTTGTTCCTGGCAATTGCATTTGATCCAAATCTCTTGTACTCAAGACCATACTCAAAGAGACAAGCCAAACGCAACAGGATATAATTACAAATTATCCCATAATTTATGCAAAAGCCATCAATTCTATGAAAATCACACAATGAAAGATGAATCAAAATCCTTATTAATTATGTTAACAATATAGTAAAACTCATGTCAAAAGCTAAGGTTTAGAAGTAAGGTAAGTGGCACAAATACCCCTTATCAATATACTATATAGAGTGAACTATACTAGCAATATTCTGTTTTTCTATAACAGTTATTACTCGCTATATACTAGGAATATTCCTTTTTTTTATAATGGTTATTACTCGCATGGACTTAATTGAAAATTTTATAAAATATAAGGACCTAATTAAAAACTTTTAAACTATACGGACCAGATTGTGAAAATTGAGTGAAATTACATGAACCTACAGAGTAATTAAACCTTAAGAAAAAGGAAAAAGTTGAACGTGGTTAGGAACATCTATTCAATAGTAAAGACTTTTGTTCCTAACAAATATACCATAATTATTTAACGAAATGAAAAGGAAATTGTAATTAGTGGCTTGAAAATGTCTTTCCTTTTATTTTAGCACTCCCATTTTTTGAGAGATTACGGGAGCAATTTACCTCTCTTCCATTGGTTGCATGGATGGCTAAGAAGGTTACATAGGCTCTCTATCATTAGTTGCATGGATAGTTACGTGATATTGCATGTTGCCTATAAATTCACGTTTTTATTCATTTGTAAAATCATCTCAAACATATAACACATTCTCTCATATAGAAACTTGTTTCCTTTCTTCTTTGTTTTTCATTGGGTTGAGAGTTTTGAGTGTATACACTTGTGAGTTGTATTTGGGTTTGGGATAGTAAGAAGTATATAAACTTCTTTTGTAATCTCCATTATACTTTTATATCAATTATAGAAGTTTGATGTGTGGACATAAGTTATAAGCTGAACCACATTTTATTCTTTTATATCAACTTTCTTCCATTATTATTATAATAAACTAGTATCAGAGAGCGCTTATAACGTTCTAGGTAGACCTGGTGAAAAGAAAATATGGCGACAACTAAGTTTGATATTCAGCAGTTTAATGGCCACATCAATTTCAGTATGTGGAAGGTTTGTATGATAGCAGTTCTCACAAACCAAAATCTGAAGGTAACACTTGATGAGAAAGATAAGAGGCCTGCTACCATGAAGGAATTCGAGTGAGAAGAAGCTATTCAAAAAGCTCTTTCTACCATTCAATTATCCATCATAGATGACGTACTATAAGAGGTCCTATCAGAGAAAACTGCAACATCATTACGGAACAAGCTGGAGTCATTGTATTTGAAGAAGACGGTGGCTAATCGTCTTGGAGTGTTGCAACATTGATACATGCTTCGCATGGCTAAAGGTACATATATTAGAACACATATTTCTGACTTTACCTCACTCATTATGGATTTGAAGAATATGGATGAGACATTCACTAGTGAGCAACAACTAATGGTATTGCTTTGTTCTCTATCTTCTTCTTATATGTACTTTCGGGAAACTCTAATATATGGGCATGAACGCCTTGATATTAGTGAGGTGAAGTCCGCATTAATGAGTCATGAGAAGATGGATCACGATAACAGTGGACATGATGACCCCACAGCTGGCTTGTTTGCTAAAGGAAGATCAAAGGAGGTGGGTTTGAGTAGTCATAGCAGATGGAAGTCTAGATCAAAATCTAGATAGAGAAAAGGAAAATTTCCTTATTGCAAGAAAGAAGGGCATTGGAAAACAAAATGCCCAAAGCTTAAAGAAAGGAAAGCTGCTGATACAAGTAATGCAGTAAGTGTTGCTGAAGGTGCTGAAAATGTTATTTGTGTATGTACAACTTCAGTTGGTGATGCATGGATTATCGATTCTAGTTGGTTGTACCACATGTGTCCAAATTGAGATTGGTTTACAACCTATCAGATAATTGAAGGTGGAGTTGTCCTTATGGGAAACAATATGTCCTATAAGGTCGTTGGTATTGGTACAGTGAAAATAAAGATGCATGATGGAGTCGTGAGAACATTGACTGAGGTTCAGCATATACTTGACCTAAAGAAAAATCTTATTTCTTTAGGCACCCATGATTCCCAAGGGTGTAAGTATTTCGCTGAAGGTGAAGTTTTGAAGGTTTCCAAAGGTGCTCTTATTGTGATCAAAGGAAAGTTGATCAATGGTCTTTACTTGCTTCAAGGAAGTATAGTTGTTGGTGCTGCAACTGTATCACCCTCCTATAATTCTGAGTTAGATACTACTCATTTGTGGCATATGTGGTTGGGGCATATGAGCGAAGCTGGAATATCTATTTTGAGCAAGTGCAGCTTGCTTGGTGATAGTAAGATAGGAAAACTTGAATTTTGTGAACATTGTGTATATGGGAAGTAGACTAGAGTCAAGTTTAGCACTTCCATTCACAGGACAAAGGGCACAATTGATTATATTCACTCTGATTTGTGGGGTCCTACACCTGTTCCATCAAAAGGGAGTGCCAGATACCTGCCGACTTTCATTGATGATTTCTCAAGGAAAGTGTGGCTCTATTTTCTGAAGCATAAAAATGATGTTTTCCTTACTTTCAAGAAGTGTAAAGCGCTCATTGAGAACCAAACCGGCAAGAAGATTAATCGTCTTCGAACAAACAATGGTTTGGAGTTTTGTGAAGGTCAGTTCAATGAATTTTGTGAAAATAAAGGCGTTGTAAGGCATCATACTATGCGAAGGACACCACAGCAAAATGGTGTAGCAGAATGTATGAACAAAACTCTTCTGGAGAAAGCTTGCTACATGTTATCTAATGCCAACTTGTCAAAAAAATTCTAAGCTAAAGCAATTAATATGGCTTTTTATTTGGTGAATCATTCCCCATCAACTTCAATTGAATGTAAAACCCCTTTTGAGGTATGGTCTGGTGCTCCTGTTAATTATTCTGATCTAAGAATATTCGGTTGTCCTGCATATGCTCATACTAATGATGGTAAACTTGAGCGAAGGGCACAAAAATATATATTTCTTGGATACGCATCAGGGGTGAAAGGTTACAGGTTATGGTGTACTAAACTTAGACCAACGAAGTTCATAATTAGCAGAGACGTTAAGTTCAATGAATTAACCATGCTTCATTTGACTAAGGAGGTTAAAGATGCAGAAGAGGAACATAGTATTAACAAGCAGGTGGAGCTTGAAGTTGAACATCCACATAAAGTACACAAAGACACTTCTGAACAGCCCATTCATGAAGAAGAGCAGGAGTAAGAGTTTGTTGAAGAACAAGAAGAGATCACACCGCTACAGTAGTATAGTCTTGCAAGAAACAGAGTAAGGAGGCAAATTAAACCTCCTAAGCGATATGCTTATGCTGACATAGTCTCTTTTGCCTTATCGGTTGCAGAGGGTATTGAAACTCAAGACCCTATAACATACCGAGAAGCCATTACAAGTGGTGAGTCAGCACTATGGATCATTGCTATGAATGAGGAGCTGGAATCCCTTTATAAGAACAACACTTAGGATCTAGTGCAACAACCAAAAGGACAGAAGATAATCTGTTCTAAATGGGTCTTTAAAAGGAAAAAAGGTTCTCTAGGAGTTGAAGCAGCCGATTACAAAGCTTGCTTGGTTGCAAAAAGATTCAGCCAAAGGGAAGGAATAGACTTTAATGAATTCTTTTTCCCAATTGTGAAACACAGCTCCATTCGGGTGTTGCTAACTATGGTTGCATTGTTTGATTTGGAGCTTGAGCAACTTGATGTCAAGACAGCCATTTTGCATGGAGAGCTCGAAGAACAAATCTATGTCAAATAACCTGATAGTTCTATTGTTCAAGACAAGGAAGATCATGTTTGTCTTTTGAAGAAGTCGCTATATGGTTTGAAGCAGTTTCTGCGACAATGGTATAAAAGATTCGATTCTTCGAAGTGATTATGATAGTTGTTTATACCATAAGAAGTTCTTAGATAGTTCATTTGTTTATTTGCTACTCTACGTCGATGATATGCTCATTGCTTCTAAGAGTATATCTGAGATCAGCAAGTTGAAGGCTCAACTTAGTAATGAATTTGAAATGAAAGACTTGGGAGCTGCTAAGAAAATTCTGGGCATGGAAATTCGCAGAGATCGAAGTGCTGAAAAATTGTATGTCACAAAAAAATTATATTGAAAAGGTTTTGGAGCGTTTTGGGAGGCAGAATGCAAAACCTGTGAACACTCCACTAGCAGCTCATTTCAAACTGTCAGTTGAAATGTCACCACAGAATGATGAAGAAAAAGAACAGATGATGTATGTTCCTCAAGTGCAGTTGGGAGCATGATGTATGCTATGGTTTGCACTCGGCCAGATATCTCACAAGCAGTTAGCGTCATTAGTAGATACATGGGAAATCTTGGCAGGATGCATTGGCAGGCTGTGAAATGGATTCTTCGCTATCTACGAGGTACTTCTAATGTTGGTCTTATATTTGATAGGAATCATAATACTAGTAATAGTATTATTGGTTATATTGATTCCGACTATACTGGAGATTTGGATAAAATAAGGTCTCTGACAGGGTACATCTTTACCCTCTCTGGGAGTGCAATTAGTTGGAAAGCAATATTGCAATCCACTATTGCACTATCTATAGCAGAAGCCGAGTACATAGCCGCATCGAAAGCTGTGAAGGAAGCCATCTGGATTCGGGGATTGGTAGGCAGTTTAGGGTTGAAACAAGAGATCACAGTTATATACTGTGATAGCTAAAGTGCTATATATTTGACTAAAAATCAAATGTATTATGAAAGAGCGAAGCACATAGATGTTCGGTACCACTTTCTAAGGGAGATTATTTCACAAGGTGATATTGCTGTGAAAAAAATCAGTACCTCTGATAACCTGACAGACATGCTCACGAAGCTAGTTCCAGTTTCTAAGTTTATGCACTGCTTAGATCAAATTGGTGTTCATATCTTTTGAAGATAGCTCATGCATTTTCAGTTTTTGAAGGCATTTTAAGCCAATGTGGAGATTTGTAATTAGTGGCTTGAAAAGGTCTTTCTCTTTATTTTAGCACTCCCATTTTTTGAGAGATTACAAGAGCAATTTACCTCTCTTCCATTGGTTGCATGGATGGCTAAGAAATTTATGTAGGCTTTCTATCATTAGTCGTATGGATGGTTACGTGATGCTGCGTGTTGCCTATAAATTCACATTTTCATTCATGTGTAAAATCATCTCAAACATATAACACATTCTCTCATATAGAAGCTTGTTTCCTTTCTTCTTTGTTTTTCATTGGGTTGAGAGTTTTGAGTGCATACATTTGTGAGGTGTATTTGGATTTGGGATAGTAAAAAATATATAAACTTCTTTTGTAATCTCCATTATACTTTTATATCAATTATAGAAGTTTGATGTGTGGACATAAGCTATAAGCTGAACGACATTTTATTCTTTGATATCAACTTTCTTTTGCTATTATTATAACAGAAATATATATAATACCAATTGCAAAGAATTAGCATAATATGATTATTATAATAATATATATTGCAGCATAAGAATCAACTGTTTTCCTTTTCTTTTCATCACGGTATATATTGTAATCAATTGTAATAATACCATACATAAGTAGCACATATATTGGATCATAAAGAAGTTGTAAATCATGCTTATTATAAAACCAAATAATGTTCATTATTATGATAATGAAATCACGACAGAATTGTAACAGTGAAAGATATATGCTCTTGAGAACTAATAACAGAACCAAAAAAAAATACTTTTTTTCAATTATGAGAACACATAATCAAAAGCTCTTAAATGGAGTAAAAAGAAAACAAAATCCCCAAAAACTAAACATTCCCGTCATTAATCAAATGACCAATATTCCCACGAGGATTCTCAAAGAAACCAAAAATATCAAGAGAGCTTGTATTCACCATGGCATAATCGTCTAAATTATCTTTAGAAATAAAATTTGTCTCTGTCTTTTTCTCTTTGATTGATGCTTGATAAAGATCAACAAAGTGTCTTGGCGTATGATAGGTACATGTCCAATGACCTTTTCCACCACAATGATAGCATTTATTCTCTAAATTCTTACTCTGGCCATTATTCTTTCCATTCTTGTTGTCTTACTTCTGGTGCAACTTGTTCTTGGAAGAAGAGAGAGGAGCACCATAAAAGAGACCTTTCTTTTGACCATTTTTTTTTAATTGAAACCGCGATCTTTACCATTTTTGGGATTATAATTCATTGCATTCGCTTCAGGGAATGGAGCAAAGCCAATATGGTGAGTTTCATGATTTTTCTTTAGCAATTCATTGTTTTGTTTAGCCACAAGAAGGCACAAAATTAATTCAAAATATTTAGTAAATCCTTTTTCTCAATACTGTTGCTGTAGGAGTACATTTGAGGCATGAAAGGTTGAGAATGTTTTGTTTCCAACATATTATTATTAGTAATATTTTCCCCCCACAATTTCAATCGTGAAGAAATTCTAAACATTATGGAATTATACTCACTCATGCACTGAAAGTCCTGTAACTATAAATGCAACCATTCATACCTAGCTTGTGGAAGTATCACTGTTTTCTAGTGATCATATCTTTCCTTTAGGCTCCTCCAAGGATCTGCATGATCGTTTTAGAGTAAGATATTCATTTTTTAAACCTTTGTGGAGGTGCCCGATGAAGAAAAATTATAGCCTTTACTCGATGCTTTAGGGATGAAGCATTTCCTTGTTTGATGGTGTCTCCAAGACTCATTGAATCAATGTGGATTTCAGCATCTAGGATCCAAGATAGGTAATTTTTCCCAGAAATATTAAGGGCAACAAATTCGATATTTGAAAGGTTTGACATGCCTTAAGCCTTATTCTTTGGAGATACAGAGTCTCGTGCTGACAATGTGTTGTAAAATAAAGAGAATTGAGAGAAAGAAGAAATGAGAGGAGAAGATGGTTTGCTCTATTCCTTTCAATGTGTATCACATTGTGACTCTAGGTCTCTATTTATAGACTTTTGAGTGCATCACAATTGGAATAATTTCCAAAATCATATTAATTGACAATAAATGGGATCATAATCAATCACTTAAATCTATTAATGGACACCGACATAATATTTGATTTATAACAATAAATTGTTTTTAAGAAATGATTTTCCCTTTATTTATATCACATCAATAAAATTTAATTATTTTCCCATTTACAAGAACCGGTTTCTTGCCGACTCATTGAATATTGAATATATAATACAATTATACAAATAAAAAATTAGAAGAACGCAGAGACGCAACACCTGCGAGTATTTTTATTACAAGGACAATAGCTTTCTGGCTTCTCTTAGTGAGTTAACAGGACATCCACGTTACAGTCCCCATGTTTCCTTGGAGAATAGAAGGCTTGATGGGATGGGTAAATATAGGGTAAACATTTGTATTCAATTGCCATTAGAAGGTGCCAGGTAGTCCAATTTTTTATTATTTGACGCTGCAATTCCCATATCTTAGTTTAAGGGTTTCCAGTAAGTTCGTGAGGCGGGCAAGAACATCTATAAATCTTTTATACGAATATCAAATTCGACAATTACTTTGTTGTCAGACACTACGAAAGTCCTGTTTCTAACAAATTCTAGCCAAAATTGTGTATCAAATAATCCATTTTAACATGATGCTAATTTGAAATTTTCATATTTATGCCGAAGAGTATAAGCGAATGGTAATGAGAGGAAGTAGTCGAATGTGTGAAAATACTAGCCACAACATGGCACACCGTGAGGGACTACGAAAGCATAAAGGACTATAATCTACCTCAAGATTCTTCTTTTCTCCCTTGATCCTAATCCCTTCCAAAACCGGAGTTATTCTTTCCTCCTCCTCGAGTAAAATATATATTATTTTTTGATAGTTAAGCAAATTCCTCAAGCCTCTAAAATGAAGGTGAGACCATAGCAAGTCACCATACAGACACAAAAAAAAAGAAAAAAAATGCTAGCAGCTCTTCTAGCATCTGCATGTCGGCGACCAATACGTATTATATTACACCACATTGTTGAGTCTTTAAGGCAGAAAGAAACTCCCAACTACACCTAAAATCGGCCGCATCGCCTTGACATTATCTCAGTAACATTTCTTCATACTAAGGCTCCCTCCTCCTGATAAAAATTGTTTTAAGTCCACTATGTTGTGAGCACCCTGTTTTACATGAACATGAGGCGTCAGCACCAGCATCATTATTAGACCAAATACCGGACAACAATTCAACTCAGCAACCGAGTAAACAACAATGGCACAAGCACAGCCCTCATATTAACACTGCAGCAGCATTGTATTCCATCCTGCAGGTTCAGTAGCAGCTCTAAGAAGCTCCTCTCCCAAGTTGGTCAAGAATCAACACCATATGGATATCCAGCGCAACAATTGCATATGCTACATAGGTACTTATCAAGGCTTATTGATTCAATCCCCCCGGTATTGCTATCAAGGTCACCCTAATGAGCTTACAGAAAGTACGTAGGGTAGCAATCAATCAAAACAAATATCCCAAACTCTAAACATCCACCTCAAGACATCAAATTGGCATATATAATCAACAAGGAATTATCCCACGCACACACCAATTTGGACACCCACGCACACACACAGCCCCAAGCTTACACACCTAATATCACTCCTAAAGCTGACAATGTATCACGCTCTCATCCTTTCTTTCTCTCTCATTTTTTATCAATTCAAACCTCGCGATATATACGTGAGAGATACACTGCAAGGTTTGAATTGATAAAACATGAGAGAGAAAGAAAGGATGAGAGAGTGATACACCAATCAATGTATATCTCTCTCACACACACATATTGTAACTCTTTCCACACACACCATGATGAAATGATGTTGAGTCCCACATCCTTTAATATTCTATTCAAACTTTGAATGGTGTGAGATCCACTTGGTCCTACAGGAGGATGCAAGTATTTTTTCCCCAAACCAAGAAGACTTCTTTCATTGTGTCAACAATTAAAGAAGCAATAAGAGCCCACAAATGGCAAACTAAGGATCTACACTCCGTCCAGGTTCAATATAATTGCTGTGAAACCAATTATGATATGCCACCTTGGTAAATAGCTACTTACAAAGAAAACATTGCCTAAAATAAAGAAAGCCGCTCACATTGTGGAAAATGTAAAATACATAGCAAAGGATTACTGAAGGGGATAACAAGGGCAATGCAGGATAGCATCAAAATTTACCATGTCAGACAGAAAGCAAGTATGACCAAAGTGACTTGACTGTGGTATTCATACAAGACACAATTCTGCAGGGCATAGTTAGAAACCAAGACTTTGGATCTCAAAGGTGATATGTAACATACCCCCAAGAACTGTAGAGAGTTCAACACATCAGGCAAGTTTACAAGCAGCTCACAAAATGATCCAATGAACGGGCACATCAGTCTATTATGATATGATGCAAGCAAACAGCCTGTGATAGACAAAATGCTTGTATTCTAGTAAAATCAAAACCGGTCATATGGCCTGCTGCATTGCCAAAATATGTCATATGATTAACAATAACAAAAGTTCAATTTCAAGAAATATACTAAACCAGATATAGAAATTGATTGTGCTATCTCCCCCTGAATTCTCATTGTCTAACACCCAGAATACTATGATTCTATTAAGGGAAGATATCAATATATTTTGAAGCCATGTTAGCCGGAACCCTCATTAATAAAACCTTCCTTGCGACCTTCAAAGCCAGGCCGCAAAAGCTTTTTCTCTCTCTTTGCAATTCTGCGCATTTTCTTCTGATGAATCCTCTCAGATATATTCTCTGATCTATTTTGCTGCTTCTCAGCCTTCAATTGGTCCCGTGTTTGAATTCTTTCCTTCCATTTCTCTGCATTCTTCTGTTGCTTCTTCTTCTCTTTACGTATGCTTTTCTCTAAAAGTTTGGGATCATCATGGATCTTAATCCCCGCAGCTCTATCCATTGCCGCCTTCCACGATTGCTTCTTAGCAAGAGCCTCACCCTTCTCAGGATCCTTCTTTGCTTCCTCCAATTTCTTTGCCCTCTCAAGTTCCTTAAACTTAGAAACTTTTCTCTTCTTCTGACCTTGCATTTGTTCATTTGAAAGTTTGACATGACCAAACATGAGATCCTTGGAAGCCTCAGCAGCATCCTTCTTCACTTTATCTGCAGACTCTTTGGGTGCAGGTTTAGTTTCTTCCTTTTCACTGTCCCTCTTACGCTTCTTGTCCTGGAACCCTCTCCTCACATTTCTATCATCCCTCTTCTTTGCTCTCTCCGAACTTCCACAGTTCCGACTCGACCTGAACTCTTCAAGCTTGAGATGAAGCCTCTGCCGAAGCTCCTCATAAGTCACAGACCGATCATCTCCTTCAACCATGATAGGTTTAACCTCACCCCGTTGTCCTTCATCACTGTCATCCACTTTTTCTTTACCCAGGCTTTGCTTGAGCAGGTCAAGCGTGGTACCAGGGGGTTTGTCGGGATCCAAACGTTCCCTTCGAGACTTCTTGATGTTTTCCTTCGTTTCTCTCTTTGCCTCAGCTTTTGCAGCCTTGCTGAGACCTTGAAACCATGGCTTCTCCTTATCATCAATTGGAAGGTAAAACTTAGCAGGGATGAGCTCAACCAACTTGTCAAAGAAGAGCATATGCTCATGGATCACAGGCTCCAAGTCTTGACCTGCATCGACCACTGCAACAGACTTTTGCTTCTTCTTCTTCATATTCTTCACTGTACAGGAACTAAAATGTGTGTCATGTGAACGGTAGTGAATCAGATAGCAAGTTGACATCAAATAATATATTGCCAACTTAACCGCACACTATCTTGAAAGTCTTACAAATAGAAGCATTTGGATGACAGTGTTAAAGTCTTTTACAATGACATGCATCAAAATTAATCAATCTCTACATATATTAAAATATGTAACCTTTGTTATTGAAATCTTCTTCAAATTCAAAATCTGGATCACTAAAATGGGAAGAATGATTCTGGTCGTAATACGACAGATAGTAAAAGATGGAACACTGAGTAATTGACAAGGAGTAACAAAATCGATGTGTTCTGAAATAAGAAACAGCTAAGAGCACGTTCAAGACAGTAGCAGCCAAATAAAAAAGAAAACAGAGAAGGGCTGAGAAAAGAAGAGAACAACACCTGAGAAAGGGGGCCGGAGGCGGGGGCGGTCCGACGGATGAGAGGAGACGGCGGGCGGCGACGGAGGGGCGGATGAATCGTGTGAGAGAGCAGCAGCCTTGTTAGGGATTGGAATGACTAATGAGTTTTACTTTTGAAGTTTTATTTTTTATTTTATTTTATTTTATTTTTCTTTCGGTGTGTGAAGTGGACTACGGATGGGTAGGGGCCGCGAGGCTACAGTGCCGAGCTGGGTCTGCCCAGCCCATGACCATTATCCTTTGGTTGCATTATCCTTGCTTTGTTTAATAGAATATATTTGCCAGACAAAAAGAAATCAGAATATATTTTCTCGACCAATAAAAATTTAAAACAATATTGTACCAAAAAATAATATATATTTTTGGACCAAGAAGAAACAATATATTTTGGAATTTAATTTTCATTCCTTGTTGTGGGAAAAAGATACATGTATCTCGCTAAAGGTAATAAACCAAAGACACAAGATGACGGTTCCTTCCTTGTTTTCATCGACTTGGGTGAAGCACAGTTGTTTTCATCGAGTAATGAGAAATAATTTTGACAGAGTATGAGTACAATAATCAAAACATAATTGTATACCTAGAACCTGTAGAGGTATTTATAGGATATGCCTGGAGAGTGGCTATCGAGGTCAAGAGTTTACTCATGTCTTTAGACCCACATCTCCAAGTTTGTGATCGTGGACAAAGTGAGAAGGTGGGTGCATGTGCTCAGTAACTACCGCCACATGCTAGCCCTTCATGCGTTCAACCATAGTGATGGGATCTGACTCGAGGCTTCCAAGGTAGTGGGCCTCTATGCTGGGCCAACCAAATTGGCCCAATTAAGAGTCTGGGTCCATCCTTATTATTGTCCATTACAAATTTTATGCAAACATTCAATCATGTGTTGTATATTAGCAAAAACTTTTTTACTCAACCACCTTCTGTCTTGAAAGTCTTATCAATATAAAGGCTCATTTGGCATGTCTGATAGGATAAAATTTAATAATATAAGATCTAATAAACTTTTAATACTATACAGTTTTTGGCATAGACTTGTGTAAAATATTATATTTTATAATATTATCATTTATTTACAAATGATTCTAACTCTAATAATATAAGTAAATATTAAATAAAAATAATTATAAAATATAAAATTTTTAATAATTATTCAAATATATTTTTAAATATCATATGTATTTAAATATATATTAATTAAAATCTCATTTATGATAAGTGTTATTATTTACTTCAATATTCTATAACTATTTAATATTTTATATTTTTAATCATAACTATTTAAATTTCAAATTAAGAATAAATATTAAAACCTAAATGATTTTATTATTAATCCTTATTTTTATATATTACATATTATTTATTATTAATATAGATTTTACCAGTTAATGATTTAATTTTTATATTTTATATTATTTATTATTTATTTAAAATATTTATTATTTTATTTAATTTAATATTTATCAATTATAATTTTTATTTATATAATTTTTATTTATTATTATTTATTATTTATTTAAGAATTATTTTATTTAATAAAAATGTTAAAAATAAAAGTAACCATATACATGTCACAACCCGACTTGGAAACGTGATGGCACGTTAGGGACCAAATGCCCACGAAAGCCTTCTAGGTAACACGGCTCACTACATACATGGATTAATGTGATTTTCATTCTTAAACATAATTTAATCTAAATCATCAACTTTTCTATTGAAGTCATATTAATTGAATTCATAAAACTGAAATGTTTCAACATACATATTCATGAATTTATCTTAGTTAAATCAAACATGTGCTTCAGCAATACATAAAAACATAAACTGTTTTATTTCATAACCATTGACATAATTTGTCAATTGATTCAAGGCTTGAAATCCAAACATAAATACTTAACTAGTTTGTTACATAAACTTAATCACAATCCGCATATCAAATCAATACTTGAAATCTAAAAACATAAGGATGTTCATAAATTCTAAAAGTGAAAACATAATCTTAAAATAGAATGTATTGTAAGGATCCTATTGCACAACTGCTCAAGCACACTGATTTGACAAAATCCTAAACTAGGCCTCACTACAAAGCCAAGCTCACACTGGAAATGTTGCAATTTACTTGAACAGTGGCTGAGTAATAGCTAAACCTACAATTGTAACTATAAAGAATAAAGGAGATAAGTGAGTCATTGGACTTAGGGAGTAGATTCTCATAGTAAGTGGATTCTTACCCACTACCTACATGGGACATCTAAAGGATGTATGCATATAACATAAATGCATCAAACAAAAATCACCTTGATATTTACATATTTATGTATGAAAACATTTCTAAATTCATGGTGCAATAATTACTTGAACAACATGAATCTTTGAACATGATAAATATATATATAATAAATATAATTGCTTTGATCTCTAAACTATGAAAGGGCAACTAACGAGGTTCCATAAGTGGACACTTAACAAGGTTCAGTTCTTTGAATACTCTAAAAGGGCGCAGTTGTCCTCTAATAAACAACTTGGCACCAGGCTAACAATCTTACATCTATTAAATTACTGTCTGTTTCTCCATAGTTACCGTCCAAAAGTAGTTTGCAAATAAACTAAATAAATCTAAAAGATATGAATTCATCTAATTCTAATAATCTAACTATCAACCATAACTGAAGTCCTGAAATCGTGCCCAAGGGATCACTAGCTTATAGATATGGTGATTTCAAATACTAACGGAGTATGTGTCTGGTCAATGTTATGAATCATACTAAATTCAATACTTTCAATAACACTACTAGAATTCTACAAATCATATTTCAAGATAACATGATTTTATAAATGTAACATCCCCTACTGCTTTATGGATTAACGACTGTCCCCACAAACCAACATGGGTCTTTTCAGCATGCTTTGTCCTCACTCGCACGCTTCCTAGGAAAACTTCCCAGGAGGTCACCCATCCCAAAATTGCTCCAAGTCAAGCACGCTTAACTGTGAAGTTCTTTCAGTTTAGGCTACCGAAAAGAATATGCATCTTGTTGGTATAGGTAGTACAAATCAATTCATATAAGCCCTCCTTAACTGTATAGTCTCATACCTATACAGTCTTAGAATCCCTCTTATTCAGGTGTGTAATCGGTTCATTCATGTACCCCTCCGCTTTCGAAGTCTGCTAGGAGCCACTCCTTGTCTGTGCCTCCTTGCACCAGCGATCACTCCCCGACTTCACAATCCCCGGGCATTACATGCCCACCAGCTTCCGCTTGGTTCATCCCCGAACCACACCGTTCTAGGAGAGGTGCAGGCTCTAATACCATCTGTAACATCCCCTGCTGCTCTATGGATTGACGACTGTCCCCACAAACCAACGTGGGTCTTTTCAGCATGCTTTGTCCTCACTCGCACGCTTCCTAGGAAAACTTCCCAGGAGGTCACCCATCCCAAAATTGCTCCAAGTCAAGCACGCTTAACTGTGGAGTTCTTTCAGTTTGGGCTACCGAAAAGAAGATGCATCTTGTTGGTATAGGTAGTACAAATCAATTCATATAAGCCCTCCTTAACTGTATAGTCCCATACCTATACAGTCTTAGGACCCCTTTCATTCGGGTGTGTAATCGGTTCATTCATGTACCCCTCCACTTTCGAAGTCTGCCAGGAGCCGCTCCTTGTCCGTGCTTCCTTGCACCAGCGATCACTCCCCGACTTCGCAATCCCCGGGCGTTACAATAAACATGGTAATTTGACGATAATTACAACATGTCTGTTAATGAAGATAAATTTCATGACCTAACTTCGACACTGGCACATGAGAAATCTTATTCCTACATAAGTCTCGTGACCTAGATTTCTCTATATACTCAATTATCATAAAACCATTTAAAATATAGCTTTATTTTCTACATACACATCATCTGTTCTGTCAAGTAGTATCGCTAAGACAAAGTTTGTAAATCTGTATTTAACATCTGAAATCATGATAGTCAAACTGAAATCTCATGGTTTATCTCTATAATTTGAGATCATAGTATTAACAACTATATAAGGTTCAGTATATACAAACAACTATAAGTATTAAAATCATAAAAATATATCTCAGGTTTATATCAAAATATGTAGAACATGACACATGTTCTATAGGTCGGGATCCTGCCTACATCTACACTGGAGCACTTCTAGAGCAAGTGATGAACTTCACAAAAAGGAACTCACCAATTGAAATCTAGCACTACTAGAAGAAAATGGCTGGGAAGTACCCTCAGCAGCTACTTTATTTGAAAATGTAAGAAAGAATAGAGGGGTGAGTTTTGTTACTAAAACTCAATGAGTGAATCCTCACCTAGAACCCCCTTTCATGGGACACCAAGGGAAGATACACAAAAATCATAATAACAATAGCAGTAATAAAGCTTTCAAACATTTCATATTTGTAATCAGATAATCAAAGTCATAGTTTTCTATAAATCAACCTAACAGTACCATAATAAAGAAACAGAAGTCTCTACTTTGGTTATGCACAATAAATGTAACATAACTAAATCCCTAATAAATGATCTCTGGTCATATCTGGGCGTTATGTATCACCATTTCCAGTGTGATAATAAATTCTTTGTTTTCTCTGGTGTAACGCCCCAGTTTTCTGTCTGAGAGAAAATGACCAAAATGCCCCTGAGGCTATTTTCTGCCCGGAATTCGAGAATAGCCAGCCCGGTAGTACTCGAAGGGTCAACTCAATGTTTGAAGGGGATTGGATGGTCCTTGAGTGATTTCGAAAAAAAAAATTGTGTTTTCTGCAGTTTTGGGTCAAAATGACCAAAATACCTCTATAGCGTTTTGCGCGGGTAGAGATTCCGTTCGAGCCCAAAACTTCTCCCAAAGGTTTAAAACGGCGTTTTCATGTGTTTAAAAATATCTGTTTAAGTCCCAGTGGTCCCGGGCAGTTTTTGTACAAAATTACGATTTTACCCTTGGCATAGTGCCATTTGAGCTCAATGATGTAATTAAGCAAACCTAAGCAATATTAGGCTCTAATCGAAGATTAATTAATTTTCATAATTAATCTAGAGTCAAAATAAGTTATTAAAATTAATTAGAACCTAAGATTGTTTAGATTAAACTCAAAAACCCTTTTTTTTCTTTTAAAAATTCAAATTTCCAAGACATAGAATTTTGAATAGTATTTTTTACTATTCACTCTCCATACTCCAAGAAGCCTAGGTAGAGTAGGATTTTGACCCCACTAATGGGCTAGAGTGCTCACTAATCATGCCTTAAAATAGCCTTGATTACCTATCCTTTCACTTACACACTTACTTACAAGTTCCAAATCCTAAGCCTAATCAAAGCTACACCTAAACACACCTCTAAATCATAATTAAATGGAAGATTTTCCTCCCCCATTCCATGGAGAAGATGGCTCCACATCACCCTCCAATATCCACCACATGTTTGAATTCTTTCATTCAAAGAACCATGCCTACACCATACTTGAACCAATACTTGGCCATACCTTTGAATGACCACCACCATACCTTGAAAAAGATATTTTTCTTCCATTTCCCTCCATGTAAATCCGGCCACTGCCTCCATTCCTTCACCCTTGATTTGTTTTTCTATGAATACACATGCAAATGAACTTGTGAGAACCTTTAGTTTATTTGCTAAGTTTTAGTTTTCAAGAAGCACCTCAAAGCCTTTCTTTTTCTCTCAAGTCCAAGAGTTTTCCTTCTTCAACCTCTTCATCTTCTTCACTCTTCTCAACCTCCAATCACTTGGTAGAGATTTTATTTCAAGTGTTTCTTTCATTAAAAGTTCTTACTAGTTATGTGTTTTATGGTTTCTCTTGAATCTTTTAGAACTTCTTTCTTCCTCTTTATTTCTTTTTCATTTTTAGGCCAAGAGCCTTTGGGGACTTGGAAATGAGAGCTTGATGATGAGGATCTCATGATGATAGTTATCACTTGAGCAACTTCTAAAGCTTGATCTTGGTTCTTGAGTAAAGGATGTTTTTGGTTTCTTTCTTTCTTGATCTTGGGAACTTAGTTTTGATAATACTCTAAAATGGATGTATGAACTCAATGATAAGGACTCATGATGTGGGTGTTAATACATCATCAAGAGCACGGTCTCTAAAGTTTCAAAATGGTTTCTTTTCTTGTTCATGGTTTCGGTTCTTTTCCTTTTCTTCCCTTTGAGTTTTTGGCCATTATGTTAAATAGATCAACATAATAGCTTGATGATAAGAGTTCTAGATGATGACTTCTTGTTCATCATAATGAAATCTCTAAAGCTTGAGTTTTCATAAAGATGTTATATGGCTCTCTTATGGTTTTATTTTTTAAGGAATGTTGTTTTGTGTTCTAGGAACTCTAATGTTCACGTTATCTTGTCATGATGAGTTTGGGTTAAGGCTTATGTCCCTTTAAAGTCTTGTAAGAGCTCTAGTAAAGATGTAAAAATGAACTTGCATATTTATATTTTAAGTTTTTACATCCCATATTTACTTTTCTATGTCGTCACTAAACTCTAAAGATCTAAGAAAAGAACTTGCTTATCACGTTTAAGTTTCAAGTTTTGTATTTCACGTTTATGTTTCAAGCCATCACCTAAGAACTCAAAGATTAAAACAAGAATTTGAATATCACCTAAATAATCTCAAAGCCTTTCTATTTCGGCCTTAAAGTCGATTGTTGCTGGGCTTGGAGCACTAAAATAAAGAATTGAACTTGCATATTTACTTCCAAGTTTTGCATATTTACTTTGAGCCTTGCATATTTACTTTCAAACCTTGCATATTTAATTTCAAGTTCTTGTATTTCATATTTACTTTGAAGCTTTCACTTTACTTTCTAATGAGGAATAAAATGGAATGCATAGCACGTTTATGTTTCGTCATCACTTAAAGAACCTAGAGCTCAAAGACTTGCCCTTACTACCTCAAGTTAAAGTTGGTGATGGAGACATCCTCATGGATGCATATTTCGGCCATATGATGATGATGAACTTGGTGTGAGTCTCATCTAGTCACAAGAGCCAACAATCTATGTTTTAAGATTTTCTTTAGACCTCAAGAGTTTTATAAAATTATTACCAATGAGACTTATGAATTAAACCTCTTCTAGGAATGTTTCAAACTAGCTACTGCCCTATGGTCATTCTCAGTCCATTTTTGTGAAATAAAATGGCTTTTAAAGGGTTTTAAAAGTCCTAAAACAATTCAAAGAGAAACTAGTAACTTATACTTGTTAAAAATGAAATTTTATGTATGATACGTATATATATATATATATATATATATATATATATGAATTCAGTTCTGCCATAGTGTGTTTGGTGTTGTATGATGTTATTTTGATATGCTAAGAATGTGTAAAAATTATATGTGTTGAGGTAGGAACCTTTCTATGCTTGTTAGGAAAAAAAACTAGTCTTGCAGAAAACCATAAAGTCAAGTTTTAGTGTGGTTTTGACCCATTTATTTTTAGATAGTGATCAAACTGTTTTAGGGGGATGATAATCAGATTAGGATTGTTTAAATATGAAAAACTTGGTAACATTTGATGTAGGATTGATTTTTAGCACCTATGGAGAAGCTAGTAACTAGAAAACCATAAAAGTGCGATCCTAGAACACTTAGATTAATTAATTTTTTGTTTCTGTTCCAGCACCTTTGAAGGATTGTAAAACCATGTTATGCCATGTTTACTTGAGTAAGAATGACCCATAAATGGTTTAGGAATTAATTCTAGCATCATAATAAAAGCCGGTAACGAGAAGGGTGTAAAACGCAACTTCTAGAACACCTTAAATCATAGGATTTCATTTACTACCTATGGTGCCCAACTTTGATTGATGATGTTTAATAATTAGTGGTAATGACGATAATTAGTCCCTTAGATGCATAAGGAAATAATTTGACAATTTGAGTTATCCAATTTAAGTGTTTGGCCATTTAAGGGAATGTTTATGAGATGATGCATTCATGTGATATTTGATGTTATGTGAGGTATTGGTATAGAATTCATCATTTGCATGTCATGGTTTCATTTGAAATATTAGAGATGCATATGTTAGAAATATATGAAGAATTATGACATTTATGAGATATGTGTTGCATCTTGTTATAACATGCCAAGACTTAAAGTGACTTAAAGTATGAGAAAATGATCCTTTGGACTCATCAAACGATAGGTGATGAAAAGGTGATTCTTACTTAAGGTGATCTAAAACATGAGAAAATGATCCTTTGGACTCATTAAACTATAGGTGATGAAAAGGTGATTCTTGCCCCCTAACCCATACTTATCAAGTCGGGACTTCAACTTATCAAAAGGGAATAGGTTTATGCTAGTGACGACTAGTGAGGTATGAGCTCATAACCTAGAAGTACTCTCAAAAGGGAAGAGTAATAGGGTGGTCCTAAGAATAACAAGAGATTTAAAGTCACCTAAGGAAAACAAGGAATGTCATCCATGAACCATGTTCTATGCACATCATGTTTGCTATAAAGTTAGACATATGCTTTAAAGCTAATGTTGCATAAAGTATTGACATGCATATCATAAAGAAGTATGATACATTCATTACAAGACTCATGATAAAATGAACGGGCCTCGGTAATGGATGTTTTAGAACTTAATAAATGAATTTTTGCATGCTCACTATTTCATAATTAAACCCGAGGTTCCTGAGGATGATGATGATGACACGTGTGTGAAAAGGGAAGCCCTACTGAGATTCTTGTATAAGTTTCTCATTCCCCATATCTTTCTTTTCCATCTTCGTCTTCAAACAAGGTTGACAACAACGTCCATGGGTTGCCCTAAGATGCCGACATGGAAGTAGCTTGATGGTCGAGATCAGAGTGGTGTAGCGGAAGCAAGGACATAGTCTTAGTCTTAGTCTTTTCACATCATAGTTATGTGTAGTTTTATATTGTTGCATGCTCAACCTTTAGGGGTGGGCCCAATATATTTAATATGGTATTATTGTGGAATATCCTTATGTCATTAATACTATTAAGGTTGTGTGACCTAATATTTGAAGTTAATGTTATATGATGCTGTGCTGATGTTTCTGATTATGATATTCTTTTTATGTTATGCTTCATGATACGCGAGGCTCACGTTTTGTCTATGTTTTCAAAAAAAAAATTTACCTGTATTTTTCGCTAAGTATTTTAATGAAAAGTTTTAAAAAATGGGACTAAAAGGGTAATAGACTAATGTTTAACCTAAATACGTTCTAGGAGTATTGGGTTAAAAATTAGGATGTTATATCAGCCCTTTTCTCTACAGCTGCTGCCAGCTCAACCAGAAATCTCAATCTTTTCTCTATATTCCATAGAGTCTTCTATCCTAAGGTTCAAAACTTCATTCCAAACAATTCTCAATACTAGAAATCATATAGTCATTAAATCAGCTCTAAACAATTATATTCACAATCTAGTTCTTTTAAAAACTCATTTCAATAATAATGGTCCCATGAGTTTTCAAAATCAGTTAGTTCATACTATTTCAAAGCCATATATTCACAATTCAATAGAAAACTCAATTATTCTCAAAATAAGCTATGTCATCATGTATGGTTTCATATTTTAATGAAAATAGCTATAATGATTAACATAGAGATTATAGATGTGAACCTACTCCCTTGGAGTGATAGAAGATGAAGGTTTAACATTGACAAAGTTTCTCGGAGCAAGAATGGACCAATATTTGCCATGGAAGCAATACAACTCTAACTTCTAAAACCACTATATAGCTCAAATCTAACTCTAACATAATAGAAAGACTTCACCTCCTTAAGAAGTATGAAAAACTCTATGCCAACCCCCAAAAGCAAGAAAATATTGAAGGAATAGAAGTAAAAATCACTAGACAACATACCTTAAAGCCTTAGAAATGAAAGATTGAAATTGGTTTTAAGAGAAAAAGGAAGAAAATGGAGTTTAGGGTGTGAAACTGAGTTGGGAGGTGAAGAGCCTCTACTTTTGGGGTGTGGGGTGTGTCTGTGTGGTTTGAACCCCAAAATTAGGGGGTTTTATGAAAATTTTAGCACTGCACCACTCAGCCAAGAGCCTTGTTTTTCCCATTTGCACCCCTTACTATACATGAACTCTACAGTGCTCATCTTAGCATTGCAGCACTCTCCAGAAAGGTTTTTCTTAAACTTTCAAGCTATAATTCAAGTGGGACCTATCATTAACATGAGTAAGTCCCGAGGAACATTAAACTCATCTAAGGAAAAATACACCTAAGGTATTACAATAAATCATGCTCAACTCAGCATTTTTAATAAAACATAACTGGGTTTCTAAAGGCATGGTCAGGAAATCCAATATCTTGAAAACATGGCAATTTTATCAATCCTTGTATCATGTCAAACAATTCTAGTAAACTGGCTAAATCTCATACTTTCCAGTAATATCTTCTTGAGCAGATAAAACGTTTTAATGGCATACAAACATAGCAATCATTATCCTATGGTTAAAAACATATTTTCATGATTTACTCAAAGATCCATAATTTTTCGAACGAGGCATATTATGTAAAATCATGTTCATATCATATTTTCTCTTCTAAATTCATATGTGGCCATCATAACATTAAGAACACAGCTATAATGACAAAAAATAAGGTCATGAATTCAAACCTACTCAACGTTTGGAGCTAAGAATGCGTGGGTATTATTCACTTGACCTTAGAAGCTAGCAATGACACAAATAACTACCTTAGAATCACAAACAACTCATAAGACACCCAAGAACATGATAGGGAAAATTTAGGGGAAGGAAAAAATCAACAAAATTCGTGCATAAGGGAGCCTTAGCCTTAAACGTGGAAGAACATGGAAGAAATTGATAAGAACAACACAAAAAAAAAAAAAAAAAAAAAACTTACCCAAGTAGTGGGCAAGGGGAAGGAGGCTTGGAGTTGTGTGAGAAGCGAAGTAAAGGACTTTGCAGCTATGAGGGTTCGATGTTAGGGGTGTTTGGTTGATTAGGAAGTATTTATTTAGGGTAGGAGCTCATTAAAATGAAATTACGTTGTTTTGGACCTGTTTCAGCATCGGGATCTCACTGTAGCAAGATTATTGCTATTCCCTCTTGTTCACTATAGCTAGTATAGCTCGGTCTCATGAGCCTGTATGCACTAAAAGCTAGTTGCTATGTTCTCCATTGCTCGCTATAGCTAGCATGTCAACATAGAAAAGAAGATCCCTACATTTTAAGGTTTTCTGCATATCCAAGAGTTTCCAAGGTACCTTAAGGTTATGTTAGGCTTAGTTAAGAACATGTAGATCTGAGGCATGTGAACACCATATTTTGTCTAAGTACCCTACTTTGAAAAGAAAACAAATGACAAAGAGACTAGGCCAACATTTTTCTCTCTTTCATATGTCTGCACTAATTAGTTTTGAATGACAACAAAGCCAATTTAAAGAAAAATGTTATCTAAGTACCCTAATTAGCACATTGTGATAGAGTTCTGGAGCTAATAATGAGTTCAAACCCATTCACCATTTGGCACTGGGAATGCACGGGACTATCCATTTAACCTTGGAAACTAAGAATGGCACAAACAACAATCATAGAATCACAAACAACTTATTAGACATCCAAGAACATGATATGGTAGATTTGGGGAAGGAAAAATCATGCAAAATTTGTGCATGAGGGAGCCCTAGTCCTAAACATGAAAGAAATTGATAAAAACAACACAAAAATAAATAACTTACGTAGGAATTGGGAAGGATAATAAGGCTTGTGGTTGTGTGAGAGAGAAGGGAGGGCATGTTGGGGCTATTAGGGTTTGAGGTTGAGGGTGTTTGGCCGGTTATGATATGCTTATATAGGGTGGAAGCTTATCAAAATGAAACTGCACCTTTTTGAACCTGTTTCAACATTAAGGTCTCACTATAGTGAGCCTCTCTGCACCAAAAGCAGGCTTTCTCTCTTGCTCACTGTAGCGAGCATCTCTATACAGAAATGGACATTCTACATTTTAAGGTTTTCTATATATCCGGGGTTTTCCAAGGTACCTTAAGACTATGCTAGGTTTAGCTAAGAACATAGACCTAAGGTATCGCAATACGTTAAAAACTAATCAGGGCTAATCTGGCCTCCTCATATTATATTAAGTTATACTGTATTTTGATGTATAATGGAGTTATGATGGGTATGCTTATACATTACGTTGCTTGTACCAAATAATGGATAATGGTATAACGTATAGTATTAACTTCTACTATCATGCTTAATACATACCCCCGAATTTCATGATGTGTAGCATGCATGTAGGAATGTCCTGAAATCATCTCTAATGGCTAGTCCTCTATCATAAATGAAGATGGAAGGTTAGGTAAATACTTTTGTCCCCCCCTTACTTATCTCGGACTCTTGCTAATTTAAGCATCAAAGTTTTAACAAGTAGCCCCCCTTCCCCCCACCCATGTTCCCAAAATCCAACCCATCCGTACCATGTACTTTGTTACAATAGTGTATAAAGATTAAATGAAATAGAAGGAAAGGTCATCCAACATAATGGCTTCAAGTGTCAAATCATGTAACACTAACAGGAAGGATGTCCAACCAAAAATTCAAGAGGTCTCAAACATTGAATTACCTAATAATAGTATAGTACCGAATCACTGATTCAAAATGCCTTGAGTGTCAAATTATGCAATAACAATTAATAAGGTATTGGTTTGTGTGGAAGCAACTTGTACCCTTACGTATGAGATTTTAGGTTCAATTCTATGATGTATGCATATGAAAAAAATACCGTTGAGAGATATCTCTGCTCAAATGTAAGGATATCTTGGGAGATTAATCTCTCAAAATAAAATAATGTCTAAAATTATTGTAATTAGTGATAATATTACCTAATATATGAAAATTTTAAATTACATTACTTTGATATAGTTTATACTCAATTTATTATCAAATTGTTATTTTTACTATAAATTAATATTGTAGATACGTCAAATGTATTCAACCTTTTTATTGCCTACATAAGTCTCCTCTATTGGAGGTAAGTGGATACTTGCTTGAGGCATGATTGGTCACTCAATGTGAGCACCTCTCCCAATTGAGTTGCGCATCATTGTTCTATACATTATGAGTATTTTGTGAGTGAATTTTTGTAACCTTCTTATTGGATTGAATTGATTGATGATTGTTCCTTTGATTTCAAATCAAGCTATGAATTTTCTCATGGTTTGATTCTGTTCATATTTGAATTGGGAAATTTGGGTTTATATGAACTAGTATTGTGTAACCCCATGCAATATACGGGACAACAAATAGGAACATATAAAATTAAATAAATTTTAATTTAAGCTATGGAATAATGTTATGATAAAAGTATTATATAAAAATATTAAAGATGTTAATAATACTTAATTTCATTTAAGAATTAAGTAGTTATCTAAGGTATTTACATAAAATATGATTTTTTTTAGAACCTAAAATCTAATTTTATTGTAACTAATATTTAAAATTTGATTTTATACAGAAGAAATTCATCAACACTTTTTTTTTCAAAATAAGAAAAAAAATTTATATTACATGTTTGAATAGTTTCCTTTTTTAGTAAATTTTTCAAAATTTTGAATTCTAACATGTCTTAGAAGTTGCCAAGTGACATAAGTTTCATGTTAAAAGTTCTTAAATATTAATGGTATGAATTGGTTCTAGGGTTAAATAACAAATTTTTCAATATCTAGAAATAAATTTTGGGATTATGGACTTACGAATTGTAATTTGCTCTTAATCCCTTTTTTTTATGACTACCTCAAAATATTGAATGGTTCTGAAAAAAATAGAAGCGTTGATAATACCAAGAAACTGAGAATTAACAAGTTAACATTCAGTCTAATTTTTTCCGTACCAACGCAAGTGTTTAAAAATTCATGTTTTCTGTATGTTAAAGTAGAAAAAAAAAATAGATTAATCCCTAATCCTCTAGTGTTGTTAATTGTTTTATGTTGAATTATTTTTTCTGTAGTTATTGAATTTCTATTATTTATTTTGAACTTTATTTTAATTTTTGAGCTACCTCAATGCAAAAAGATTTAGTGCGTCGCCTAAATAGAAATTTAATGGTGAATTGCTGTTTGACAGAACTTATCATCGTAGGAGGATACCACTCTTTTGATACTACTTAAAATGACTTTTTATTTTCTTGTCAGGCTTAAAATGATTTGGGATTCTTGCCATGAAGGAATCACTGCGTGCGAAATAATGAAAGAGTACAGCTTCATGTACTGGGAAATAATGGAGATCTGAAGGTGACATTATGGGGAAAAAACAAGGGAAAAAAAAAGGCCAAGATTGTTGAACAAGTTTCACAATCTAACGTCAGTAACGCGTAGTCCAACAAAATGAAGTAGAAACATCTTAATACTAATTAAAGAAAACAATTATTGTTCTAATCTATGACCACCGTTAAGATTTTCCAGGGAATATATCATAGCATCTAAGTAGGAGATCCTGCACTGGAAGGCTCTGTACGATACCCATAATCATAGATGTATGATAATTTCCCTTGGTGTTGCCTGACTATCGATGACACATAAAATAACTTGATCGAGCCAAAAACTCTTGTAAATTCCAATAATATTCGTTTATCACTCGGTTTATCTTTGATACAGAAAGGTTTCTTTAATTTGATCAACTAGGGAGAGGAAAGTTAATTATTTGACTAGAATTGTCTATTCAAACAGTCGAAGAAGACCCTTGGGTTGCCTTCCACACACATATATGGTTGATCAATATCCATATTTTAAGGAGCATTTATATGTTTTGTGCCAAAAAGAACAAGACAATCGAACCCAAAAGGCAAATGAAAAGGAATATGAATGAGACAAGGCGAAAATACTTTGAAATTTTGCATGAAACTGAAGGACACAAGGCACAGTATTTAATTGCCTAATTATTTTTTCTCATTTCCTTGCAACCGTCCAGCTAATGTGGAAAAAGTGCTTGCCTTATGTCGTTCAGAAGATAAATTAAATAAACAACTTCAACCTCTGATTAATAACGAAGGCTCAAAATTAAATTGAAGAAGAATAATTTTTTAAGGAAAATGTAAAACCTCCGCAGTTGCACGAAATTCAGTTTTACAGGGAAAGTTTAAATAAGCCAAACCAATAAAATATCTTGCGGTCTTAAAAAAGAGAAAATCAGCTATATGTTTTGTGGGCATATGGCGGTGCTTAAAGGCTTTTCATGTTCAGTATCGACCATCGAGCGTAGAGGGAGTCAGATTGTGTCAAAGTCTACATACCCTTATAAAAATATTTGATATCCATTGAATGCTTCTTCCCATGATCATTCTCGCCTTCAAAATCATTAACCAACCAAGTAATTAAACTAGCTTGAATATGCCACCAATTAAAAAAAAATTAAAAAGAGAGACCAAAAAGAGGAATATATGTGTGAATATAAAAATCATGAATCAAACCTATAAAAGGGCCTCAGTTCTACATGCCAATTTTACCTCCTCTTCATATCACCTTAACACACAAAAGTACACGAAAAAGACAAAAAAAAGAAGCTCTTGTTTTAGAAAGGAAAAGAAAAGAAGGCACATATATCTTTGTCTCATTTGCTTGGAAGAAAGCCAGCTTCACTTTGGCAACATGAATCGTTTCATGTCAATGACCTTGCAACCAAGGGTTGTGACCCTAAGCCAGCAAAGCCAAACCCAAACACAGGTGATGATGGCAAAGCGAGTTGTGCCAGCTGTGCAGGCCTGTGACGTGTTCATAAGCCACAGAAGCAAAGACACCAATAGAACAGTAGCTAGTCTTGTCTATGACCATCTTTGCAGGCTAGGCTTTCACCCTTTCTTGGACAGCAAGACCATGAAGCCAGGGGACAAACTGTTTGAGAAGATCAACGGTGCAATCATGGAGTGCAAGATTGGCTTGACTGTTATTTCCCCTCGCTACTGTGAGTCTTACTTTTGCCTCCATGAGCTTGCACTTCTCATGGAGAATGAGAAGAAGGTGATACCCATCTTCTGCGATGTCAAGCCATCTCAGCTACGTGTCATCAACAACAGAAAATGGACCCCTGAGGACCATCGTCGATTCAAACGGGCTCTTGAGGAGGCAAAGTACACTGTGGGCCTCACCTTCAATTCCTCAGAAGGGTACAATTTAAACATAATGATCCATTTTTCATTTTCCCCTTATTTACATGCACTGGGATTAGTCATATATGTATAGGCGGCATCACACATGTGATGTGTCTCCTCCTATACATGGATTGGACCAATCTCTGTTGTTGGAAATTTAAACTCTGCTATAAGTGACCACCATTAACTTTGACATGTCAAGTGACAACCTTGAAACTTTGTCAATTTTTTTCCGCTGCTTCTTGAGAATCAGCTTTGATGTCTTGGCTGACTTTGACATGTCAAACATGCATTATGCACTGTCATCGCCAAGAACTTTCATGCTTTGATAGTTAAACTTCTTACACTATAGCCCTTGTCTCACCTAGGCCAAATGACAATTCGACATTTTGACACTTGGTGAAACTTGGTGTCAACAAAAGATTAATTTGGGATTGACTAGTAAACATAATATTATCAAGTGTTATTAGGCTTTTTGGTACTTGAATGGTTTGACCATTTAATATTTTACTATCATAAATGACACCAAACATGTAATAAAAATTTGTTTTATAGTTTTAACTAATACTATTAGATCTTATACTATGTATCAAATGAGACCTAAGTTTTATTCTAATTTGGTTCCATTTAGTTTGATTATATTTAAAGCCCTGAATCAAACTATCGGTTCCGATTATCAATTTTTAACTAAAAATTTTATAAACGAAGCATACAAAATAACTTTTATTATTATTAATTTAGATTAATCACTGGTGTTATTTTTATAAAATCATGAAATTATAAAATTTAAATTAATTATAAAAGTTATATAACAGCCCATTTGTGTAATAGTGCTGATAACATTTTTTAATTTTTTAAAAGTCAGAAGTCATATTTGTCCTCTTTAGTGCTATACAGGTATTTCTTCTTAAAAAATTATTTTTAGTTAGTGCTATTTGATAAGTTAAAATACCTAACATCTTAACAAGTATTTTTCAAGACACCCAAATTAAATACTTTTATTACTATGCATGTAAATACAAAATTATTAATAAATACTTTGATGAAGTCATTTTTACGTAATGATTTGAATAAGTCATTTATTGGACCAGACCCTTAATGTCTAACAGTACACTAACAATTACGTAAACAATATAATATTTGAACAAAAATTATGTGATAAAATTAAAAGAATTAATAGATAATTGTAAATTTAAAATAATGAGTTGAAATGTTATTACAATATTATTTGAATACTTTTAATATTAAAGTACTGTAAAATTAGTTATATAACTATTAATGTATCATGTATAATTGGTTCAGTAGAATCTTGATGTTCAAGAAGCACAAGCGAATGAGAAGAGAGGAACCAGTGAAAAGATAGCATGACATTGGGAGACCCAGAAGAAGGAAAATAAGAGGGGGTTGAGCTGTTATGGCAGGGAAAGGAGAACGTCATGGGATTAGGAAGAAAAGGAAAAAAAAAATATAGGGTAAGATAGATGTGAGGTCACTTTTGAAAAATTAGTAATAGTTTAGGAGTGTTAATAATTGATACTCTCAAGAGAGGTGAGTATAGATTGAATAATTAGGGACAGTCTGGTTGTATTTTCATGAATCATAGGGAGTGAGTATAATTTGCTTTAATGATATTAGGAGGCATTGACTCTAATATAAATTATATTATCATAGTCAGCATAATACCTTGTTGCTTACATTTGTTGTAAGGTGAATGCTTCTTAGCATTTGTTAATTTTATAGTTTTATGACATTTCTAAAAGAAAATGAAAGAAAAACCTCTGATGTTAACCATTCAATATGGAAATTTTTAAGGTGAATTTTGCATATGAATTAATTGAAGACACCATAGGTCACTTGAAGGGGCAACAGTCATTAGTCTCTTATATGTAAAGACGTGAAGAATGACCATCAGATGCAGTAAACCTAAATATTCCCGTGTGCAAGTACACACACACATCCATAGATGCTGCACTGCATTTTGGGTTTGTATTGGCTTCATTTCTTCATTTAAATACTTGGCTAGTTGGGATATAAATCCAATTTAAGTCAAAGGTGCGGATCTCCTACATTTGCATTTTCTATTTTACTGTGAAATGCAGGAACTTCTCCGATATTGTGACTAATGCTTCCGATATCATCGTCAAGAGCTTGCTAGAGCTTGAGAATGAGCAGATGCTGCAGCAGAACCTGCCAATTGCTTTTTAGAACGAGAAATTATTGTATTTAGTTGTAATATATTACCCACCCATGCTAGTTAAGATTGTTAAGGAAATTGTAATAGTTTTCTGATGATCTCAAACCGATCCTTCCTTATCAGTATTGTAGGTATAAGATTCTTTAATTTTTCTGTTAAATAAGGTTTTAAATACCCGATGATCATAATTTGTTAGGAGCGTGATGTAATTGCTAGGTCAATGCTGCATAATACACATTGTAAGTAGCATAACGGATTCTTTGTACTATGTACTATACAACAATGCAAAGAGGCAGCGGTTCCAAGGTGCATGGCCTGCTTCTATAGGTAGTTGTAATTACACTGCTTTGTCATATAGTATTAGTCGAATTTTAAAGAGTTAATGTTTATTTTAATCGCTAACTTTATGTGAATTATTTTAGTTATTGACTTTTAAAATGAGTGAAATTAGTTCCTAACATTGCAAAATATGTATTATATTAGTCCATTAGCTCACTTTTACTTAACATTCCATCAAATAACCGATGATGTGTAATATTAAGTGATACTTTCATATACTTTATATCATCTGAAGTAAAACTAAGTTTAAAATGACTCATTTTTATGTCTAAATTATATAAAATAACTCATTTAAATCTTTTTCAAATCATAAAATGACTCATTTTGTGTAATTTTAGACATAAAAATAAGTTGTTTTAAATTTCATTATACTTCAGATAATACATAGTATATCAATATATCACTTAACAATACAAAGCATCATTTAATTAACAAAATGTTAAATAAAAATGATATAAAAGACTAATTTGACTCATGTTTTATAATGATAGAAATTAAAATAAACATTACCTCAATTTTAAATGAAATGGTGTAACTTGTTGTTCTTTTTTGTAAGCCAAAATCTACATTAACTTTTTCGGTGCTCGTGTGGTACGGTGAAGTGCTAAAGTACCAACAGAAGGAAATAATGGAAGGAAATGTGATAGATACAATAGGATGTCTATCAATTTGTTTGCTTCAATATATACAATGATTGCATTTGATCATATGAAAATGATCATATATAAGTTGAATATCCGAAGAAGACAAAACATCTCGAATTCATCCATTGTTCTTCTTACTATCTAACTTTTTATAAGTGATATTGAATTGATGTAATGATTAACTCGTTTCTAGTTTGTACTGGATTAGAAATATGGGTCAGAAGACCTCGGCCCTAACCACCAGAGCTAGGCCACATATCCCAGAGCTCGGCCACGCAGTGCCCAGTTTCCTTCGGATTTATCCTATATTTAGTTGAGGATACCTTCCAAATCTCGCACATGATCTCCCTATCTCTCATTATATCTTGTCACTATTACATTATATCTCATATATTGTATCAAATCTTCAGCACATAAAGAATATATCTAATATCTGTCAAATCCCAGGAATATCTCCCTCATACTAGGAAGATATTCCCCTGATTGGTCACGGGATCACCTCACACTATATAAGGGGCTCAACGACCCCAGGTATCACAAGCACTATTTTTTACCACTCTACACCTCTTTCATTTACTGACTTGAGCATCAAGTGTCTTCACAGGTACTCACCCCCACTTGCACAGACGTTTGAGCTACTTGCATCTTTACCATTATTTCTAGGTAAGAATATAGTTCATTCTAAATGCATTTATCACGTGGATTGATGTTGACCAATTATTCAGAACCATAAACTGACTCTATTAAATATATCGAGTCATAACTAACAAAAAATGAGTATAAACTATAAAGTATAATTATCGGAAAAATTGTAAAGTAATTACCACTTCATTTTCCAGAAGTTATACTGTTTGGGCAAAACAAATGATGACAATAATTTTGCTCCACCTAGCTAATTCTCCTTATCAAAATCATCGTGAGCCAATAAAGCTCAGTATCAATTATATACAATATTACAGTGCATGGCATAGAAAAAACTCTTCCTCTTATGTCCTCTAAGAAAACCTAAACAGACCGCAATAGAGGCTGCCACTGGCCATTTTTTGGCTCGCGGTTAGCCTCTCCGCCCCTTCTCTCTCTGCTTTGATCTAGTCCTTTCACTACCCTTTCTTTTATTGCTAGATTTCTTGTTGTTTGGATCCCTGCTCCTGAGCTGAGTTTTCGTTTTGCTTGCCCATCTCAAAATCGAGATCTAGATCGGAATTCCTCTTTTCAAGGCTCCTTTTCTTTGGGATTTCTTGTCCTCAAAACCGTTGGCATTGGTTTGAGTTATGAAAGGATCGCATGTGTCGTTTGGTGGGGTTGGATTGGATGACAAAGCCTTAATCGAGGTCGCAATTTTGCCAGTGGCGGTGATAGGTGATTTTGTCGATGCAATGGTTTTGATCATGGGAAGAGTTCTAGTTGCGACCATGGTGTGCTTACCCATGATCGACATGGGTGTCCGAACACTACTAAAACCTTACATGTTACCTGAGGATTTTACTATGAATTTTTGTTAAAAATTTGTAGGTAAACAATTTTCATGCAAATTTTGTGAGGAAAAAAATCCACAGGTAACATGGTAATGGATAATTGGTTACTGCAGATTTTGAATTCCGTAAGTAATAAGCTATAGATTGTTTCACAAATACAAAAAATCTGCAATTGATTTCCATGGATGGATGTGTGGTTCGAAGGAATTTTACTGTGTATGTTAATTTGTTGCGGATTTTTTGGCTAGGATTTTTTTGGCCGGAAATATTCGCAGAAAAATTCACATATAATTTGCATAAGAAAATTCTCAAATTAAATTGTCACAGCAAAATCCGTAAGTATTTTTCACAACAAAAGCTATAGGTAACTAAATTCACAGCAAAATCTGCAAGTAGTCCCAATTCAATTTCGCAAGTAATTGCACAAGTAATCTTTCTATCAAAATCCACGTATAATTGGCCCAACAAATCCTAATGTAATTTAATTTGCAGCAAAATCCACAACTGTTATGGTCTTCTAAAGTCTAAATTGGCAAGTAACTTTGCAAGTAATGTTCACAACAAAGTTGATTTTAGAAGTAATTTTGCGTATATGTTTTGTAGCAAAATTGGCAAACAATAAATTCAACAAATTTTGCATGAAATAGGGACCAAAATTTAATTAAATTCGTAGCAAATTTCGCAACTAAGCATTTCTAATATAACTTTCATAGTAAAATCAACCAAATTGAATAAATTTAATAATTGTTCATTAAATTTATTTCTCACTCGTACCTGCCAATATATATAATCTATTTCTAATAACACACTTTCAAATAAATAATATGTCTAGTTCAATAATGAAACATAAATTTTCTCATAATATAATAACTTCAATGTAATGCATTACCAAAATTAAATAAAAATTCATAAGTCATCTGTCATCATCTATAATTAAGTACTAAGATCGATAAATATAAAACAAAGTAATAGGTCTAATAAATAACAACTACGTATTAGAGCCTTCAGATGACGTACTATCCTCATCTTCTTCCACTACAAGAAAAACATGAGTTACCAACGGATTTTTTCCAACGGTGTTTCCGACAGATTTATCGATGGAAAACGGAAAAAAAAATGAATTTTCAGTTTTAGTGATCACCGATGGATTTTTCCGTTGGTAATCCGTTCATAAATTACCCGCCAATTTCTGGAAAATATGACGCGCAAGTTACCAACAAATTTTTTCGTCGATAAATATTATGAATTATTTTTAAATTTAAGAAGTAATGTTAGCAATGGATTTTTCCATCGATAAATTGAGTTTCAAGAATTCTTCTGAAAAATTATTGACAGATTTTTCTGTCGATAAAATCAATTCTATAAAAAATTTAAAAAATATTTACCGATGGATTTTTTCTTTGGTAATGTGAATTTCGAGAAATTTTCTGAAATTTTTTTTTAGAAATAATTAGCAATGGATTATTCCATCGATAATTTTCAAAATCCGTTGGTAACTATGAAGGAAATATGGGCGAGATTATGGTGTGATTACCGACGGATTTTTTCATTGGTAATATTAAAAATTATAATCACCATATTCCTTCATTATATTTCTTTACACACTCTCTCTCATGTAGTGTCTCTCTCTCTCTCTCTCTCTCTCTCTCTCTCTCTCTCCTGCTTTGGAGAACCAAAAAGCCGACCACCCTTGCCGCCGACCTTCCTCGCCGCCGTGCCGCCTCGCTACCTCACTCCCAACAGCCCCCGACGCCCAATTGCTCTGGATGCCAGTTCACTGCCAGCCCTGCCATGCGTTGCCTTCGACGCCGTGCCACCGGCCTCGCCGCGTCGCCCCCACACGGAACGCCCTTGATCCGCGGCAACTTGTCGCCAGTGCCTCCTGTTCCGCGTAACAGGTTGTTGCTCACTGCTTCCCCTTCGAACCCCGCCTCGCCGCCTTATCACCGACTTCGCCGCCGCCGCCTCCTGTTCCTCTCCACTTTCATCGATCAATCAAGAGCCAAGCACCAAGCTTTTCAGCAAGGTAACATTTCAGTTCTTTTCTTTTTCCATTTTTTCTTTTTTCTCTTTAAAGAGTTGAGAACAAAATATATGTTTTTGTTTAAAAGTAAGAGAGATTTTAGTATGTTTTTGTTTCTTATGCTTATGCCTGAAAGAAGTTGGAGATTATATATATGTCAGATCTGTTGATTTTAATTTGGAACCACCAATAAAGAACTGTGGAGCATTGTTTTTGTGTGATTGTTACATATTTTTCCATTACAGTGTGAAATAATCTTCTAATGAAAATTTCAATAAATCCATTGTGTTGGTTGCCAGTATAATGGTTTTCTTTGGAAGGGTGGAAAGCTGAGACTTGAGAAGGCCAAAGAACATTATCTTGTTTGGCTGAAACGAGAGTGGGAAGAGGACGCTTGGATGTTGCACCAGTGATTGAGAACAAGTGATTAAGAAACCCAGTTGGAGTCGGCCAAAAGCAAAAGAAAATTTGGCTAAGTAATTATTGACTTCATTTTATTTGTTTTGAAATTATTAGTATTTCTTTTGAAGTTATTAATCTAAGTAATTGATTTTGTTACAGAACGTCAAATCCGGTTGGAGTATTTATTTGACGGAAGATATTATTCTTTTGTCTCTTTGATGGTAAGTACTTATTTCTTCTCCTTATTTAATTATATTTTTGTTAGGATAGAGATTTATTATTTCTAAGATAGAGTTGTAGGAAATTGGAATTGCATGACTGGGGGGAAGGGCGTAGAGGTCATTTCCCGACTTGTTTGCATTGTTTGCTGTGGAGATTGATTGTGTATGCGGAGATTGCAGGATATGCATGTTGTGATTTTATAAGGGGATGTGCTCTAGAACGATTTTAGGATCTTTGAATATTTGTTTGATTGTATTGTGAATTTTAATTTGACTGAATTGATATATGTATGTCATGAAATCAATTTATTGGGATATCTTTCTTTAAGGGGAGGTGCTGCTGATTTTTTTTAAAAAAAATTTAAAGAGTTGAATCTTAGTTTAAGCGGGGGTTCTGTCAAAATTTTGGTAAGTTAAAGAGTATAATCTATTTACTTAAAAGAGCCACGTTTCGTATATGGTGCTTTGAAAGGATAGGGAATTAAGACTTTCTTTTTGTCAATCAATATCATCTTAATTGTATGATTGCTCCACAAATCACACTGAACAGAACATACAGCTTGAATATATTTTGTATCTTCATTAGTGAAATCTCAAGCATTATAATCAAACTTCTTTTAGGATAATTCTCGTTTGAGAGTTGACAAGCAAAAATAGCACTACTTACTTGACTCTCTGAATAAGTATGGAATTCGGATTTCAAATTCATATAAGATTATATAATACTTTCTGACCAATGCATAGGCAACCCAAAGGCTTTGGTTGGTGAGTCTGAACATTTTTAGCTTACACTGTAACTGTCAGTGTCTATTACATTTCTGTCTAGAACAATGTAGCAGCATATGGCTATTTGATCAAATTGTTGTGGCCTATGCATGACTTACTAAACACTAAAACCGAATGTATATATTCTGCAGATTACTTGGATTTTGATGGAATGTTAAGTGGATCTTTAATAAGATGGTTAAATTTATATTGAGAGTTGATTGGATATGGAACGCATCCTGTCTGGTTGTGAATATGATCACTCCTCGATCAATGTCTTTTCAAGGTTAGTGTCATGTATTTTATAAATTTTTGTAGTGATTGATGTTGTTATTGTCTTGAAATGATTGCTTTTGCTTTTTCAGACTTGGAGAAGGTTTGGAACCCATTAGAATCGCCACGATACATTTTGCGTTAAGGACTCAAGCAATGAATGTATTCATAGCAAAGAATGGGACGTTTTGTTTGAGCGATCGCATTTTCATACAAGTTCTCTAGAAACATGCCCCTTCGTGGCACAATTGTTATAGTAGCATTGCTTTTATTTTTTGATAGATTTAACACTACTTTTATAGATTATTAATCGGTTAGTATTAGTAAAATTTGCACTATTCTATTTGTAATTTTGGATTGACGGAAGAAAAAGTTTAAGAGTGTCCATTTCTTGAATAAAAGCACTTGACTAATCAATAGATCAGGAGTTTATTCTTTATATATCATTAGCGGTACCACCGAAAATTAAAATATAAAATATGATAAGTAAACAATAAAATAAAAGAATAAAAAATAAAGAAAAGAAAAAATTTACAATTCCGACAGACTTTTCTGTCAGTAAGTGAACGATAAAATAAAAAATTTACAATTTTCGACGGATTTTTCCGTCGGTAAAATGAATAAATAAAAAAACTTAAAAATTTACAATTACCGACGGAAAAATCCGTCGGTAAACAAAAAATAAAATTTATGAAATTCAATAATTATCGACGGATTTTTTCCGTCAGTAAAATGAAATTCAATGATTATCGACGGATTTTTTCCCTCGGTAAATTACTGACGAAAATCCTTCGGTAATAAACAAAAATCCGCTGGTAATGCCTAAACCTTGACAAATTCCCTGACAAAATGTTTGGCTCATTATCGACGGATTTTGTATTAAAAATCCGTCGGTAATTCTATTAGTAATTTTTTTCGACGGATTTTTTCCGTCGATAATGATTATCGACTACATTGTTACCGATGGTCAAAATCCATCGAAAAATCCGTCAGAAATCAAATTTCCGTTCATAACAGAAAAAATTCGTCTGTAAAATCTGTCAATAATAGCATTTTTTTCTAGTAGCTCATCACTTGAATCCACTTCATCACTTGAATTATTTTGATTATGGGATATAGGCTTTGAATAAGAAGAACTTGCTTCATACCCTAATTTCTTCATCAATATATTCAATGTATTTTTTATTTCATATCCTTCCTCTCTTGTTCCATTTGATCTTGTAAGGAAGTATTGAATGAATGAACTTTACTTCTTATCTTTTCCTCAATCTCTCCTGATATGTTATTACAATATTTTTCAATGGTATTACAATAATCAAGGGAAAAAAGGTATAGTCTCAGAATTATCGACTACAAACCATTTGGTCACAAATAGAATTCCAGATGTTATATGGAGGGAACATACCAGTACTCTTTTCCAACACCAATGAAAATACAAAGTCATGAAGGGAATAATCTACCTGATATAGGAATTCAACAAAAAGTTCAGCAACTCATTTTTTGTTTTTTGGTCTAGACTTGTCTGACATGAACCAGGTAATGTTAGCATTACATGTTTCCACAATTAGATTCTCCGCGTCAACTCTAACACCTGCGAATTCGCATACTATTTTAAGAGACAAAGCAGGCATTTCCAACATTCCATGCACATAAATTCAAGTGGAAGAAGGTGCTGCCTAGTAATCACATTGAACAAGTTTTTGGTACATAGCCCCAAGGTGTGTTCAGACAACAGCAGAATTGCCTTGCAGGGGAACATGAAGTAAAAGGATAAAGGGGTAGTCAAAAGGAGATCATCTAAGAAGTGCAAAGGAACCAAATAGCAACAGTATGAAATGGTTACATACTTATGTTTCTTGTGCTCTTCTACACTGTTTACTACTTTACTAGCTGTTATTGATCTTGATTCATAAAAGTTTCCGTTTTCTCTCTCTGTTTTGGGGTTTGACAAGTATTTTATTATCTTGGTTCTTCTTAGACCATAGCATAGATGGGAGATGACTTCATGTTCCAGTTGTTTGGGAAATATAGGGATATGGCTTTGGCTACAAAGAATCCATGCCATCTTAACATGACAGCATGTCTGGTTAAGCTGAACCAGTACGAAGAAGCTATAGGACAATGCAGCATTGTAAGTACAAGACTTTAACGGGTCGTCAGTTCAGCATAAAGTGATTTTTCTTTGTTCTATTTTTTGTAACCCATACCTCTTATTGTAGTCATTATTTTCTCTCTGCTTATTGAATAACATAGTTACCACTTCCGCAAGTTCCTTTCACCCAGTTTTGGGTTATGAATGGAATATAATCATGAAAGTGCATTGATGTTCTGAAAATTCTTATGTCAGACATTGTGAAATGGTAATTTTCTCTCTGACATTCATAAACTCAATCAAAATTGACAACAAAAATCATTTTAATTAATCATTGTTTTAATAATACATATCAAGTCATTTAAGCACAACATTAAAGTAAGCCTGATAGCCTTAAATTTAGCATTCTGAATGTGCTATTAGCATCAAAATTTAGCATCCTAAGCTTACTAATTTAGCATGGAACCAAGCATTCTAAGCTTTCTAAGCATCAAGATAAGTGAAGAAGATCAAAATTTAGCATTCTAATTTAGCATCTTTGTGAATCAAGCACTCTAAGCTTACTGCTCTAAAGTCTTGTTTTCCAATGTGCTAAATAATTTGGCCGGCCAATCCTCATCATCAACATTGCAACACAACTACAACATCTAAAATATTCAGATTCATCCTATTGAAACCCAGAAAAAAAAAATGGAGCAAAGAAGGGAACTAAAAGATTTTTTTTTTTGTTTTTTTAAAAAAGGAGAGAACCCGTTAAGTTTATGAGATAAAAGTTCAATTCTTGGCTGGCAAATTTGATCAAACAGGTGGGGAGCAAAGTACTAAAAGGAAATAAACCACATGCGAAAGCAGAGAAACTTAGTAATAACAATATAACAGTTCAATAGCAATAGTAGTAGTAGTAGAAGAAGAATGGAAAAACATACATACCGAAGATAGTTGAAGGCTGGTGCACATATTGGAAATCCTTCCTTCACCTACGCCCAGTCCCTCACTCTGTGAATGAAAGAAAGGAAGAGATTGGTACTCAGCCTTAAGCAAATTGGAGGGCAAATTGGAAAAGACCTGCGCTCGTTCACCTGTGCACGTATTGCGCTCGATCACTGTCTAAACTTCTAACTTACCATTTGTTTTACATTTAATTTAGACAATGGACTAATTTATTTGTTATTCAACATTTTTTTTAAAAACTAAAATATAAAATACGTCATAATAAAAAATTGCTAGTTATATAAACAATCTATTTAATATGATAGTAAAGTTAATTAAGGATAATTAATTCTCATATACTCATTTAAAAAAATTACATAACTTTTAATTTAATTTTGATCACACTAATATAAATCTAATGATCAACATTTACTTTTTTCGCTCTCATAATTAACCACCATGAGATCTAGTTCCGTTATACATCTCAAATTAACAATTTATTTAAGATCGAATTGCAACAAAATATAGTATAGCAGTACATAACTTGGGTCGTCTCTCAACGATATAATCAGTAACTAATAGACTATACAAAAATAGAGAGTTTGAACAAGCAATCGACTAAAATTGAATGAGCAAGAAACTAAATATAATTAATGCACTAATATAAGGATTCCTAAGGCCTATTAGGATCTATCTATCTTGAATAAACATAATTTATCAAACACAAGATAGGTGACATTTCATGTAATTGTTTAATCAAACAACAAACTTAGCAAATTAACTTAGCTAATCACACAATTACTAAGCATTAGCTAACATGCACCCTTAAATTATTGAGATCTCAAAAAGCCAAAACATGCATGCCAACTCAAATATCACTTACAAGTCTAATTTTCAATCAAGAATTAATCCTAATATCGTACGCCAACCAAGCGCTCATCAATCGATCAATCAATTTATGCTCAATTAACTACCATAATCATGTATTCAATCCACAATCATGCATTTAATTCACAATCATAAATCAATATACATAATTAAGGTTCATTCTAACCACATGTCTAATCATAAAACCTATCCCACAATCAAGCTCACTAAATTAAGGAACCTAACTCATAATCATACAACCGAATTTCAAAATCAAGATTAACACACATGCACCCACAAACCACAGTCAATCAATGTAAATACAAGAGAAATGGAGGAAAGTAAAGAGAATATGAAATAAAGAAACAAATTCATATATTGATTGAATTAGCCAAAGTCTTAGGATAACCCCTTAAGCAGTAGAAAACCCTTGGTTCTAGTTACACTAGTAGAAAAATATGTCTTAGTGGTAGTTATTTACCGCCGGTTAACATCAATAGCCGCAAATCAGATTATGTCACGGCGGTTTGCTTTGGGAATTGAGGCAGTTGATAATCCCCGACAGTTTTAATAAGATGAAATTGTCGAGAATTTAAAAAAATAATTTTTTTTAATTTATAAATTTTTTAATTTGAGCTTTCAGTTTTTTTTAATTTTTTCTTCATAAATTCTGAAAACAGAAAAACTAAAAATGATAATCGTAGGATTTCATTCTCTCAGTTTGTGGCTCTCGATTCCCTGTCTCGATTTCAAAATTAAACCTTCGCCTCTTTCCCCATTGCCGTCTCCGCTGGCCAGTCAGCCTTCGCCGGCTGGTCAGGCTCCCATCGATTCCTCTCCGGCGGCTTTCACGGCCGAATGTTTGGCTTTTGCGGCGCAAGTTCAGGTACTGCCTCTCTTTTTCTCTCACTCCCCCTCTTCTCCTCCTCCTCCTGATTCCATCTGATTGATCTGGATTCCCATTCAGCTATTTCGATTTGTGGTGATGACAGTTCAAGGACTTCGTCGTCGCGCGCACACCAAAGCCAGCGGCAAAATCAACGTTGAGTCGTGCCTCACCGTGAAGGTTGCTGAGGACGCGTTCAACAAGCCCTACGCGTTCGAGTTATCCATGCGCTCCGATACGATGTACTTCATCGCCGATTCGGAGAAGGAGAAGGAGAAGGAGAAGGAGAACTGGATCAACTCCATCGGCCGCTCCATTGTGCAGCACTTCAGATCCGTCACCGATTCAGAGATCGTTAATTACGATGAGCGTTGATGATCCTTCACGCTCCGCGGTCCCTACATCGCTTTGGTTCTGAAATCTGACTCACTTTCGTGTCGGTAAGTTGAATTTTTTTAAAAGTGATTTTGTTTGTGTTTGCATATATTAATTGCAGATTTTTGTTCGTTCATTCGTTGTTCTTGTAAGGAAAGTTGTGTGATTGAAGATATTGTTTTAATTTGCGAATCGGAAGGTTTTGGTTTTGCTTCATGATTATGGTTTTTCTGTTGATTTTTGTTTGATCCTTTATTCAGTTAGGTTGCATCTTCGCCAAAATGTTTCTAGTTTACCAGCACTCAAGAACTTGCCTGGATTAAAGAAGGATCAAGGAAACAGAACAATTTTTTTCCTCTAAGACTTTGTTTTGGCACTTGAAACAGAACAACAACATCCAATTTGAGGAGGTAGGAGTTAACGACGCTCGGCTTGTTGCATTTGTTCTTGTTGCTTGCAGTCTCAGGGAGCATCTAGGATATAGCGGGATTAAGGTATGCGTTGCCACTCTATATCCTTGTTGTTCTGTGATATTATTGTTTGTAATGGGAATGTCTTGTGTATATATAGAGGACTCTGATAATCTGGTGTCCATAAACTGCAAATTGTCTGCTGACTTTTCATATCTTTGGTCCTATTTTTTATCTGATTCCAGTGTGTGAAGGGGTTAAGTTCCTGATTCTTTACCTTTTGCTAGCTTTTTATTTTATTTGCTAGCTAGCTTGCTTGTGTGGACTTCTTATTTTACTTGCTAGCTAGCTGCCTGTATTCTTTTTAATTCTCTTTTGAGAATAAACAAATGGATTGTGCAGCTGGGGTGCCATTTTTCATGCCCCTTTATTTTCAGACAAAATACTAAACTAGTTATGTCGAGTAATCTTCATCCTTCAGCTACCTAGCTTACCAAGAAGTTTCTCTGATCTGAACTAAGTGCACGCCAATGCATCTCTTACTTTGAAGTTTAAGAATTCAACTGAAAGTATGTATTAACAATGCATGTGTGTGTATAAAAAAATCTTCATTGCAGGAATTTATGAAACTGATATTGGAGATTTGCCATTCCATTCATTGGAATTCACTTAGAATCCTTGAGAAGAGTGCTGCTATGAAAGAAAACTATATGATAAGTGAATGCTTGAAAATAAAACAACTGAGTATAGCAATAGGATTGGGTATTATATATAAAACATGTTTGTGAACCAAGCCAAATAATCAACACCTAGCTAGCAAGGAATTGTGAGAGTAGCTAGCTAGCAAAAACTGGCTACCATCTATGGGTGTTCACTTTGAGCTTCTTGTTATAATTGATTGGATGCTTAAAAGATTATGCCCACTTACTCCATAATTTGCTCTCACGAACTTTCGTGGATGAACACATGCTCAACTAGCACCTATTATGCTGACTCCTTTTAGAAATATAAAACAAACCACATGGGAAGATACATACTTTGGGGACTTTGCTATGAGAGACCCCGCAGGTAAAGTTGGGTGGAATGGGATTGTATGAGGGGATGGAGCTTTAAGTTAGCTTTTCACATGGTGGTTGTTTGTACTTTGGAATGTTGGGGATGCTAATGCTGCATCTTAACTTCGCAAAAAAGTAGTAAATATATGATTGAAAAGATCCTTTATTATCTGCTTTTGGTCGTGGGAGTATTTGTTTGGGTTTGACACCCCCTTCATTATGCATATATACTTGACTATAGGAGATAAATACTAAATTACTCCTTTTATTACATTTTAATACATTATTACACTCAATAAATCTGCATACATATTCTATTTGAGTGTCCAAGTGACTTTAATTATATAATTTGGCACAGATACGAAATTCTAGAAGGCAAAAATGTTTCAAAGGTACCGATTTTATTTCTCAACTAGAATTAAGTACTATAACTTCTCTGCTGAAGAGTGCTCTAACACAAAGCCATATATAACATCCACAAGGGATTTTGTCACCATTTGATGGCGCAACTTCTTGTTGGTTCCAAGGGAGCACACGCATAAGAAAAAGATAAAACAGTCGATGAATTCGATAACACAAGCCTAGTGTCTTGTATGAGACCTACAGTCGAATAAAATAAAAAGTGGGTAAAGAATAAAAAGCTAGCCTACAAAAACTCATGTCTAAAATTTGCTAGCTAGCTTACTCTCACAGTTCCTTGCTAGCTGGGTATCGATTATATTGCTAATAAATTTTTCTTGTTCTTCTTTGACTTAGGTAATAAAAGTAAAATTGGTTAACATTCTACTAGTTTATTTGTTTCTTCTGAAAATATTGTTGCTAAGCTCTAGTCTTGGCCTCAATGCTAATATTACTATACCATGATGGCCTCAATGCATACATTTATTTTAAGTAAGAACTGCAATACCTCTTTGTCATGCTACTGTATTTTGTACTCCTGTACTCATATATATATATATAAATTCAACGCTGCCATTTGAACTTATCACAAGTTCTTTAGGTGAAAAACCTGGAATTTTCTTTATTGATATCCAAAAATCTCATAAGTATAGGTTCTCGTCCTCAAGCAATGGGGTTATGTCCAAGAGCCTTATTCCTTACGCACTTTTTAATGGCAGGATCTACTTTTGTTTTGGATGTTTTATTTTTTGCTTATGTGTTGGATTTGTTTAAATATTTGTTCAACATTATGTTATTATGGTGACATTTGATTAATATGTGTTCTATCTTTCAAAAGTCTCATAATTTGAGTTAAAAATGATTATTGAGGATTATGGTCGCACAAGAAACCCAATTGATGGGAATTTTTTTTTTCTTGACTTGAAAAATGTATTAGCGGCAGTTTGGAACCGCTGGTAATTTGTGAATTTGTGGTGGTTCTAAACCGCCGCAAACAGAACTATGGCTTTACACCGACATCTGTTCCAACAGTCATGTAAAACCACTGCTAAATAGTTTAAAGACGGCAATATCAGCAACGGTTTGCAAACCGCCGTGGCTTCCTTTTGCGGCAGTTTCAAACCTCCACGAATCCTATGAGTAACCGCCGCTAAATGTAGTTTTTTGGTGTAGGGTTACGAGATTACTCCTCCATTAATGGAGGTTATAACCATCTAAAATAGAAAAATAAACTAAACCTATGAGAGAAGAAGAAATGAGAAAAGAGAAGAATGGGTGAAGAGTGAGAGAGTGGAGGAGAAGAGGGTAGGAAGAAGGAGGAGAGGAAGAGAGGAAAATACCCAAAACTAAGCATAACCTAACCTACCTTGAGCTATGGGGTCGTGTTTCTTATTTGAGATTGAGACATAGTATTTAAAGACAAAAAATTAGGGCCAAAATGTGTAGAACGCATGCTGCAGACTTTGGAGCTCGCTATAGCAAGTCTGTCTGAGTAAAAAATTGGGAATAGTGGTAGGAGGGGTTGCTGTAGCAACTCTGACTCGCTATAGTGAGAGTCTGCTCAAGTTTTGACCCTTCAAATGGCTGAATTAGCTTTTAGTGTCTTCATTCAAGTTCTAGATCTTTTATTCCCTTCAAAATGGACACATTATTTGTCTCATTTGAACTTCGAATGAAGGATATATGCTCTGATTATTGAAGCATGCCTAATCTGAAAATTCAGCACCTTAGTTTTGACTTTTGGACTTATTTTGACTGATTCGACTTCCAAGCTTTGTATGAAAGTTGTAGATAATCCTCTTAACTTTTCTATAGGCTAAAGAACATATTTTTTTAAAGGTCTACAACTCTAGTTATGCTCAAAATACAGAATAATGCCAGAAGCGCAATTATGTAGAAAATTCATTAATGCTCAAATCAATATCCCAACTTAAATATGATTCAAATGCATACAATTAAGTGTAAAAGAGAGTTAGGAAACTAAGAATAGTAGTACAAAATATGTACACAAATGCATACTTATCAATGACATTATTCTAGTTAGGAGTTTTTCCTTTTGGCAGAGATTATTGGTTGGGACAAATTGAGGTGTTTTGGAAGGTGGTTTCTAACCATTTTTTGAGTGGAGGGGTGGCAGATCTGGTAGAGCTGGGAATATCCACCCCCGTTCGGTTCTTGGGCTGTGTAGTTATGAGGTCTAACAAGTGCGGACCTCGCGCTATAGCCATGGTGGGGCTGTTTGTTTTTGGGTCTAGTCACCTTCTAGATATGGCTATTTACAGTTTAGATGTGTAGTCACTGGGAAGCACTCTCTTAAGTAAATGGTCATAGATGTTTGTGTTACTGAGATGTTGGTATTATGTTTTCGATGGTGCTATTGCATTTTTGCTGCTATTATGTGTTGTTGTCGTGCTGTTGAGCAGTGACATCATGCTTTGAGTAAAAGTTCATTTTGGTCCCTGAAATTGTATGCGTTCCTCAGCTTGGTCCCTAAAATAAAGAAAGCATCAAATTATTTTGGTCCCTGCTATTATGTGTTGCCAAAAGTGATTCAAATTATTCTCTTAATGATTCATGTTAGTTCTTGTAAACATTAGCATGGGAACCAACTTGAATTAATTTTTATGATTTCAGGGACTAAATTGATAATTTCTTAATTTGAGGGACTAAAGTGAAATATGTATATAATTTGAATGATAAAAAAGGAATCGTTACTCTGCTCATTTTCATGTTTGTGTTCAGTGATTGTTTGTTTTTTGAGGTTTTATTTCCGAGTTTGTGTTAGGTGGCGACCTAGTGCCCTTTCGTGTTCGGCCTTGTGTTTGGTGGGAGCTTCATGCTTCGTCATTTTCTAGCTAGTCCATGAGAATGAGGAGGTTGTGATTACCACTTTGGCTGAACTTCATATGAAAAAGGATGAGGGCAATGAGTGATCGTCGGTGTAAGAAAGCACGGACAATGAGTAGAGGGGTAAATGAATAAATTGATTACACACCAAAATGAGAGAGATCCTTAGATTGGGAATAACTTATATGAATTGATTTGCACTACCTATATCAACAAAATGTATCTTCTTTTCGGTAACCCATCACTAAAGAATTCTACGATTAAGTATACTTGACTTGGAGTAATTTTGGGATGGGTAACCTTTAGGAAGTTTTCTCAGGAAGTGTGTGAGTGAGGACAAAGCACGCTGAAAAGACTCCGTGTTGGTTTGTAGGGACAGTCGTCAATCCATAAGGCAGTCTGGGCTTTTATAGAAAAACTACACTAATTGACAAAACTATTGCCCATCTTTCTATCCTCTAGTATATGATCCCTACTCATTCTATCACAGAAGATAAACTACAACTTAATTTATAATAAATTATTTTCAATGTTATATCGCATGCAAGTGGTGGGAATCTTCCTATTTTTCCTTTCATGATTTTCTTCTCGTCTTCTCTTTAAATATTATTTATTTTTCAAATTGAGTAAAATACAACTCATTCCATTAAGTGATGGTATGATTAAACTCCCCTCCTTATTCAGACATAATATATTCACCAATATCTCCTCTTGTTTAAGCTGCAATTCTCTAGCTATAAGGACTAGTAGCTTCTCATCTGCTTCAAGGAATACTGTTAGGACCCCTAGTAATAAAATTTTACCTTATGACAAGGTTTATGAGAGAAGGAATAAAAAGGGGATTGGGGACACGAGGGAAAACATGTGACTAGGAAGGAAGGAAGGGGTGTGTAACTAACTTTGCCTAGCTGGCTTAGTTAGTGGGGTGTGGAGAACGTTTGCATTTTCTGTTAGAGGAAAGAGGATGGGGAAATATATGGGGAGTGGGAGGATCTTTGAGGGCGGCATTCAGAATAGTTGGAAAGGAATTAACCTTAGGAGAGTGCTAAGTCTCTCGAACACTTAGCTACCTGTACATTTTTTCCTTTTTTCTGCCATTAACAACCATCTACAGCAAGGAAGGAGCAATACTGTACCGGTATCATCCCTTCTCTGATTTGTTCACTATTGTTTCAGCACTTAATTCACTATTCCTGATACCAGTTCTTACAACTGGTATCAGAGCTCTCGATCTTGGGAGCTCTGTGAATGGTCACCACGCGCGCTACCATGGAAGCTAGACTTGGTGATATGGAACGAAGGCTGGTGGAAATACAGGCGGAGAACGCACAAGCAATGGCGGAGAACGCGCGAGCCACAGCGGAGAACGCGCGAGCAATGGCGAATCTGACTCGCTAGATAGAGGAGTTGAGGCGTGACCGGAGCTCGAGCGGGTCTCGAAGTTGGCACAGTGAACGGCGATGCCGGAACCATCACCAGCGGCGCAACGGGCGGCGTCGCGAGGAATCCTGACGGGGAAGATGCTTTATCGTCGCAACAAGAAGAAGAAGGCGACGACGAGGATGATCACTCAGAGGAAGGGGGGAACAAGACTCGAAGGCCCAGGAGAGTAGAGATGAACCGGAGGATGGACCTCCCACTATTTTCCGGCGAAGACCCGAATGGGTGGCTGGTGCGAGCGGAACGCTACTTCCGCGTCGCACAAGTGAGCTTGCGAGACCGCCTCGATGCGGTGCTGTTAGCAATGGAGGGCGAGGCTTTGACATGGTACGAATGGTGGGAGGAACAAACTGAGTTCCAATCATGGCGGAGGTTCAAGGCGGATCTGCTCCGGCGATTCCAACCCGGGGAGGCTCAAAATCCGATGGGACCTCTGTTGGAGGTGAAACAGACGAGTTCCGTGATGCAATACCGAAAGGAGTTCGAATTGGTGGCTAGAAACAAGAAGAACTTAGACCCTGAGATCCTCATGTGTATTTTCCTGAATGGTCTCAGGAAGGAAATAAGAGCGGAGATGACGGTAGGGGAGTTCCGAACTCTCACGGCGATGATGGACAAGGCTATGGAATTGGAGCACAGAAACTTGGCTTGGGTGGAGGCTAGGGTGCATCCAGGCGGAAGGGCCACGGGTGGACCTTCAAGGGGCCCAACTCCATTTAGGTCTCCATTTACTAACAGGCCCAATACGGTGCACACGCAAGGAAGCGGGCTAAGGAATGATGTAGGCCCAGAACTTTCAAGGCCACAAGTTGGGGCGAGTAATATCTTGAGTGGGGCCCGCGGTAATGGAATAAGTGGTGCAGGGAGTGCTTCCGCTGGGAGCAGAATCAGTGAGGTCCGAAAATTGTCTCATGAAGAGTGGCAAGAGAGGCAGCGAAGAGGGCTGTGTTTCCGGTGCGGAGACAAATGGAACCCGGAGCACAAGTGTCATTTGCGAAATCAGCAACTCATTTTGCTGGAGGAGGGCATGGAGAAGGACCTCGAAGAGGAAGAACGGGAGCTAACCATAGAAGAGGAGTTGGAATCAGAGGTAAGGCAGCACCAACTATCTTCTCTCAGCTACTGGGGTCTAACTTCTAATAAGTCTCTCAAGGTGTGGGGGAAAATTCAAGGGGAGCAAGTGGTGGTCTTAGTAGATTCAGGGGCTACTGCAAATTTTATTTCCACTAAAGTAGTAGAAAAATTACGGTTACCCGTGGAAAACGTGAAGGGGTTTACGGTGGAAGTGGGTAATGGAGCGATTGAAGAAGGATATGGGGTATGTAGAGGGGTAGAGTTGCTAGTACAAGGCATCAAAATCATCCAGAATTTCTTTGTGTTGCAGTTAGGCAGGCCCGAGGTGGTTCTGGGGGTGGATTGGTTGGCTGGACTAGGGGAATTTGTGGGGAATTACAAGAACATGACGTTGAGCTGGAAGGAAAAGGGGCAACAGGTGTTATTAAGGGGAGATCCCACGTTATGCAGAAGCAAGTCATCTTGGAAGGCAGCTCTGAAGGCTCTCAAGGCTGAAGGGGAAGGTTACTTAGTGACACAGATGCCAGCTGAAACTATTGAAGAAGAGACTCAGGAATTGTCTGAGGAAGTTCGACGGCTATTACTTGATTATGAAGACCTTTTCCAACTCCCTATAGGGCTACCTCCAACCAGGGAGCAAGACCATGCCATCGTATTGAAAGAAGGGGCTCAGATTCCTCACATTTGCCCTTACAGGTACCCCCATTATCAGAAAACTGAAATTGAGAAAATCTTAGATGAAATGATGCTTTCGGGAATTGTGAGGCCCAGTACTAGCCCTTTTTCTAGCCCAGTAATTTTAGTAAGAAAAAAAGATGGGGGGTGGCGCTTTTGTGTGGATTATAGAGCCTTAAACCAGATCACCATTCCCAACAAATTTCCCATTCCCGTTATTGATGAATTGCTAGATGAATTGGGAGGTGCGCGAGTTTTTTCCAAGTTGGATTTGAAATCTGGTTGTCACCAGATTAGGATGAAGGAAGAGGACATTCCGAAAACAGCTTTTAGAACACATGAGGGGCATTATGAGTTCCTAGTAATGCCATTTGGACTCACTAATGCTCCCTCTACCTTTCAAGCCCTAATGAACAAGGTACTGAAACCTTTTCTGCGGAAATTTGTTCTAGTATTTTTTGATGACATCTTAATATATAGCCAAAACAGTGAGCTCCATCATAGGCATCTTCGGCAAATCTTTGAGATCTTGAGAATGAACAAGTTATATGTCAATAAGAAGAAGTGCTGTTTTGAACAGCCTCAAGTAGCATATTTGGGGCACATCATTTTTGGGGAAGGTGTAGCAGCTGACCCTAAAAAGATTCAAGATATGGTAGACTGGCCTGTACCTACTGATTTGAAGGGGCTGAGGGGGTTTCTGGGGTTGACCGGGTATTATCGGAGGTTTGTAAGGAATTATGGTAAGGTTGCATGGGCGCTAACGCAACTCCTTAAGAAGGACAGTTTTAAATGGGGAGAAGAAGCTCAGATTGCTTTTGAGAAGTTGAAGAAGAATATGACTTCATTACCAGTGTTGGCTGTCCCAGTCTTTACCAAGCCGTTTGTGATTGAGACGGACGCATCCGGTAAGGGAATTGGGGCTGTTTTGATGCAAGAGGGTAGACCCATTGCTTATATGAGTCAGGTCCTATCTGAACAAGCTCAGAAAAAGTCCATTTATGACAGAGAATTGATGGCTATAGTGTTGGCAGTTCAGAAATGGCGTCATTATTTGTTAGGACAGCATTTTGTGGTGCATACAGACCAGAGAAGTCTGAAATATTTGCTGGAACAGAGAGTGGTGAGTGAAGATCAGCAGAAATGGGTGACAAAGTTGCTAGGGTATGATTTTGACATCAAGTATAAGGCGGGAAGTGAGAATAGAGTAGCCGATGCCCTCTCTAGAAAGCTCCAGTATTCTGCCCTCTCTACCATTAATATTGCCGACTGGACTGATTTGGAGGCTGAAATTCAAGCAGATGCAAGATTACGGGGAATTATTCAGGATTTGCTACAAGGAGGGGACTGCCATCCGGGGTTTACGCTGAAAAAGGGGAAGTTGTATTACAAGGACAGGGTGGTAATTGCCAAGAATTCAGAAAAAATACCCCTAATACTGCGAGAATTCCATGATTCCAGCATTGGGGGACACTCTGGTTTTTTCCGCACGTATAAGAGAATCTCAGGGTTGCTGTATTGGGAGGGCATGAAATCACACATTCAGCAGTACATCAAGGAGTGTGATGTTTGCCAACGGAATAAACACCAAACCCTAGCACCAGCAGGACTTTTACAGCCATTGCCAATTCCCAACAACACATGGACCGATATCACCATGGATTTTATAGGAGGGCTGCCCAAGGCGCTAGGAATGGACACCATCATGGTCATAGTTGATAGAATGACAAAATACTCCCACTTTTGCCCTTTATCCCACCCGTTTACTGCAAGGGATGTGGCAGCCATGTTTGTCAAGGAGGTGGTTCGCCTTCACGGGTTCCCAAACTCCATTGTTTCCGACCGGGATCGAGTATTCATGAGTAGTTTCTGGACCGATCTATTGAGAATGGCTGGGACTAAATTGAAGTATAGCTCCGCGTACCATCCCCAAACCGATGGCCAAAGTGAAGCGGTCAATAAGTGTTTGGAAACTTATCTCCGTTGTTTCACCGGTTCCAAACCGCGTCAGTGGCCTAAGTGGCTTCCTTGGGCTGAATATTGGTACAATACAAATTACCATGGTGCTATTCGCATGACTCCTTTTAAAGCACTTTATGGAAGAGACCCCCCGACACTATTGAGGGGTGATAAGGAGACCACTGTTGAGGAGGTTCATGCTCTAATGGAAGAAAGAAATCAGATGTTGGATGAGCTGAAATTCCAACTAGAGAGGGCTCAAAACAGAATGAAGGCATCAGCTGACTTGAAGAGAAGAGATATAGAGTATGCAATAGGAGATAAAGTCTACTTGAAGTTGCAACCCTATAGACTCAAGACACTAGCAAAAAGGGTAAACCAGAAATTGAGCCCCAGATATTATGGGCCTTATGACATTACAGAGAAGATCGGTCCTGTTGCTTATAGGCTGAAGCTTCCAGCTGATTCTAAGGTGCACCCTGTTTTCCACATTTCTCTGCTTAAGAAATGTATCTCTCAAGATGTTAAGACCCAACCACTTCCAGCTGTCCTTTCTGAAGAATGGGAACTCCAAGCGCAACCAGAAGATGTCCTTGCTGTCCGCACCAATGCAGCAGGTCAGTTGGAAGTGTTGATTAAATGGCAGGCCCTACCTGACTTTGAGAATTCTTGGGAACTAGTTGCGGACATTCAGAGGCTGTTTCCTTCTTTCCACCTTGAGGACAAGGTGGATTTTGAAGGGGGGGTGTTGTTAGGACCCCTAGTAATAAAATTTTACCTTATGACAAGGTTTATGAGAGAAGGAATAAAAAGGGGATTGGGGACACGAGGGAAAACATGTGACTAGGAAGGAAGGAAGGGGTGTGTAACTAACTTTGCCTAGCTGGCTTAGTTAGTGGGGTGTGGAGAACGTTTGCATTTTCTGTTAGAGGAAAGAGGATGGGGAAATATATGGGGAGTGGGAGGATGCTGAGGGGGGCATTCAGAATAGTTGGAAAGGAATTAACCTTAGGAGAGTGCTAAGTCTCTCGAACACTTAGCTACCTGTACATTTTTTCCTTTTTTCTGCCATTAACAACCATCTACAGCAAGGAAGGAGCAATACTGTACCGGTATCATCCCTTCTCTGATTTGTTCACTATTGTTTCAGCACTTAATTCACTATTCCTGATACCAGTTCTTACAAATACATATTTTATATGCTCTGGAAATGGTTTAAGCTCCAAGGTTGGTGTTTGTTGGATGGAAGGTGCTAATTTTGGAGCTTTCCTCACTATTTCAGCCACAACACTTGTAATTAGTTGAGATTTTATATAATAACTAGAATTTTCAAAATCAACCACTTCAATTAAATTTGAGATTTTAAAATCAGAAATAGTCAAATTGAGAAAATCAGAAATTTCATAATTAGTTGCAAAATTAGCAAGTTCAGAGTTACTTGTAGTAGAGTCAGCTGTAGCAGTTTTAGAACATGCAAACACAGCTGATGAAGACTAAGCTAATGTAAAATCACCATGTATACATGCAGCAATTTCAGAACAAGCAGCTCGCAATTTAATGCCATCATAATCAGAACAAACAAAATCATCTACAGCCACAATCTCAGGATAATCACCTAAGAGACTCTCATGGCATCAAACAAATTAAATTGAACCTTACTATCCCCCAAACTCCATGGATGTGGTGACAACATACGTATCAATCTTGGTTCTAGTTGTTTCCAAAAATGTCTACCTAAGATCAATTTATGTTGACTAGAGCACGTCATCCTCCATCCTCAAAATATAAAATCAGCTGGAAAAAGTAAATCATTTACCCTCACTAATACATTTTCTAACTCTCCTTTGGGATGATTTGTGCTGCGGTTGGCTAGCTGTATCACCACTTTAATTGGTTTTTACACTCTTATATGCAAGGATTAATAAACTATTTCTGACGTCACATTTATCGAAGCTGCCAAGTCATACATAGCTTGGCTGAATTGCTTATTGCCAATTATGCAAGGGATGGTGAATATTCCATTATCTTTAGATTTTAGAGGCATATTAGCTAAATAATTGCAGGCATATTTTTACCTATGCTGACCTTCTCATTCCCCTTCAGTGTTTCTTTTATGAGTGCATAACTCCTTAAGAAAGTTGGCATATTTTGGGATTTGTTTAATTGCTTCCAAGAGAGGTACATTGACTTCTACCTTTCTGAAAGTCTCCATAATCTCCTTGTCGAATTTTGCCTCAGCTATCTTGTTATTCTATGTCACTTTGTTAGGAAAAGGTAATGAAATGGTGTGCTTTTGGTTGTTCTTGGAATTTTTTGGTTTAGGTGTTTTTTGCTTAGTCTTGGCTAATTTTTTTACAGCATTTCAATTATCTTTTTCTCCAATAATTAGGTTCTACAACTCTTTGCGCCACATCTCAAGGTTATATGACAAACATTACCACTTGGATTATTCACTGTTTGTAAAGCTAATTGGTCATCATCTGTTTCAATAAATCAGCTAAACTTGGTTTAGCACTATCGTTCTACAACTTTTCTTGTTTTGCTTGTTGAGGAAATTGTCCTATGCTTGGTCCACCTACATTATTTCTGAACTACTAAGGTTGCAAAAATTAGTTGGACCTGTTACCATATCTTAGATTTGGACAATCTTTCCAACCTAGGTTGTATGTATTGTAGAATGGATTATAATTTTGCTGCGGTTGCTGCTAGAATGGTCTTCCAGGAAAAATTCATGCAACTGTCTCATTTCTTTCTTAAAGAGCAGGACACTGATCTGCAAGATGATTAGGTATAGAACAGATACAACAATGATTAGCTCCAAGTGGCATACTTGGTTGCAGCTGTTTCTATAGGGCCAGCTGCTTTCACTAATTTAGCCAACTTTTCTATTTTGTTTTGCATTCTCAGATGATCATTAGAACTTTGCAGCTCATTTACTCCTATAATTGGGGCAATAGCTCTTGTACTATATTGTTGAGCACTCGCTACCATATTTGCAATCAAATCTCTAGCTGTAATAGGGCTTTTGTCAACCAAAGCACCTACAAAAACTACATAAACCATGCTTCTATCCATTGGTAAAAGGCCTTCATAGAAATAATTGGAGCTAGGATTGACAGCAGGATTTGATATAGAAGCAATACAATACTAGATTAACCTCTAAAACCTCTTCATACCGAAGAATCCATCTCTAACAAGGTATGAAACTTTTTCCCGTTGGGGAACATAGAGAACTCCCTTCAAACAAAGAAAACTTGGAGGAAATGAAGCAAACTAGCAAGATAACATACCTTTAAGCTTAGATAATAGAAGATTCTAAGTTGATCTTGAAGAAATTGGAAGAAAATAGAGTTGAGAGGGTGAAAACCACGTTTTCTGGTGAGAGCTCATGTTTTGGAGGGTGTTGGGTGTGTCTGGAATAGTCTGGACCTCGGAATGGGGGGTTTTTTATAGTTTTGTTGAGCGTTGCAGCCCTCGTCCTGAGAGCCTGATTGCACCGTCTTACTGTTCTATTGACCGCTACAGTGCTCATGACCGCTGCAGCGCTCTCCAGAATGCTCCAAAATACTTTTCAGAATGCACTTACCTCATTTATTTTACTCTTCATTAACTTCAAAACATAAATGTAAATAAGAAAATACCCCCTATTTGAATTCAAATAAAATATTAGAAAAATCAAAATCTCAATAAATCAAAATCCAAATTTTGGATTTTAGTTCAAATTCGGGAATTCTCACGATTTTATAAACTCTTAAGCTAAAAATTAAATGTTTAAGGGTTTCATAAAATTTATTAAAAATCACCCTTCAACTCATTTTTCTCTAGGGAACCATTACCGGGACTTTTGATCCCAAGATTATGACTCTATCATAAAGCCCTCTAAGGACGTGTAGGGTTTAGATTTAGTGAAATCCAGGACCCGAACGACAATTAAATATGACTGACACTGTTTTTAGTTCGAAAACATTTTCTAATCCTTTTATTTAAAAACTCGAGGTATTACAATTGTAGATCATAATTGTATTAACATGATTCTCTGTTAATGCAAATTATAATATTTAATAATTGTGATATTTGATTCTTTAATGATTGTAATATCTAATTTTATTTCATATGAAAAATAATTAATAAGTAAATTATAAATTAAGTTTAAAAAAATCTTGAGACATAAAGATTGAGAAAAAAGTAGGGCCTAAATCACTGTATGAATGACATGTGAAACCTAAATCACTATATGAATGACATGTGTAATAGTTTTCATGAAATGAGTCTGAAATATTAGTATAGTAGATTTATATAATCAATAAATTTATACGGAATCTTAATGATTAATAACTTTTAATTATAAATAAAATTCTGATAAATCTCTATTATTTTTTTTCTTTTAAAATCTTCTCCAATTTTTTTAATTCTTTTCAACACTAATTTTTTTTTCAAAATTCATTCAAATCTTTTAAAGTATAAAATTATCAAAATTTTCATAAATGTATGACTGATTTTTTTTTTTCAAAATTCATACAAATCTTTTAAAATATAAAATTATCAAAATTATTTGTAAAAGCTTAGAGGTTATTGAAGGTATAATTTTATGACCATCTCAGGATTTTCATTTTCACCTGCGTATATATATAAATATTTTTTTTTATTGAATTGACATATTCTTGGTCTTCAAGTCATTAAATTAGTCTATATATATAATCAAATAATGTCATCACTAATGACACAAAAAAATATTCTGTCTTTAAATAATTAAATTCATCATAATCTTATTATTAATAAAAAGATAAATGATATAACCTAGCACATATATTTTGCATCTTTATTATAACTTATATACTTAATTTCACAAATTTAATATAATAGTATTCAAATGAAAATCATCACCTGCATCAAATATAAAATTTTAGATGTGAAATTGATACTAAAATTGTGAAATTAATTTATTAATATAATTCATGATTTCAGCATCACAACAATTAAAGATATTTAATTAATGTAATGTAATCCTATTATTAAATACGGATGATTATCAATGATATGCTAATAACATGTAATAATTGTGGTTTTATTTTTTTAAAAAAAATTACTGAATAACTTCTTAAAAGATGTGGACCCTAAAACATTCTCATTGCGACGTGTATAAAACTTTTCCTCAAATGACTCTGAAATATTAGTATTTTATATATATATATATATAGTGTGTGTAGATGCACGCATGAAATAAAATTCTTGTGAATAAATTAAAATATATATATTTATTAAACAATATGGAAAAAAATAATCTTTTTTAAAAATAGCTCAAAGGGAAACACAAGTGGCTGACACAGTCAACTCATATTTTCCTATATTTTGATAATTTGATACGTGATGAGACATAAATATATGGGCTAAATCATAATTAATTATTAATTATGAGCTACTAATTATAAATTATAGTGTCACTCTCACTTCATAACCCAATTTTAAAATCCGTTATTAGATATTATAATATTATTTCTTCTTTAAATTTTTAATTATTTTTCCTTCCGTTCTTATTCTTGTTTCTAATTTTCATTTTTATTTGAGAATATTTTATTCTTTTTTTTGTCTTTAACTTTTTAAATGTGGGTGATTAAACTTGATTTTCTTTATCCAAGTAAGGGCATCCGTCGAATAGCTGCTATTGAACTACTGCTATTTCATGGCAACAATCTACTCTTATATTAAGCATTTCAAGTTGAAGATTTGATGGTTTTTAGTGAACAGGTGAAGACCTGGTGATTAGATCAATATACTCTACTACATATATCTCAATTTCCCACTACACGTCTTAAACAATGGACGGATAATGACTAGCTAATTCCATAAGTATTTTTTTGGCACAAAATTGATTTTATTAGTCGATATCATTTTTTTTTTCTTTCATGTAATGGTCTTTTGAAAGTTTAGGTAGTATGTGTTACTTGAGAGTTGGTTGTTTTTGCTAGCTAGGTGCATTCTCATGTTTTATATTATGACTTTGTAATTTTTTTTGTTGGTTGACTTTAAAAATTTTTATTATATATTTTAAATTTATGAAATATTTTTTTCATTTTAATATATTTCAAATATTTTTTTTATGATTATATTATTTGGCTTAATATATAGTCATGGTTTCTTTTAAATGTATTATAGTTCTATATGGAACCAGTGATTTATATATTATCATAATGAATTTGTGATTTGAAATTAACTTTTATGATAGTTTTCAATTAATATTATTAATTTGTAATTAATATAATCTATCACAATGATATCAATCATAAAAATAGATGGATATTTTAAAATTATATATTTTATTTGAAAACATTCTTATGACGATAAATAAATTAAAATCTTCTAGAACTAATTTAATACGATTTAAATAATTTAGTTTACCTTTTGAAATATATTTTACTTTTAAATATAACACCTTAGTTATTAACCTCCTATGTATACCTCATAATTAGCCAATTATTAGATTTCTTATATTTTGATTTTGGATATTTAGTTTACTTGAAAATACTTTTAGCGAAAAATAGAGGATAATCTTTTTTTGAAAACTAAAAACAACAAGAGCCTCATCCGTTAATGCATAATTAAAACTAACGTAACCTGTGAGAGAAACAACATTTCCATAATAATAAGCACATAACAAAATAAATCCTATATATCATAAATATGTAACTATACGTGTCATCGCGTCATAACATAAATAAGGAACTAATATATCACAGGAGAGCATGAGTTTATGAAGGACAACCACACCTATTACAAATCACATGAACATAACCTAATATCCTAATAAGGAGCAAAACATAAATAAATCCTAGTTAAGAGCTAGTAATAAGGCTCGGTCTCAATACAGTTATCTATAAGGCTTAGAAATCTCAAAATAAAGAAAACATAAATGAGGATTCATAGTCTACATGCTCAAGAGATAAATACAAAATATGCAAGAGATAATAATAATAAAGTCTTTAAGCATGGACCAGCTCCAATGTCGAGAACTCAAGGGACTCCAGCATCCTGGACCGCTAGCACATTTGAAGATGACACAGAAAAAGAAAAAGGCTGTGAGAATTCAAAGGAATCTCGGTAATTAAAAACAATACAAGTGTCATCGTTGTTATCTCTAGTCACTTCGGTTTAATTACAAAATAAGTAAGTATGCTTTAGTTTATTTTAATTAGTTCGCAAATAAAAGTCTTAAAGTGAAACATATTTTAAGTCTTGTAAAAATTATTGATTAACAAATAATAATCTAGAGAGCATGACATTATATTGGCATATAAATCACATAGAGAGAACTTGCATGAAAGAGTAAAAGAATAAAGACATAACACTTTCTTTAGCACTTTTGTTTAGTAACTTTAATTCCTTTAATATATCACCCTATCTCATAATGTCACCTTAACCAACCGCATCATCGTTCCCAGTGATTTAATTGTTACCTAAACTCTGAATCACCTATCGTCTAGGATGACTCAACTTAACTAGTTGTCACTAAATTTAAATAGGGATAAAGAGGAAAAGATTCACTTAACATTAGATTTAACTTCCTTGATTCTCATATTCCAACATCATGTAAAAGTTTCATAGGTTGTTAGGAGACATTAACAGACCACTTTATGTATTTTAATGACAAAGTGTACATTTCTGTCATTTAATTTACATTTCTAAGTTGGAAGTTACAGGAATGCATAAAATAAACGTGCCTAAACCAATCGTTGAAAAAGGGATCGAACTCAGACCAATCGTCGAAAAAGGGATCGAACTCAGATTCATCCAGTCACATATTCCAGTAATAGAAACAACAATAACATTTATAAATATCATTCACATATAAATATCCGAATGCATGACATCAAGATAATATCAACTTTAGATTAAGATATTAAATCAGACCCAAACCAGAATTTTATCCTTCAAATCAAGTAGAGTAGTTCAAAGACCCCAAATTCTTAAATCTAATGCATGAACATTACACCATAACATTTGTACACAAAACACAAGCCAAGAATACAAGAAACCCGAGTCCAAATTGTCATTTTATATGTGAGGGAAACGTAGTGCTGGAAAAAATTTCAGTAATTTAATACCATTTTATTAAACATTTTTGTAATCAAAAGAACACATTCAAATACTCAATAACTAGAATACTCAAATTAACCAAGACTATACTTACTGTGGGTACCTTTGGACCAGGTTGAAATTGCCACTGTTAGTCATAACCCTGTACTTACTTAGGATATTCTTGTATAATATTCTGCTGTAATAGTATGTTTATTGGATTTTTCTTGTATTCTCCCGGAGGAACTTCCTCTCGGTCGATGGAAGAACTTCTCATGTTTATCAATCATTACTTTATTGCTAATTTTCTTTTCTTATGTAAATTCCACACAACATGACACCTGTAAATTACTAAACAATTAATGGGGTGAATGATGCACCAAGAAATACAAGAGTGTATGAGCGACACACACACAATAATAAGTATACAACAAAATAACAGAGTGTTCTTCAATCATATGATATATGATGGGAAGGTGCTGGCCTAATTCATCCACTTGTCCAGTGGTAATGTCCTACCATTTGGCAAGAAGTTCCTATGGATATATCTCAATGAGAGACCTTAATCCCAAAGCTGAAGTTATCTTGTAGTCACTAAAACCGGCAGAGAAAAACAACTCGGCAAATTCTTTCTCATTTCTCTCTTTTCCATTGAGAATTGCCATCATCCACATATCACAGAATAGTGTTGTTTCAACTGATTTATCATCACCCTTTTCATTATTCCCCATTATTATTTCCACGATAATAACTTTTCCTTTCTTATCTTTGTTGCTTGTGGTTGCCTCCTTGCATTTCTTCAGTATTTTCACACATTGCTCATCGCTCCAGTCGTGCAATATCCACTGCATCTCATTCAAAGTAAAAGCTGAGGATTATAATCACTGACACGAGTTTAAATAATTTTTCCTCGGAAGAAATTAAAGGAGTTCAATTATTGACGTGCTATTGACCATATCGTATAATGTTTATAACTGGTATGAAAAAAACCCCAGAGTTTTTTTTTTCTTAAATGAAGTGATATGCTGCAGTTTTACGGAAAAAAAAAAGAGATATTCTTCCACTTCCAGTCAAGCTATCAATGAACTTAGCCGCTATTTATGTGAACAAGTACCAAATAAGTATGGTCTTTCTATGCCAAAAGTTACTAAAGATTTTGAAAAAAAAAATAGTAAAATAGTTTTTTTTTGTCTTTAAATATTCTACATTTGGGCATTATCCCTACAGGCCCTCGCAATAATTTATTTTCACCAACAGTTTAAACATTTGTCCTTTCATTAAAAGTGTGTAGCTCGTTTGATGCGGTACTATAAATAGATAATTTATTTCATATGTTTAAAATAGTCTCTTAAATTGGTGATCATTAATGATTCTATTGCAAATTTTAATGAAAATGAAGAGGTATCACCATATTAAATAATCCAAAAATGACTTAACTACAACTTATAATATATTGATTAGTCACATCATTACTTCGTGAGATTGACAAAAGTGGGAAGAAAAAAAAACACACCTAAATCTATAGATGATTCGAAACTTGAAAAACAAATTGAAAAGTAAAGGCTAAATTAAAAGAAAGTAAAAATAACCAATGTTGTGGTGAAATTTTACCTTCAATAAAATGGCATCTGCTGGAGGAATTGACTCAAACATGTCCCCTCCAACATACTTTAGGTTCTTACTTCCTTGCAAGCTAGCAACAACATGTGGAAGATCAAACACAACGCAATCTAGTTGTGGGAATGAATTGGCAATGGCCTTAGCCATAGTCCCTGTGCCTCCCCCAACATCAACCAAAGACTCCAACCCCTCAAACACCCCCTTGTACTTCTCAAATGCAATGCTTGTAACAAATGGAGTATCACATGCCATGGCATCATTGAAAAATTGATTAAGCCTTGGCTCACAACCAGCATAATCCCAGAGTGGCATCCCATGTGTCATTTCAAATGATGTAACATCATCAGTTTTGAACCATGTAGGCAATTGATACCATGGCTTTGTCAAAATTGGATCAACCATGGCAGACAAGAAAGGGGTTAGAGTCCTGGGGTTGTCCTTAAGCAACAGCACTGATGCGTCAGTTAGCGCATAACTCACTTCTAGCTTATCCTCAATTACATTATTCTGTTGAGAGAAGAAGCCAGAATGAGTCATAATGCGCATCAAGCGATGGATGTAGTGTGTTTTGTTTGGGTGGATTTGTAGAGAAGCAATGAGTTTTGAGAGTGGCATGGGTTGGCCATAGTTGTGTATGGCATCTGGTATGCCTAAGTCAATTGCACATTTAAGGGACATGGAATTTATGAAGCTCAGAGTGTGATTCAATATGTGGGTTTGAGCTCTAAGCAGTTTGGAACCGTACTCTTCACCGTTATTTGATTCCATTGTACAAGATATGTTTGTCTTTGAGAAATGAGAACTAGCAGCTATGTGCGTTTGTTGTGGAACCTCAAGTGACTTTAGTCTATTTATAAAGAGTGCCCTGCGCCATGAAGACAAAGGCAGTAAAAAATACAAGTATACAAGATTAATTATCACGTGAAGATATTGAGTAGGTTATTTTCATATATATATATATATATATATATATATTAATGGTCTATTTGGACGAGATCGGAAGAAAAAAAATAAAGAGAAAATGAAAGAAAAGAAAATGAAAATAATTTATTTTCTCTTATTTATGTTAAGTAGAAAAGTTAGAAGAAAAAATATAAATATGTAAAAATGACTTTTATATAAAGGTCTTTTATAATTGAATAATAAAATCTATAATGATAAATTAGTCATCTTGCAATCCAATGTTTTCTCTCCACTTTAACGATGAAAACTTCTTAAGTGGAATACATGGTCAATTTTCTTTACTCTCTCAGTTTTTTTATTGTTCCAAACGAAAGAAAAGCAACTTTCTCATCATTTTCTTCTCTCTCAACTTGTTTTCTTTCATTTTCACCCGTTCCAAACCTACGTTAAAAGTGGATACCCATAGAAAAAGAAAGACACAAACCAATTCATGGTAATGGGTGAGATTCTTCTTCTAGTAAATTACATCATCATTCCCTAATAAAAAATACTTTTTACACATCTCCTACATCCTCCCTTAAAAGATAAAAAAAAACTTCACTTTAACTCTTATGTTTTCTATTACATTGTTGTTATTTTATATTTATTTATTTTATTTTTTACCAAAATACTATTTATTGACAGTTATGAAATCTTTTTTCACAAATACATCTATACAAGGTAAAAAAGATGTGACTAATAATGATAGAGACATTGGCACATATAGATATATATAATTTTGTTATAATATATAATTATTATATTAAGAAACTAAATTATTGACAATAATAATAATGTGATATTCTTAAAAAATTAAAAATTATGTACTCTTTCAATTGTTTAGAATATTTTTAGATATAGTTTGTGATAATTAGTGCTAGCTAGTATATGAATGTTGATAAAATATTTTTTGCATTGATTTATTGAAATGAAAATAAGATAATAATTCCATATTCAATTTTATATTTGTAGTGTCATTAATACTTTCATATCAATTTATTACACGAATTTAAGAAAATAAAATATTTAAGCAAATTAATAAAAAATTTACATAATGGATAATAATCTATTACAGTTACATTGATATTTTATTTAACAAAATATTTTAAAATAAAATCTAGGGGTTCAGGATTTAAGATGTAAGATGTATATATATATATATATATTCTCTCGAAAAGAGAATATAATTTATTTTTTAAAATATTTGTAAATAAAATATTTTATTAATTTATTCTCACTACTCCTCAACCGACCCTCCGCCATGCTCTTATCCTTATCCGTGCCCTTTTCCACTTATAACAGGTAAGAAATGATATGATCAAGATTCTCATTATCCAATATGCGACCAAGATAGAAATCTAAAATTAATGAGACAAGTTGCATACTTTTCTTCAAAAGAAAAATCAATTTAATTGATTTGACTTTAATTAATAATTAAATATATTTATTTCCAAAAATATCATCTAATCATAAATTGTTGAGTTGTTATATATAGTGCTTAATCACAAATATCATCTATTTATTTACAAATCACCCAGTTAAGAGAAAGAAAAATGGATCATAGTCTGGTTAATAGTTAAATATTCAACAAATCATGTCTCACCCTAGTCATGAATACCTCCTGTCGATACAAAATGCCAATTGAGCTACAACTTTCTTTATGTTGAAATATCAATGTGTTGATTTGATTTTAGCAGCATTACTTTCAAGGTTTGATGTGATTAACATCCCAGACATATGAGATCTTTAATTGGTACGGCCATTTATACTTTATATGATTCCCATACTTTTTAGAGTAGTAGTAAACATTTAATCCAACACAATGAATTATTGAATAGTTTTGTCTATTGGATTTTAGAATAAATAGTTTAGTATTTGATGGCAGAAATTTCGGGATGATAAAAATATATGTATTAAATCTTTAAAAAATGTTTGGATTAAAGATAATAAAAGAAATTAAAAATGGCAGTAAGAATAATAAATTTCTTTAATTTATTTGAGAGTTGATATATATATATATATATATATATATATATATATATATATATATATATATATATATATATATATATAGTGTGTGTGTAGATGCACGCATGAAATAAAATTCTTGTGAATAAATTAAAAATATAATTATTTGTTAAACAACATAGAAAAAAATTATCTTCTTAAAAATAGCTAAAAGGGAAACACGAGTGGCTGATAAAGTCAACTCATATTTTTCTATATTTTGATAATTTGATGCGTGATGAAACATAAATGTATGGGTCAAATCATAATTAATTATTAATTATAAGTTATTAATTATAAATTATAATTTCACTTCCACTTCACAATCTTATTTTAAAATTCATTATCGGGTATTGTAATATTATTTCTCCTTTAAATTTTTAATTACTTTTTCTCCCGTTCTTATTCTTATTTCTAATTTTCATTTCTATTTGAGAAGATTTTATTCTGCTTTTTTGTCTTTGACTTTTTAAATGTAGGTGATTAAACTTGATTTTCCAAGTAAGGACATCCATTGAATAGCTGCTATTGAATTACTGCTGCTTCATGGTAGCAATCTACTCTTATATTAAGCATTTTGCGTTGGAGATTTGGTGGTTTTTAGCATACAAGTGAAGACCTAGTGATTAGATCAATATTGTCTACTATATACATCTCAATTTCCCACTACATGTCTTACAACAATGGATGGATAATGACTAGCTGATTTCATAAGTGTTTTTTGGCACAAAATTGATTTTATAAGTTGATATCATTTTTTTTCTTTTGTGTAATGGTCTTTTGTAAGTTTAGGTAGTACGTGTTATATAAGTTGGTTGTTTTTGCTAGCTAGATGCATTCTCATGTTTTGTATTATGACTGTGTAATTTATTTTTGTTGGTTGACTTTAGAAATTCTTATTCTATATTTCAAATTTATGAAATATTTTTTTCATTCTAATATATTTAAAATATTTTTTATGATTATATTATTTAGCTTAATATATAGTCATAGTTTCTTTCAAATATATTATAGTTCTATACGGAATCAGTGATTTATATATTATCATAATGAATGTGTGATCTGAAATTAACTTTTATGATAGTTTTCAATCAATATTATCAATTTGTAATTAATGTAATCTATCACAATGATATCAATCATAAAAATAGATGGATATTTTAAAATTATATATTTTATTTGAAAACATGCTTATGAAGATAAATAAATTAAAATCTTCTAAAAATAATTGAATACTGATTTAAATAATTTAGTTTACCTTTTGAAATATATTTTACTTTTAAATATAACACCTTAGTTATTAAGCTCTTATGTATACGTCATAATTGGCCAATTATTAGATTTCTTACATTTTGATTTTGGATGTTTAGTTTACTTGAAAATACTTTTAGCGAAAAATAAAGGATAATTTTTTTGAAAACTAAAAACGACAAAAGCCCCATCAGTTAATGCATAATTAAAACTAACACAACCTATGAGAGAAACAACATTTCCATAATAATAAACATATAACAGAATAAATCCTAGATATCATAAATATGTAACAACACGTGTCATCGCATCATAACATAAATAAGGTACTAATATATCACAAGAGAGCATGGGTCCATGAAGGACAACCACGCCTAATACAAACCACATGAACATAACTTAATATTCTAATAAAGAGCAAACCATAAATAAATCCTAGCTAAAAGCCAGTTGTAAGGCTCGGTCTCAATACAATTATCTATAAGGCATAGAAATTTCAAAATGAAGAAAACATAGATGAGGATTCATAGTCTACATGCCCAAGAGACAATTACAAAATATGCAAGAGATAACAATAATAAAGTCTTTAAGCATGAGCTAGCTCCAATGTCGAGAACTCAAGGGACTCCAGCATCCTGGACCACTGGCTCGTCTGAAGATGACATGGAAAAAGAAAAAGGGGGTGAGAATCCAAAGGAATCTCAGTAATTAAATAAAAATAATACAAGTGTCATCGTTGTCATCTCTAATCACTTTGATTTAATAACAAAATAAGTAAGTATACTTTAGTTTATTTTAATTAATTCAAAAATAAAAGTCTCGAAGTGAAACATATTTTAAGTTTTGTAAAAATTATTGATTAACAAATAATAATCTAGAGAGCATGGCATTATATTGGCATATAAATCACATAGAGAGAACTTGCATGAAAGAGTAAAAGAATAAAGATATAGCACTTTCTCTAGTACTTTTGTTTAATAACTTTAATTCCTTTAATATATCACCATCTCTCATTATGTCACCTTAACCAATCGCATCACCGTCCCTAGTGATTTAACTGCCACCTAAACTCCGAATCACTTATCGTCTAGGATAAACTCAACCTAACTAGTAGGGATAGAGGGGAAAAGATTCACTTAACATTACATTTAACTTCCTTGATTCTCATATTCCAACATCATGTAAAAGTTTCATAGGTTGTTAGGAGACATGAACATACCACTTTATCTATTTTAATGACAAAGTGTACATTTCCATCATTTACATTTCTAAGTTGGAAGTTACACAAACGCATAAAATAAATGTGCCTAAACTAATCACCAGAAAAGGGACCGAACCCAACTAGCATTCATCCTGTCACACATTCCAGCAATAGAAACAACAATGACATTTCTAAATATTATTCACATATAAATATCCAAATGCACGACATCAAGATAATATCAACTTTAGATTAATATATTAAATCAGGCCTATTTTATCCTTTAAATCAAGTAGGGTAATTCACAGATCCTAAATTCTCAAATCTAATGCAGGAACATTACACCCTAACATTTGTACACAAAACCCAAGTCAAGAGTGCAAGAAACCCAAGTCCAAATTGTGATTTTATATATGAGGGAAACGTAGTGCTGGAAAAATTTCAGCAATTTAATACCATTTTACTAAACATTTTCATAACCAAAAAAATACATTCAAATACCCAATAACTAGAATACTCAAATTAACCAAGACTTCTCATTTAGAATTGCAAAGCACTATTAAACCTTAAACTATGGTTACTGAAATTTTTTTTTTTTGAGCACTTGTTCTTTCAATGTCATGAAAGGAAAAACACAATTCTTAGTATAGTTCATATTTTAATTGTTAAGTTGATAAAACTTCAGCACAACTTTTTAACCCCTTTAATATGCTAAGGCTAAACCCACATATTCAGTATATTCATACATTAAAATTTCTTTTTGAACTTTAATTAACTCATATATATATATATATATATGCACACAAAGCTTTATGGCCGAAATGAAAACACATACACTATAAAAAAGGTAAATTATGGCGGTTTTTTTTTTTGGTAAATTGTGACAGTTATAACTGCCATTCTTCACAATAATGGTGATTCCTTGAACTACAGTAATTACCAGCGTCATTCGGTTAATTATGGCGGTTATAAAAAAACCGCAGTAATAACCTATATAACCGCCGCAATTTGGTTTTCTCTTCAAAAAAAATTAATTATGGCGGTTTAAAACCGCCGCAATTTGCAGTGACATATTTTTTAAAAATTGTTTCATACAGTAGTTTCTATGAAATATTTTTTAAAAACTATCTATTATAACAATTTTAAACCACCCTAATTGTAGCACCAATTTAATAAAAAATGTTCCAATAATCATGCAAAATAGTTTAATAATATTATTTAGCGAATGAATAATACCATTGATAGCCATAGAAGTTGAAATGCAAGACAAATTCACTGGAAATTATTTCCTTAACTAACCCACTAGAATCGTCAATACTATTTCGAGGCTAAATATTGAACAGATTGAATAGTCCTAGAACTAAACCTATCACACGAGATAAATAAAGTCCTAGCATTATATTCCTCATGATACACAACCAAATTTAGGCACTTTTGAAAATCCATTCCCAAAGACCTAACCTCACTTGATTACATATTTACATGTATTATTGACTCATCAATACGAAGGTACATATAAGCATATATGTTTCAAATTTACAGTACCTGCAGTCCAACATGCAACACAAATGAGTTTATCAAAGGCACACTGTAACGAGTTCTGACAGAGGTAGCTTCACTAGGTGAGAGGAGCATCTTGTTCTTCAGTTCAGACAAAAATGGAGAACTTTGTTGCCTTGTCTGCAGAAATTTGATTGAATATTCATAAACACAATATAAGAAAGTAAAAACACATGAATATGGAATAAATTTTAAACAAAACAAGACAATTTGTGAAGCAACAGAGAACACAATGATTCCAGTAACCTTAAAAAGAAATAAAAGGAAGAAAATATTTCCCAAAAAGAATTCACAGGTTATAGTTAGTGCTACTAAAAAAGAAGGGCACAAATACAATAAGCATGACTAACCTTAAGGTATTTATCCACACCAGCCTTCGTCTGCTTTGCTTTAAGTGCAACATCAACCTCAGAAAGAATGCAAGGTGAATGAGTTATTTCTTGAAGCAAATCAATCAGTAGAGAGGCACAAGGTAGGCAGGTCAACATAGTGCTCCTTAGGGGAAAAAACAAAGATAAGAAATATAGAGTAAATAATGCTCCTCAGAGAAGGCTCCATAAATTGGAACAGATCTACAAGCAACCTTTGGATATAAGGCTAACCTTTTTGACCATTAACAGTTAGCATTTTTGGCATGAAGCTCCTATGACTTATCAACTCAAGCCATCAAAATTGAAGAAACATTTCCACAAAGAAACCAATTAAATGATATACAATCATTACTTTATTGCTAATTTTCTTTTCTTATATGAATTCCACACAACATGGCACCTATAAATTACTAAACAATTAAGGTGCGTTCTACTGTACACGAAGCTTTTTTGAAGGAATAGTGAAGCAATTATGTGTCCCAGTATGGTGCAAACACGTGTAGGAGTTGACTACATCTGTTGAATCCTATGTGTGTCATCTTTACGAAACCAAGAGTGTAATGGGCACTAATTGGTGTGATCTATCCTCAAAGCACCCATGCCTAAATTAGTCATTTTCCCATTTGGAATTTTCCACTAACGCACGAGCAAGCTGGATGATCCTTAGAATACAGGAAGAAATGGTTTTTTCTTCAGCTAATAGCGATGGTTGTGTAGATCACAGATCCAACAAAGCATGGTAGATCTAGGTTCCCCCAAGACAGCAACCCCATCGGCACCTTCTCCACCACGTCGTCGCTCTCGCGATGTGGAGTTCGTTTCCATCGGAGTATGTAACACCTCCTCTACCTCTATCTCTCCCATTAAAACTTTCTCTCCCATTGGTTCTCACTCTTCCTTAACCCCAACCCTAACCCTCTCAGCCCAAACCCTTCCTTTTCCTTTCCAACAAGTTCACATCACGCCATCTGCCCTTCCTAGTTGACGTGAAAATCCCTTTCATGGAAGTGTGTTTCCTCGATTGCCGCTTCAACCGTTGGCGGCAGGGTCTTCCCTTTCTTCAACAACCACAAACGCACCTCCTTCGTTGGCACCCTCCCCTTCTGGTTACCATATGTAGTTATGTAATATTGTCATTTTTTTGATTGAATTAGGGATCTGGTTGACATATGCATCTATGATTATTTTGTTTGCATGTTAATTGTTTTTGATAATCTGTGGTGTTTGGCTCTTATTCCTTTTATCTAATATGATTTTTTTTCCTCCTATACAATAGTACATTAGATCACTTTTGTGGTTATTTTCGAGGCATGGTAATAATGGTCCCTCACCCATGTTTTTTTTTTTTATTCTTTAAGTAACCAGAATATTTTTTTCCTGCTTTATGTTGATGTTCTATTTATTGTAAGTATTTTTGCAAATCAATTCGTACCGAATTAGATTTGTCTCTATCTTTCTTTGATCTTTTTAATTTTTGGGTTTTTCATTCTGTTGTAGCTTCAAAATTGAGAAGGGTAGGAAAATGGATAGCTTCAAAGTCAAGGTAATTTTTCTTTTTCCTCTTTTGAATCTTTTGGTTGTGTGCCTTTGTCCCTTCTTAAATGATTTTAGATGTACATTGGTATATATGCATACACACATGCTCATTACATATTTTAACACATCACCAATGCTACTAATCTGAGTACTTATGTCTTTCTTATATTTTGAATGTGCAAGATGTGACTTGTATTCTCTTTTGAGATTGCTATTCAGATTGCATCTGATTTTAGTATGAATTGTTGTATCTATTGGCATTCGACTCTAACCACACTCATGAAAGAGCTGCAAAAAGGCTACACTGCCATAAAATCTTATTATTTTTTTACCAAAACTTAATATAAATGAACCATCAAAATTGTTCTAAGAGTATAGGAACACCCTTAGTGCTCCCCTAAAATCCCAAAAAATTTGTTCCCAAGGGAAGTAACCAACCTCATATGCAAGAATAAGTGGAGTAGTGTCTCTGAGCTAGAAATTCACTAGACAAATTGTCCCATTACATTGTTATGTGTTTCTAACTTGATGGTATAGAAACAAGAAGAATATTGGCAAGTGCATAGGGATGTTAGCATCTAGTTATGTAAAACAAGTCCTGATCAACGCTATTATGTGTCCTTGAGCACTTCATGCTTGCATTTTCATTGATAAACTTTTGTCCTTTCTTTTTCCTTAGTGGGGATTTTTCCCCATTTATATTTTAGCTATGAAATGGGCAATGAATGTTAGGAATAACATTGTAAAGGAAGGAAGCTATTCAAGCTTAGTAGAACTAATGAAAGAAAATTATCTGTTGTAATGTGGATAGTAGAATATGGTTCAATAATTGCTTTAGTTATTGAGATTTTTGTGTGGACTAAGCACTAGTGGTCAGACTCTAGAAAGTTAGATTCTTGGACAAGATCAAAGGGTAGGTTCATACCTTATATGTTCTTTTATTTTATAGAAATGGTATTTGTTTTATTTTATTTTATTTGTAATCCTCAAGATGATGGAGCAACTTGCACCCGATGGTTATATTTCAGATTTTTTATGCACAGTTTTTGCACATGTCGCGTTGGCAACTCAACAAAGAATTATTATATATTTTGTTGATCAACATCATGAATATGTATTTATCTTATATACGTAAATAATTAACTCATTTGATGGCCTAGCTTGGCCTTGTAGAAACAAGATGTCAATACTTGGGTGACTCTTTGGTGGTGAAGGATAGTGCTCCATTGGACAAAGTAGTTGGTGCCAATTTAGAAGAGATAAAGAAAAAGGATAGATGGGTTTGTTCAGTCCATTCATGAGTCAGTAGCATAGTTAAGCTAACATGATATGATATTTTGCTTATGCAAGTTGTGATGGGCGATATGTGCCTATGGTTTGTTCCATGGCATTTGGGTCAAACCTTTTGTAATGGTGGTATGGTATGTTGAGTATTAGAGTAAAATATAATTTTAGATTTTAATAAATATGTATATTTCATAATTATTGAAGCTGTTAGTTTGTTTATGTTGCTTTCTGATTGCAAGTGGTAAAATTTAAGGACTGTGTTGTTGTCTTTGTATTGGTTCGTTCGTTCACTGGTTAAACAAAAATACAAACCAAACACTAATGCCCTGCATACATGCCTCTATTTGAGTTTGATCTATGGTATCAAATCATCAAGCTAACAAGATTCGAAAATTACTTCTATTAAGATATGAACAAATAAATAAATCAAAAATCTTAAACAACCATGAATTTTCAAAAGCACCAACAATACAAAAAGTGTCAAAGCTTAACAATAGGAATCAATGTTGAGGTTTGATTTCCTTCAGAGGCCTAATGAAGGTGACTCCTCATGGCTTATGACCCCCTATTGATATCACAATCTTTTTGTAGACAAAGCTAAAACCTGCATAAAGAAAAACAATAAATTTAGACAGGAGTTGAAATATTGATTTTCCAAAGCTAACCAACAATTGTGAACAATCATTATGTTTCTATAGCAACGAAAAAAAATAACATTTTGAAATTCATTTGTATGTCTGATTGAAATAGGGAAAGAAGAATCAAAATAGGAAGAAGGAAAGAAAATTTCTGATACACTGATAATGTTAGTCCAGGTAATTGAGGACCCACTACAAAATTGCATATATCCATTGCTATTGATTGAATAAAAAATGGATCAGTGCTTAATTCATATCCAATAAACCATGCTTGCACTCAAAACTTAATAAGCACAAGACAAAATCAGGGTGAATTATTGTATGCATTTAGGTTATAATAAGAGAATTAATTTGATTTCCAAATATCTTTTCCTCTTTACTACACATATTTGAAAGTACAATTGAAAACACAAGCTTCCAATTAAGTTTCAACATCGTGTAACATAATGAAAGCCAAATGTCTCAATTTCGTCATAAGTAAGAATAGATCAATAATCATTTAATATACCTGATACTATTGCTAGCATAGTCATGAAGAAGTGTCTCCACATTGAACAAGGAGATGGGAACACCAGCACCATGGGCACTCCATTCATCATAGAAGTTACATACATGCCCTAAGGTGAAATGTTCCACTATTTCTCTAACCCATGGGTGCCACAAACGATTCAGGCAAGTAATCTTAAACTTCTTACACAAAAGAAAGCAGAAACATAGTTGTATACCTCTAACCATACGCAGTTAGATTATCAACCTTGAATTCCTTTGTCCTAATCCAGCAATCTAAAAGAAAGGAAATATCCCATCAAGTTAATAGTGGAATCTCTATTCTTTCGGTCAAGGTAGAAGAAATTTAACTTCTTTCACAATAATCACCATAACACAAACAATTAAAAATATATAAGCTATGAGGGAATAATTACAGAAAATAAAATAAAAATATAAGAAATAAACAGAAGTGAATACAAAGGTCTGATTTCAATATCCACTTCAATGAGACACAAATAGAGGAAAAAAATGAAAAACAAAACAACAACATTGAAAATATAAATATGTAGAGGAAGTTTAGTGTCTACATTCAAATGGTACTAACAGACTTGCTCAATCCCTCCCTCTTCTGAAGAGCTTCCAATAACTTCTAAAACCCCTACAACTTCTAAGAAACACTGAAATCATGGTAAGCCACTTTGGAGACCAAATACCAAACTGTAAATATCAGTGAAAAAGGGTCCTCACCCAATGGAGATAATTCATTTTAGTTCCAAAAGAGTCTTCGTGTTTAGGGTACATATTTGGGACACCAATTGAAAACAAAAGCTTCCAAATGCAATTCAAAAAAGTCAAATATAATGACACGAAAGTTCTCAACTCAGTGAAAACTTTGATGAATCAATATTCAATTAATCCCCACCACACCACATGGACATTGCTATAGATAGATTGATATTTAATATTAAATATGAAATTGTATACTGCTAGCCATATGCACTCCATTCATCATAGCAGTTCCGTACATCCCCAAGCTGAAATGCAGGTAGATTATGAGAGTTAGAATCCTCTTCAAACTTGTGTTTCCAATTTTGGTTTCCAAGATTTTAAGGGAAAAGCATAAATGAAAAACGAAAACATTAGATCCTAGATCCATTATAGTAGATAAATGGGGAATATGATAAATTAGGTGATTCTCAAGGGGGCTCAGAGAAAAATCAAATGTTCAAAAAAATAACACCAAAAAACAAAACCCTCACCTTCGAATCCATCAGTCGATCTTCCTCCGTTAACGATCATGGCCAACCTTCACAGTGGACTTGATACATGACCATGGAGAGGAGTTGGGGAACATTCTGTCTTCCAAACATATAAAATGACCTATCTAACCTTTTCATTTTAAAAAAATAAAAAATGTCAACAGAAAGAAAACTAATGATTAACACTCCAGCAATAAAGTAATAAAGGTCCAGCTAAGCCGCAACAACTTATAACTTGGGACATGCATCCAATCCTCACGATGCCACATCATTACTTCACTATTCCTTCAAAAGTGCATTATCTACCTTAGAACGCACCAACAATTAAAGGGGTGTATGACACACCAAGAAATACAAGAGTGTATGACCGACAAACAAACAATGATAAGTAATACAACAAAATAATGGAGTGTTCTTCAATGACATGATATATGATAAGAGAGTGCTGGCCCATTTCATCCACTTGTCTAGTAATATGACCAATACATAAACAATAATAAGTAATACCCTACCATTTGGCCAAAAGTTGCTACGGATAGATCTCAATGAGAGACCTTAATACCAAAGCTAAAGTTATCTTGTAGGCACTAAAACCTGCAGAGAAAATCAACTTGGCCCATTCTTTCTCATCTCTCTCTTTGCCATTGAGAATTGTCGTTATCATCATATCAAAGAAGAGTTTTGTTTTAACTGATTTATCATCACCCTTTTCATTCCCCACTATCATGTCCATGATAATAACTTTTCCTTTCTTTTCTTTGTTGCTCATGGTTGCGTCCTTGCATTTCTTCAGTATTTTCACACATTGCTCATCGTTTTAGTCGTGCAATATCCACTTCATCTCATTCAAAGTAAAAACTAAGGATTATAATCACTGACACAAGTTTAAATAATTTTTCCTCGGAAGAAATTAAAGGAGTTCTATTATTGACATGCAATTGACCATATCATATTATGTTTATAACTTGTATGAAAAAACCTGAGTTTTTTTTTAAAATGAAGTGATATGCAGCAGTTTTATGAAAAAGAGAAGAGATACTCTTCCAGTCAAACTGTCAATGAACTTAGCCACTATTTATGTGAACTAGTGCCAAATAAGCATGGTCTTTGTATGCTAAAAGTTACTAAATATTTTGAACAAAAAAATGGTGAAATAGAATTGTTTTTTTGTCTTTAAATATCTCTACCATTTCAGCATTATTATCCCTATAGGCCCTTCCAATAATTTATTTTCGCCAAAAGTTTAAACATTTGTCCTTACATTGAAAGTGTGTAGCTCGTTTAGTATTATAAAATAGAAAATTTATTTCATGTTTAAAATAGTTTCTTAAATTGGTGATTAGTGATGATTCTATTACAAATCTTAATAAAAATGAAGAGGCATCACCATAATAAATAACCCAAAAATGACTCAACTATAATATATAATATATTGATTAGTCACATCATTACTTCGTGAGATTGACAAAAGTGGCGGGAAAAAAACAAAACACCTAAATCTATAGATGACTCGAAACTCAAAAAACAAATTGAAATTAAAAGCAAAGGCTAAATTAAAAGAAAGTAAAAGTTAAGATATACCATTTTGCATAACCAATGTTGTGGTGAAATTTTACCTTCAATAAAATGGCATCTGCAGGAGGAATTGACTCAAACATGTCCCATCCAACATACTTTAGGTTCTTACTTCCTTACAAGCTAGCAACAACATGTGGAAGATCAAACACAATGTACTCCAGTTGTGGGAATGAATTGGCAATGGCCTTAGCCATAGTCCCTGTTCCTCCCCCAACATCAACCAAAGACTCCAACCTTTCAAACACCTCCTTGCACTTCCCAAACACAGTGCTTGTCATCAATGCAGTATCACTTGCCACGGCATCATTTATAAAGTGATTAAACCTTGGCTCAGAGCCAGCATAATCATAGATTGGCATCCCGTGTATCATTTCAAACGATGTAACATCATCAGTTTTGAACCATGTAGGCAATTGATACCATGGCTTTGTCAAAATTGGATCAACCATGGCAGACAAGAAAGGGGTTAGAGTCTTGGGGTTGTCCTTAATCAATAGCATTGATACGTCAATTAGCACATAACTCACTTCTAGCTCATCCTCAATTACATTATTTTGTTGAGCGAAAAAGCCAGAATGAGTCAGAATGCACATCAAGCAATGGATGCAGTGTGTTTTGTTTGGGTGAATTTGTAGAGAAGCAATGAGTTTTGAGAGTAGCATGGGTTGGCCACAGTTGTGTATGGCATCTGGTATGCCGAAGTCAATTGCACATTTAAGGGACATGGATTTTCTTCTCTTTCAACTTGTTTTCTCTTATTTTCACCCGTTCCAAACCTACATTAAAAGTGGATACCCATAGACAAAAAAAGACACAAAACAATTGTTAGAACTATATTCAAGTCTAGTTCCCAAACTCCAAGAATTCCATGGAATCCATTAATTTGATTATTGTCAATCTCATTTACAAACAATCCTATTATTTATAGCCTAAGTAACTAACTTATAATCCCATTAATATCTCTAACAACTTAATTGATTGCTAATAATACTTCTAACAAACTAACAGACTACTTTGGTGTGTAACATTACCCTTCCATTCAAAAAAACCCTGTCCTCATGGTTGAGAAAATAAAAATGATTTATTTCTAATTACAATCTATTATTTCCTATACAAAACTTTAATGAGTACAAATAATATCCACCAGGATCCCATTGTATAATTGGGACAGTAAAAAATTGGTTTGAGCAATTTATTGGCAACACAAAAGTTTTTCTATCAAATTGAATTTGGCTCAAGATACTAACAATATAATTTTCTACATAGTAATTCCTCTTCTTGTTTGTGGATCGAATGTGGCCCGATTGGCCCAATTGGAAAACATCCAACATTGTCCATTGCTGTGTCTCTTTTTTTATTTCTTCCTTTTTTTGATTTGGAATTGCTTGAACCTTAATGTCATGACCAGTAACCTTTTCTTGATTTGTTGCTAATTTTACTTCTTGAATTTGTTAGGTGACAACTCCTTGATCTTGCAGATCTGGTGGTAGTTGTTGGGAGATCTGCTTGTTGGATTTGATCTCTTCTTCCCACTCAAGATCTAAATCCAAAACTTCATTATGGGAAATTTCTAGCATAATGAAACAACAATCTGATTGGTAACGATAGAGAAATGTGATCTCAAAGGTCATCCATATTGTAGTTGGATTGCCTTGACTCCATAGCCGAAACCATTTAAGAGCTTGATCTGTGAAACCCTTCTCTGCCTCTACGATGATCCTGTACAAATGGCCCACCACTAAGCATTTTTCCCATCAAACACAGGGAATTCCTCTATAGGGGTGAGTGATTCTTCAAATTTTGCCATGGAAGAACATCTCAATGAAAGCACCAATGTTAGAACTATATTCGAGTCTAGTTCCCAAACTCCAAGAATTCCATGGAATCCACTAATTTGATTATTCTTAATCCCATTCACAATGTGTCAATCCCATTATTTATAGCCTAAGTAACTGACTTATTATCCTACTAATATCTTTAACAACCTAACTGATTGCCAATAATACTTCTAACAAACTAACTGACTACTTTGGGGTGTAATAAGAATTCACGATAATGGATAAGATCAAGACTTTTTCTTTTAGTAAATTACATCATCATTGTAACACCCTATTCTTTTTAGAAATTAAATGAGGTTTTATTAATGAGAATTTTAAGATGTTGATAGATGTGGAAATGATGAGATTGACTCAAGGAAGCAAAAAAAAAAAATGTGAATAGTATCTTACGGGCCCCACATGTCCGCCGGGACAGCCGAAACCCTAGAATTGGGCCCCGGAGATGCCCAAAATTAAGAAATTATATGATTATGTTTAGAAATAGGGAGGAATAATGATTTTATACCCGAAATTATTTTTCGGGCAATGTTTGATTTCTCGGGTACATTGTTTCGCCCGTTTGCTAAAATTTTGGTGTTCGATTTCTAATACCGAAAACTAGTTAATATCTACAAATAATGAAGTATATCCACTTGAATACCAAGGGAATGGCTAGGATTTCATCTTGGATGAAAGATCAAATCCTAGCCATTGATTTTAAAGCCTTTTAATGGAAAGAACAATATTTTATTTTTCAACCAATCAAAACACTCCTTAATAGATATATTTAACTCACCTAACCTCATCTTTTTCATCTTCACCTTCGGCCATATGAGAAGCAGCAGAGAACCATTTCTTTTCTCATCTAAAAACCTTTGCTAACTTTGAATTCAACCTCCAAAATCCTAGATCAAATCTTGTTAGAATCAAAAACTTCCTTAAGCAAACTTGTTCTACACTTCAACCTCTACAAATATAACCGATTAAATTTTTCAAAACCTCACTTTAATACCTCACCCATCACCGATTAGGGGAGGATCTGAGGGTGTTTCAAGAGTTTTGAGGTGGAGAACATCTACCTTGAAGTATACAAAAGCTAAAGAAACATTAGCTTCCAAGGGTAGGGTTTTCTTGTCCTCTTTTGTTTCAAAATTTAGTCTGAGAATTCTGATTGGTTTTGTCCTAAGATTTCTGATTTTATTTGTTGATCATATGTTGATATTGATGTATTAATTTTGGTGGAGTGTTTGGTGTTGTGGAAAAATTATTTTTATCAAGAGAGACTTTGAATTAGTTGGCTGGATTTTCGAATTTCAACAAGGCAGGACTTGTTGACAAATTTTCTGGTGCAATTGTGTTCAGTTTTATGAGCTATAAAAATTATCTGTTGAAGGTAACATCCTAAGACAACCCCATGATTTTCCTTGGGCCATGTTAAGGGTTTTATCTGCTTGAAAAAAATTTATGATTCTTGAGCATTGTTGCTGGAAAATCTCGGTTTGAGGCAAGCAGCAAATTTTGTCGAATTTTCTAATATATTTAGAGACCGTAGATTCAGTTGAAAATTTTATGGGAGGAAATTAACATGATAAGGAGTCTCTAATAAAAATTTGGGGTCATTCTGGGCACTTTCTCTGTGTTTCAAAATTCAAGAACCGAAGTTGTGACTATGCTGCTTGAAATGTTGAAGCTGAGGCAGTAAAATTGTGTGATTTTATTATCATAGTAAACGATGGATTTATTCTTTGAAAATTTTATGGGAAGCTGATAACACATTAAATTGAAACTGTGAATTTTATTTTGAGTTGATTCAATCAATTGGTGGGGTAGAAAATTATGAGAGTCCTGATCTAAGTTGTGAACAGGTGGTCTCTGACCACCAGATTTACAAAAATTTATTTGATAAGGTTAGAGAACACCGTTTGTTTGGAAATTTGTACAGGGCCTTTTAGACACATTGACGTGTCATAGAGAATTTTTATGGCTCTTAAATTGGCTGTTTGATAGGGAAATTAATTTTGAATTCTAGAGTGATAAATCTGCTGATTGCTGAAAATGGTAAGAATGTCTTGAACTAATGATAGAATGGTTTTAGATGCAAGTATATATCATGTTAATGCATGCTAATTGTTTGAAAGAAATGTTGAAGAGATATGGATGAGACTCCAACATAATTGTATGCCTACCTATGATCTAAGCAGGCCTTTGAAAAGAGAAGTACACTATGTGATTATTGTGAGGATAAAGGAAAAGAAAAGAAAAATAACATGACTTTTAGTTGTGAAATTTTTAACATATGGGAAAAATAGAGACAAGGCTTATGTGGTTGAACAGGAAAGACAAAAGTAAGAGCTTTTCTGGGAATTTGATAAGTCGGTAGACGTATCGACATATAGGAATGAGCTCATGTCCTAATGGTCAATAGTTCTTGCGGAGTGAATCCACTACAGACCTCACTTGATATGAGATTAAGTCTTCCCTATGTTAATGAGAAAAAGAACAATGCACGAATCATTATTATACTTGTACTTGATTTTACATGATGTATATAGCTTGATATTGATACCCATAGTTTTGCGTAAGTATTCCCACATGAATGAACTTATTATGTTTCACATTTTACCTGAGGGAATACCCTACTGAGGATTTTATAATATTCTCATCCCTACGGTTGTATTTACTTTGTGTTATTCAGATCCAACAGATGCCATCACTAGTGTTTTACCTTGACTCGCCACAGTGGGTGTGGCATTATGATCCTGCTCTCGACTCTCTGTATGTAGTAGGCTACTCGCAAGTTCGTGTCTATGTGTTTTTCGGCCGTTCTTTTAGTACATCAGTATTTACAGCTGACTTTGACCCTGCTTTCCCTTATGATGGTGTGCCTCTCCACTTGGCACACCCAGTGATATTTGATGTCTCACCTGCACCACCAGCACCCCCTCCAGCAGATGATCTCTCTTCATCCTCGTCTTCAGACTCAGACCCATCGGAGGGTCCTGATGCCCCAGGCGGAGGTGAGGCTATCACACCGATAGCCAATGGGTTCATCTAGTAGGATGTGAGATCTTCAGGGACTCCTGATATGTATATAGTGGTAGTTAGTACTAGTGACCTGCTAACCTGCAGATTGATCGTATTAAATGTTGTGAGGTTTATTTCTGTTGTATAAAATTTTGCTGGACCTCAACTTTGAGCAGGTTAGATTAGACACTGGAGATGTTCCTTTCTTTTGTGAACTTAGTTCCTGATGAACTTAGAAGTTAACCAGTATAGTATTAGTACAATGTACATATTGCAAACTTAAAAATGATGTTCATATATGTATATACGAGTTTGGTGATATATGTGTCTAAATCATTTGATTTCCTTTCTTTCGACTAGCATAGATCATGAATGTAAGTAATACTTTTTCAATTACTGTATTGATACTCGAGTAAAGTATGGTAATTAGGAGAGTGTTACAATCATTCCCGAATAAAAATGCTTTTTAAACATCTCTATTTATAAAATTACATCCTCCCTTAAAAGATAAAAAAAACTTCACTTTAACCCTTATGTTTTCTGATACACCGTTGTTATTTTATATTTATTTATTTTATTTTTTACAAAATACTATTTGTTGACGGTTATGAAATCTTTTTTCACAAATACATCTATACAAGGTAAAAAAGATGTGATTAATAATGATATAGAGACATTGGCGCATATAGATGTATATATATAATTTTTTATAATATACAATTATGATATTAAGAAACTAAATTATTAACAACAATAATAATAATGTGATATTTTAAAAAAATTAAAAATTATGTACTCTTTCAATTGTTTAGAATATTTTTAGATATAGTTTGTGATAATTAGTGCTAGCTAGTATATGAATGTTGATAAAGTATTTTTTGCATTGATTTATTGAAATGAAAATAAGATAATAATTCCATATTCAATTTTATATTTTTAGTGTCATTAATACTATCATATCAATTTATTACACGAATTTAAGAAAATAAAATATTTATGCAAATTAATAAAAGACTTGCATAATGGATAATAATCTATTACAGTTACATTGATATTTCATTTAACAAAATATTTTAAAATAAAATCTAGGGGTTCAGGATTTAAGATGTAAGATGTATGTGTATATATATATATATATATGTGTGTGTGTGTGTGTGTGTGTGTGTGTGTGAACACTCGATTTTATCCGGCCTGTTAAACAAAAATCCAAAAATTTGCATTCTTCATTACAGTTACTTCATCATTTTCTTTTAAGAAAAATGTGAAAAAAAGGAAAAAGTGTTTTTTTTATCTTTTTATTTATCCCCAAAAATTTAAACAAAAACAAAAAAGAGAGCCCAATTTGTTATTTCAGCCTGATACCAATAGAAATTCATTTTGTCCAACCCAAACTCGATTTGTTACAAGCCCAGGTCTTTTGTTTCTTTTAGAATCTATCCATTAAAGAAAAAAATACTAAAATATTTTAGCCCATTTCAAAAACAAAATTGTGTTCAGCCCATTTCCATTTATTTATTTATTTTTTATTATTATTATTATTATTATTATTATTATTATTATAGCCTTTTTTTTCAAAAATATTCAGCCTAACAAAAAAATAAATAAAAAGGGCTTTTCTCATTTTAGCCCATCTCTTTTACAACCCTTTTCCTTTTCTGAATAGAATACAAAAAAATAAAAAATAAAAAATGAAAAATAAAAAGAGGAAAAAAGGTGACTGGAGTGAAGGACACGATGATGCACCTCTCCACTCCTTGCACAATGATGATAATGGACACAATGATGATACCCTCTCCACCTTTTCAACCATAATTATGCTTTCACTTTGCAGAGGAAGGATCGCACTAGCCAACCTGTAATGATAGTGATCAACGATGGTGATCAACCAGAGAGCTTTATATATAACCATCAAGAACAATAGGAGAAGGGGGGCTATTTATTTTTGCAATTCTCATTTCCAAAAAGAAAAAAGCTCAGCAAGCAATTTGAGAACAATTTCAAAAAAAAAAAAAGACACAGAGAAAGGTCACAAAGATAGCTACACCATCAGTCTGGGAACACCACAATCAACAAAACTTCAACAGTAGTAGAGAAAGAGGTGATACCATTGGCCAGAGAGATTAGTAATGATAAAAAAAACAAAAACAGAGAACCGAGAATTTCAAACCATCAATTTCCAGAACCATCAACCAAAAATTTCCAGCAATATCAGAAAAATACAACAGGAGCAAGAAGAACAGCATCATCATAGGTATTATTCCTTTCTCAGTATCAGTCCAAAAAAAAATAAGACCAAAAAAAAAAAAGAAAAGAAGGCATGGAGGCCGTGGTCTTCCCCACCACCACCGCACCCTCCTTATTATCTTCTATTTTCGACTTCCCCCGCTTCATAGCCGCCACCTCCATCATCTTCCTTATCGTCCACCAAACTCCTCCACCCTTCTCGGCCTTCAACCACCTCACCAAAACCACCATGACCGCGGCCCATCACTAAAATCGCGTCTGAAATCGCATCGCAACCTCACCCCCACCGATTAACCTTTCTTCCTCGGCCACCCCTTCTTCTTCCATCGCAAATGCTAAGCCTCTATCCTTCCTTTCCCCAGCACCACCGAAGCTTCCCTTGCCGTATGCAATCGCAGGCGCTCCTCCCCACAGCCGCGAGTGCCATCGCAAGCGCCACCGTAAGCATTGTAGCCATGGCCACCGCGAACCCAGCGCCGCCGGTGACATCCTCTCCGATCTTCCCCCTAGCCACAACCGAAGGCCGTGCCTCCGTCACCTACCGCGGCACCGACCCTCTCTCCTCCTCTCCTCCCAACCGCGACCCTCTTCTCTCTCTCTTTCTCTCTTTCTCAGTCCTTCTATTTTCCATTCTCCCAGAGTGTGTGTGTGTATGTGTGTGTGTGTGTATTGTGTGGTGTGAGAGAGAGAGAGAAAGATTGTTTCTGTGTGTGTATTATGTTCAGATCAGGGATTTTTAACCTTTTTTTTCTCCTTTTTCGGCTGAGTTGGGTTTGATTTTGATTTTTTTTTTCTTTTTGAGGTTAGGGGGTTCTCTAAAAAATAAAAAATGTGATCGTGGGCTTAGTGCTTGTTTTTGTTTGCATTGGTGTTTTGGGGTTTTGCTCTTTGTTAGGAGATGTTGGGCTTAATTCCTTTCAGGTTTGTTTTTGGGCTGTGGGGCTTGATGTTTAGATTTTTGTTTTTCTCTTGTTTGTTTCTTTTTTTTTTTTATGGGTTGATTATTATCTTGGGCTAAGCTTTGTTTTTCTTTTACAAAAAGCGATTATTTTGTTTAGATTTTCTTTACTTGCTATTTGGATTTTTTTATTTTATTTGCTTTATTTTTTTTACGTGTTTTTTAGTCTTAGTTTTTTTTTAAAATAATAATGATAAAATGTTTGCTTCATTAAAATAAAAAGAAAAGAAAAGATTTTTTTTTTATAATTTGTTCAATGAATTTGATGATTAGTTTTTTTTCTAAATAAAAAAAACTTGAAAAGAAAAGAAAAATAATGGTTAAGACTTTTTCTGATCATTTTACTTGTATCATTATCTTGTACGGGTTAATTGTATGTTTATTTCTAATTAATTTTTTTAATTAAAATTTATTTTCAAAAATTAAAATCGATCAACACGTTCCTGTTTTAAATTTTTGTTTCAATAAAAAATCCACGCGACAACTTGTGATATTAATGTATAGCCTGCTATCTTCAAGTTTCACAAGAATGTAAGGGTTTATTGTATAGTTTATACTATCTTAAATCCTGTGCAAGAGTGGTTTTTAGTTTCTTAAAAATTATTTTCTACAAAACTACGTGACTTTGAGTTCCCCATTGTACCAGGGGATACGTAGGAGCAGGTGACTCTTGTCAAGCCAAAATTAATTTTTCTTAATTTTTTTATTTAAATTTGTAAATATGTTTTGTCTCTTTTCTTGTTTTCTTTTATTTAAGGGGTTATTAATTAATTTGCACAATTTTCTAAGGTACCGTCTAGGGACGGGTGTATTAGGGGTGCATAGGATTAAATTTCTACCCTTCCCTATACATAACCTACTCCCAAACTCAAAACTGGTTTCAAAGGTCATTTTTCAAAATAAATGGGTTTTTCCATGTTTTTCCAAATTCTAATAAACTAGGTGGCGACTCTATATTTTTTTAAAAAAAATTTCTTTTTTCGCCATCCTCTTCGCGATCTCGGTTGTGACAGATGGCGACTCCACTAGGGACTCCCAAGAAAGTTAGGTATGTTCAAGTTATTTGTGTAAATTAAGTATAGCCTTTTGATTTTTGTTTTCCTTTTCTTATTTTATTTTGTACAGTTTTTTTTCTTTTTTTTTCTTTATGCTTTATTCCTTTATAGAGTTTTGTATTTCATATGTTTATTTATAGTAGTGGCTTTATTTGTTAAAAACTTAGGAGAGGTGGCCATTATTGTTCTGTATATATTTATTATTTGTAATTTGTTTTGCAGGATTGTATATAGTGTTAGGATTGAAAGGTCTGTATGCTCCTTGCACACACCTCACAATCACTGTCCTCACACACTATTTGGGCTCTATACCTGAGCCTTGGAAAACCATAGGGCAAGAAGGGGTTTTGACGTTGTTATTGTGAGGCTTATGCTTCCCTGACAATCGTTAACTCATCCGCTCAGGTTGTTACTAGAACCATGGGTTGCCATATTGTAACTTTCATGTCCCTGTGGTTTGACTCGTGGAACTAGGTCTTTATCTTATTGGTAAAGGCAACTTGGGGACCATAATCTTTAGGGGTCTAGATCTACCCAAAAGCCGAGCACTGCTAGAATGACCTCAGTTGGCCACGCTTAAATAGGGCTAACCATAGAACCATCAAACATTAGGTTCCACCCTGCTAGGACACAAGGGAACGTACTTTTTCATCTTTTATTATACATCATGCATTCTTGTTATCATCATAAACATTACAACGTGCATAATCGTCCTTTTCTGCATAAATAATTCATATTTCAATCATGCATGGCATCTGCATTCTTCTCATTTAACATGTTTATTTAAGAAAAAAAATCCATATTTTAATATCAAATGCATTCTTTTCATGAAGCATACTTTTTTCGTTCTTCTCTTTAAAAGACCTGTTGGTGGTGAAAGAATAACATCATGTTAGACAGTAAATGCTTAAACAAAAAAAAAAGCATAACACACTAGCAACGTATCTAATTTGTCAATTACATTTCTACCTTATAGGAAATTCTTCCTTCTGTGTGGATTGTAATATATATATATATATATATATATATATATATATATCAAATTTTACAATGCTAGTGTACTTTTAACAAAGTATACTGTGGAATAATAATCCCCTATACTTTTGTTCACCATATACCCTGTCTTATGGACAATATGTCCTCTGAATAGGAAGTAAATCAAGTTCATCGCTGTCAAATACAGATGTTATTCCTCACCATCAAAAGTTTCTTTAAAGCCTTTATTTTCATTTACTCATATTTTCTTGCTCTTTGTGACTGAATATCATAGGATCCGCAACCATTGGGCTACCAAGGAAGACGAATACCGATCAAACCCGTATTCACAATACCAGAGCTCGGACTAAGATGGCCAGAGGAGGTAATATTGAATCAGGAAATACTGTCCCAGTCGTAACTACTTCTGAACTAGGAAGAAATCTGAGTTCGAAGGTTGATGCAGTAAGGGGAAAACTGAATGAATTGTCCAACAACCAAGCTAGATTGGAGGATATGATAAGGGCCATGAAAGAGTCCTTTGACTCTTAGGGAGGAAGCAGAATGAGTATGCCTATGACAGAGCAAAACAATATTGCCACTATACCTTTAATATCAAATGAGACCATGGGTGTCACTCAGGGGGCAATTGACATAGGGAAAATCCCAAATAACCTCCAGGGACAGCCGCCACCCATGATGCCATTGGCACTCCCTATCGGAGAAGGCTATCATGCCTTGGATGATGGACAGGCAAAGGTACACGAGCATGCTATCCCTGTTTGGGAACATCCTCGTGTTACTATCCTAAAACAATCATCTTCCCTAGGGAATAATCATTCAGAGGTTGAAAAAGACAAGTTCAAGGAAGAATGGATGAAGAAAATACAAGAACAAATTAAAGTCATCCAAGGTCCTAGCTCTTATGGCGGTGTGGAGATTAAGCAATTATGCCCGCCTATGGGCTTGGTAGTCCCCAAAGACTTCAAAGTCCCTGATTTCTTGAAGTACAATGGGACCGGTAACCCTTTGTTCCACTTGAAGAGTTACTGTACAAAAATGGCAATATGGTCCAAAGATGAGAGGTTTCTTGTAAGTTTTTTTCATGAAAGCTTGACTGGACCCGCCTTGGAGTGGTATATTCGGCTAGACGATTCAAAAATCACCAGCTGGAGAGAATTGGCTGACCTGTTCATGAGCCGGTACAAATTCAATCTTGATGTGGCACCTACCCGAGAGCAATTAAGCTCCATGTAGAAGAAGAAAAATGAATCCTTTAAGCAATATGCTCAAAAGTGGAGAGCCTTGGCTGCCCAAGTTCAACCACCACTCATCCCAACTGAAATGTATTCTTACTTCTTGGGAATCTTGGGATCCTCTTATATCGGGGCAATGGCAGGAGCAGCATATAAAGATTTTTCTGAGTTGATAGCTGTTGGAGAAAGGATCGAGAGCTTGGCTAAGGCTGGCAAATTTCCTATGAACAGCGAAGACACAAGAAAAAGTTTCCCACCTAAAAAGAAGGAGACAGAAGTGAATTATGTTCAAAGTCAGCAATCCTTCATCCCAAAGTATGCACCAACACGTCCACGACCCCAGACACCATCATACCAAACCCATATCCCTCCTTACCCATTTTATCAAACCACACCAACCACAAACACTATCCCATACTCCCAACCTCAAATTAATAACATATATATGCAGCCATATCAACCGACTCGCCCAACTTACACCCCAACACCTCGAACAATTTTTCAAAACCAGAACCACAACCAATTCCCTAACCTTCCACCTTTCCCAAAGATGTCCATTTCAAACACTGACCTCTTCCAAAGATTAGTTGATGCTCATCTAATCGCAACATATCTTGTACACCCATTAGAACCACCATACCCAGTTTGGTAGAACCCAACCTTACTTGTAAATACCATATGGACATAGCAGGGCATTCCATTGAGGATTGTGAAGGATTCAAGAATGCAGTAAAGAAACTAATTGCTTGTGGGAGGTTGGATCTTCAAGAACATTCAAAATCAAATATTGTTAATAACCTAATCCCAAATCATGAAGGAGGAGGTCAGGTAAATACTTTGGTGGTAGAAGAGCCACTAATCAAAAAGGTTTTAAACCTTCGAACACCCATGGAGAAAATTTTCCTTGGTTTAAAGAAGGCTGGCTACAACACAACAGTGCCAGCTCTTGCAATAAAGGAGAATGAGAAAGATGACATGAAGTCAAGCTGCATATACCACTCCGGAGGTTTCGGTCATGATATAGAAAGTTGTTGGGATTTTAAAGCTCGAGTACAAGAATTACTCAATCTGGGTGTAATTCAGTCAAAAAAGAGGCCAATTTTCCCTGAGGAAATAAATGTGATCGAACGTTTTGTGCTTCGAGTACCACCACTCGATCCAGCTCCAAGACCGGAAAAAGTAATGCTCACTGTGAAAAAGCTGATGCCTTTTGGCTATGAGAATACATATGCGATGCCTTAGAACTACGAAACCAAAGTGGAAACAAATAAAGACATAAAGGAAACCTCAAAGGCCCAAATAAGTAAGGTGGTAGCCGAAGTAAAAGGAATAACAAGAAGTGGAAGAGTTTATAAGCCCAAAGAACTGGAAAAAGGAAAATTCGTGGACGAAGGGGATTTTGGAGAGAAGAAAAAAGAAGAAGAGGAGGAAGAAGAGTTCCTTAAAATCATGAAACAGAGTGAGTATGATATTTTGGAACAATTGAAAAAGACTCCTGCCAGAATATCCCTTTTGTCATTAATCCTATCGTCTGAACCCCACCAAAAGGCAGTGCTATAAGTCCTGAAGGAAGCCTTTGTCAAGCCTGACACTTCGTTGGAGAACATGGTGAATATGGTGGATCCAGTGAAGCGTGTCAATATGATCACCTTTTCAGATGAAGAAGTTATGTCACGGACTAACCCACAAGCACTGCATATAACCTTCAAATGTAAAGGCCACATAGTGCCCAGAGTCCTTATTGATGGAGGGTCAAGATTAAATGTCTTACTAGTGTCGACCTTAAGGTACTTGTCAATAAGCAAGAATGATATTTCACCGCAAATGATGATTGTGAAAGCATTTGATGGAGCAAAGAAAAGCATTCTTGGGGAAATGATGCTGCCATTGGAAATCGGCCCAAGCCAATTTGAGGTGTTATTCCAAGTAATGGAGATTGAATCTGATTACAATATGCTATTGGGAAGACCATGGATTCACAATGTTGGTGCTGTTCCTTCATATCAAAGGGTTAAGTACATTAAGAATGGCTCAGTCATTACAATCCATGGGGAAAATAGATCCTTGTATCTAAACCAGTTACACTGCCTTATGTTGAAAATGTTGAGTTAGTGGAAAGTAGCTTATGGCACAGTCTGGAGGTGGTAGGGCTAAAACAAGTATCAAATGAGTTCCCAAGGCAAGAAGTCAATCAGGTAGTGGCTTATATTATGACCAAAAATGTTTGTCTGAATGGCAAGGGGCTTGGACCAAGGTTGCAGGGTATCAAAACACCTCTGCCTATCTCAGGGAAGCCTAACCAATTCGGTTTAGTATATGAGACGTCATTGGAGGAGCAGATCAAGACCATGGCTTTTGAACAAAAAAAACCAAAAGAGAAGATAAAGCAGATCCCTCATCTAAAAGAAACATTTCCTTACCCGACTGAGATTATAGCTGAAGAAGGCTGTGCCTCTAGCTATTGTCCAATTATTAATATGGTGGATGTTGAGAAGCCTGAAGAATGCAACAATGCTTTTGCTGCCAACCATGAGGAGATGCTAATGAATTGGACAACTGAACCATTGATTGATGTTATTGCTTCAAAGTAATTATTTGGGATTGTATTAATTGTTTTTGCTTTCATGTATGCTACTTTGAGACATCATTTGAATGAATTTGCATGATTATCCAGTAATTTTTACATTTCTTCGTGTCTTCCATTCACTTTGTTTCAACCTCTATTCTTTTGTTCCCGTTTTATTTTTATCACCATTTTCTCAAACCATTAATTGGCATTTTCCCGTATTATTTGTGTTTTATCCACTATTTGTTTTGGCATTCCAACCCCCACAAATGCTTTCCAGGAACCTAAATACTATGAACATTTTGCCACATGAAAGGGACTTTGGATGCTTATCAATTGATTCTCTCGCTGCACTTGATTGCGATAATTATGAATCCGAGGATGATGAAGTAGCTATTGGGCAATTTTCAAATCTGTTGGAACATATGGAAAAGGGGTTTAACTTAGACAATGAGGTGGTAGAGGTGATTAACATGGGCATTGAATAAGAGAAGAAGGAGCTGAAAATAGTGGAAAACCCTGAACGAACAGAAATGATTGTACTATTTGAAGAATACTTGGATGCCTTTGCATGGTCCTACCGTGATATGCCAGAATTGGACCCAGAGATCGCTTCACACAAAATCCCTTTGTATCCAGAAGCTGAGTCGAAAAAGCAGAAGTTGAGAAGAATGCGACCCGACATGTTTTTAAAATTAAAAGAGAAGGTGACTAAACAGTTAGAGGCTGGATTTTTGGAGGTATCAAGACACACTGATTAGGTAGCCAACATTGTACCTGTGCCTAAAAAGGATGGGAAGGTCAGGATGTGTATAGACTATTGAGATTTAAATAAGGCTAGCCCGAAAAATGATTTTCCACTCCCTCACATTGATATCTTTGTTGATAATACAGCCGGAAATCACCAATTCTCATTTATGGATGGATACTCTGGGTATAATTAGATTCCCATGGATATTCACGACAAAGGAAAAACCACGTCCATAACTCCGTGGGGAACATTTTGCTATACAGTCATACCGTTTGGGTTGAAGAATGCTGGTGCCACTTATCAACGTGCTATGGTTGCACTATTCCATGACATGATGCACGAGGAGATTGAGGTGTATGTTGATGACATGGTCGCTAAGTCTAAAGAGGGAGAAAGTCACATGGCAGTTTTGAGAAAGCCGTTCGAAAGACTCAGAAAATACAAGTTGCGATAGAACCAAATAAATGCATTTTTGGAGCATTTACAGGGAAATTACTTGGATTCATTGTTAGCAGAGAAGGGATAAAGGTGGATTCGAACAAGGTGAAGGCAATACAAGAAATGCCAGCTCCCCAAACTGAAAAAGACGTGAGAAGTTTTCTTGGAAGGCTCAACTACATTGCCAGATTCATTGCCAATTTGACTAGTACCTGTGAGCCTATATTCAAGTTGCTGCGAAAACATCAACCTGGAGAATAGAATGAAGAATGCTAAGAAGCCTTTGACAAAATAAAGACCTATCTAATGAAACCTCCAGTTTTGATTCCTCCTATGCTAGGCCGTCCTTTAATACTGTATCTTACAGTGTTGCCCACTTCACTCGGGCAATGTTGGGGCAATATGATGAATCTGGAAAGAAAGAATAGGCCATTTCTTATTTGAGCAAGAAGTTTAACGAACGTGAGTCCCACTATCTGGTGATTGAAAAGACCTGTTGTGCATTAGTATGGGCTTCTAAGAGGTTGAGGCAGTACATGTTATACTACACCACTTGGTTGATTTCTCGAATAGATCCATTGAAATACATATTTGATAGTCCTCATGTGTCATTAAGATTGTCAAAATAGCAAGTGATGCTGTCTGAATTTGATATCAAATATGTCACTCAAAAGTCCATAAAGGGAAGTGCAATTGCTGATCATTTAGCTGAAAACCCTATGAAGGGTGTACAGCCCACTATGTCTGAATTCCTTGATAGCGAGGTGTTGGCACTAGAAAGAGAAGTGAGGAAGAAGAGAATGTGTGGAAGATGTACTTTGATGGGGCAGCCAATATGAATGGATGTAGAATAGGAGTTGTTGTAGTGTCACCAGCTGGGAAACAATACCCAGTTTCTATCAAACTAGACTTTGAATGTTCCAATAATATTGCAGAATATGAAGCCTGTGCAAATGGTTTGCAAGTTGCGATTGACTTGGGAATCAAAGAATTGAAAGTCTTTGGAGATTCTACACTCATAATCTACCAAGTTAATGGAGAATGGCGTACAAAGGATCCAAAATTGGTATCTTATCAGAAGTATTTGTCTCGACTAATCGAGCATTTCGACGATATATCGTTCTCCGACTTTGCTCGAGACAAGAATCAATTTGCAGACGCATTGGCAACTCTGGCTGTAATGACTAAATTGGAAGTCCACACCAATGTCCAACCCATCCAGGTAGAAGTACAAAGTGAACCCGTATAATGTGGCAACGTAGAAACTGAACCAGATGGTCAACCATGGTATCATGACATCAAGCAGTATATTCAAAAAGAAGAATACGTAGCAGGTGCGAATGAAGTAGATAAAAAGACAATTTGAAGACTGACTATGGCCTTTTTCCTGAATGGTGAAGTCCTTTACAAGAGGAATAATGACACCACCCTCCTTAGATGTGTAGATGCTCATGAAGCTCGAATAATCATGACCGAAGTCCATGAAGGGATCTGTGGAACTCATGCCAATGGGCATATGATGGCACATAAAATCCTAAGGAGTGGTTATTACTGGTCCACCATGGAAAGTGATTGTATGAATTATGTTCGGAAGTGTCACAAATGCCAAGTATATGCAGCAGTTCTGTTACATAGCATGGCGTCTCCTTGGCCTTTCTCAATATGGAGCATGGATGTTATCGGCCCGATTAATCCCAAAGCATCCAATGATCATCGTTTCATCTTGGTGGCAATAGACTATTTCACTAAATGGGTGGAAGCTGTTTCATATGCCAACATCACACAGAAGGTGTTTCTCAGATTCATCAAAAGGTACATCATCTGCAGATATAGGATTCTAGAAAGGATCATCACAGACAATGCTTCTAACCTCAATGGTACCGAGGTTCAAAAATTCTTTGAGACTTTCAAGATCAAGCATCATAATTTAGCTCCATATAGGTCTCAAATGAATGGTGCGGTTGAAGCTGCAAATAAGAATATCAAGAAAATCATTGCCAAAATGGTGGTGAATTACAAAGACTGGCATGAAATGTTGCCATATGCTTTGCATGCGTATCGTACCAACATACGGTCAAGCACAGGAACAACTCCCTTCTCATTGGTTTATGGAATGGAAGCTGTATCCCCTATAGAGGTTGAAATCCCTTCGCTTAGGGTTTTAATAGAGGCTGAGTTGGAAGAATCTGAATGGGTGAAAGCTCGATATGAACAGTTAAACATGATCGAAGAAAAAAGGCTTGCAACTATTTGTCATGGATAGTTGTATCATAGCAGAATGGCTAAGGCTTTTAATAAGAAAGTCCGCCCTAGAGATTTTCATCCAGGAGATTTGGTTCTGAAAAAAATTCTCCCTAATCAAGAGGACGCACAGGGAAAGTAGGCTCCAAGTTATGAAGGTCCTTATAATGTCAAGCAAGCATTCTCAGGTGGGGCATTGATTTTGCAAAACATGGATGGACAAGAATTGCCTAAGCCAATCAATAGTGATACAGTCAAAAGATTTTATGTTTAAAAAGATACTCAAAAAGCCCGTTAGGTCGAAAACTCGAAAGACTGACTTAAGCAAAAGTTAGGGCAAAACAAAGAAAAAAAGAGAAAGAAAAGAGATAAAAAGAAAAAGAAAAGAGGGCTCGCTAGGTTGAAAACTCGAAAGAGCGGCCTAGGCAAAAGTTAGAGCAGGCAATTATGCGACCTACACTAGGGCAATTTTTGAATTTGCCCAGTAAACCAAGCAAATCAAAGTTTGAAACTAGGGCAATTTTGAAGAAGGGATTTGAAGACATGTCATCGGATATCATGGCTATAGTGTTCAATTTACTGCAAGAAGTCAATTGATTGAGCCATAAGGAACCTAAACTGGGGCAAAATTTCGTCTCTCTCATAATTTTGTATTTTGCTTTTATTTTGTTGTCTTCTTCAAAATCTTTTGTCAGCCAATACACCAAGCAATAAAGATGTTCATTCAGTTGATCCTTTCACCTTCTCTTTGAATGCATGTTCATTTATGATGTCTCAAGTAGGATAAATTTAAGCTTCAATTTTGCGATCTAACAATGTTTACAGCAATACATCAATGATCAATATCACACAATGAGAATGCAAAGTTTCAGTTAAGCTTGGCAGATGAATATTCATCATTCTAAAAAGGAAAAAGAAGAAGAAAAGAAATGAGGAAGTTTTAGTCACGCCAGAAAGACCGGTGCCAAAAAGACCGGTGCCAGAAAGTCCGGGGCAAGAATTATGAGTTTGATCGGTTAAAGTTTCCCTCGAGGTTTGCTCGATTTGGTTGTGGTTAGTTTTCCAAGAATTCTTGACTTTTGCATATAACTTTGAAAAAAAAACTGTAAAAATTGTTGTTTTCTAAGCCAATTTACTTTTCAATCGGCCTCAGATTGCCATTTCTGGTCGGCCTCAGATTGCCACTATTTACTTTTCTAATCAGCCTCAGATTGCCAATTTACATTTCCAGTCGGCCTCAGATTGCCACCATTTAATTTTTCAGTCGGCCTCAGATTACTAATTTACATTTCATATCGGCCTCAGATTGCCATTTACTTTTCATGTCGGCCTCAGATTGTCAATTTACTTTTCTTGTCGGCCTCATATTGCCATTTTAATTTTCAATCGGCCTCAGATTGCCATTTACTTTTCATGTCGACCTCAGATTGCCATTTTAATTTTCAGTCGGCCTCAGATTGCCATTTACTTTTCATGTCGGCCTCAAATTGCCAATTTACTTTTCAGTCGGCCTCAGATTGCCAATTTACTTTTCATGTCGGCCTTAGATGGCCATTTATATTTCCAGTCGGCCTCAGATTGCCAATTTATATTTCCAGTCGGCCTCAGATTGCCAATTTACATCTCCTGTTGGCCTCAGATTGCCACCATTTACTTTTCAGTCGGCCTCAGATTGCCAATTTAATTTCCAGTCAGCCTCAAACTACCAATTTACTTTCCAGTCGGCCTCAGATTGCCATTTACATTTCTAGTCGGCCTCAGATTGCCACCATTTATTTTTCAGTCGGCCTCAGATTGCCAATTTAATTTCCAGTCGACCTCAGATTGCTACCATTTAATTTCCTGTCACTTGTTGACCTATCCAGTTGGTTGCAAGATTTGTAAATTCCCGTTAGCCCTCGTCGACTTGTAAATTCTTGTCAGCCTCGTCAGCTTGTAAATTTCTATCAGCCCCATCAGCTTTTCATTTCCTGTCACTCGTTGACCCATATCCAGTTGGTCACAAGATTTTGATTTCCTATCAGTCTTACCAGCTTGTAAATTTCCAGTCGGCCTTGTTGTTTTTACATGTCTTGTATTTGTGGATTTGTGTCAACTTAGTTTCTTTTCTTTGCATGATTCATACAAGTAGTTTCTGAATTGCAGCATTACATGTGACTTTCTTGAATGTTTAGTTTTTTTTACTGTTAGAATTTGATTTTTCTTGCTTTTGCATTTGATGCATTGACGACCAAAATCTATGTTCATGTCTTTACTTATTTCTTACAAAGATAATATGTAAAACTTATATTTTTCATATTCTCTTATAAGAAATAAGTAAAGAGGGACAACTGTGAACACCCAATTTTGTCCGGCCTGTTAAACAAAAATCCAAAAATTTGCATTCTTCATTACAGTTACTTCATCATTTTCTTTTAAGAAAAATGTGAAAAAAAAGGAAAAAGTGTTTTTTTTATTTATCCCCAAAAATTTAAACAAAAACAAAAAAGAGAGTCCAATTTGTTATTTCAGCCTGATACCAATAAAAATTCTTTTTGTCCAACCCAAACCCGATTTGTTACAAGCCCAAGTCTTTTGTTTCTTTTAGAATCTGTCCATTAAAGAAAAAAAATACAAAAATATTTTAGCCTATTTCAAAAACAAAATTGTGTTTAGCCCATTTTCATTTTTTTATTTTTTATTATTATTATTATTATTATTATTATTATTATTATTATTATTATTATTTTAGCCTTTTTTTTCAAAAATATTCAGCCCAATAAAAAAATAAATAAAAAAGGGCTTTTCTCATTTTAGCCCATCTCTTTTACAACCCTTTTCCTTTTCTAAATAAAATACAAAAAAATAAAAAAGAAAAAAAGAAAAAAAAAAGAGGAAAAAAGGTGACTGGAGTAGAGGACACGATGATGCACCTCTCTACTCCTTACACAATGATGATGGTGGACACAATGATGATACCCTCTCTACCTCTTCAACCATAATTACGTCTTTCAGTTTGCAGAGGAAGGACCGCACTAGCCAACTTGTAATGATAATGATCAACAATGGTGATCAACCAGAGAGCTCTATATATAACCATCAAGAACAACAAGAGAAGGGGGCTATTGATTTTTGCAATTCTCATTTCAAAAAAGAAAAAAAGCTCAGCAAGCAATCAGAGAACAATTTCAAAAAAAAAAAAACACACACACACACACAGAGAAAGGTCATAAAGATAGCTACACCATCAGTCTGGGAACACCACAATCAACAAAACTTCAACAGTAGCAGAGAAAGAGGTGATACCATTGGCCAGAGAGATCAGTAATCATAAAAAAACAAAAAAAAAACAAAAACAGAGAATCGAGAATTTCAAACCATCGATTTCCACAACCATCAACCAAAAATTTCCAGCAACATCAAAAAAATACAACAGGAGCAAGAAGAACAGTATCATCATAAGTATTGTTCCTTTCTCAGTATCAGTCCAAAAAAAAAATAAGAGTAAAAAAAAAAAAGAAAAGAGGGCATGGAGGCCGCGGTCTTCCCCACCACCACCGCAGCCTCCTCATTATCTTCCATTTTCGACTTCCCCCGCTCTATAGCCTCCACCTCCATTATCTTCCTTATCATCCACCAAACTCCTCCACCCTTCTCGGCCTTCAACCACCTCACCAAAACCACAATGACCGTGGCCCATCATTGAAATCGCGTCTAAAATTGCGTCGCGACCCTACCCTTACCGATCTACCTTTCTTCCTCGACCACCCCTTCTTCTTCCACCGCGAATGCTAAGCCTCTGTCCTTCCTTTCCCTAGCGCCACCGGAGCTTCCCTTGCCGCATGCAATCGCAGGTGCTCCTCCCTCTAGCCGCGAGCGCCACCGTAAGCATTGTAGCCGTGGCCACCGCGAACCCAGCGCCGCCGGTGACTTCCTCTCCGATCTTCCCCCTAGCCATGACCGAAGGCCGTGCCTCTGTCGCCTACTGCAGCGCCGACCCTCTCTCCTCTTCTCCTCCCAACCGTGACCCTCTTCTCTCTCTCTTTCTTGGTCCCTCTATTTTCCATTCTCCCAGAGTGTGTGTGTGTGTGTGTGTGTGTGTGTGTGTGTGTGTGCCCGTGTGTGTGTGTGTGTATTGTGTGGTGAGAGAGAAAGATTGTTTCTGTGTGTGTATTATGTTTAGATCAGGGATTTTTAACCTTTTTTTTCTCCTTTTTCCGCTGAGTTGGGTTTGATTTTGATTTGTTTTTTCTTTCTTTTTGAGGTTAGGGGGTTCTCTAAAAAATAAAAAAGTGATCGTGGGCTTAGTGCTTGTTTTTGTTTGCGTTGGTGTTTTGGGGGTTTGCTCTTTGTTAGGAGATGTTGGGCTTAATTCCTTTCAGGTTTGTTTTTGGGCTGTGGGGCTTGATGTTTAGATTTTTGTTTTTTTCTTGTTTGTTTCTTTATTTATTTATTTATGGGCTGATTATTATCTTGGGCTCAGCTTTGTTTTTCTTTTACAAAAAGCAATTATTTTGTTTAGATTTTCTTTACTTGCTATTTGGATTTTTTTATTTTATTTACTTTTTTTTTTACGTGTTTTTTAGTCTTAGTTTTTTTTTTGAATAATAATGATAAAATGTTTGCTTCATTAAAATGAAAAGAAAAGAAAAGATTTTTTTTTATAATTTGTTCAATGAATTTGATGATTAGTTTTTTTTCTAAATAAAAGAAACTTGAAAAGAAAAGAAAAATAATGGTTAAGACTTTTTCTGATCATTTTACTTGTATCATTATCTTGTGCGGGTTAATTGTATGTTTATTTCTAATTAATTTTTTTAATTAAAATTTATTTTCAAAAATTAAAATCGATCAACACGTTCCTGTATTAAATTTTTGTTTCAATAAAAAATCCACGCGACAACCTTTGCAAGAGTGGTTTTTAGTTTCTTAAAAATTATTTTCTTAAATAAAATCATTTCAATATAGAATCATTTTATACAGAACTACGTGACTTTGAGTTCCCTATTGCACCAGGGGATACATAGGAGCAGGTGACTCTTGTCAAGTCAAAATTAATTTTTCTTAATTTGTTTGTTTAAATTTGTAAATATATTTTGTCTCTTTTCTTGTTTTCTTTTTTTTAAGAGGTTATTAATTAATTTGCACAATTTTCTAAAGTATCGTCTAAAGACAGATGTATTAGGGATGCGTAGGATTAAATTTCTACCCTTCCCTATGCATAACCAACTCCCAAATTCAAAACTGGTTTCAAAGGTCATTTTTCAAAATAAATGGGTTTTTCCATGTTTTCCCAAATTCTAATAAACTTGGTGGCGACTCTATATTTTTTAAAAAAAAATTTCTTTTTTCACCATCCCGTCGCGATCCCAGTTGTGACAATATATATATATATATATATATATATATATATATATATATATATATATTTTCACGAAAAGAGAATGTAATTTATTTTTTAAAATATTTGTAAATAAAATATTTTATTAATGTATAGATTATATTTTCCCTTGGAAGAGCAAAGATTCACGTTAATATATGCCAATATCTGTTACTGTCCAGAAGTAATACATTTCATGTGAACCACGTGAACGATGTACACATTAAACAAAAATTCTATTTAAATACTTAAAACATAAGTATTTATTTAGAGATTCATTTAATAATTATTAAATATGATAATAAATTTTACATATTTTATCCATCATCTCACATCATATTTAATAATTATTAACTAGATGACTCAATAAATACTTATTTTTTATATGTTTAAATAATAACACTCATACATTAAATGTATTACAATTACCGTACCTACAATTGTCATCGACTAATTCAAACGTAGCTTACACGTAGACGAAGAGTTTTATCAGCCCTTTTTATATTATTATTATTATTATTTAAAAAATTTAATAATAATAAAAAATATTTTAATCTATTTAAAAATATTTTTTACTTATTTAGAAAGTTTTTAACCGATTTAAAAAATACTTTTGACATATTTAGGAGTTTATTGATTTATTTTGAAAATACACGTTTTGATTTTTTAAAATAAAAAAATTATAATTAAGCAGGTTTTTAAATAGACTTTTAAGTCATACTAGATTTTTGAGAAAGTTAGACTAAGACTATAAAAAAATCTATATCAAATGATAGGTTCAAGTCTAAACTGGCTATTAAGTCAAACTATATTCTAATCTAACATATTTCTACCCTGGATAAACAAGATTAAACTGATCAAATTTATTTGTATTGATGGTCGAGTCTTAAACTAAAAATTAATAAATGTGAGGATAAAATTAATAATCCCATCCAAGTCAATTGAATTTATTACAAGAAAAACACGAAATAGCACCGGATTTTTTTATGACGGATGTGTCATTTGGTGGGTGGATGTGGCTGACAGGGAACAACAAACACAAAAATTATTTGATTGATTTTTATTAATTAAGTAGGATGAATATAGATTAAAAATTTAAATTCTAAATAAAAATTTTAAATTTTAAATTATTTTAAAAGTAATATCTATAAAAAAAATTTCTCATAAAAATTTAAAATATTAATATTATAGATAAATTATAGGCTGCCGTTCAAAATCTGTAAATTATCAACGAACCCCACTACTCCTCAACCGGCCCCCCCGCCACGCTCATGTCCTTATCCTTATCCACTTATAACACGTAAGAAATGATATGATCCAGATTCTCATTATCCAATATGCGACCAGGATAGAAATCTAAAATGAATGAGACAAGTTGCATACTTCTTCAAAAGAAAAATCGATTTAATTGATTTGACTTTAATTATTAAATATATTTATTTTCAAAATATCATCTAATCACAAATTGTTGGGTTATTGTATATGGTGTTTAATCACAAATATCATCTATTTATTTACAAATTACCCAGTTAAGAGAAAGAAAAATGGATCACAGTCTGGTTAATAGTTAAATATTCAACAAATCATATCTCACCCCAGTCATGAATGCCTCTTGTCGATACAAAATGCCAATTGAGCTACAACTAGCAAAAAAACTCAACTTTCTTTATGTGGTAATGTCAATGTGTTGATTTGATTTGAGCAACATTGCTTTCAAGGTTTGATGTGATTAACATCCGAGACCCATGAGATCTTTAATTGGTGCAGCCATTTATACTTTATATGATTCCTATAGTTTTTAGTGTAGTAGTAAACATTTAATCCAACACAATGAATTATTGAATAGTTTTGTTTATTGGATTTTTAAAATAAATAGTCTAGTTGTTATAGTATTTGATGGTCGAAATTTCTGCATGATAAAAATATATGTATTAAATCTTTAAAAAATATTTGGATTAAAGATAATAAAAGAAATTAAAAATAGCAGTAAGAATAATAAATTTCTTTAATTAGACAAAGGACAACGTAGCTTCTATAGCTACTATTCTCCAGACACATTTATTACAAAATGACATTTCTTTGCTGTGTAGCTTTTTCATGACTATTTATGTCCTACAATAATAGTGATTTTTCAGTGACTCTAACATAATAGCAACATGACATATAAAACAATAATAGTAACACACTTATTGCTTCTTGAAGGACATGACTTATTGTTCACAACACATTTCTTCACTTATTATTATAGCAACATGTAACCTTTTCAGCTTCTCTTAAAAATCAGATCATGACTTGGTGACAGGGTCATGTAATAATCTCCCTCCTTTTTCTGCTTTTTCTCGTAAAGCCTGGTTTTCATATCTATTAACATCTGGTCCACATTTATATCTTCTTTGTTAGGATCCTACGGTGACTCTTGGGAACCTTGCATTGTTATGTTTGCATTGTTGCTATGACTGCCACCTGACTGGGTTTAGAGGGAGTTGTTTATTGTTGGACTTGCTCCAGTATAATTGTAATATAAATATTAGATGTATAAAATAATTTTGTATACAAAACCTATTTTAGCTGTATAAATTTTGTGTAAAATAATATATAATTATAGTTGCATAAAATACTATTTTATACATCCAATATTTATATTATAATCTAACTATAATTTTAACTAATGTAATTAATATATACAACTAGAATAGGTTTACAGTGCTCTAATCTATCTAAAATAACTAAGAAATCAAATTAAAATATACGAACTTGCTAACTATAATATTTATTGACTAATTTCCTAAACATGTTCATCAATCTAATTAAAATATATTATTTACAAAACATGTTACAGTATAATCTAACAATAATATTTATTAGTCTAATTAAATTAAATTGTACTAACAAAATATACTTAAGGTACACTAATCTCCCTAAAATAACTAAATAACCTATTTAAAATAAAGAATTTCTAATCTAAAAAATTTAAGGTGCAATATTTACTTAACTAAAATTTCTAATCTAAAAAATTTCTAATCTGAGACATGAGTATACTATATTTACTTAACTAAAATATTTCAATAAATTAGTTAAAGATAAGATGAATATCATCCCGTTTAGTGGCCCTACGCTGGTCATATATCAGCCACAAGAAGATTATTGCTGGTCATGTATCAGCCACAATTTAATTAGATTTGTGAGAGAGATTGAGTGAGCATTCCGATACAAGTGAGCGAGGAATTGAAAAGAAATCGGACAAGCTAGAAATAGGTGAATGATTGACCGATTTCTCACGCTAGAAATCACCTATTACTCGATCATTTTTTTGGGTTAAATGATGGAAAGAAATCGGTCAAATACTACCTACTTTCTTTGAGTTTCTATATTTTAAAATCAATTTATAGTTAATCAATTTTTATAATATAAAAAAATAATATATGTGTACATAAAGTTTAAAATATGGTCAATATGTATATAATTATTATTTTTTATTTATATCCGTAAAAAAGCCGAAGACATCTAAAGAAGAGCGTAGCATATATTCTTGGGTCAACAGTCAACACCATGGTTAAGAAGGCCTATTTAGGAATATTAGTGACAGAGAGAGCATATCTTATTTTTGTGGGGATAATACAATTGTATCTACTGGGGACGAGGCCTTGTACGTGCTCTCATCGAGACCAAGTATGCCATTATAAGAATACAAAGCCTGTCTTTTTTGTGTATGATATATTTGGTGGTCTGGTGGTGATGCCAATGGAACTTGGATCGGTGGTTTTTCAGCTAGGGTGCAGGGTGGGGATTGTTGGAAAGATTAATTAAAAAATATCACAAATAAAATAAATAAAAATAAATTAATCACTGAATGATAAAATTAGGAAGCACATGAATAAAAAAAATAAAGAATTAGATACAAATAACACAATAAGAATAAATTATTATAACATATTGATTTATTACTGAGACGTGTTAAATATTGACCTTAAGAGTATTTTGTAATCACAAGTCAATTATTCGGTATAGATAATTTTCATGACTAATACTTATCAGGTTTCATCATTAGTCACTTTTAACTAACTCTCCGGACTATAAAAATAATTTTATTTGATTGCTAAGGGAAAAATTACTGCCCTCAAAAATAAGGTAGTAAATATATGTTTCAAAGTGATCTCATTATTTTTTGTAGTACTGGAATCAAAAAACTGCTTATCCAGAAATTCTAAGTTCAATTTATACTAGTCACGAAACGTACACAGGGCCAAAATACTCTAGGCACAAAAGCATATTGAAATACAACCAAATAAAGACCGTTCCAAACGTCCTAAAGCAATAAAGATGATTAATGTATTTCCAACGTTCTAATGTTTAATCTTATTAACTTCTATTTTTGTGTAAAGATAATGGGGACTACTATTCTATTTGATAATGATAAAGTAAATGTCTTGGACACTCACTTTTGGATGTTGAAATAACATTACTATATAAAGAATACCATGTGCCATGATGACAAAAGGCAGTATAAGAATGCAAGTATACAACATTAATTATCACGTGAAGATATTGAGTAGGTTATTTTTATATATATTAATGGTCTATTTGGGCGAGATTGGAAGGGAAAAAAAAAAGAGAAAATGAGAGAAAATAAAATAAAATGAAGGAAAATGAAGATAATTTACTTTCTCTCTTATTTATGTTAAGTAGAAAAGTTAGAAGAAAGAAAATATATAATGACTTTTATAGAAGGGTCTTTTATAATTGAATAATAAAATCTATAATGAAAAATTAGTCATCTCGCAGTCTAGTGTTTTCTCTCCACTTTAGCGATGAAAACTTCTCAAGTGGAATACATGGTAAAAAAAGAACAAAGAACAAGAGTGTATGACCGATACACGAACAATAATAAGTAACACAACAAAATAACGGAGTGCTTTTCAATGATATGATATATGATGTGAGGGTGCTGGCCCATTTCATCCATTTTTCCAGTAGTAATGCCCTCCCATTTGGCAAGAAGTTGCTATGAATATATCTCAATGAGAGACTTTAATCCCAGAGCTGAGGTAACCTTGTAGTCAGTACAACCGGCACAGAAAATCAACTTGACCCATTCTTTCTCATCTCTTTCTTTTCCAATTGAAATTGCCATCATCATTATATCAAAGAAGAGTTTTGTTTCAACTGATTTATCATCACCCTTCTCATTCCCCACTATCATGTCCATGATAATAACTTTTCCTTTCTTTTCTTTGTTTCTCGTGGTTGGGCCGGCAAATAATTGCATTGGCGCAACAAAGCAATCATTCATCACTCTTTGTGAAAATGACTTTTATATAAGGGTTTCTTTATAACTAAATAATAAAATATGGGGAATTCTACAAAGCTCCCTATAAAGTGGGGAGTACCACACATCAAGTTATCCAATGGTGTGGATTTGAGGGTGCATAATTATATCAATTACTTGTTACCTACAATGTTAAATCTCCTTCACTCTCTCTTTCCCCTTTTTGTCTTCCACCTAATTTCACCACCCCCAACACTCACTATGTCTCTATCTCCTCTCTGCCACTAAACCTATACAGCCCCTAAATCTCATTACTTTTCATGCAAACAATCATTATAATATATATATATATATATATATATATATATATATAAATTTATTCTTATGATTTTGCAAGTTTGCATATTTTATTTGATTCTTTGAGTTCTTGACACTATTGGTATGTTTCTCCTGAAAGTGTGGAAGGAAGAAAAATTTATTGACCAGAAAATAATATCATTAAGGTTTTACTTTTGCGCTAAATCTCCTTATTATGACCAAATTGGAAATTGTTTAGATTATCTATGTGGTGATAATGTTTTTTTCTTTGTTTTTCGGTGTCACAGAGGATGATACTAGCATAGCTTTTCTGCATGCTGGTTCTAATTCTTTTTTTATTTATTTTATTTGAAATATAACTGTGATGATCAAAAGTGATAGTAGTGCTGAACTTGAAGAGAAAACTTATAGACCATACTATAAAAACTTATAAACCATGCTGTAAAAACCTATAAATTGTGATAGAAAAACTTGTAAACCTGTGAAACATAATACCTCTACACCAGAATACTTGTACAATTTGTTTGTTTATCATCGTGACCGTCATCATTTTATTTGTAATTAATTATTAGGAAGATTTATCATTGTATAAATTTTAAATTCAATCAATTCTATTATGTTGATTTCAATCATAGCCAAGAAAGAAATAAGCAAAATAAAAAGGAGAAATATTTGTAACTCTTTTTTTTATCTTACTCATTAAACATAGTTTCTCCATTATCATTGTGATTTTCTTTCTAGAGGGATTTTCATTTTTTTTCATGATTTGTAAAAAAGGGAAAAAATTTATTATTTAGTGTTATTTGTATCCACACTATGATAGAGGAGTATCTATGATGATTGAAAAAGACAGTGGTGCTGAAGAAAACTTGTAAACCCAGACAAAAAAACTTGTAAACCATACTGTAAAAACTTGTAAACCGTGATAGAAAAACTTGTAAACCTGAAAAACAATATCTCTACACCAAGATACTTATACAATTTATTTGATTATCATTGTGACTATCATCATTTCATTTATAATTAATTATTAGAAGATTTATCATTATATAAATTTTAAATTCAACTAATTCTATTATATTGATTTTAATCATAGCCAAGAAAGAAATAAAAAAAATAAAAAAGGGAAATAGCTGTAACTTTTTTTCCTTGCTCACCAAATCTTCTTTCTCCATTATCATTGTGCTTTCCTTTTGCAAGGATTTTTATTTTTTATTATGAAAAAATAGAAATTTTTTTTATTTAGTGCTATTTATATCCTCACTGTGATATGAGAGTGCCTGTGATGATTAAAAGTGATAGTGGTGTTGAACTAGAAGAGAAAACTTATAAACCTAGATAAAAAAAACTTGTAAATCATATGGTAAAAACTTATAAACTGTGATAGAAAAAATTGTAAACATAACAAACAATACCTCTATATCAGGATACTTGTACAATTTGTTTGATTATCATAGTGACTATCATCATTTCATTTGTAATTAATTATTAGGAAGATTTATCATTGTATAAATTTTAAATTCAACCAATTCTATTATGTTGATTTCAATCATAGCTAAGAAAGAAATAAGAAAAATAAAAAGAAAAAATATTTGTAAGTCTTTTTTTCTCACTCGTCAAACCTAGTTTCTCCATTGTTATTGTGCATTCTTTTTTGGAGGGATTTTTATTTTTTTATGATTTGGGAAAAAGGAAAAAATTTGTTATTTAGTGTTATTTGTATCCTTACTGTGATAGACGAGTGCATGTGATGATTGAAAGTGACAGTGATGCTGAACTTGAAAAGAAAACTTGTAAACCTAGACTAAAAAACTTGTAAATCATGTGGTAAAAACTTATAAACCATGCTATAAAAACTTGTGAACCATGATAAAAAAACTTGTAAACCTGACAAACAATCCCTCTACATCAGGATACTTGTACAATTTATTTGATTATCATCGTGACTATCATCATTTCATTTGTAATTAATTATTAGGAAGATTTATCATTGTATAAATTTTAAATTCAACTAATTCTATTTTGTTTATTTTTATTATAGCCGATAAAGAAATTAAATAAGAAAAATAAAAGGAAAAATATTTGTAACTCTTTTTTTCTTGGTCGCTGAACCTGATTTCTCCATTGTTATTGTGCTTTCCTTTTTTAGAGGTATTTTCATACTTAAATTTTTAAATAAATAATTGGTAATAATAATTTTAAGAAACTAGATGTACATAAAAGAGGAGGTGGGGACCAGAATGGGAAGGTAAGCTACAAATAGTGGTGGTCAAGAATATAATTGGAAAATGAAATTGGGTGCCAGGTTCGAGGAATAATGAAGAGGACAAAAGGGGGGAGAGAGTGTGTGAAGGACATTTATATAGTGTGTTATAAGTAATTAAAATAATTATACACCCTCAAATTCACACTATTGGATAACCTGATGTATGGTGCTCCCTACTTTGTAGGAAGCACTGTAGCCTTCGCCATAAAATCTATAATGATAAATTAGTCAACTCGCAATCTAGTGTGAAAACTTCTCAAGTGGAATTCATGATCAATTTTCTTTACTCTCTCTGTTTTTTGTTGTTCCAAATGAAAGAAAAGCAACTTTTTCATCATTTTCTTCTCTCTCAACTTGTTTTCTCTTATTTTCACCCATTCTAAACGTATAAAGTTAAAAGTGGATACCCAATATTGTTGAAAAAGAAAGACACAAAACAATTCATGGTAACGGGTGAGATCAAGACTTTTTCTTTTAGTAAATTACATCATCATATATTCCCTAATAAAAAATGCTTTTTACACATCCCCTCTATTTATAAAATATAGAGTAAAACCCCAAGTTGGTCCCAGACAATTTCAGCATCGAACAAATTAGTCCCTAACAATGTCAAGTCAGATACTTAGTGGTCCTTGGACGGAAAACATTCTATTAACGGTATTAGTGGCAATTTCATTATCGGATAAATTGGTCCCTCATGTCATTTACATTAAAAAAAAAATTGCATTCCACATTCCCTTCCTTCTTCTATCCTCAACACTACCACCATCATAAACCACAAGCACCCCTTCACAACTAATTCATCACAACCTATAACACAACCACCATTATCTACACCACCACACCCTATTCTACCCAAAATTATAAACAATTTCAACTACACTATCCCCATTAATCCAACAAACACAAAATCAGTAAAACTTAAAAAAAAAAAAACAACCCTTCATCATCAATCCTTGAATTGTTGTTGAAAAGCACCAATCTCACAGTCCTCTATTGTTGCCATGAAGCCCAGTAGCACTACAGAAGGTTGGTGGTGGTGCCATGAGAGTTGGGGCATAAGGTGATGAGGACGGTTGGTGGTGGTGGTGGTGAAGATGAAGAGGATAGAATTTGTGTTTGGGGTTAAAGATAAGTGAGGTTGAAAACCTAGCAATGATGTTTGGATGAAGAAAGATGAAAGGAAAATGGTGGTTGGATGAAGAAAGATGAAGCGAAAAAAAATAACAAAGAGGAGGAATTAAAAATTTAAACAATGGGTCAGGTTCCTTTTTTTTTTCAGTGCTAGGGGTAAGAGATGGTTCTTGTGCGTCTATGGTGATGGTGAAGAGGATGAAGGAAGGAAGGTGATGGGGATGTAGATTTTTTTCGTGTGTAAATAATGTTAGGAACTAATTTATCCACTAATAAAATTATCACTAACACTGTTAATGTTTTTCATCTAGGAACCAATAAGTGTCTGACTTTTGATATTATCAAAGACCAAATTGACACTTTTTAATTGTTAAGGATCAACTTTTCTGATTCTGAAATTGTCAAGGACCAGCTTGGGAGTTTACTCTAAGGTATACATGCTCCCTTAAAAGCTAAAATTGAACTTCCCTTTAACTCGTGTTTTTTATTACATTGTTGTTATTTTATATTTATTTATTTTATTTTTTACTAAAATACTATTTATTGACGGTTATGAAATCTTTTTTCACAAATACATCTATACAAAGTAAAAGATGTGACTAATAATGATATAAAGACATTGGCGCATATAGATATATACAATTTTGTTATAATATATAATTATTGTATTAAGAAATTAACAATAATAATAATGTGACATTCCTAAAAATTAAAAATTATGTACTTTTTCAGTTGTTTAGAATATTTTTGGATATAGTTTGTGATAATTAGTGCTAGCTCGTATATGAATGTTGATAAAATATTGTTTGCATTGATTTATTGAAATGAAAATACAAGATAATAATTTCATATTCAATTTTATATTTTTATATTTTTAGTGTCATTAATACTATCATATTAATTTATTACACGATTTTAAGAAAATAAAATATTTATGCAAATTAATAAAAAAGTTGCATACTGGATAATAATCTATTACAGTTACATTGGTATTTTATTTAATAAAATATTTTAAAATAAAATCTAGGAGCTTACGATATAGGACGTAAGTTTTCTATATATATATATAATAAAAAAGAATTAATGGATGTATACATTTTTTAAAAAGAAAAGTATGATAAGGTTATCTCTCACGAAAAGAGAATGTAATTTATTCATTTAAATATTTATAAATAAAATTTTATTAATGTATAAATTATATTTTTCCTTCGAAGAGCAAAGATTCACGTTAATATATGCCAATATCTGTTATTTTATGGAAACGTTCATAATGCATTTCACGTTAACCACAAGAACGATGTATACAGTAAACTTATTGTAATTACTGTACCTACAATTGTCATGGACTAATTCAAACTTAGCTCACACGTAGATGAAGAGTTGACAAAAATATTTAATTGAAGTAGTAATCTCAAATCAGGAAATTTCTTGAAAGTGTGAAAAGGAACGATAAAAGAGGTGAGAGGAGATCAAATGGTGGATATGCACAGTGAAAGAATGCATACATCCATTCACATTGTTTGAATAAATATTAGTAAATTTTTTTTTTATCAGGTCTATCCAAAAAAAAGTTTGTTAAAACTATGCAATTTCTCCCCTAATTAATGCCGGACAGGTTGTTTGGGGGTGGGTGGGGGCGGGTCTTCAGCTTAATCTTTATTTGAGTTAGTTTGATCCAGCCTATTTAAAATGTCACTGCCACTTTTGATAATATATATTTGATATCTCTAAAATATCCTTTTAGATGATTAATACTGATACAAACAATTTTTGTATTGTTAGACAATTGTTAACTAATAATATTACGCCTTAATACATTGTCTAAGACAATATACATATTGATTCTTTTAAATGTAAAGAGTTATATAATAAAAAATTATTTAAAAATATATAATAGTAAAGTTTATTGTTATTGATTAATTAATTTTTGGTATAGTTTTTTATTTGTTATTTCTATTCTTTGAAAATAACGTAACTTGATTAATTAAATTAGGCTTTACTATATTTCTTTTGTATAAGTGTTAAATACCACGACTTAACAATATTGTTGTTTTTATTTATTTTTACTTATTATTATTTTCAATATTCGTTGCTTTGTTTTATTATTTATGTAATTAATTATTATATGGATTATATATTCTGGTTGCATGCTTCTGAAAATCAACATTTTTTGGGTCTAGTATTCTTTCAAAATTGATATAGCTTTTGTATTGTAGAATGACTCTACTACTACTTACTCTTAATTTTTCTTTATGACATGAAGTTTATAAAAAAAAAAAAAAGGAATGCTTACTATGTGCTTTGGATGAGCATGACCGATTATGCATCTAATAGCCATGCTTCTCCATGGTTCAGTGAAGACTTTAACCTTACTAGGAGCATACGTGCACTCTTGTTCCTTTTTTTTGGTCTTTTTCTTTTTGATATTTGTCTTGTTATTTTTTTTTCTTTGAATTTGATTGCTTGTCATGGTATTCTATGTTAGGTATCATGCTTTTGTATGTGGGATTTTTGCAACTCCCCTTCTGTGAGTGGTTTGAGCTTCTCTTCTGTATAAAAAAGGCTAAATGACTCCTATTTTAATTTACAAAGAAAAGTACTTTAAGAAAATCAAGCATTTGTTATTAAAAGTGGGAGTGTCATTAGCCATTTAGGAGGGATAATTGCCACTCCCGCCTATTTAATAAAAATAAGTTAGACTTAGGCTATTAAAAAAGATTTTTTAATTAAATAAGATAGGTTTTAGGCAATGAAAATAACTTATTAGATTTAATAGACTGACCTTCTTATATTATTATTATTATTTAAGAAAATATAATGATAATAAAAATATTTTAATCTATTTAAAAAATTATTTTTTCACTTATTTAAGAAGATTTTCAACCAATTTAAAAAATTATTTTTGACATATATTTAAAAGTTCATTGACTTATTTTAAAAGTATAGGTGTTGATTTTTTTTAAAATTAAAAAAATTATAATTAAGCAGATTTTTAAATAGGTTTTCAGATTAGGCTAAACTTTCTAGAATGCTAGACTAAGGACATAAAAAATCTATATCAGATGATAGGCTCAAACCTAAGCTACTTATTATAAGTCAAATTTTAGTCTAACATAACATATTTCTACCCTAAGTATACGGGATAAACAAGATTTAACTAATCAAATTTATTTGGATTAATGGTTGAGTCTTAAACTGAAAATTAATAAATGTGAGAATAAAATTAATAATCCAAATCAATTTAATTCATTACAAGAAAAACACGCAATAGCAACGGATTTTTTTATGACGAATGTGTCATCTGATGGGTGGATGTGGCTGACAGAGAACGACAAGCGCATAAATTTAAGAAAAAGCTCAAAAAATACAAAAAAGAAATTTTGATAACATAATTTTTTTCTGGAAAAATTAATTTTTATAATTTGCAAGGGGAATTTTCCAATTTGTTTTTCAAAACAAATGTTTAGCATTTGAAACAGAAAAAAAATCCATCGCAAACAAATAAAAAAAATTTTTAAAAAAATTTGAGAAAGAGTTTGCAGCAGAAACAAATAAAAAAAAAAAAAAGAAGGTTGTGGCGGAAAAGTTCACATGAACTAATTTCAAAAAAATATACAAAATAATTTTGACTTTGCGGGAAGAATCCCCAAAATGAACTTTAAAAAAGTTAAGTTTGCGGCAAAAAAGGCCCACTGCAAACACATAAAAAAGTAATAAAAATAATTTAAGTGTGTATGGTGGAAAATTTTGATGCTAAATATCGGATTTAAAAATTAAAATAAAATAACATTTTGTGATGGAATTGACCCTGCTAATTTTTAAAAATTAAAATTAAAATAATTATGTTTGTGGTTTATTTGGTCACCATAAAATGTTAAAATTTTTTGAAAATTGATTGATATTATCTCCGCATCGAAAACTCTTTTTTCATAATTTTTTTTCTCTTCTCTTATCCTTTCTATTCCATTTTCTCTTCTCCCCTCCTTGTCCCCCCCCCCCCCCCCTCAACCACCTCTTGCCATTGCTTCATGACTAGCCGCCTATCATGGCCCGACGACCATCTGCGAGGAACCTATAGCATTAAATGGTTATTTTTCAATTTATTTTGTAGGTTTTAATTTTTATGTAATATATTTTGCTAATTTTATTTTTATTTATGTTGTTAATTGTCATTGATAAGAGTTTTGGAAATGGATTAAAGAGGTAAAACAATACCTTAATCCTTGGGTTCGTGAGAAAATGATGAGAAAATGGTAGAGTTGGGAACTTCCTCCCATGTGGCTTTGGGCAGAGAACAGGTAATGCCAACCTTTAAAAATGGTGATAGATGAATGAAAGTCTTTCCTGTTTTCTCTATGTCAAGATGCCATTTCAGTGTCTCTCTCTTTTTGGTATTCTCAGCCTTCTAGAATAAGGGTGTACTTTGGGTAGCCCTTACTAGTTCTTGGCGTCAGTATGTGATGAGGTGGTGTTATGGTTATAGAGGGGTGATCATTCTATCTGAGTTACAGGTCGTGTGTATATCACTTAGGGAAGAAAAGGTTATAAGTTGTGTTCTTCTTATCATGGTTGTTCAAATGTGTGTATGTGAGTCATTGGGAGAAGAGGTGCTCTCGGGGCCGTACCTCTTTTCTCTAGTTTACTCTAGATTCAGAACAGGGGCGTGTTTTGTGGTCACCCTCGCTGTGTATATGTGATACTGGTTCTCATGGTTGGTTCCGTTCTGTTACGGTTTATTTTGTTTGAGTATGCAGTGTGTGTGTAGAAGAAGGGGGGTTGGGCTAGGGGTTTAGCTTGTCTCAGAAAATAGATTGCTCTTCCCTTTATCCTTGATCTCCGCCCTCTAGCTCTGGGAGCACAAAAAGAAGGGAGTTCCAACACTGACAGCTGTTGACAAAACAGTGGTGTGAAAAGTACGTGAAGTGTCATGAAAAGGTGACATCTGCACATCAAGACAAGACTTGACCTTTTGAGTGGATAGGCTAGCCTAGGCATGGGCTCTTTAGGTGTAGGCTACAAGAGGTGCCTAATGGGTTTCAGGTGGTGGGTTTGCCTTATTTGAGATGTTCAATAAAGTTAAGCCAGGTTAGGTTTTTTTACTAAGAATGGGTTGTAATGGTTACAACTCTCTCTCTTTCTCTTTAGACACGGCATCCTTGTTGGTGAATAGGAAGAAAGGCTTCTTTACATCTCTTTAGGCTGCCCCTTATGGGCCCAAATCCGTGAGCAAGGATAACAAAATCCGAAAGTCTACCAAGCCACATGTAGTTAGTTCCTTAGATCCTAATATTAACCTTTCAAGATTACACCATAATGGGCTTCATCTCGTGTACCTGTTTACTTGAAAGGCTCATATTAAGATCTATTTTCTTTACCATTATCATCATGATTAATTCCTTAAATCATGTTTTAAACTTATTCATAAAAAAGGATCAGGAACATTAATATAATATTGAGTATTTTTTTTTTTTGAAGATTGAATGAATAGGTTTGAAGATACAATAGAAGTAGTGGAAGACTCACTAGAAGAAGTTGAAAAATCAATTGATTTTGTTGAAGAGTAGTCAAGGGAAAGATTGATTTTGCATAATTAATGATGGATTATTTGGATTGGTTTTCCTTTTTCCCCCCGTACTTAAGACATTTGCAGCAGCCATTTTCATCACTAATTTGACAGGAAAATGTTCATTGCAAATTAGAAAGAGAAAAGTCATCACAAATTATAGTGAAAATGGCTACCACGCACAAATTAGAGGGAGAAAGTTTCATCGCAAATCAATCCTCCGCAAAATTGCAAGGGACCAGCCACCTCTAATGATTAGTAGCCCAAGAATTTGAATGCAGCTCGATATCTACCAAAAATCTCGTATTAGCAGTAGAATTGAGCATATTTGTGATGGATTTATCTTCTGCAAATAAAAATTATGTTGTAGTGATTAATTTAATTTGAATAGTTAGATTAATTTGGATGAATCCAACTATGAACTGAACTTATCAAAGAACTCGTGAGAAAAACTAAAAAATCAAGTGAATCCATAGAAAAGGCATATTCTAATAAAAACATTCCAAACCAAGTACTTTTAATTTATATGCAAAAGAACAAATGATTTAAATCATCTAAACTTGACCAAGGTGGTATGTTAGGTGTATGATTTTTCAATCAAAAGTCTCGAGTTCAAATTCTATGATTGGAAAAAATCTTCATTGAAAGACTTCTACCCATTTAAGTAATCTCAGTCAGGTTAAACCAGACTAATCGAACTTGACAATGGGACTCGAATACAAATAGTGGCATATCGAGCAAAAAAAAAAAAAAAAAACCCACAGAGTAGCGTGCCTAGCACAACATATGGTGCCGAAAAGAATGAAAAGAGACTAATGATAGTATGTCTTTCTCAATACCCTTTCTTCTACACATGTTATGGGCGTGTTTTTCAGATTTTGAAAAATAATTATTATAAAACTCAAATTTTATATATAATTGACAAGAGTGAAAATTATTTTTTTAATTCTAATTATTCTTCAAATTTTATATAAATACACGAAAAATAATTTTGAAAAGTAATTTTTTAAGGTGAAAAAAGTAATTTTCACCCTCAAATAATCTCAAACAAACGACCATGTATCTCGCATATATAGTAATTTTGGAGACATTACAACATTTTTATTGTCCGCTTCTTGAAAGCATGAGTCATCCTCCCAAACAAATTCACATATGAAGTATGTGGATGCACGCATGAAATAAAATTGTTGAGAATAAATTAAAAATATAACTATTAAATAATATAGAGAAAAATCACTGTTCTAATAAAAAAGCTAAAAGGGAAACATGGGTGAGTGGCACAGTTAACCCATCTTTTTCTATATTTTGATAATTTGTTACATGATGACGCAAATATAAAAATTCACCTTTCTAAAAAAGCTAAAAGGGAAACATGGGTGACTGGGACATTCAACCCCATATACTTATGTCTCGTCACATATTAGACTACCAAAATATAGAAAAATATGGGTTGACTTTATCAATCACTCATGTTTTTCTTTTAGTTTTTTCTAAAAAGATGATTTTTTTTCTATATTGTTTAATTAATGATTATATTTTTAATTTATTCACAAGAATTTTATTTCATGCATGCATCCACACACACACTATATATATATATATATATATATATATATATATATATATATATATATATATATATATCCTAAACCTTAAAACTTAAATTCCTCCCAACCTAAATCCCCCCTTCCCCTTTTTTAATTTCTTTTATTATCTTTAATCCAAACATTTTTTTAAGATTTAATATTTTTTTTATCATTGAGAAATTTCTACCATCAAATACTATAACAACTAAACTATTTATTCTAAAAATCCAATAAACAAAACATTCAATAATTCGTTGTGTTGGATTAAATGTTTACTACTCCACTAAAAACTATAGGAATCATATCAAGTATAAATGACTGCACCAATTAAAGATCTCATATGACAGGATGTTAATCGCATCAAATCTTGAAAGTAATGCTGCCCAAATCAAATCAACACATTGACATTACAACATAAAGAAAGTTGAGGTTTTTGCTAGCTGCAGCTGAACTAGGATTTTGTACCGACAGGATATATTCAAGACTTGGGTGAGATATGATTTGTTGAATATTTAACTATTAACCAGACTTCGATCCATTTTTCTTCTCTTAACGGGTAATTTATAATCTATAATACTAATATTTCAGAGCTGTTTGAAAGAAAATTTTACACGTGTCGCAATCAGAATATTTTAGGACCCATATCTTTTAAGAAGTTATTTATTAATTTTTTTTGAAAAAAATAAAATCACAATTATTACATATTATTAGCATATCATTGATAATCATCCGTATTTAATGATAGGATTGTATTATATTAATTAAATATCTTTAATTATTACGATACTGAAATCATGAATTATATTGATAAATTAATTTCATAATTTTAGTATTAACTTCACATCTAAAATTTTTATATTTGATGCGGGTAGTGATTTTCTTTTAAATACTATTATATTAAGTTTATAAAATTAAGTATATAAATTATAAAAAAGATACAAAATATATGTGCTAGGTTATATCATTTACCTTTTTTATTAACAATAAGATTATGATGAATTTAATTATTTAAAGGCAGAATATTTTTTTGTGTCATTAGTGATGACATTATTTGACTATATATATAGGCTAATTTAATGATTTGAAGACCAAGAATATGCCAAATCTTGAGATCACCTGGGATAGCCATAAAATTATACCTTCAATAACCTCTGAGCTCTTGCAAATAATTTTGATAATTTTATATTTTAAAAGATTTGAATAAATTTTGAAAAAAAAATCAATCATATAATTCATGACAATTTTAATAATTTTATACTTTAAAATATTTGAATGAATTTTGAAAAAAAAAGTTAGTGTTGAAAAAAAAATTGGAGAAGATTTTAAAATGAAAAAAAAGATAGAGATTTATCAGATCTTATTTATAATTAAAAGTTATTAATTATTAGGATTCGGTATAAAATTTATTAATTGTATAAATCTATTATACTAATATTTCATACTCATTTTATAAAAACTATTACACATGTCATTCATATAGTGATTTAGGCTTCACATATCATTCATACAATTTAGACTCAACTTTTCTCAATCTTTATGTTTAAAGATTTTTTAAAATTTAATTTATGATTTACTTATTAATCATTTTTCATATGAAATAAAATTAGATATTACAATCATTAAAAAATCAAATATTACAATAATTAAATATTATAATTTGCACTAAGAGAGAACGCATGTTAATATAATTATGATCTACAATTAAATTAAGAACCATTAATAGCCTCACATTATGAAGGTAATATAAAAAATTATAAAGAAAATATTTTCAAAATAAATAAGCTTTAAAATTAACATTTTTTTTAAAGAAGACGGGTAGATCAAATTGTTAATGAATTGCTAATTGATTGATTTTAATATGATAATAATTCCAAATTCAATTTATACCAAATTTATTCTTAATCAAATATGATAATAATTGATATAATACTAATATTTAAGACTCATTACATAAAAAGTCTTTAATATATTATTTATAGAAAAATTATACCCCACTCTTTTCATAATCGTAACACTTAAAGTAAGTTTTTGAATTTAATTTACTTTCTAATTATTAATTATTTTTTTCCAATCATACCTTCATATTTCTCTACCATTAACAAAATCAATATAAAAAATAAAAAATGGCATAAATAAAATTATAATTCAATATATTATACCATAAAAATTATATATATATATATATAATTATAGTATTAATGATAATAAATGTATTATAATTGTGTTGCATTAGTAGTATTTGTTATTATAGATATTTATGTTTTAAAGTTTCAAGTATTTTTAAAATTTTTATTTTTAAATTTTTTTAATAAACCCATAAATATCAATAGAGATTCAAATCTCCATGTAAAATGAAAAATGAGAACCCATGACCGGGATGTGCATGAGAATAGAGGTAAAATTCTAAATGAAAATGGGATTAAGGGAAATTTTCTCTTTTTGAAATTTGTTAATAAACCCTTGAAGAGGGATTCAAAATCACCATAGGAAATGAGAAATGGGGACCCATAAGTGGGATAGGGATGAAAAACAAAATTCTAAATGGTGACGGAAGGTGTGGGACATATCTCCTTTCTCATGGATAGTCATTGTTATCCCTATAAATGACTCATGATATAGTAAAATTATCTATTTATTCTCTTTCTTTATTCAACAATTTCAACTTTTGAAATTTGTAAAATTTTCATAGAATAGGTTCTTTATTGTTAGTTATAGGTTATCTATCAAGATATTTTCAGCCTTATAAGCATGATATTTAATATCAGATACAAAATAAAATGATATATTTATATTGTATCCACTTATTTAATTATTTAACTATTAATATAATTTTAAGATAAATTTGTATACTTAATTTTTTATAAGATATATGTAAATAAATTATCATTTATTTTTTATAATAATCAACAAACTATTTTTTATTATCTCCCCGTGCATCGCACGGGTCAAACGACTAGTAATATTATAATTGATATACTACTCTAATAATTAAGATGATGTAAATTAGGATTATATATTTTTGACTAATTATTACATATTAATTATAACATATTTTTAAAATTCACATTTTAATTTATTAAAAGAATGTACGAGGAAATAATGTATAATTGAAATCACATAAATTAAATTTATTTATTATTTTTATTAATTAGAAAATATATTTTATGTTTTTACAAATTAAATATTTTAATTTACTAAAAAGATATAAATAGCTAGATATGATAAAAAAAAATTGAAAGTGGGTACATACAAAAATTATCCATAATGGGGATGGGAATGAGGATATATTTTGTTTTCATAGGGACGATTGACAAAAGTGAAATCTATGTTTGTTAAACAGGATAGAATAAAGATAACACACCTTCATTTTTTTCAATAATCTTTATTGGATTTGCATTATGTATGCATTTTTAATTTTAATTTGAATTATATTAAATTAATAGTATTTGTTATCATGGATATTTATATTTTAAATTGTAAAATGTTTTAAAGATTTTTCTCTTTTTAAAATTTATTAATAAACTCCTAAATACTGTAGGGATTCAAAATCCCTATAGGGAATGAGCAATGGAGACCCGTAAGGGGATGAAGATAGGGATGAAAAACAAAATTTTAAACAACGATGGAAGGTATGAGACATGCCCTTTTCTCATTCATACCCATTGTTATCCATATAAATAGCTTATGATATAGTAAAATTATCTACCTATTCTTTTTCTTTACTCAATAATTTCAACTTTCGAAATGTATAAAATTTTTATAAAATAGACTTTTTATTGTTAGTTATAGATCATGTATCGAGATTTTTCAATCTTATAAATATGATATTTAAAATAAGATATAAATAGAATGATAAATTTATATTTTGTCCATTTATTTAATTATTTAACAATTAATTTATTTTTAAAATAAATTTATATACTTAATTTTTTATAAAATATATTTAAGTAAATTATTATTTACTTTTAATAATAATTAATAAATTATTTTTTATTATCTTTCAGTGCATTGCATGGTTCAAATTATCAACTAGTTGATGAAGCATGCTAAGCTCGTTCCACTCATTTTCATATATGATATAACACACGCAACTTTTTTATATTTTAATTGTAAATGAGATCTGTTAATTGGGTAATTAGAGTTATAAAACGACAAGATGTATATCAAATGATAAAAAAGCATAACACGTGATGTAGCCCTTTCTTATATTATATGGATTAAACTTCACTAATTTATACAGTTTAAGGTTAAAACAACGATTGATGCAGAAAAATTTCAGTATAATGTGAGAGATGAATTGTTATATTCACAAGTAAAACAATATTTTTCAACTTCTGATATTTGACTATGCTAAATATTATAAAGATACATCTTTGACATACTTTTCTCATTCTTCATTTGTATACACTACCAGACATTCGTAGGATGCCAACAGAAATTACTGATGGGTACGCACTAGTTGAAAATTACCGGCGATATTCCTGATGAGTTGTTGCTTTTTTATATTATTAGACTTTTGATTACCAATTTGCACGACAGTCCGTTGGTAAACTTGTCAGTAAATAATGATGGCACTATACGCTATATGATGCGCACAATTTCTAATGGGTTTACTGACGGGTTTACCGATTGGTACAATAGCAATTTTAAGCACATTGGTAATTGCACGCGCAGCACGTGGTGCGAAAACTTTACCAATGGGTGATTAATAATTTGTTTTTATTTAATTTTCTTTTAAATTACTGGCGGGTGATTAATAATTTATTTTTATTTTTTCTTTAAATTACCAACTGTACCGGCAGGTGATTAATATTTTATTTTTATATATCTTTTTCTTTAATTACCAATGGGTATAAAAATATATTTTAAAAATTTACTGATGAGTTTACCGATGAGTTTTTGAAAATATTGTATGTTGGCATGCAACTCTTGGGATTCCCACATACTTATCGGTAAAACCGTCGGTAATAAGTGTGGTGTGAAATGCACCGTTTCACTAATTGGTTACCATCGATAACCCAAATATATTTTAAATCAAAATGTCTTCTTCTTCCCCATTTTGATATAAACCCCCTCTCCCCCCCCCCTCTGCCACCTTTGCCTTCTTTTCCACTGTGCGCTGCTGCTGAAGCTCCATTCATGAGGGAGCTTTGGTGAGAATTTTAATAAGTTTAATTTAGTTTTTTCATTCGTTTATAAGTGCCCATAGTTTTGTGTTGTATTGCATTGGAAAATAATTATTATTGTTATTTTGTTAATGTAGGAGTTTTGTTTGATGGTGGCAGTAATTTATTGACATTGAGAGCGGTTTGCCATCCCTTTTCATTATTTTATGTTATGTTTTGTATGTATAGAAGTTTATAAGTGTGTTAAGTTAAATTTTTGTTCATATTATTGGATTTTCAAGATTGGATTTGGTTGGACATAGAGAGCTTTCACATTGTATGTTTTTTTTCATTGTTGTAGAGGTTAGTAACTAAATTATTGTTATTTATATGGTTTAATATGTATGTATGATAGAGACTTATATTTTCTAGGATAAAATTGTAGTAAATAGGGATTGCATGACTGGGGGGGAAGGTCATAGTGGTCCTTTCCCAACTTATTTGCATTGTTTATATTGTAGTAAATGGGGATTGCATGACTAGAATTCTTTATATTTACAAAGATTACAATATGCATATTGTGGAGTTACAGGGCGATGTGATCTAGAATGATTTTTAGGATTATGTAAATTATATGTAATTGTTAATATATAATTGTTTAACTATGTCTTTTATGTTATTGACCTTTAATAATATATATGATTATTGAATACACTGAAATATCTAATGATGAAATTAAAGCTCATAATTTAAGCAAAGATGCTGTCAAAATTTTGTTAGGGAAAAAAGATTAAAAGAAATTGTATTAAAAAAAATTAAAAGACCAATATAATTGAATGTATTTGAAAGTAATAACTTGAAATACATGAGGACAGAAGCTCCTAATTTAAGCAGAGATGTTGTTGATTTTTTAAAATTTTTTATTAGGAAAAAGATTAAAAGTAATTGTATTAAAAAAAATTCAAAGATCACTTGAATGTGTTTGAAATTTATTAGTTGAAATATGTGAGAACGAAATCTTCGTCGCCACCCTTCGCACCACCCCTTCCATTACTTGTACCTCCGCCACTATCCTTCCATTACCTTTACCTCCATCCCTACCACCACTACCCCTCCATTTAGGGTGATGCCCACTCATGGGTATGCTGGTCCCCTACATTCGCCTTATTCCTATTCACAGCCCATTCGCAGTAGTGACCCCTCCCTTAGCCCTACTACTACCCTAACTCCTAGCCTTGCATTTCATCAGACTCCTGCTTCCTTTGGAGGATCACAAACATGGGCCTGGATGGAAGGCCCCTCGGCCCAGATGGTAGGCCACTTGGGCCTGATGGAAGACTGCTCCACCAGATTAGGCCAGACGGTAAAGACAGGTAAGTTTAAACATGTTTTCTATGACATTCTAATTTTGCGTTGGGTGTGATATTTAAAATATTTTCATTGTTTTTAATTTAGTTCATTTATGAAATAACTTTGATCAATTTACTAAGGGTCATCATCAAATCACAGAGGTTATACAGAGTAGTATAACCACCCATGGCTCATTTGGATTTACATCTCGAGAGATGTCATGGAGGTGTTATGGCAAGAGGGTAAGGTAATTCTATGATTCATTCGATTTTGTTAAAATATATAAGTTTATATTAATAATATGCTTATAATTACCTATGTGTTGTGACTTTTGTGTATGTAGAGGACATTCTATATTCTACCCAAGCATGAGCTCGATGTTAATAGGCCTTGGAGGATTAGGTCCTCCAAGCGATTGTGAGACATGTTCTCCATGATATCTACAAGGGGCATATGAATAGCTCATGGTTGAATGATGCCACTCTCAATGAGCTAGGAAGTCACTAGGCCTCCCACCCTATCTTTCAACTCTAAGGATAAGTCCAATAAGGGGAAAACAAACCAAGCCTCACGAAAAGGTAGGTCACTACATCCGAGTGGGTCAAGCACCCAAAAGGGGACCTGTAAGTGTCTGGTACATCTTTAATCTTTCTACATTTAATATATTATTAAATGTTAATTTACTACATTTGAATTGTGGCAAATTCTTTGTTGTTATGACTTTATTGTGTATATCTATGCAATCGAGGGAGTTAAACCACCCTTTGACCTAAGGAGCTGTTTCTAGAGACCCACACCCGAAATGGTGAGCAGCGAGGGGAGTCTAGAGAGGTCTGGGTAGATCCTTGCTCTGAGGCCACTTATGTAATTTTTATCACTTTTTCATTTATATAATAATTATTACTTGCAATGTGTTTTATCTTTTTCCTTTTCTTGCATGAGTTTACAGACTTCTGGGAGCAGGCATAAACCCAGTACTAGACCTAGGTGGCTGAGATTGGGCTCGATACCAATATCCCTCATCTTCCAAATGAGGAGGATGTCTAGGCCTAAGTGGTTAGCGGCCCTTACAAGAGTTGCATGTATGGGATATGATATTACCCTGATAATGGATCCCAATCCTCCACCATTGGGCCTGCTATTGGAGATAATACCTTGAAAGAGTGTGTGCATGCCCTCAACCTGTAGCTGTAACAGCAAGCATAGCTCCTTTAGCACCTCTAGGAGCAGGCAGCAGGCCGAGCAACAGTAGAGCAAGAGCTTAGGGAGATCCGACAGCTTAAGCTATCCATGGAGCAGCAGCAGTAGAAGAAGGCCAAGAAAGAAAAGAGTAAGTTCAAGAGGATGTCGAAGAAGATCACTATTGATGCTGTAAGCTAATTCTGGGACATGCAGGTCTTAGGATCCTTCGGTTATGGCAAGAAACTCCTCCAGATGCTATTCTCCTCCATTTTTTAGGGCTCCTCACCGTCTAATGGTGCAGACTACTTCGATGGGTCCGATGATGAATCCACCGCCATCGACGCTGATGACCAGGAGTTTAGCTAGACTTTATCTGGCTTTTTTTTTTATTTCATTTTTTATATTTTATATATTTATTGCACTGTGTATATTTTATTATGCTACTTTGTTTACTTATTCCATTAGTTTGTTTATTTTATTATTATTTCATTATTTTCTTACTTAATTATTACTTTAATTGATAATTAAATTATTAGATAAATAAATAATTAAATTCAATATATAATTTATATAGATGAGCTACACATCGCAATGAAACCAATTGTCAAAAAAATTAATTAAACTATTATCGATGAGTAAACCCCTTCGGTAATTAATTCTATTTTTGAATTAAATAATTTTAAAAAAATATAAGAGATCCGTCAATAAAAGCTGATAAAAGAAATTATTCTTATTTTTAATAACCCCATCAATAAAAATAATATAATCTGTCAGTAATATTATTTGTCTGACGACTTTGATGATCTCTTTAATTTAATTGTATCGACTGATCTTCATTTTTCTTCCTGTTGGTACATCTGTTGAAAATTACTAAAAGGTTAAGTTATCTATTAGTAATATTCCATCAACGGCCAAAAAAACGATGGCCTATGCTTATCGATATACTTGGTATTATTCGGACCCGTTGAAAAATCTGTCAGTAATCCTGTCGATTTTCCATGCATTTCTTATAGCAATACAACTCATATTCTTTAAATTGGTGATTTATCTATTTTTTTTATCATTTCCCTATAATTCTGTAGAGTAAGAACTTGGTTAGTTTTTATTTATTTATTAAAATTGTGCTTATTATGCGATCTGAATTGAATTTATTTTATATAATAATTAAAAATCATAAAAAATATATAAATAATTTATAAAACAAGCAATCATATAAAATGCTAAACTTATAATAATTATGACAATTTATAAAATTTTTACTAAAGAGATTTTATATTATTCAACACAACAATAACTTAAAATTTATAAAGTTTTTATTTAAATCATGTTAGGTCGTTCTCTGCTCATTTAGAACTTGTTGCCAACTTGTTCTTTACTGATTCTCTTCACGAATCTACGATGAACTACTCTGGTCGGGGTCATGTAAAGGGCTCCGACGCTCTATCATTAACTATTAGACTTGGTTTCGAGTGAGAGAAAATGAATGAATTACTTCCCTACCCCAAAGAAGAGGTACTTATTTAATTTTGATCTTTAGATCCTAGATATTAGGAGCTATTGCAGGTTGATCATTCACTCCTGAGAAGCTCCGGTAATTCCACTTTCAAAGGGATATTCATTCAAATAATAGCTGAATATAATAATGGTCAAGCATCATAGGGATGATGGAAAAACTTGAACAAATATTAGTATTTTTGTAGAATAAAATCAGATTTACACAAACCGTAACAGAATAATCAACAAAGTTGATGGGATGGAACAAGTTGATGGGTAGATGAAGCAAAAGAAATATAGAAAAACAAACACACAAAATTTAACATGATTTGATATTCATTATCTACATCCACGACTTTAGAAATCTTTCAACTATCTGTAATTTTTGAACAGTTAAAGTTACAAATCTTCCATTACATGGATGGCTCTTAAAAACTATTCATACAATGGATTACTCTCATTCTTGGAGGATAACCAACCTAAAGAATCAAATGCTATATTTATAAGCCAAAAAACTAGAAAAACTTCCACGTCTTACTGAAGTCAGACTTTAGGTTAAATTCTAACAAATACTCCCTTCAATCCAAAGTTCTTCTAAATCTTCACTTGCACCACTACTGGCCACGAAACACACCATTTGACCTCCACAGTGCCAAGAAGGCTGTTGACATAAGCTATTCTCACCTGCACCGTTGATGCTCACCAAACACGCCGCTTGACCTACACATTGCTAGGAAGAATTTTGACAGAAGGAATCCCACAACACATGGATCTATAAACTACTATTCTCCTCCAACTGACCCAAACCATTAACCCTGATACCGTTTGACGGGTAGTAGAAGCAAAAGAAATATAGAAAAATAAACACATAAATTTAACGTTGTTTGGCTTTCAATGTCTACATTCACGACTTTATAAATCTTTCAACTATCTGTAATTTTTGAACGGCTAAAGTTATTAGTTATCCTTACAAATCTTTCATTACATGGACTGCTCTTAAAAATTACCCATACAATGGCTACTCCAACTTTGGGAGAATGACTAGCCCAAACAATCAAATGATATATTTATAACCCAAAACACTAGAAAAGCTTCTACTTCTTACTAATATGGGACTTTGGGTTAAATCCCAATACAAGTATACTACAAATCGTGCAAAGCATTATCCCAGGGGTTTAGTTCTACCCTACCCGGAGCTAAGGTCGATGGAATGGTGTCAATGGTGAAACCCCCTAGGATTAGATGTGGGTTTATTGAGAAACTGATTCACACCATGTTTTTAGTACAGTGCGCAGTACAGTACTTCTAAAGGAGAAAACGCATAGAGGCTGTGGGGTTACCCTTCGTGCGCTACTGTAAAAAGCAGCAGTTTTTGGAGTAGAGGAGAAGAAGGAGAATGACCGCGTAAAAACATAAGTAGAATATCAAAAAGAGATATGTATCTATGTGTATATTTGGACTAGGCCAATGGGTCCTTTCATTGGGCTCAAACGGTAAAAGAGAAATGGATAGTACCTACTGTGCTAATGGTGAAGTTTCAATGGGTAGTGCCTAGGTACACCGATAGTCGTATTTGAGTAAGCAAACAACAAAAACTATTTTCTCTCTAGAAAATAGCTTTCTAAAAAGATTAAAGGTTTTGAAGCTCAGATACACACAGACAAGACGACAGGATAGGGCGCACCTGTATGTCTTTTATGTAGACCCGAGTCCATACTACTACCTATACTATAAGTAAGCCTCCTTGCCAGACTAACTCAAGCAATGCAGGACATGTTCCATACACAAAATACCCAAGATACAGACCAAGATTGAAGCACACTTAGGCCCAAAGACTACAAGGGATACAATGACATATTCTTGGATCAATGTCTTCTCAATGATTTTGACTTCTTGGGCCATTAGGTCGAGCTATGAGTGCAATGAAATTGCTCAATCAACAACCCCCATGCTTGGTTATTATTCGAGGATGATAATCCAAACTTAAATGTTCCAAGATCTTATTAGTAACTGAGTCATAACTTTCTATATTCCCAGTGGCAGGTATTGATCATAACCTGACCGAACACGTTACACTGATCGATTTGCCAACATCACACCACGTTGTAGGGTTATGGCTATTACTTACATATAGGGGTCTCTCATTGTTTGATTAAAGAAAAATGTTTGGTTGACAACAAAAGTCTTTAACAAACTTACACTACATATCTTATCGGTATTAGATATGATGAGTGATCTCCACTCACTTATCTATCACATTTAATAGTGATAAAGTGTGTAGTGTAAGTTTGTTGTAGGTTTTTATTGCCAACCAAACATTGCTCTTGATCAAAACTACAACACCAAGTCATTAAACAATTAAGTAGCCTAGATTCATCACTTATGGAGGGAAACTCCTTAGGTAGTCAGATTATTCAAAATCATTTAGAGTTTAGAGAACATAACCATATCCTTCCTTCCCTCACATTACCATTTTCGCATAATACTCTATGAGACTTCCTAGTGCAATTTTTGGCTTTCACGTCTTCAATTTTTGCAATGCATCCAAGCTTTATCCTCTTGTCGAGCTATTCTTTTCAATTTCTCTTTTAACCAAGGTTATGCCTAATCTTTGTATTATTTTCTGTTGTAACTGCATAGTGATCCACAGGGCGTGTGTATATATATATATACACACACTTCATCTCCAATTTATATTCTGTTAACTAACACAATATAAATTGGAGATGAAGAGGGACTAACATAAATGTTAGGACTCTGGGAATTTAATTATATTGTCTCACCTGCATAAATGTTCTAAGCCTTTGGTTCTACATCATTTTCCTTTTTAAACAACTGTAGTAAAAAGTGAGGAGGTGAAGAATGACTCAAAAGGGAAGTCGAAGACAGCTAAAGTAGAAGACACCCAAAGAAGAACACGGCATATATGCTTGGGTCAACAGTCAACACCATGGTTAAGAAGGCCTATTTCGGAAGATAGTGACAGAGAGAGCATATCTTATTTTTGTGGGGACAATACAATTGTTTCTACTGGGGACGAGGCCTTATACATGCTCTCATCGAGACCAGATATGCCATTATAAGAATACAAAGCCTGTCTTTTTTGTGTATGATATATTTGGTGGTCTGGTGCGTGATGCCAATGGAACTTGCATCGGTGGTTTTTCAGCTAGGGTGCAGGGTGGGGATTGTTGGAAAGATTAATTAAAAAAGTATCACAAATAAAATAAATAAAAATAAATTAATCACTGAATAATAAAATTAAGAATCACATGAATAATAAAATAAAGAATTAGATACAAATAACATAGTAAGAATAAATTCTTATATCTTATTGATTTATCGTTAAGGCGTGCAAGACACCGACTTTAAAAATATTTCACTACCATGAGTTCAATTGCTTAGTGTAGATGGTTCAATCACTTAATAGTCACTTTTAACTAACTCTGCATATGAATTAGTGAGGCTACAAAATTAACTTTATTGAATTGTTCAGGGAAAAATTATGGCTGTAAAAAATAAGTTAGTAAATATATATCTCAAAGTGATCTCGATATTTTTTGTAATACTGGAATAAAAGAAAAAACCTTATCCAGAAAATTATGAGTTCAATTTATACTAGTCATGAAACGTACGTGCACAAGTCCAAAATACTCAAGGTATACAAGCTTATCGAATTAAAACCAAATAAAGACTGTTCCAAACGTTCTAAAGCATTACTGTATTTCCAGCGTTCTAATGTTTAATCTTATTAACTTCTACTTCTAAAATTTAGGAAAACTAACGTTTTCAGTGTGTAAACATGGTATAAATAATTCTTAAATCAAAATAAAAGCTTATTTAAAAAATATTAACATTAAAATATAAATATAAAAATACTACAAGGATATCACCTTCATTGAACTCCTCACTTTGTGAGAAGGCTTGCAGTTAGTCCGGCAGCATGGGTTAAAAATGTTGTGTGAATGAGATTGCATGCAAGCGGTCTCCTCGGAGCATTCCCAACCAAGGCCGAGGTCTCATTCGTTGGCAGGGGCGGATCCATGTTACATAGTGATATAGATTTTTAACCCCACAATTTTATTAAGATTGACCCGTATTAATTTTAAATAAGATAAAATAATAAGGTATAGTATAATCTATTTATTTTTATACTGATATATAATTTTTCCCTCCATTATCAAAATTTTCTGGATCCATAAGTGTTGGCTGGACTCCCTTCTTCAAGATACCAAGAGACTTTTGCAAAGGGATTGGACTGTGAGTCTCCACCATATGCTCGCTCAGCGAAAACTTGTGCCAACCTGTTGGCCAAGAGGGGTGTCAGTGATAGGTAATGAATGCTAAGCTAGTTAAAATAGGACTCAGTTACAGCAATTAGATGGAGTTAAATCAGATAGAGTTTGATAAGTTTGGATTAGCTTCTATGACAAGTCATCACTCACTCGTTTATATAAAGCAAGTATCTGTGTAATCATTTTAATCTTGATCATTTCAATAATGTAATATTGGTAAGCATTCTCTCTCCTTTCAACACACTCTTTAGTTCCCAGAATTGATCCATGGAACCTGAAGTCACTTCTTCCGCTCGCACAACAGTGGCTGTAAACGCTGCTTAGTTCGTGCCCTAAACTTTCTCGAATCCGATTCTGGTGAAACTTGATGAGGAAAATTTCCTTTCTTGCAGGCATCTAGCTTTGCTCGTGATCAAGGCAAATTGGCTACAAAAGCACCTTGACAAAGAAAAGATTCCAAAAACGTTTGCAGCTGCTCAAGATAAAGATATTGAATGGGAACAACAAGATCACCACCTTGCTGCATGGTTAGTATTATAACATCCCAAATTTTGGCCTCACGTTAAGTACTCATTTTAAATGAGTGGTTAAAAGCATATTTATGCAAAAATGACAATTTTTCTGAAAAAAAGGACAAAATGGTAATTTTCTCACTAAACGGCAAACTTTAAGGATATAACATCCTAATTATTCCCCTCATGCCAAGTACTCATTTTAAATTAATGGTTTGAGGTATTTACGTGAAAATGATTTTTTTTCCTGGAAAAAAAGGGCAAAATGATAATTTTATTGTTGAAGGGAAAAAATAGGAAAATTATAAAAAATACATCAAGATAAAGTGAAATAAAATAATTTCTTGTGAAAAATGTTCAACAATATCAATTGAATAATTTTGTAAAGTTTACTTAATTAATTTTGTGACAAACAGATGATTTTCGCAAAAACGGGCTGAAAAAGGCATTTTTGTTTTTCACACCCATAGACCAAGCCAGCCCTATCTAATAAAAAACTAAAACACAGACCAGATGAGGCTATGCATGGTTGGCTAAGTCTTGGGAAAAGGAAGGGATAACGTTGCTTTTTCAAGGCTTGGAATTGAAAGTGTAGTAATGTGCTTCCAAGACATGGACAATTACCAAGCCTTGACTCATCTTTATTTAAGCAACCTTTTCTCTCCTTCTTTTCCCCACTCTTTGGCTGCAGCCTTCCCCTTCCCCACGCACTCTCAATTGTTTTATTTTTCACTCAAAATACATTCTCAAGGAAAGCTTACAAGGGTGATCTAAGAGGATTCAAGAGGAGTTGTAAGAAGCTCCTCTGTTCAACCCAACGACCTCAAGTCATTCACCCTCTTTAGTCTTCAATTGAGGTAGGGAATTTATGTTTGTTACTTCTATTTATTGTTGATTATGAATTTGTTCTAGTCCTTTAGTGGCTATGAATGACTCATTGGTCCCGAAAACAGGTTAAGAACATCCTAGCCCTACCATGGTTGTGGAAGTCTTTCCTAGTAAATCTAATGAACGAATAAACCCTTCTCTCTATGGGTGTGATGAATAAGAATACCAAAGAGAACTATGAGGTCTCTTAAAGTGGGCTCATGCCACTTTTAAGTGATTAAGGGGGGTGTGTGTGTTCAAAGGAGACACTCAAAGATGTTCTAAATTGCATTTTTATGAAAACTTGATTTCAAAGCAATTCTTTTGTTATATATATTTATATTGCTAGCTCCAGTACCTTGTCAAAATGTGCTAATTAGTTTTGAATGACAACAAAGCCAATTTAAAGAAAATACTTTGAAGAATGACTGGTGGTTATCTCGAGTTTCTTATAAGATTATAACAAGATTCTATCATGTAGTAAGAGCAAGGCTTACTCAAATATGGATAAAATTTACTATGCATGTGTAAACATGTTTGTCTCATGTTAAGAGATATGAACTGAAATGAAAGTGAAATTATATCTTTATTTAAGCAATTGATAGCTAACTATTTGAAGAAGATATCAACGCTACCAAGTCTTGAGATTTCAGAAAATAGCACTGGACATCAGAAAGCACACTTACAAATGAAGATATCAAGCAATCTCTGAAGATCAGATGTTACACTTTCTTCAATCAGCACAATCACAAATCAGTCATCATCATAAAACTTGAGTTGAAGATCAAAAAGTAAAGAAATCATCAAGGATCTGTTACCGCATGTGAGAAAGCTCACTTCAGTGTGGAGCGTTGAGTGTTACTAGAAATAGGGAGAACTTTGAATTTCAAATTTGAATTTGAATTACAAATAGTCAAATCCCGGTGTCAGAACCAGTTAATCATTTCTCTTCTCTTTGAAGTCAACTATCCTAGGTCTTAGAAGAAAAAGTTTAGAAACTATGGTTCAGAAAGTAAGCGTAATTTCTGAAGGATATTAGAAACCTCTTTTCTACAACGGCTTTTGTAAACTGATTTGACAAACAGACAGGCTACACTTCTAGACTATCTTTCCAAGACACAAATGGATGATCAACACGTGTCCTTGAAAGGACAAATCATACGCAACAGTCACAAGCAAGACCTTCTTTAAATAGAGATGTTGTGCTCTAATGTTATAGAGAGAGACTTCGTGCTTAAAGAGGAAATTCTATAAAAATCTCTCTTAATCTCTAGTAAGATTCATATCATAGTATAATCAGATTCTTTACTTGAAAAAAGTCTTCCTTCTATGTTCTTAAATAGATATATGTTCTTCCTAGGAAAAAATGATACGAGAAAATCATTCAAGTTTTCCTAGGATCTTTTACGTATATGTTAAGGAAACTTGAGTGTAGGTTAGTTTTGAGTGGCAACCTAAACACTAAAACTTTGTATCCTCGATCCTGTAGTGATCGCTGTGAGATAGTTTGGAGCGGCTAATGTAAAACTACTTACAACGCAATAGTGAGTCATTTTTACTTATCACAATTTAGCTTGGAGAGTCTAGTTAAAGACTACTTTCAATGGGACAATAACAGATGGTTTACTTGTCACGAGTTTAGTTTGAAGATGCCAGTGAAAAGCTACTTGGTTCAGCTTGGAGAAGCTAGTGAATAACTACTCAGGTTTGTGATAGTATGGAGTTGCCTATTGGTCACAGGTGTTAGCTTAGAGAAGCTAGTACAAGACTACTTAGTTCATCTTAGAGAGGCTGTGAATAACTACTCGGTTCAGCTTGGAAAGGCTGGTGAATCACTTGGAGAAGCTGGTGAATTACTATTCAATTTGTGGTAGCAGGAGTTGTCTATTGATCACAAATGAAAGCTTGGGAAGACTAATATAAAGACTATCTAATTGTTCTTTATCTGGTTTGAGAAAGATGTTTAGTGGAATCTCAATATTTGTTGAGTATTGGATGTAAACAATTTTAGCTGAACTAGTATAAAAACATTTGTCACTCATCTTCCTCTCTTTGATCTTCTTTATTTTTCTCTGTTATGGTTTATTATTCATCATATGCTGATATAATGTTCTTACCATTCTGTTATTAATTTTATACTTTAGAAATCCACTTTTTGAAATTTCTAACTAAGTTTCCGCTGCACTACAAGTTCTATACTTGATAATATTTTATTCAGATGTTTCAGAAAAGTAAAATAAAACAAATACAATTCAACCCTCCTTCTCGTGCATATTTCCACCTATATATATATATATATATATATATATATATATATATATATATATATATATATTGTTGTGTACCATTTCAATAAATGGTGTTTCTTTTGTGTTCTTGAGGTTTTTAAAAGAGAAAAACATGCAAGAGATCTAATTTGAACAAAATCATAAAACTTATATATAAATCTCTAATTTTTGGAATTACTAGTTAAACTGGACAGTCCTCAGTAAAAATTTCATTTCTTAGTCTCTAGATCTCTGATTGAGCTCATGTCCCTATTTTTATTTGGTAATTTTAGGTTTCCTATAAAATTTGTGAAAATATTAGAAGAGGCCTTGTCTTCTGCTATTCAAAATTTGGGCAGTATGCAATAAAAACTCTAAAATTCGAGTTATACAACTTGGATTTGAGAGAAACTAATTTTAAATGAAAGCTAGCACTTTTTTGGAAACTTTCATAACCAAATACTTTCTTGTTTTGTTTCAGTAATTTCTGTAAGTTGTTGCACCCTTTATTGGGCGTGCAACCAAATGGCCTCTGTTTAGGATTTTTTAGAAAATTGTGTAGTTATCAAATTTGACTCATTTTTAGTTTGTTGTAAAGCTTGATAAATCAAAATCATCCTCATAAAACATTAGATTAAATTTCCAAGTGCAGGGATCACAATGGAATTTCTTATAAAAATTGTCAAATCTATTAGGGATTGGAAAAGTTAAAAGATGCTTATTTTTGAGAGAAAAATATGCTAAAATATTTTAACAAAATTTCTAATCTTTAGGGATTAAAAGAAAGGCCAAAATACAATATTAGTACATTAATTAATTTTAAGGATATTATAAGCATAAAGAAAAGAATGAAAAATAGGTCTCATGATTCTATCAAACAAATTCATAAAATACTCTCGCTTGAATGGAAATCCTAAGTTATTAAGATGTGTTCTTATTGATAGAATTATTATTCTATGATATTGTGCATTATTTTGGCTATTATTGATATCTTATACCATGCATGTGAATGTTTTTGGAGACTTATTAAGAATGACATAAACATGTGAATTGAATTGCTATATCTTGAGGTGTAAATCTATTAAGTTTGTTTGGTATGTTAAAGATGCATGAGAGGATCATGTAGATAAGATTCTTAATATTACTTACATTAACAAAGTAAATGAAAGAAATTAAGAGAAAATGTCATATTTTACCCCTCACCCTAAGGTAGTGATGGCATCGGTTTGAGCTGAATACCATAAGTCGAAGGAAGGAGGCCTATTATTGGTTTTAGAGTTAAGATTGGAGGTTGATACCAAAGATCACAGATGACATTAAGTAATCAAGAATTAGGATATGAGTTTGATGCCAAAGATCAAAGCTAAGACAAGTTTACATTGTGTGATTACCAATTAAATAGCTTATGATGTGTGCATACATGAATCATGGCATGACTATGGAATAAGCATGTAATGAAAAAAGATCTAGCTTGACTAACGAATGACTTTCAAAGAGTGCATACATGGATCATGGCATGTCAATGGAAGAAGCATATTAAAAGGGGATCTACCTTGGCTAATGAATGACTTATAATATACTTGTACACACTTCTTTTAGTAATTAAACCTGAGGTGGCTAAAGGATGACACTAATGCATTTTCCTACTGAGAAATATTATATTTCTTATTCCTTTTTTGTTTCTTAACCTTTAGATGGAGAACATAGTTCATATGGTGCCGGAGACCTCCTTAGTTGAGCAGAGGTAGTGCCCCCTTATTCATGTACTTGTGTCATAGTTGGTACAAGTATGAGTACGTATTACTACATGAGTCCTCACACTAGTATGAGGAGAATGACATTTGAAATGTTATGCCTATAGGACCAAATCCCCCTGCTTACATCAGTATGCCCAGCGTATCGGCAGGTAGGTGCCCTTATGAGCTTGTGGTGCCAATGGAGCTGCACGAAGATAATCCATCTGAGGAATTTAGGGAGGTTTCAGCTACTTCATCTTTGGAGAGGAATCCTACTCTCCAACCAACTGCTTTCACGTGGAAGCTTCAACACATTGATACTACCCGTGGGAGTAATCAAGCTAGGATATTGATCTTTTAGTTTATGTTGGAAGGAACTTATGATTATGTTTTTATTCAATAAGTGGCAATTGCATGTAAGAGGATGTTTAAATTGGGGAGTAATCTCCCATCTAATATTCTACTATGAATAATTATCTTTATTTACCATAATTATCAACGATTGAATTTTTATGATGCATGGGATGTACTATGCAGTCATTATGTTTTATTTTATGACCATACTAATGATATCACATCTATCATGTCGTCCTCCTTATCGAGTAAATCTCACGAAGTAAGACTTGTGAATTTTCGTAAGCTTTTTCTCAGATGATATATATATATAAAACTAGTTTCAGTAAATTAATTTTTTTTTTGAGTTTTTTGTAATATCCTTCTAAGTACAACATTATTTTTAAGCCATGGCATTAAACTTAGGTGTTGTTACTTATTAATCAATGGACCTTGCTTAAGTGTCTATAGCAAATTCGATTGGTTCGTATAATAATTAATTCGTAATTCCTCTAAAATATATAATAGAGAAAACAAAGTATTTATTGAATGCAAATCCAAATACAAGATAAAGCTCTTCTATGAACTATAATATACATCTGTCTTCTTATATATTTACAAACATATATGCATAACAAAATAAAATTGATAAGGGACTTTAAATATTGAGCTTCCATAGTAGCCACCTCATAGTTCTCTTGAGAAATCTGGAGACGATGACATGGGAACACAAAAAATATAGGAGTGAGAATTGTGAAATTCTCAATAGGGCATTCCCAAAATACACAATAGAATCCATATCATCATTATCATCCCAACTACTTTAATTTATTAAGAAAATCTGATCTTTATTGAAATTATCTTTACATGCCCTTGATATGTCGAAAGAGATCTCATATACATCTTTGTCATCTTTACACGCCCTTAACATATCAAAGGGGATCTCTGATTTACTTGGCACATAATATAGAGGACTACTTAGGATAATTGCTACTTTAACTTATCTTGGCCCTTGAGCTTTGGTGGCTTTTTCCACTCTTGTGGGTAATAGACTACTTTTCAGCTCAGAGCTCATTCCTATATATGATTATTGAATTTACATTCTCCAAATCTCACATAGATTTATTTCTAGCAATGCTTACTTTCCCTAACTTAATTCAAGAGTAGTTATGTTTACTTTTCCCAACATATCGGATTTACTTTCTCTGGCCCAAGAAAACATAATATCATTCTTTTTCTCATGTAGAGGCAATTGTCAAAGTATTCACAATCATATGAACATAACATGATCATTAAGCTCACATAGTATAAATGGAGACCAAGTCATTAAAATTTCATCATAGTTTCAGCTTACTAGCATGCTGTCTAGAATTTTAGCTTCTAAGAAAATTATAGTTAAATTAACTAACATAGTCAAAATAGAGCAAAGCTATTTTCAGAGATAATTTTATATGTCTATGAGACCCTATAAAAATTTCAAAGCAAAATAAGGGCTCTAGCTATATTAACAAAATTATACAATTTCAAAGGTCAGAAACCATCTAATTCCAACCAATAGTTAGAAACCTCAATTTTATTATCATAACAAATGAATATATTAAGTTCTATAAAAATTCAGGGTTGGATTTAAAAATGTCCATAATATTGTGTAAAAATTTTAGATCAAAATTCAATTATTTCGTATAGTAACAAAATTATAAAATTTCAGTGCTTTAGAATTGACTGTTCAGATAGAAACCTTGACTAGCTCCATTTCTGAATTTCAAAAATAACAAAAGTCTTCAAAGAACTGAGGAAAAATATTGGAGATACTTCCATATGTTAGCCTTATCCTAAAAAAATGTAATTACAAAATCATATCTCCAAATATGTGAAAAAAATCACATCTCCATCTCTCAAGAATGCCCCAGTCATTATTCTACGGTTGATTTTGATGCAATGCAGTTTGACTTAGTTAGGTCTGCTTCAGGATCGCATTTTGGAGAAGAAAGTGATATGGCAGTTGAGCAAGTGTTCCGAAATAAAGAAGAAGTGTTATTTGCTGTTAAACGTTACAGTATTCGAAGAGGTGTCCAATACAAAGTTTATGAGTCTGACCATATAAAGTTTCATTGCAAATGCATAAAATTTGGGGATGGCTGTCATTAGAGTATACGTGTGACACTTCACACAAAATCGCGACTGTGGGAAATTAGGAAACTCAATGGATCACACACGTGTTCCTTTCCTGATTCTTCAAATCAGCATGCCCAGATGGATTATCATATTATTTGTGCCCATATTTATCCATTGGTGTAAGCGAATCTGACGATCACCATTAAGTCATTGTAAGCATTAGTAGAGTCGGAGTTGAGGTTCAAGACAATATACAGGAAGGTGTGGCTGGCTAAACAGAAAGTGATTACCATGATTTATGGTGATTGGGAGCAGTCGTATAACAAGCTTCTTGGATGGTTCAGTGGGTTACAGTCTTATATGCCAGGAACTATTGTGCAGCTACAGACTAGGCCATACTTTGTAGGTGATGTTGAACAACAGGATTCCATTATGTTCCATTGTCTTTTCTGGACATATCCGCCGTGTATAGAGGTGTTCAAATATTGCAAGCGGCTTATTTCAATTGATGACACTCACCTGTATGGAAAGTACAATGGAACATTACTAATGGCAATTGCCTAAGATGGTAACTTAAACATTTTTCCAAATTTGCCGTGGTGGAGGGGGAGACAAAGGAAGCCTGGTCTTTTTCTTGAGAAATCTCAAGTAGCATGTGACGCCACAAGCTGGCATTCTTGTAATATCAGATTGGCATCAAGTTATCAAAGCAGCTTTAGATGCAGAGGGGAGTAGTTGGCATCCTCCGTCAACTTATCACATATACTGTGCCCGCCACATTGTCTCAAACTTTCCTATGAAATTCAAGAACACGATGCCAAGAAGTTGCTAATGAATGTTGCATATGCAAAGATAGAGCAAAATTTTGTGTATTAGCTTGGCGCATTAGGGCAGGTGGATCCTGCAATGTGCACGTGGGCTAGCAACATTCTGCTCAAGAAGTGGGCGCTGTATGCTGACAAGAGCCATCGATTCGGGCACATGACTACCAATTTGTCGGAGTGTATGAATGCTATCATGAAAGGCATCTGCAATCTTCCTATTACGACAATAGTAAAGTCCACTTACTTTTGTCTTATTAAGGTTTTTGTTATAAAGGGGACAGAGACAAAGGCCCAACTTGAAAGTGGCCGAAAATTTTCATCCACTTTGTTGAGTGCGATTGAGTAAAGTAGGCAACAGTTCGGCAATATGAATGCCACTCCAATGAACCGAGAGAGGTCGATGTACTTGATCTTTGAGCGAGATAACATTGGCAGTCGTGGTCAATGGGAATTCAGGGTGGATTTAATCGGGCGATGGTGTAACTATGGAGATTTTCAAAAGCTGTACTATCCCTACTGTCATGGGCTTGCTGCACGTGCTGATGCCCACAGAGGCTGGACGTCTTTTGTTGATGAAGTCTACACCATGGAATCAGTGTTCAATGTTTACAAAACTGAGTTCCATGCCATTGCTAATGAAGACATGTGGCCTCCAAACACAGGGCGTACCTTAAGGCCAAATCCTGCATTGAAGCGGGTTCTCGAGGGTCGTCTAGTTTCCACGAGGATTCACAATGAAATGGACGAGGTTAACCTAGGCCGTCCAAATCGTTGTGGCCTATTTCGAGGGACCGGCCATACCAGAAGATCATGCCTACATGCTCCATCCTCTACCCAGTCTAGCTGACTCCATCATGTATTATGTATGATATTTAGTTTTTATCTTGCTGTCTCATTCTTGTTCTAAACACTCTTTCATTAGTTTGTATTTTTGATTAGAATACATGGCTCTATATTTTATGAAGTGGTTGTTTGTATTTCTCATTTTGTGTATTATCTAACGTTAGTTTTAACTTTGTTGTTATCGATCTTTATATAAATGTAACCTCCTACTTTATATAATTGAATTAAAATTAGTAAGTAATCCACATAAGGCTGCGAGGGGTCAACCAAAAAAAGACATGGACTGCAAAGCCATAATCACTATTAAACTAAAGTACATAAAATGAAGTCCATAAGCGTCATAAGTACATAATCACAAGCTAATCCTGATCACTAACCCCCAGTCCAGTACGTCTAGGGGTTATAAAGTGACTCCTTGTGTGACAACGCCTATGTATAATCAGTCGCATAGGTCTACACTGTCCCTGTCCCTCAACATGCCCCCGGATCAGGTCCTACTCCTGCTCCTGATCTGGGTCCTGATGCTGATCCTGCTACTGGTCCTCCTCCTAATCTGGGTCCTGATCTTGCTGCTGGTCCTCCTCCTGATTCAGGTCCTGATGCTGGTCCATCGATGGGCGATATACCTCATCTGAATCAAGGTAGGTTGTCACCTGAGAATATGTGATGCTGACGGGGCTAAATGATAGCTGCCAAGTTATGTCACTCTGGGACAAACCCGTAACAAACTGCTGTGCAGGGCTGCCCTCAGTCAGTAGGTCGGAGATGAACTGGTGCGAGGGACCGGCCATGAACTGCTACATGGGGTCCAAAAAGGAGCTTGTCATGTACTGATGGCTGGGCCTGGCCATGAACTGCTGCGAGGGATCAAAATGGGGGCCACACATGAACTGTTGACTAGGCCCCCGACAAACTGCTGAGTGGGGTCGGGAGTAGGGCCACCCATGAACTGCTGACCCATACCTCCCATGAACTGCTGTGCAGGGCCTTCCATGAACTGCAGACACAAACCTTCAATAAACTGCTGGGCCAAACCTCTAATAAACTATTGGGCCAAACCTACCATGAATGGCTGACTGCTCGCTGGGTACATCGGTGATAGTTGGTATCCCCAAAAGCCTTGAGGATAGCGGCTGTGATCTGGTTGACTCTGGCTGCTAGCCTCTGGCTGACTATGGTGGCTATGGCCCATCTGAGACTAGTGGCTGCATCGTGGCTGAGTCTGGTGAGTTGATGCTGGCTGGCTCTGGGTGTTATGGCATGGTGGGACCTGGCAGCTGTGGCATGGCTGAGTATGCCAACTAGAGTTTGCCTGTCCCTAGTGGCTAGGCTTGGGTGGAGGCTGTGCATTGTTTACATGATGATGATCGTAATCATCCATATCGCCCTCACCAAGATCATCTGGGTCTGAAGCATACTATCGTTGTGTAGTACGCGTACCCAATCATATTCGTCGCGCTTTACTGCGACGATCTGGGACATCTGGTGGCTGTGGGATATTCGGTGCTGGTGGGGCTTGCACTGCTATGCCCTCTGGCAATTCCGTGAGTGTGGGATCATCAGGGGGTCCGCGAGCTGACAAAAACCTTATCGCCACAGACAAGTACCACTCGAAGTACTCAACTGATGGTCGATGATCATGCGCCAGCGGGAAATGAACTTGTCGATCTCGACGTCCATCCTATGCAGCATGCCATGGTGCATGATACTGAGGCCACCATGAGTCTAGATCTCCTCGCCCATTTTTTGCGTGCAATCGATCAATGTTTAGCGGGGCACAAGGTATGTGTTATCCTCCGCCAAATTGACGAACAACCCGGTCAGCCTAATGCCACTTAATCACGGGAAAATGTATAAGAGCCATAACTAATGCCCAAACAACAGCCTCCTCATAAATAAATACAGAGGTCACAGTCCTAACATCATCACGGCTATATAGGGTCCACCGAAACTGCAATAATGGAGAATAATATATTACAATTTGAAATATAAAAATCACTGAATGAACACCTCAACATCATGGTTGAATGCGACTTACCCCATTAATACCAGTCACATCAATCTGATCCCTATATCTCAATAGTCGCTGTGTATCTGTGTTCGTTGTGCAAGTAAAACCCCTCTACTTACAAAGAAACAAAATTAGCAATAGTGTACATGAAAAAAAAGACGGAAAAATATACAATCAAATAAATGTACCCCAAAGCTAGTGGAAAACAGATCAGACACTCATGTCCGGTATATAACTCGGGCATTCTATACTATGCCTCGGACTGCAGTACTGCCAAACATCGTCCAATCTCAGTGACATTGTATTTAACACCACGACATAGAGAGCGGTAAAGTGCTGCAAGCACTGCTGACCCCCAGCTATATTGCCACTTCAATTAACCTCTGGACCTTGACTTATCTAGGAATAGGAACCCACTAAGTAGAACCATAATATATGCTTGAGTGTACCGGATAACTATACCCTCATCAACATCATCTGGAAAATTATGGAATGTCCTTATGAACCAAGGCAAGTTCACAGTAGATCCCAAGATGTACTCTTATGGGGGGCAACACCAAGCAACTCCTGACATAGTGTCCAAATATTACGGCCCCCATAAGATTTCTCCCATGCACCAATACAGCCACTTACAGCCTATCTATCAACACGTAACCTTAGCTGGAATGCAACATCCTGAAGCGTGATGGTACACTCTCCATAGGGTAGGTGAAATGTGTGCAACTTAGGCCTCCATCGCTTAACGAGTATACTAATGAGTGCTCTGTCGTAATAAAAAATGGGAACTATCTACGCAACATACTAAAACCCTGCTTGCCTCAGATATGGTTCCATCAAAGGATATGGCTCCACTATCTTATTATAACGTCTGCTTTTTATATCTATTTTTATTTTGTTTATAAACCAATTCTCAATCCAAGTTTTGTGTTTGACCATTTTTAAACCTTTTTGTTTAAAAATCATTATCCAAACAATATATTATATTTCTTTTTTACCATTTAATAACTTTTTAATCAAACAAACAGATTTCTTGTTTTTTCATTTTTAAAAATTGAATATAAAATTTACTTTAAAAAACTGTTTTGAAAAACTAAAGCATTAAAACAATCCCAAAAAAGTCATAAATTCCAGTAAATCTTATAATCTTAATCTGCTAAATACTAATACATTAAATTCAGACAAAGTACAATCTATTCGCTAACTACTTATCTATATAGAAAATCACACTAAATATCTAACCACATGTTAAACTATGTTTAGATTTTACTCAAACATGTTATGATAATTTAAACTTACAAAGCCTATTGAACAATTAATATATTAAAAAATTTAATCCAAATAAATCACACTCTTAACGTAACAAACTATGTAAAATAATCTATTAACTTGGTGTGCTAATCTTCCTGCAATGTGATCAATTGTATTTAAGCGATAAATATTTTCAACATCCAATTTTTACTTCACTTACTTCACTCTCACTAAATATCACAATACAAACCAAATATTCCAAAACACTTGAATAGAACTCTCAAATATGGATGATTTTGGTTCCACCCGATCTGAATTTATGTGGGGGAATAGGGGCACAAATCAGTTTGAGCTGATTATGTGCCCACTGCCACTCTGCAAAAATTGCTGACACGTGGAAGGTTGTTGTGCAGAATTGGTTTGAATCAGTTAATCTCTCCTCTGACAGCTCTAATCCAAAATTGGTTACAACCGATTTTATTGGCCAAAAATCTCGCAGGCAACAAATCAATTCAACTCGATTTGTGTTTGCTCAATCTCCAAATGTTATCTTGATGACACAAATTGGTTTAACCCGATTTCCATATAAGATAAAACAGGAGATATATGAAATTCTTTTAGCTTCGGGGCAAATACATAATATGAAATTTGTTTGATTTTATATTTGTACAAAACTCAAAAATAAATTTCGGCTTTGGAAATTTCATTTCTAATCATTTTCAACCTTGACCCTATCTTTCTCAATCCCGAGCATCTCCCAGTCCTAGTTCTAGGGTTTTGGTTGTCTCGACGGGTCCACAAGACCCGCAAACTTACTATTCACATTTATTTTAGGCATTCTTATTATAACTAATTCTATCAAAATCATGAAATTCTAATTAATAAAGTTCAACTAAAATTTTTGAAATAAATTTTTGGATGTTACATTTTTCACAAATTGATAGAAAATAAACTAATTGAATCCAAATGCAAACTTTAGTGTACGTTGGAGCCACTAGGGTATTACAACTAGCGTCCATGGATGGTAACTTTACAAGTCGTATTGTGGGCTGTGATTTTTCTCATCAAGTCTAGAACAAAGTGCACATATAGTTTGCTTCCAAAACACGAGCAAAGGTGAAGCAATTGAAGTTGCAACTCAAGGCTGTCAAAAAGCAAGGTGATAGTGCATACGAGTATGTTTTCAAAATAAAGAAGCTTGTTGATTCATTAGCAGTAGTTGGATCAGCTGTGTTAACTAAAGAATAGACAAAGGTAATACCCGAAGACTTGAATGAAGAGTACAATTCTTCTATTACTATGGTCATATCAAGATCTGATTCATTTTCAATTAAGGAACTTGAGGCTATGTTGATAGCTTAAGAGGATGTTTTAGAAAGGTTCAGAAACCTAAGATGAACATTGTTCAAGCCAAGATGACACAAATGAATATGCAAGATCAAAGAAATGGTTTTGGAAGAGTTGAGCTATGGCAACAGAAGAGGTCATGGCAGATCTACCCAAGGAGGTAAAGCATCTTGGCAGCAAAGGAACAAATCAATTGTGTGCTAAGATAGGCCATATAGTTTAGCAACGTTGTCATAGATTAGATCAAGCTTTTTAGAATCCCAATAAAATGGCTACTACAGCACCATAATCTCCATCCTCATCCTTTCACAACCCAAGAGCTTTTCTGGTTACCTCATCCTTTGCTGGTGACAACAATTGTATCTTGATTCAGGTGCTTCCCAGTACCTGACCGTTGATCACAACAATCTTCTCACAAGTTTAGAGTTTGATGGATCTGAACAAGTGGGAATTGACAATGGAATAGGTATACCTATTTAACACATTGGCAATTCTTCATTGCATGCACAATCATCAAATACCTTATTTAATCTTCATAACTTGATGTGTGTTCCTAATATCACAAAGAACTTAATCAGTGTCTCAAAATTTACAAGAGACAATGTAGTGTTTTTTGAATTCTGGCTTGATATTTGCAATGTAAAATCACAAATCACCAAGGAGCAATTACTCTGAGGCAGGCTTAAGTGATGATTATATGTGTTTGATATTGTCAAAGTGCCAAAATAGTTGTCCTTTAAGCCTGATAGTTCCTATTTTTCTACAAATTTATCTACGGTTTTGTATTCTTGTAAAAATTCAATTTCTAGTTATTTACTATGGCACACGAGGTTAGGTCATCTTTCCTCAAAAATCATGAATCAAGTCTTATCTAAATGTAATATTTGTGATAATAAAAATAATGATTCTTGTGTTCAGCTTGTTGTATGAGCAAATGCCATCAATTACCATTTTATGCTTCAACTCATACTTAAACTACTCCTCTTGAACTTGTATATTTAGATGTTCGGGGTCTTTCTCCATTACCCACTAAATCAGAGCATAGGTATTATGTCATTTTTGTTTATGCTAACTAGATAGACTTGTCTTTACTTACTAGTCTCTAAAGCACAAGTATTTCAAGCCTTTTCACAATATAAATCCTTCACTAAAAACCAAACCAACCTTAAGATGAAAGCCCTACAATTTGATAATGGAGGAGAATACACCTTTAAAACTTTCAAAAAATGTTTGACATAAAATGACATCAATCATAGATTTAGTTGTCCTTATGCTTACAAGCTAAGCAAGATGAACATGTAGAAAAAAAAGTATAGACATGTCATTGAAGTTGGTCTTTCTCTCCTAGGTCAAGTTTCTATTATAATACAATATTGGGATAAAGCATTTGTATTAGCCACCTACCTTATAAAAAGACTCCCTACCCCTGTCCTACAAAATAAATCCCCATATGAACTCATCTACTACAAATCTCCTAATTATTCCTTTCTAAGAGTATAGGTAGTATAAATCAATTCATATAAGCCCTCCTTGACTGTATAGTCCCATATCTACACAGTCTTTAGGATCTCTCTCATTCGGGTGTGTAATCGGTTCATTCATGTACCCCTCCGCTTGGAAGTCTGCTAAGAGCCGCTCCTTGTCCATGCCTTCTTGCATCGGCGATCACTCCCTGACTTCGTCCCCAAGCGTTACATGCCCACCAGCTTCCGCTTGGTTCGTCCCTGAACCATACTGTACTGGGAGAGGTGCAAGCTCTAATATCATTTGTAACATCCCCTGCTGTTTTATGGATCGACGACTGTCCCCACAAACCAACACAAGTCTTTTCAATGTGCTTTGTCCTTACTCACACGCTTCCTAGGAAAACTTCCCAGGAGGTCGCTCATCCCAAAATTGCTCCAAGTCAAGCATGCTTAACTGTGGAGTTCTTTAGTGATGGGCTACCGAAAAGAAGATGCATTTTGTTGGTATAGGTAGTACAAATCAATTCATATAAGCCCTCCTTGACTGTATAGTCCCATACTTACACAGTCTTTAGGATCCCTCTCATTCGGATGTGTAATCGGTTCATTCATGTACCCCTCCGCTTGGAAGTCTGCCAGGAGCCGCTCCTTGTTCATGCCTTCTTGCATTAGCAATCACTCCCCGACTTCGTCCCCGGGCATTACACCATGTACACAACATTGAACCTATTGTTGCCTTTGAAAATCCAGTTGTTATCCATGGTTCTTCAGTCCTTTTTCCTCAAAACCAGTATTCCGTGACAACTAAAGCAAAGAATGGAATAGCCAGACCAAAAGCTGTGTTGTTGCAGTACTTAATTCTAAGCTGGATCATGCTCAACATGAGCCTAAGTCATTCAATCAGGCTTTACAAAGTCCTTATTAGCTGAAAGCTATACAAGAAGAATGTAAGGCTCTTATGGCTAATAATACTTGGAAGCTAGTACCACCCTCTTTAAACGTGAAGGTTAGTAGGTGCAAATAGGTTTTGAGTAAAGAGAAATCCTAATGGTTTAGTGCAAAAATACAAAGCAAGGCTTGTGGCAAAGGGTTTCTGTCAAAGGGAAAGCTTTAACTATGCCAAGGTTTTTAGCCCAGTCATCAAATCATCTATCATTCAAGATATGTATGTTGACTATTACTCTCTCCAAAGGTTAGAATATAACAATGCTTTCCTCATTGGAGATCTTGAGGAAGATGTGTTCATGATTCAACCTGAAGGGTTCATTACTCAATCTGCACTTAATGGTCTTAAACAGGCCCCCATAGCTTGATTTACAAAGCTTAGTAGCACTTTTCATCGGTTTGGTTTCTCAAATGCCAAGTCCGATCCTGCACTTTTCATAAGATTCATTGCTACATTATTGTTTACATACTAGTGTATGTTGATAACATACTCATCACTGGTTCTGATCTAGCTGAAATCATCACTTAGCTATACAACACTTTTTCTCTCAAGGATTTTGGCTAAATAAGATATTTCTTAGGAATCTAAGTATACAGTAGTCTTCTAGTGCTATTCATCTTACTCAAAATAAGTATGTTAAAGATTTGCTGAGAAAGGCTAGCATGTCTAAAGCAAAATCCATGCCTATACCAATGTTGACTGGTCAGAAACTTTCAGCTCATGGTGATACTTCTTGTGCAGATCCTTGTCTCTATAGGTCAATTGTTAGAGGGCTTCAATATGCTATAATTACTAGACCTAACTATCCTTTGTAGTAAACAAAGTCAGCTAATTTATGCATAACCAACTGGAAACACATTGGAAAGTTGTAAAATGAATTCTGAGATACTTAGCAGGCACCACATATCAAGGGTTAATGTTCCACCCTTGCAAAGAACCTAGAGTTATAGTATTTGTGATTCAGATCGAGGCTCGAACATTGATGATTAAAAGTCCACTTCAAGGTTTTGTGTTTTCTTAGGCAACAACATAGTTTGATGGTCAACTAAGAAGCGACCAGTGGTGTCTTGCTCCAGCACTGAAGCAGATTTCAGAAGCTTAGCAACAATCATTATGGATCTATCTTAGATTTAGACCTTACTTCAAGAGCTGCACATGCCTTGTCCTTCACCTCTAATTGTGTTATGTGATAACCTTAGTGCTGTACTCATGTCTACCAACCCGATTTTGCATCATTGATCTAAGAATTTTGAGCTTAATCTTCATTTTTGAGAAATAAAGTAATTTAAAAACATGTTTTGTTTCTTATCTTCCTTCAAAAAAACATGTTGCAAATGTGCTTACAAAGTCTCTTTCTGTAGATCCAACACTACAAAAAAAGGGTAAATTATGGCACTTTTTTTTTTTGCAAATTGTAGCAATTATAATTGCCACTTTTATCCTTAATAGATGTTTAACAAATGTCATAATTAGCAATGCCATTTAGTAAATTATGGCGGTTCTAAAATAGCTGCTAAAATTAACCTAGATAACCATCATTATTTCCAATAGATTATTACAATTATCAACTGCCATTTTGTTTCACGTGAATTCCAACGAGTTGCAACTACCATTATTTTCAGTAAATTATGGCGGTTCTCAACCACAGTTGTTTGCAATCAATTGTGGCATTTATAGCCACAGTAGAGCACTGTTACGGTTTGTAACTGTCAGATTTTTCAATACATTATGGCAACTTTTAACTCCCATATTTTGGGATATGTTGTTGTGGTTATGCCACCCTATTTTACTCACTTAGTTGTAGGACATCTAATTATTATGAGTTAAAACTAATCTTATTTATGTTGAATTTTCAATCCAATATCAAAGCCTATTAGGTGTTTTACATTTTTTCTTTTGTTATTTGTAAATTTCACATAAAAATGTACATATGATATAAACATGATAATATAATCTAAACAAAAATTGCATTAATTAAATATAAAAGGAATGCTACACTTAAATGCATAAATAATTATAAGTCAAAAAAAAAAATTCAATCCAAGTACACCAATCACACTAATACTATCAAAATAAGTTCTAAGATAATTGTAGTCACAATGGATAAAAAGATCATGGATGATCGATAGCTCAAGATTAGTTGGTGGATATTTGTTACTTCCATCCGATGAGCCTCAATTACATCATTGGGTAGAATCATTCAACTACCAATTCAGGCCTTCTCCATGCCAAACTCTTTACATCGGTGGTATGGGGAATAGTTTATTTACTTTGAATCACTTGGGAGAATTTTGAAAGGCTTGAAAAAGGAAGGGGAAATTGAGAGCCTCCATTCACTTCTTGTTCTCCTCTATTCTTTTGCATTGACTCTCTTCATATGCCTCCAGCATCTTCTACATTCACACTAAAGCAATTGATATGTGCTGAAAAGATTAGAAAATTCTTGGTGTTCACCCTTTTTCAGAAATTGAATCACATCAGTAAGCATTTAGAAATCATTTCAATGTTGGTGTCACTACTAGAAAAAATGGATTTTGCAGCTGTCATTTTTACCTTTAGCGGCGATTCAAACTGTTGCAATTTTCAATTCACAGTAGTTCTAAAACTTCCGCCATGTCAAGTGTGGCTAGGCCAAATAGCAGCGATTTCAACCAACCACTGGAATAATTGCCGTAAAACTACAATATAACAAATTAATAATCCCTTACAATTTTGGCGGCGGTTTCAAAGGAAACTGTCATAAATCACTTGAACATTTTGCAATGAGTTAAGTACAAAATAGAAGAAAAAAATATTTTTCTCTGTTTTTTTTATTCTTTGTCATTATTCTTATTACAATTACTTTACTCCTATAACAATTACTTTCAAATATCCAAAATGTTCAAGCATAATTAGAATATTAAAATAACTAGCACTCATTACGTATAATAACTAAAAAAATAGGGCCAAAATAGATAATAGAACATAATATCTTACATGTCTTAAACATTTGAATTCCATACAAAGTCATGAAACAAAATGAATAAAGAAAGCCAGTCTTTATATTCTTGCAACAACATAGAAAGAACAAGTAAAATAACCAAAAAGCAAAAATATGTGAGGACACAAATTAAACATTGGTAGCAACTTCGTGATACTCATCATAATCTTAACTGGACTTTTGATGAGTTGTGAACCAAACATCATCAATGGGCCCCCCGTCAATTCTATGTCTGAGCTTCAAAGGGTACTCCATATGTTAGGATTAAAAATGATATTAACTCTAATGTGAATCTCTTAGAAAACAAAAGAACATACACAAGCTAATTCAAAGTCTTCATTCTTATTATAACATTACAAAACATAAGTGATATGCTCCATTATCTTGCTAATTGTATATGTACAACATCAACAGGAAAAAGTTGTTCCAGGTTTTTTATTGAGCTTACTAATGATTAAACAATTAGAACCTATCTTCCTAAAAAATAGAACATGGATTAAAATAATAAGAGAATAAAATAAAATTAGAACCTATCATTCTAAAATTATGCCAATTATAACTATTAAGTATAGTTAGTTAAGTTTAGTTGCTCTTGAAAATAATCTAGCATCTATAATAAAATAAAATGAAGTCCCTATTGGTCTAAACCTGCATGTTTGGTCTTGCATTGGCTGCCTTAGAAAGATCTCATGAACTCTTTGTATTCAATTGCTCTGTAGTTAGCTTTGCCAATTGACAACATCAAGACATAGATAGCATCAATTAGACGAAAGAACATTGTGATGTAAAAAAAATATAGATAATACATCTACTACTCTAAATTTTGGTGAACTAAATTTGTCAATGCAAATGGGTAAAAAGGTATGACAACTTGCAAAATAAAAATAGTAGGAAAAAACTAGCCCCCGTCCTAGTGGCAAATGTCCATACACAGGGAAAAACTTGAACTCCTTTATTTATTTATTATTTATTTTTTGTTATCTACAAATTAAAAAAGAGTTATGTAAGAAAACATCACCATTGTCTTTATCTTGACTGTCACCTTCATCACTTGGCATTTTCACTGAAACTTGGAAAACAATTTCAGTAGTTGAGATAGCGTGTTGTAGCAACCATTTTATCCGGCAGAAAACATACACATATCATACATTAGATACAAACCTATAAAAACAAAAACAATGAAAGTGGGTTTGGTTTATAGGTGGCAAACCATATTGAAATATAACTCAACATAATTTTCTCAAACATGTTAAGGCAAGTTGAAACTCAGTTTGAGTCCTTCAAAGTTCAAACCATATTTTAGAATCTCCATTTTCCAAACACAAACAAAAACGTGAGCTATCAACCACATGAGAAAGTAGACATAAAAAGCACAACCTTACAACATACAACTTCAATTATATTCCACAAAAGAATTACAAAAATTAAAAAAATTTCATTAAATGTTCAATCCTTGTAAAGTGTAGCATAAAAACATAACAACCCAATCCAAATCTTATCCCATGAAACATGGACAAAAACACATTTTCAAAAAAAGGGTTCTCTAAATTTGTCAAATGAGCAGTTCAATTGCCTCATTCGTCTTGCATGTGAGCAATGAGTATAGCCACATTGCTTTTTGGGTAGAGTATGGAAAATATTGCACAGGTCTTGCACCATTGAAATTTTGCAGACTGTTCTTATTCATAATCAGTACACCTTAATTAGGATGTCATGTGACAACTATTGTATTGTTCACTGGTAGAACCACACTCCAAAATAATGTGCAATTAGTGAAAAAATGGTCCTCACATAGTGATAATGTTTCATTCAACACCTTGAATTCAAGAAATATTCTCCTTTTACCTTTAATTAGTTAAACTAATACTCTAATCCTCATTCATTTTCCCATTGCTGCAACTTTATACTACATATATTAATCATACTCCTATTTGAGACCTCTTTCAGGATATCTATGTAATCTACATATCCTATATGACTTATTTTTTTTCCTAATTTAATACATAACAAATTTAAGTTGCCTAATTTAATACCTAACAAATTTAAGCTTCTTATAAGAAACTTTTTTCTCGAGAATGACTGAGAACTGTTATCGATAATTATGTCATATTACAATAAAAAAAGATTAGAACATAGTTTCCCAATTACCAATCATGATCATTTCAATCTTCCAAATGTGTCCTGGAAATCAATTAGAAACCCCATATATTTCCATGCACGACCATCTGGAAAACATAATAAGGCTTTCACCAATGCTTAGTTCAAGTGATGCTTAAGGAATGCACCACTTGATAAATTACATGCATCACTTCCATCCGATGGAAACAAAGTGTAACGCCCTAATTTTTATTGCTATGTAAAAATTTCCAAAATGCCCTTAGATAATTTTTGCATGTAATTTGAGGTTGAATAATCCTCAATAAATGAATATAACATTATGAGAAACTTGATTAGCGATTCGTGAGAAAGTCGCAAACCCCGATTTTTTTGTACGTGTAAAATGATCAAAATGCCCCTGAGGTCATTTTTACCTAAAAAATCAAAGATAACCAATCTAAATTATCTTTAAGGGGTTAGTTTAATGCTTGATAGGGGTTATATGTTCCCTAGAGATAAAAATCTCAATTCTTAATTTTTACCGTATGTAAAACTATCGTTTTACCCCTGTAATAATTTTACATGAAATTATATAATCTTTAAATTCGATTTTCATCCAAAGGTTCAAAATAACTATTTCAAATATAATTTGAAAATGTCTAGTAATTATAGGGAGTTTTTACATGAAATTACCTTTTTACCCCTAGTTGTGCTAAATAGGTTTACTTGTATAATTATGGTAATATTAAAACTCCATTTGAACTCAAATTGATTTCATTCATTAACCTTGAGTTTAAAATTAATTACCTAAAGTTAAAAATAATTACTTGAGGTAATTAGAGTCTAAGATTATCTAAGGTAAAATTAAATTACCTTTTCCGTAATTACAAGAGCTCATAAAATTAGTGATGTTAAGATCAAAGTTAAGATTACGGTTTAGGTAAAATCTAGTACACTTACATTTTCTTATCCTGAGTTTAGAACTTATGTTACAAATTGATTTTAACTCATTTGAAATGAACTTCATTTACTAGTGTATGATTTCTCTTTTTCTATCTTGTCTTGATTTGTCCTAAACACTTAATCTTATTACCATTTTCACTAATCTATCAATTCCTAATCTTTTACCTAAGTGAGTACACATCTAATATATATTTTACCACTTGTAAAACAACACCAATCTGATCCTAATGTAATCAGAAACTAGCACCTATTTATGCCCTATTACATCAAATTTTAATTGTTTTTCCAACAAAGAAATATGTCCAACCATAACACTATACCTTTACCTTTCTTTTGCATTATTTTTAGTTATGTTTAATCAAAAGAAAACCCACCCATTTCAGCCATGATGTGATCAGCCACAATGTCTCCCATTAGCTTCATATTTTATGCATTTTTCAAATAATGATACATGAACAAAATTATGACTACACCATAAGCTTTCTTTTTCTAAGTTTTCTTTAATTAAAAAATGAAATAAACCTTTCCCAAACCAGCCAAGAATGCAACGGCCAAGCACCCTCCAAAGGCCTATAAATACATACTCTTTCATTTCCAAAATGTTCACACAAACACTCATACCCTTAGCACTTGCTTACTTGATAGTTTTTTTACTCAAAGTTTGCTCAAAGTTCTCTAATTCTCTCAATACTTCAAGCTTTCTTCTTCTTCCTCATTCACATCCAAGAGACTCCATTCCCAACCTCTAACCAAGCTCTAAACCTCAAGCATACATATTCCAACCATAAATCAACTCCTAAACACATAACCTTTCCATTATGAAACACAAAATCACAAGAAAAATCCTTCCTCTATTAGTTCTCATCTTGGCCGAAATTGGAGGACTCATCAAGGACATATTTTCTTCTTCTAATTTCTCTAAAGATCAAGCATTATCTTTTGTTAACAAGAAACAACTTGGTAGGGATTTTATTTCATGTTATTTCCTTGTTCTTTGCTTATAATTTAACTTTTAATGAGCTTGATGATGAGAGCATGAAATAAGGTTCTTGGAACCATGATAATCAAGGACTCTAAAACTCATTTCCTTTGTTAAGATTAATTAAGGTTAAAGAGTTTAATTATCTAAAAGTTTTGAGCTTAACAAGATAATAAATGAACTTGCATCCATGTTTAAGTTTCAAGCTCTTGCATATCATATTTAAATTTCAAGCTTTGCATAATCATGTTTAATTTAAATTCATCACCTTAAATCTTGAAAATAATAATATGAATTTGCATCTTCATGTTTAAATTCCAAGTAATACTTTTCATGTTTATATTTCAAGTTATCACCTAAACTTTGAAGATCTAAAAATGAACTTGCATCTCCATATTTATATTTCAAGTATTGCATATCATGTTTATAATTCCAAGTTTTCACCTTATAATGATAAAGATTAAAAATGGATTGCGTAGCATGTTTATGATTCTTGCTATCACCTAAATCTCTAAAGCTCAAAACTTACCTCTTTAATCTTTAATAGGAATTCCTATATTTAAATTAAGTTAATTTTAGCCTATTGATATTCTTGGTATTGAAGTTGGTTCACTTTATTTTTAAGGATTTGATCTTGTCTTTAAATTACTCAAATAACTTTTGTTAGGATTAGAAATTTAAAGATGCTAAAGATTGTGCCTTTCTCAAGATTTTTGATTAAAAAAAATTAGGTTACTGACCTAATTTAAATAAAATGGTTAGGATGCTGATTCCAAAGGTTTGGATGTGTATAAATTACTTATAATTGATGTAAGAATTGTTTTTAGCATTTTTGAGATAAACTAGTAACTAGAAAGGATCAAAACCGTAATTTTATAAAGTTTTAAAGAATGAATTTTCTGAATTAATTCCTCACTGATTTGATACTAATCATATTATTTGAATACATAATAATTATTAGTTTTTGAAGTAAAAATTGTTTTTGGTATCTTAGAGGTTGAAAAGAATAATTACAAGTGTTCATTTTGACCGTTTTGCAAAATGCGAAAAGTTGTGTTCTAAATTATCAATTATATAATTTTGGTCAAAGGATTTTAATTAGAGTTAGTAATGATATCTGATGTGTCTATATGTTTAAAATACCATTTATAATGTTTAGAAATTTTTTTAATAAGTGTTGGTTTTTGATAAGTGTTAAAAATGAGTAACTTTGTACTTTGACCCCTAAAGCATGTTAAAATTTAGTCTATGATCCTAAAAGGTTTTTATGATGAGTTTAAATGGTTTCTAATAGTTATATGCCTCTTGAAAGTATTGGTTAATGTTAAAGATCTTTAATTTGTGAGAATGTGTTAAAAAGGGGTATTTACGTTTTGACTCGTAACCTTTGAGAAATTGCGATTTGACCCCTTTGGAGCTTAAGCATAAATATTGATAATTTGATGAAATGAATGTGATTGATATCTTGTGAAGGCAATCTTCATGTATTAAAATTTATATGGCTTAGATGTATGTTATGTAATTTGAATTATGACAAGTTATAGTTATGTTTGATTTATTAAGATGCATAATTTCATGAAGTTTTATAAACATAAAGTATTGAATGATGAGTTATGATTATATGTTCATGCTTGCATCTCTAAATAACATGCTAAGATTAAAAGTGACATAAGACACATGGAAATGATCCTCTAGACTCCCCAAATTAAAGGTTATGAAAGGTTATCCAATAAGATTTATGCAACATAAAACATATGGAAGTGATCCTCTAAACTCCCCAAATTAAAGGTTATGAGAGGTGATCCAAGGAAGTTGCATACCTATGATGAGAAAGTTGAACAAAGGTAAGAAAGTGATGTATTTTCCTCCTCTATTATCCCATATTAAATCTAGTGACGGCTAGTTAGGTTGAGCTCATCTTAGGCGATCGATGAGGTAAAGTTTTGGTGTTGAATATAAAATCGCCAAGGAAGGTGAGATGGTTGGTTTGAGATGTTGATGCAAGAGGATGGCTATTAAGGAAGGAACTTGAGAGTTTCCAATATGAGAAAGTAAATTATCATGGGTTCTCTTGCCTTTTCCATGCAAGCTAAATGGTATACGACTCATAAGGTTTGTTATATCATGCATTCATACTAAGTCACCTAAGAAACTAAAGTAAGGATGTATATTTGGTGTGTTTACTCATATGATGTTGTGTTTTGGTTTTGTGTGTTGCAAATTCATGTTAAGAGTATGCTTAAGTTATTTGCATATGTTATTAATGTACTGGAGGTATTACCACGCATACATGAGATATTTGTTGCATTTATGACATTAAAACTCATGTTAAAAGATACGGGCCTCAGCTAATAGTATTTGAAACTTAATAAATAAACTCTATACATGCTCACCCTTTTCATAATAAAACCCAAGGTTCTTAGAAATGATTACGATGACACTTGCATTAGAATAGAGAAGCCCTACTGATAATCTTATATAAGTTTCTCATCCCTTTTTCTTTCTTCCGTGTTGTCTCTAGACAAGGATGATGGTGTAGCTCGTGAATTTCTCTAAGACGCTGGCGAGGGAGTTGCACTACAAGAGGGATAAAAAAGGTCGCAATAGGAGTATGGAGATAGTTTCCCTTGGATATTGGCTTTAGGGTCATCATACACTTTTTATTTGCTTATGCTTTAGTCTCTTGATGGATGTGTACTGATGCCCTCTATGTTTAGAGGACGTCACTACTATGATATAATTCTGATGTGTTAATATTGTTTATGTCATTATACTCTATGGTTTATATATATATATATATATATATATATATTGTGATGTTGTATGTATCTGTGACTTGTCTTTATCCTTTCTTATTTATAGATAAGGCGAATGACATTAATTACTTAGCATGCACGGCTCACGTTTTGTATTTAAGTCTTAAAAAAAAATTACCCGTATTTTCACTAAGGTATTTTCAAAAATTTAAATTAAAGACTGAAAAAAAAAGTAATAACTAATAATTAACTTAAATGCGTTTTTAGGCGTATTGAGTTAAATATTAGGTGATACACAAAGCAGTCAAACAAGAAAGCTCAAAATCATTATCGGAACAAGTTATCAATCAATTAAAATCAACCATTACATGCCAAACCCTAAAGTAAAATTTTGTGACAGACGAGATTGAAGCAAAGACCCTTTCCTCTAACACCATGGTTGGTTATAAAGAGCTCAAAGAGGTTGCTATGACGACACAATAGAGCAGTTGCTGTGACGGTATAACAAGCTGCGACTTTGATGGCAGCCGATAGGGATGCACGACGATACGAGGCTTGGACCAAAAAAAGATGAGATGGGAAGGCTTGCGCGACGGAAGTGGCGTGAAAGCAAAGGATAGCGCAGTGGTCAACTGGGGCCAAGCTTCGCGTGAAGAGATCCAGTGAAGGGATTGCGACTTCGTAACATTCAGCGGGTCTCCACTATTTCTCTTGTTGGGTTCAATGGGTTTCGCAGGGAAAGGATTGCTTTTTAGTGCCGAAATGAAATACTCAGAGAAAGGGTAAAAGGTACACGATTTCCTTTCTACCTACGGCGGTTTATCCCATCGCTGTTGTATACTGGGATTAGTGGACTGGAGAGCGACGGTGGTTTCTAACAACCACAGCTAATTGACTGTCGCTGATTGCTTTGTTTCTAGTAGTGTGTGTGCGTGTGTGGTATAATTTGATTAAGTATGTTACTCAAGTTTAAAAATGAAAAACAGCATCAAGTTCACATCAAGGTCAGCAAACAATACCATATGCTTAGCAACTGAAATAACAATTGCTCAACAGATTACAAACAGAAACATATCTTAAAAAGCTTAGATTCTTCATTTAAGAGTGCTTCGAGATGCAACTGCAGAATCTCAAAGGAGAAAAGCAATATAATATCACAAAAGAATATTCTCCCACTCTTTTTTTCACAAATAGTATAAGAAGCATTATCTGACCAAAAAGAAAGTTTTGGGATTATCGAAAGCAGTGAAGATCAAATTCAACATCAGTATATTTACTGAACAAAACAATCTTGAATTTTGAACCATCATACATTTTCATAAGCAGTAGTCTTGAAGATTTCCATTTTAAGATTAAGAAACATTATGAATGGGGTGTTAATAAGTATTGGGATTTAACTCAAAATTCCATGTCGGTAAGAAATAGAAGTATTGTTAGTATTTTGGCTTATAAATATGGCTTTAGTTACTTAAATTTTGTTATCCTTCAAAAAGTGAAAGTGATCTATATGGGTAGCTTTTAGGAGTTATCTATGTGATGAAAGATTTGTAAGGATGGTTTGCAACTTCAACCGTTCAAAAGTTGCTGATAGCACGTTAAATTTTGTCTTTTTTATATTATTTTCTTCTTGCATTGTTTTCTCTATTGAGAAAGAGTTTGTTATTGTATTTGTTTGTTTGTGCTATCCAACAATAGGGTTGATGAGTTACACTAAAAATAATTGTGAACTTTAACTATTTTCACAGCCATAATCTCCTGAGTTATTGCCACCCATGAACTTGGACTCATACCCTATTACATGTATTGTAAATAGCCTTTTTTAATCATCAGGCTACGTTTTCATGGCCTTGGACAAGGAGCTATTAGATTAGAGTGTGTTAAATTAATAAATAATAATCATGTTGATTAAGAAAGTATACTATTTGAAAGACACACAGACAAAACACATTCATCGGGGTTAAAGTCAAATAACAAATAAGGTGAAAACCAATAGTACATGAGCACAAGTGTAGTTAAGAAACCAAAGTCACAATGAAATTTCACAAGCCTAAACTAAACACCAGTCTTTTTCAAAGACCTCTCAAAGCACATAATCATAGGCCTCCTATTCAATTAAGAGAAGCTAATTTAACTCAACATTTTTTTGATAATATCTCACTCAACAAAGCATTCATCTATATCCAAATTATTAACAGGGATTGAAATTGAGTAAATAAATAATCAATATGTTCTGTCAACAAGTAAATGCATCTCTCCAAGAGCACCTGAAAAATGAGTACCATGCATGATTTAACACTGTTCTGAAATGTTATTAATTCATAATAAAAAAAATTATTTTACATTGTCATTGACTATAGAAATTAAACTCAACTGTGGGAATTGTTTTTTAAACTTATTTGGGACATGATTGGAAACTATTACATATAGTCAAGAATTGTTATCAAATTATTAGGATTAGTTACAAGCTGATTGTACACAAGATTTTAATCTCGTTGATAATTTGAATAATTGAATTGAACATGTTTATTATTGGGAGGTAACTTAACATATTGTTGTAAGTATTCATGGGTAGGCCTGGTCACATGGCTGTTACCTTTAAGATGAAAGGAAATTTGATCACATATCTATTTCTTATGAAATAACGGGTGTCATCATATGTCAATTACCTATGAAATAAAGGATAGATTTGTTTACATGCCACCGCTGCTTATACGTTGGTCAATTGGAATTTGAAAGTGACCTCCTAGTATGAAAGTATTATGATGTAAAGGATTTTCGATTTACATATTTTCAATTTATGAGATGGTTTTGATGATATGTTGATTTCAAAATATATCATTGATAAACAGATTTGACATATGTTATGATATTTTGAATTTCAATGGTTTGGAAGGAACAATATATTATTTGTGGACAAACTTGGAATATATGCTCGTCCTGCTTCTGTTGTGATCAATCTTTCACTAAATCATATAACTTACTCCACTCTCCCTCTTCAGATCTTTATATTGGTGAGCACAACACTTTTATGTTATTGATTCAAACTAGTCCAAAAAGAGTTACAATGTATTTGTGCTGAACAAAGTCAAAGATAAGGCAAAGCCTATGCATTATTCACTTCTTTCTTGATTAGTTGTAATCCTAATCGTCTACTTATGCACTATGTACTTTTGTTTGTTCTCCCTAATACAAAGTGGCAATGGCACTTAGCCTGAATGACATCAAATTCATACATAAATTTATTCTTGATTTTCCTCCATTAAAGTGGCAATGGCACTTAGCCTGAATGACATCAAAAGAATAATGGGAAACAAAAACGTGATTCGAAGAGAAACATGATGTTCGATCACAATTGTTCACTACATAAATTTATTCTTGAATCTCCTCCATTTTCGCTAATACTACGGATAAACCTCAATGAGCGACCTTAAACTCAGAACTGGGGTTATCTTGTAGGTACTAAAACTGGCAGATAAAATCAGCTTGGCCCATTCTTTCTCATTTCTCTCCTTTCCGGTGACCAACACCATCATCTCCATATCATAGAAGAGCTGTGTTTCCATTGATTCATTGTCTCCTTTCTCATTGCCTATCACCATTTCTATGATTATCACCTTTCCTTCCTTGCCTTTGTTGGCGATTGCCTCCTTGCATTTCTTCAATATTTTTCACACATTGCTCATCATTCCAGTTATGCAATATACACTTGGCATTCAAAGTAACAGTACAGTCAGAACCATTAAAAAGGAATTAGATGTTGATTTGCCGCATACTGATCATACTGTTTGTCATAATAATATTATTCCTGCATCACATCAGGCTTTTAACTTGTATTGATACAAAGAAATCAAATTTTAAAATATTTATCTTTTTCTTTAAAAATTAATGTCGATTGGTATTCATAATTTACTTATTTTGTAATTAATGATTTATCATTGGTTATATTTTTTCACAAAGACGTATCTACAATCAATTTAAAATTTTAAAATAAGTCCTTTAAATTTTGTAGAAGTTAACAAGTCATTGACTATAAAGCATAGACATTAACATTGATACAGAGTTTGACATGATGATATATATGGGCACAGGCATAAAAAGGCACCAAAATCTTGTATTTGTAAGATTAGTCTTATTTTCTTCTTTACTATTGTTATGAGCTTCATTGGTAAAAAGTACAGGCTCAAGAAAATTGATGACCTTCTTTTATGCTGCAAACACAAGATATCCATATACTAGTAATATTTCCATGAATCAAATTCAAAGTCAAGTATGATATCTATCTCTGCTGAAAAAGCTGCAAGGAAATAGTTGTCATTTGATGATGCTTACCTTCAACAAAACAGCATCCACAGGAGGAATTGCCTCAAACATGTCCCCTCCAACATATTTTAGGTTCTCACTTCCTTGCAAGCCAGCAACATCATGTGGCAGATCAAACACAATGCACTCCAGTTGTGGGAATGACTTGCCAATGGCTTTAGCCATAGTCTCTTTCCCACCCCCAACATCAACCAAAGACCCCAACCCCTAAAACACCCCCTTACACTTCTCAACCAGCACACCAGAAACCAATCTAGAGTCACTTGTCATGGCATCATTAAACCTGTTACTCAGTTTTGGCTCGTGACCAGCATATTCCCAAAACTTCATCCCCTGTTCTGTGTCAAACGGTGAAGGGTCATCATTTTTGAACCAATTAGAAAGCTGATTCCATGGCATTACCAAATTTGGATCAAGTATGACATCCAAGAAAGGTGTCATACAAAAAGGATGGTCCTTAAGAAGTAGCCTAGATGCATCCGTTAGCACATACCTCACTTCTAACTCATTATCACTGATATTCTGCTGAGAGAAGAAGCCAGAACGGGTCAAGATTCGCATCAAGCGATGGATGAAGGTGGTTTTGGTTGGGTGGATTGGTAGTGAAGCAATGAGTTGTGAGAGTGGCATGGGTTGGCCATACTTGTGTATGACATCTGGTATGTTCAAGTCAATTGCACATTTAAGGGACATAGATTTTATGAACCCAAAAATGTGATTCCATATGTGGGCTTGAGCTCGAAGCAATTTAGTAGCATGCTCTTCACCCTTGGATTTCATTGTTCTTGCTGCCTGAATTTTATAGCTAGATTTGTGTTGAGTTTCACATTATATGATGAGTCCATTTATAAGGGGAGCAGGTGCACTTTTTTTCCTATAATTAGTAGGAAGAGCTTGACACACAAACGTGAGAGTGGAGCAACAGGTGCATACAAATACAAACAACAACATCAATTTTATACACCGGAACCAAATCTTCTTTCTCCTTTTCCTGTCTCATTTTCTGTTCCCTCAATAAAATTATAACACATGTATAATAGTAACATTATCCATCATTTTAATCCAATCTCTACCTATTAACTACCAATAATTTAAATATATGACAAAATTTGATTGGAGCGACACCGAAGGATAAATGAAATGGCCATAGGAGAATTGAATCCTTTGACACCACCCCAGTAAAGGGGAGTAGGTGAGCTATCACTTCAAATCATTGCAAGAAATTGGATGGAGATTGTTTGGAATACGAAATAATGAATTGAGGACTCACAAAAGTTGAAATGATTATTTATTTATTTATTTATAATCAAAATTTTAAAAGCCAAATAGTTTGAACATGTGACCTGCTAATATTATCCAGATTTCTTACCACCAGTTGAATTCTAGTGGCTTCGGGAAAAGTGTACTTGCTATGGAAGAAATATTTATGAAGAACCCTGTGTCAAAAAAATGATATTCTAATTAAATTAATTGACAATCTAGATCAAAGTTTGATATCATTCTCCAGTAGTTTAATTAGAATCTCCAGGTGTTAACGCATGATTCTCCAGTGTCAATCAAGAAGTACGTATTGCACGATATATGATTCACATTTATCCCGTACAACACGTTTTTGGTCTTTGATGGCAATCACATTGTTTATTTTATTAGTTATAAAATCATTAGAGTGTCGCGACCCAAAAACTTAAGTTTCTAAGAGACATGGATTGATAACATGGTATCAGAGTCTTTATGATTAAATAATCTAGATTTTGATTCTTATAGTCTCCACATCTAATAAAAATAATTAAATTTCAGCAAAAAGTATAGTAAACCTGTGTACACAGCTTAAGTTTTCAGAAGAGATGATTTCATGACATATTTTGCAATTTATGACAATTATAAATAATCTCAAATAGTTGAAAGTTGATATATAAATTAGGGTACGTAAAAACTCAACTTAGTTCCTAAAAAAATATTAAATAAGACAATTTATTCCACCAAGAAAATAAATTCCTCCCATGGTCCCTCTAGAATTGAAAACTATGAAAATTAAGATCTACGTGGTATATTACTATTAAATATAAAATCATTCACGTTGCTCAACAATAGAATAAGCGTTGATATATGAAATCATTTCTCCCAAAAGTTTAAATTATTAGGTTGAGCAACATGAATTGTTTTACATCTAATAGTTACAATATTAATATGGTATATGAATAGCCACATTGACATGCAAATGGTGTTGTTTTGAAAGGATTCAAGAAATCTAATCTCTTATATCATGTTGTTCTTAGTTTTGGTGGGAAAAATAAACACTTAAACAACACTGTATTACTCACAAGGTATGACTTAGTTCCCATGTATAATATAAAGTGCCACATCACTTACTTAACAACCTACATGTGTTTTCTTATTAAGGTTTAATGGATAAATTTTATAGAGAGACTAATTTGTTCTATATTTCAATTCTTAAGAGGCCACGAGAGGGATTTATGTTTTTGTAAGACCAAATTATCTGATGCAATATTTTTTATGGACTATGTTGGGTGTTTACTCTATAAATTATTAGTAATAAAATTCAAGGTTGATGCTTGCCATTGGACCAAGGAGCACTAGAGTTGTGTGTTATTTGAATCATCCTTTTGGATAGATATATTTTGGACACTTAAAGAGAGAAGAAAAAAATAATTATAAAAGAAAAAGGAAAAGGTGAACAGACAGTGGAAGAGAATAAAAGGGTGGTGTTGAGTGTGTGATGTTTATTAGGTTTACAAATATCTTCGCTCTAGAAAGTATTAGAACAAAATTTACACTAAATTTTTTAAATGCATTTTATCTATTTCACCAATCAAATTATGACAAGTGTATATTTTATTAAATGAGTAATTTAAAATTTAAAACTATGTACTCATATCAAGGAAAAAAATGCCACATATCATAATTTAATTGGAGAATTCGATGTAATAAATATAACAAACTTAATCTATTTTTTTTCCTTATTTTTACTGTTCATTAAAAGAAGAAAAAATGGTCACATGAATCGTGTGATTTGACAATCAAAATATATTAGTGATAGCCTAAGGCTCAACATTTACATGTCATTATGTTTAGAATTAAAAAATATTATTTTAACACTTAATTAAAAATAGATATCTCATATTGACTTTATTACTATTAGATATAATAGTAGTTTCCATTTATTTTATTAATTAATCACATACAATGATAAAAAAAAGTAGGAGACGCTCACTTTTAAATATTAGTTATTTGACCCGTGCGATACACAAGATGATAATGAAAAATAGTTTCATGTTCATTACTGAAAAGAAATAATAATTTAATTAAAAATAAATTATAGTAAATTGAATGTATAAATTAATTTTGAAAATAAGTTCATAGCTAAATAATTAAATAATGAACAAAATATAAATGAGTATATGCTTAAAATGAGTCATTCTATTTTATACTTTATTTTGAAAATATAAAACAAGTTAGAAATGAGTAATTTTACTATATCATGAGTCATTTAAATCCTTTCAATAAATTATAATATTTTATTTATAAAAATAAATATATATTTAATAATTAATAAAAAATTATGAATGAATTTATTTTATATTATTTTAGTTACCTCCTTTACTTTTACATCCTATTATCAAATTAAAATATCAATTTTAAAATAGTTGTTATAATTAGTAAAAAAATGAATAATCTTAATTTATGTTATTTCAATTACAACTCATTTTCTAGTTTAAAAGCAGTGTTCTAAGTAATAGAAAAAATAACAATAATTTATGTCATTTTAACTAAATCTCTCGTCCTTTATGTCATTTCAATAAATGAAATGTTTAATTTAATATTGAATTTATTTTCAAATAATTATATAGTTAAGTAATATAAATAAATATGTTCCTGAAATTAGTCATTATATTTGATATCTTATCTTAAGTATCATATAGATAAAACTAAGAAAGTTTTGCTAAACGACCTTTAGTGAACAATAAAGATATTATTTTACAAAACATTCTTATTTTGATAGATAAAATTGTTAAATAATAAAAGAGAATAAGTGAATAGTTTTATTACGTAGTTAGTCATTTACATTATTTTAATAAATTCAAATATCTAATTTATGAAAATACATTCTATAGTTAATAAAAGTTATGAACAATCTTAATTATATACGAAGTAGAGTTCTCATAATACTCAAATATTATCCATATACAATCCAAAACACAAATATTAATTATTCATCAGGAGGAGCAAAAATATGAGTATATATTCATTTTCCTTACCTCGTTCCCATTATAACTTGAAAAATAGCACAAAAACTCTAAGCCATTAATCATTTCTTGAAGCCTTATATCTCTAAGTCCTTACTTTATGCATCACACTCATATCTCAAGAAGAAATTCCAAAATAATTACTCTCAAAGAACTACTATAGGAAATTTCAAATTTTCTTATTTCTTATTTCTCACACCCTCTTACTAAAGAATTTTTCTTATCTATCGATCAAGTTAATTTAATCAATCAATTGATCTAGGATATATATAGAAACCGACAATAAAAAGAATCATTTTATGTAACAAAATATTCTTTAAATTGAATTTGATAAAAAAAAAACTAAACTATGAATTATTGATATAGCAGTTAATTGATTTGAAATATTTTAGACTTAAAACGTGATAGAGGGTTTTAAATGTATTTTTTTATTTTTATTAATATAACATTACTTGTCTATGAGAACATTGTTCTTTTGCTAATTCTAAGCTTTATCTTCATTATATTTGCACATTTATTGACCATTAAGAACCCATTTCTCTAACAATACCCACCATATCTAAATATCTATCATTTTTTAAGCTTTAATTTTCTTGCAAATATGAAAGTCTCATTTTTGTCCTTTTTTCCCCATAATATGCAATTCTTAGTGGGTTAGTTCTAATTAATAGATCATATATGTAAAATTCTTGAAATATAAACATAAGGCATCATGAGACTATAAACTCGAATAAGGAACATGAAAAATCCAAAAATATAATAAAAGTTCAAGCTATGATTGATGATCAAACCTCAACAGAAAAGTAAAAATAGTATTAATATTGTCAAATAATTTGGTTGTTTGAATTAAGAATCTTTATTTTACAAAGGAATCGGCAAATCAACCCCATAAATAAAATATCTTTTAGATGATTTACCAATTCCATTGACATTTATCTGCACCATCTGTCGAGAAATCAAGCATTAAATTATGTAAGTTGCACAAAAAATTGATTAATCCAAATTAATCAAACAAAAATTGCTAACTCATTGTTAGAACAACCTTTCTATCCATACCACTATGTCCCTTAACTAAAGAGCAAATATTGTTCTTAGTAATGAACCCAATGATAGAATCAACATCCTAAAATTTGGAATGAAACATTACAATCTATTAATTGTAGATATGCCTGTGCCCCTATGTTGCTTTTAAGTATGCAAGAAATATTAAGTATGAGAAATAGTGATTGTTATATTCATAAAAAAATAATAATTGTTATAAATATAGTAAATTGGAAAAGAATATGCATTAATTTGGAAAATAATTTTAAATTTGAAATTTGAATTTATAAAGTGGAACAATAATTTGATGGAGTGAAAACGTAGATATGGAAGAACAGTGATTCTACCTTACAATAAATATAAATTGAAAGTGAAATTTGAATTTTATTAAAATGATGGAGAGATATTTTAATAGTGTATTATTTAAGAAGACTTGTTGAAAAAGAAAATTAAAACAATATGATTGTGAATTTGAATAACCTCGTTCTCCCACTTTAAAATTTGAATTTGGAATTTAAAATTTATAATTTTAACTTAAAGAATATACATATACTTATTTGATTTAATTTATTCTTGTGAATATAATTAGAAAATTTATAATTCAGATATTATTAAAATTTAAAAATGTAAACTATTTCCCTTTTACCCTATTACAAATTTATTACTGTTAATTACTATTGATAAAGAAATCATGTATTGACTAGATTAAGAAAATTAATATTAATTCTTGTATCAATTTATAATTAGGCCTTATATCAAATAAGACCAAATTATAGAAATTAGTATCCATTTGTAATAACCTTGTAAATTTTATAATCAGCATCTTTTGCCACCATAATTGATTACAAATTAAGTTTCCATTTATAATCAACATATAGTAAATCAAAATATAATAAATCAGCATCACAAATTAGTATTAATATTGGATTAAAATCAATAATATTTATTTAATTTTATTCAAAAATTAAAAAATTAAAAAAATTAAAAAAATAAATCAAAATCTGAGTAGTAATTGAGTAGTGTGTCAATTTTAAATTTTGTTTCAATAAAAAATAGATAGGTTATCATACTTATTATTACTTGAATGATAAAAGAAATATTTAATAAAATGATTATAATCTTCAATGATTTTTTAATGATATAATATCTATGGTTATGATTTTTTAAAATTATTAATAATTGAACTAAATTTATGAAAATGGTGGGTGATGCACTAATAATAAGAGAGAAAAGAGTATATGAGAATCACTATTTAACAAAACTCATAGTTAGGTAAACTAAAATAGTACCAAAAGAAGATAAAGTACTCATAGAGCATAATAATAACTTCTAAATGAAAGCCCTCCAAAAGGCATATTGAAAATAGTACAGGGATATAAACAATAAACAAAACTTAACAATCGAGCTTAGTATCCATGATTTCCTGCGCTATTCAAATTCTATAGATGTAACAATGCTAGTCTTTAGGCATGTGCCGCATTATAGATTATTCAGCATCATTCATGCTATCAAGGAAATACTTGTGCAAGCTTATTTGGCATGTTCTCTTGAAGCACGTTATGCAGGAAGACAACATTTATACTAATACTCTTACAGAGATCGGTGCATGAGGAGGTAACTTAATTACTTTGGAATTTGGGGATCTCGCTCCCAAGAATTTAATGTTGTCATTATTAGTAGATACTTTAGGACTGATCACTTCCCAAGGCATTAGTTATCATGTCTTCATCCCTACTTCTTTATTTTCAATTGCATAAAAAAAAAAGCAAATGAAAAGCAAAAATTAACAGAAAAATAAAATTATACTATGCATAAATAAACACACAATAGTTTGATTTCAAAAATATTATAAACCAATTACCAAAAAAATACTATATACGATGGAACCCAGAGAAATATATATAAAAAATGAATTAAAGCAATAATTGAGAATAAAACCAAAAGTAAATAATTATAAAATAGTTCACATAAAAAATTACATGGAGTGGTGCATCAAGAAGATAACAAAAAAGTAAATAACCATATTATTGCTACCCCGGCCTGTACTAGGTTGAGTCTTTTTTTGTTTCTAATAATCGAAAAAACAAACCTAAAAAAAGAATTGAAACGATGAGAGCAACATGTCACAGGAAAAACGATCTTGATCAATTTATATGGCAACGTTTTAAATTAAAGTTTCGAGATATTGATGCTTAATTTGTATCAAGATTATTTTCTTTTGATATTGAATATAAATTTATGATTGATATAACTTATATCTTTTAATTAATTATGATTATAATTGATATCTCATAATTAATTATGATTTATGTGATTGATATTTGTTTATTACAATATAATTTTACTATTAAATACTAATAATCTTTATTTATATGTTAATAATATATAATAATTATGGTTATATTTTTTAAAAAAATTATAAAATTATTAAAGTTATGAAAATTAGGGGCTCTAACCAACTCTAGAAGTAACATTGAAAAACTTTCCTCCAAATAAGCCTTGAAATATTAGTATTATAAATTAAAAAATCACTACTACTTCGAATATAGTTTCATTTTACAGTACTGCATCAAAGTCAAGTTTTTAATTAATTTCCTTAGCCGATTCCTTCCCTCTGGATCAACAGTTAACAACAAAAAAATAAAAAGAAAAAGAAAATCTAACCATTATATTGTAGTACACGTGCGACATCAACAGGTTAAACTAAGAATAAAAAAAAAAGGCTCAAAATTCATAACCTACTTCAAAAATAATTTTGATTTATTGAGAATGAAAAAAAAATTTCACTATTATTTAATCATATACTCATAATTAAAATTATAGTTAAATCTCACTCCCACTTTTCAAATAATAATCTATCAAATGAAAAGATATAATTGATTGACCATCTAAAAATCTTTATATTATCCATCCATAAAAATTAAACTCTGTTAAAAATAATAATTCCCGCACGATGCTTCTACTTCTACAAAATCACATTCGTCACATATGCTCCGGAAAGGGCAAAGCCAGAGGGAGGGGCAGCTTAGTCAATTTCTTTTAGAACCTACTCATATTACAGTTTATTGGTCGACATAGAAAAAAATTAGTAAAATTAAAAGTTATAAATATATTTTTAACTAGTTTTTGATATGTGCAATGCACATGATGATAATAAATTATTATTATTAAAAATAATTAATAATTTATTTAAATATATCTTATAAAAAATTGAGTATGTAAATTTTTCTTAAAAATAAATTAATAGATAGATAAATAAATAAATAAAATATAAATATTTTATTCTATTTTATATTTTATTTTATTCTATTTTATATTTTATTTTGATTATCATGTTTATAAAGTTGAAAAAAACTCAATAGATGACCTTTCATTAGTAATAAAAAGTATATTTTATGAAAATTTTACATGTTTTGAAAGTTAAAATTATTGAATAATAGAATAGAATAAATGGAGAATTTTACTATATTATGAATCATTTATAGGGATGACAATGAGTATTCATCATAGATGAAAATGCTCTCAATCCTGTTTAGAATTTGCCTCTTGTTCTCATCCCCATTCTCGTCCCAGGTTCCCCTTTTCTCATAATTTCCTGCAAGAATTTGAATCCCTATGCATATTTTCACATTTATTAAAAAAAATTCAAAAGGAGAAATTTTTTTAAAATACTTTGAAATTTGAAACATAAGTATTCATAATAACAAATCCTACTAATACAACATAATCCAAATTAAAATAAAAATACATACACAATATGCAAATCCAATAAATAATAAATGGTGAATTGACGGATCTCCTTGTGTCGGGGACCTCATTCCCCATCCTTGCCATGTTTAACAAATGAGGGTTTTGCCCCCGTCCCGATGAAGACTAATCCTATCCCCATTCCCCCATCATTATGGGTAATTCGTGACTACTTGCTTCAGCGAGTTTTTATTCATCTCTAGCAATTATATCTTTTTAGTAAATTAAAATATTTAATTTTTAAAATATAAAAAAATATTTTTTAATTAATAAAAGTAATAAATAGATCTAATTTATGTGATTTTAATTACATCTTCTTTCCTTGTATAATATTTTAGTAAATTAAAATATCAATTTTAAAGTATATGTTATAATTAATATATTATAATTAGCAAAAAATAAAAAATAATCCTAATTTATGTCATCTCAATTATTAGAGTAGTGCATCAATTACACAATTATTTTTAATAAAAAAAGTAATGCAATTTTTTAATTTTTTAAAATAATTTATTAAATTATTAATGTCATTGTCAAAGAATTGTAAATTGTAGGGTTGATTTTTAAAATATTTTAATATTAAAAAATCAAAGTCATTTTTCTTAAAAAAATAAGATGAAAAATTGTGGAATTGAAAAGTTTGAATGTTTAAGCTGCTGAAAAATTAAATATGATGTAATGAGACATGTAGATAGATATCTTTTTTCATGATTTTCCAAAGCTTTGGAGACTTTTCAGGAAAGAGGAATAATTGAAAAAATAGATCGTTGATATTTTAGGAAAGAGATAGATTTCGAAAAAAAATTAAATATCCAAAATATCCAAAATAAATTCAAAAATTAAATATCCAAAATAAATCTAAATATATAATTGAATCTTTTCCAATATTTAAGTTGACGAATGAATTTTGAATTTTTGGTATATTTATTATTTTTTATAGTGGTTTTTGAAAATTATGTTTATGCAAAGGTGACCTTTCTCTTTCAAATATACAAATGGCATTATTTTTTATGCTTTTCAATTTAATTTTATTTTTATTAATAACATTATAACATTTCAATTGCAATATTTTAAACATTAGAAAGATTTTAAGCCCTGTAATATTTTGAATATTTAAAAATTATGAAATTGAGGAGCATAATGTTCAATATAGAGTATACATTAATAGAAGAGAAATATAAAGGTATAATTAGAAAAACAAAATTAATAATTACAATGCAAATAAAAATTTAAAAACTTGCTTTAAATAGAAAGGTTGAGAAAATGGTGAGGCATAACTTTCTCTATGAATAACACATGGCAAAACTTTCTCTAAAATGATTCTAAATTATTAGTAGTATAGAGCCAAGAGTATCTACCTCATTAATGATATTCTTTTGGTGAGTAATTGACGGTTTGCATTCATGCACCCGTTTTTCTCTATAACTCTAGGTATATTACATCATTTTGTATGCTAGAATGATTAATATATGGTAGATTTGTGTCTAGTTATGATTGTGGATCATTAAATAAAGTCATGGTTATTTGTAGTATTTTAATGAATAAATATGTTTAGGAGCTTCTAGTGCTTTTAATCACTTCCTATGAGTGTTATTTGGTTGTAAGAACTTTCCATGTTGGTGCATCAAGACCGTAGAGAAGCTTGGAGCAATTTGGAATTGTAGAGGTGTCAGCAAAAACTGACCACTATACAATTAGTAGGGAGCAATTTTATGAAAAAGCCATGGACTAGATTGTTATAGCAGTCGCCAGATGGAAGTTCTCATGCGAGAACAGGTTAGACCACTATAACAGTCATGCGAGGCCCAGCCCTGTCCATTAGTGCATCACTTATTATCAAATGGGTAATAATTTTTGGCATGTAATTCACATATTATAAATAGCTTTTAGGTCAGAACAGTAGAGGACATCTTCCAAACTCAGTTTAGTGTTGCTGTCACTTTCTTTCTACTATCTCTCTACTTTCTTTCTTTAGGATTTTTAATCATTCCAGGCTCCATTTTAGGTTTTGTTTGGGATTTTGAATGCTTTTTTCAATACTTTTGTTATAATCCTCTATCCATGGAGGAATAGTTTCTTTACTCAGTGCAATGATTACTAAGGATCAAAGGATTATGTTTAAGATTATTTTGTTTTAATTTATTTTATGATTTGGCTTTCCAATCTTCTTCTTGTTCTCTCTTATATTTTTGTGTTGATTAATACAATTGTTTTTTTGAGATATCATGCATAGTTAAGGTTCCAATAGGGCACAATATAACTGATAGTTTAAAGTATATTTAATTAGTAAAGGGGATTGGAATTGATTCTAATAAGAATTATTAGGTTATTGCGATTAGTGTTCAAGCTGGCACAATCATATAGGGATTGCGCTTGTGATTTCCTAGTGTTTGTGTTAGCCAAATTTTTGGTTAGTTGTGTGATTAGTTCACTGCCAAGTAGAATTACATAATTAATTATACGATTATGAATTAGTGAAAATAACCACCTCCATGAGTTATCCTTTTGAGCCAATGATAATTAATCTTTGATCCACCGAACTCTTTTTGCAAGTAGCTTTTGTTTATTGATTTACTTCAATTAATTTAATTTCTGTAATTTCTTAACAAAACCCCTAATCACTCAATTAATTGGTAGCATTTCCTTCTAAGACGATTTGTGTTGTGTCCTTTACTACATTTTCTTAGTGCAACTTGGCATTGAATGAATTGATAATTTGTTTAGGGGTAGCGATAGCTCCAATCAAATTTTGGTGCTATTACTGAAGAAGTTAGGCTAGTTAATTTTTTATAATTAATTTTTAAAATAATTTTTTGTTTCCTTTTTTATTTTTCATTTGCAAAAAAAATTGTTATTTATTTTATTTTATTTTTGTTATTTTCTTATTTTCTTGGTTCCTTTGTATGACTCGATCCTTGCTTGACACTATCTTAATTCCCTTAGATCTTTAGGAATAATTTAAATTTTATCATTTGTTTGCTACTGTTTCAAGTGGCATGGCAAATATAAATAGAACCTTGAAGGAGTTTGCTGCTCTTGACCTTACTTATTAGCTGTTGGGGATTACCTACCCCAACCTTGAAATGGATTTTGAGTTGAAGTTTGGGCTCTTGCATCTTATGCCCAAATTTCAAGGCTTGCTTGTAGAAGACCCACAAAGACACTTGAAGTAATTCTATATTGTCTGTGCTGCCATGAAATCTTAGGAAGTTACAAAGGATTAGATAAAAAATTAAGAGCTTTCCCGTTCTCCCTTAAGGGTGCTAGTAAGGGTTGGTTTATTACATTCCTCATGGGGCAGTTGACATTTGTGTTGATATGTAGAGATTATTTCTTAAAAGGTTCTTCCAATCCTCAAAAGCAACCACCATCCGAAAAGACATTTTTTGCATTCGGCAACTATAAGAGGAGTCCCTATATGGGTATTAGGAGAGATTCAAGAGGCTCTATGAAAGTTGTAAACAATATCAAATTCCTGAGCAAATCCTCATTCAATACTTTTATGAAGAGTTCCTAGCCTCGAATCGTAGTATGCTTGATGTCGTTAGTGGGCTTACATTAGTATACAAGACTTTAGTTACAGCCAGAGCATTGATTGGAAATATGACCAATCATTCACAGCAAATTAGATCTACGGCCAATGTAAGTATCAAATGGGTGCATGATGTATCCAATACGGAGACTAGCAGAGTAGAAAAGAAGCTTGAGGAGATGACTAAAATTTTGAAACATATTACTTTGAATTAGTTCAGACAGGCTCCTCCATCCCAAACAACTTGTGGTATTTGCTCTTGTGATACCCATGCCAATAATGTGTGTCCATAGCTGCAAGAAAACCTCACTTTAGTTTATGCTCGCCATGTATTCCCTGCTAGATCTCAAAATCAGAACAACAAATAAAGGGGAGATCATCCCAATTTGAGGTAGAACAACTCATCATAGCAACAACAAAAGTATCCCACCCCAGCAGAGATAATAGAGTAACCCATCTGTCTACCAATAGCTACCTGCTGCTCAATTAACTGTCCCAGCCTCTAGTTATGCTTACCTCTTCTATCAACTTTGAGGTTTCACTTTAGGATAATACGAAATGATGATGGATCAACAAAAGATGATGTTGGAAATGCAGACAAAAATTAATCCATTGAAGGATGCTTAGAGTTCATAGGTTCAGCATCCTAGTTCCAAATCCTAGAGGTAGTGTCAGTGCCATTGCTTTGAGGTCTGGTATAGTTTTGCTTGAGGTTGTTGGATCACATGAGCAGAGTGGTGATGAGCAAGGTGAGGTACATGACCCTATAGTGTAGTAGCCTGAACCTGCACCTCAGTATAAGAAGTCAATTGAACCAGTGGAGAGGTCTATTCCATGACCTTTCCTTCAGCGATTCCCTATGCCGAAAAGGCCAGACAAAGAAAAATTGGAAAAGGAGCTCTATACTTTTAGGAAGGTGGAGGTGAACATGCCCATGTTGGATGCCACTACATAGATTCCTAAATATGTTAAATTTTTTAATGATCTGTGCATCAACAAAAGGAAGCTATAGGGCAGTGAGAAAGGAAAACTGATTAGGGGTGCATGCCTTCTTCATTATCAAGCTAGGCAATTTGTCACCTAAATGCAAGGATGCGAGCATATTCAATGTTCCTTGCACTATTGGGAACTTGCATATCAAGCAACCCATACCTAACTTTGGAGTTGGCATTAATGTTATGCCTAAGCCACTTAACAAGTTCTTGCATTTTAGGGAGCTTAGGCCTACCGGGTTGACAATCCAGCTTGCCAACTGTAGCATTATAAAGCTAGATAAGGCATTGGAAGATGTCTCGATAAATGTAAATGATTTAATATTCACTGTTGATTTTTATGTGCTTGAGATGGAGAATAATACTGATGTCAGCAGCCATACATTAATCTTGGATAGACCTTTTCTTAAAACTAATAGAACGAAGATTGATATTTATGCCAGCACATTATCTATTAAGTATGGGGACATAAAGTTCAATTTTGTTTGACTGGTGCTATGAAATTTCACTTTACGAAACACTATGTGATTAGCATTGATTTTGTAACGCTCCGATTTTCTGTCTGAGAGAAAAATGATCAAAATGCCCCTGAGGTCATTTTCTGTCCGAAATTCGAGGATAGCCGGCCTGGTAGTCCTCAAAGGGTTAACTCAATGTTTGAAGGGGATTAGATGGTCCTTGAGTGGTTTCGGAAACGAAAATCTTGTTTTCTGTAGTTTTGGCTCAAAATGACCAAAATACCCCTATAGCGTTCTTACGCGGGTAAAGGTGCCGTTTGAGCCCGAAACTTTTCCCGAAGGTTTAAAATGATGTTTTCATGTGTTTAAAAGTATTTGTTTAAGTCTCGGTGGTCTCGGGAAATTTTTGTGCAAAATTATGATTTTACCCCCAAAATAGTGCCGTTTGAGTTTAATGATGTAATTAAGCAAACCTAAGCAATATTAGGCTCTAATCAAAAATTAATTAATTTTCATAATTAATCTAGAGTCAAAATAAGTTATTAAAATTAATTAGAACCTAAGATTGCTTAGATTAGACCTAAATCTTTTTTTAAAACTCAAGATTCCTAGTCTTGGAATCTTGAATAGTGTTATCTCTCTCCAATTCCTTAAATTAAGGAATTGTGTCTAGAATTGTTTACACAATAAAATGAGTTTTTATCTCACTAATGAAGCAAGAGCACTCCCTAACCTTGTCTTGAAATCCTTAATTACACCCTTAGTCACCTAAACACTTTCTCACAAATTCCTAATCTTAAGCCTAATCCAAGATACACCTAAACACATCACTAAACACTTTCATCCCCCTTGGATGCTCCAAGAATGGCGCCACCTCACCTCCAATATCCATCACATGTTTGGATTCTTGCACTCAAAGAGCCATACCTTAAGCCATACCTCACCATGCTTTAGGCCATACCTCACCATACCTTGAACCATGCCTTTGAATGACCATTTGAAGAAGATATTTTCCATCCTTTCCTTCCTCAAAATTTCGGCCACCCTCTTCATTCCTTCACCCTTGGTTTTGTGTTTCTATAAATACACATGCAAATGAACTTGTGAGAACCTTTAGTTCATCTGCTAGCTTTGAGTTTTCAAGAGTTATCTCAAGTTCTCTCATTTTCTTCAAAAGTTCTCTTCTTCTTCATCTTCTTCATCTCCACCAAAGAGCCACCCCTCACAACCTCAAACCACCACACGGCCACCCTAGATCACCATTCAAACACATAAACTTTTATCCTTGCACAAAAACTTTTCCTTCCTTTTTGTCCTCTTTGGCCGAAAATCCAAGGACCACTTGGAAGCAAGATTTCTTCTATTTTCACTTCAACAAACAAGCTTTCCTCTTCACCACTTGATAGGGATTTTGTTCTAAGTGTTTCATTCATTTAAGTTCTTATTTAGTATTGTACTTTATGATTTTTCTTGAAACTTTTTAGAACTTCTTTTCTTCCTCTTTGATTTTTTCGACTAAGAGCCTTTGGGAACTTGGAAGTGAGAGCTTGATGAAGAGGAATCCATGATGATATTCATCACTTGTGTAACCTCTAAAGCTTGATCTTGGTTCTTGAGTAAAAGATGTCTTTGGTTTCTTCCTTTCTTGTTCCTGAGAAACTTAACTTTGATGATGTCCTAAAATGAATATATGAACTCAATGATGACGACACATGATGTTAATTTTAATACATCATCAAGATCATAGCCTCTAGAGTTTTAAAGTCTCAATCTTTTCTTCCCATGGTTTTGGCCACTTTTCCTTTTCTTTAAGATCATTTGTTCTTTTAATCCATTTCCTTGAGCTTGATGATGAAGTTCACACCATATGGTTTCTCTAAAAACCTTGGTACAAGAACTCTAAAGCTTGCTTTATCTTACTAAGATAAGTTTGGGTTGAGGTTTAAGTTCCTTTAAAGTCTTACAAGAGCTCTAGTGAAGAATGTAAAAATGAACTTGCATTCATATTTACTTTCCTTTCCTAGCATATTTATTTTTGGCCATCACCTAAAATGTAAAGATTAAAACAAGAGTTATATTTCCATATCACCTAAGAATTAATCTCGAAGCTCGCCTATTTCGGCCTTAAAGTCAATTGTTGTGGAGCCTAGAGCACTAAAATAAAGAATTGGACTTGCATTCATGTTTACGTTTCCTTGTCTAGCATATTTATATTTCAAGTTATCACTTCAATCCTAAAAGATAAAATGAACTTGCATATTTACTTTCAAGTCTTGCATATTTATTTTCAAGTCTTGCATATTTATATTTCTGGCACCTCATATTTATATTTCATGTTCTTGCATCTCATATTTACTTTGAAGTTCTCACTTTACTTTATAATGAAAAATAAAATGGGATGCATAGCATGTTTACATTTTGTCATCACTTAAAGACTCTAAAAGTTCAAAGACTTGCCCTCTTTATCTCAAGTTAAAGTTTGGTCATGAAAACATCCCCATGGAAGCATATTTTGGCCATATGATGATGATGAACTTGATGTGAATTCCATCTAGCCACAAGAGCCAACAAACTATGTTCTAAGATTTTCTTTAGGTCTTAAGAGTTTTATAAGATCATTACCAATGAGATTTATGAGTTAAACCTCTTCTAAACATGCCTTGAATTAGCTACTGCCCTATGGTTATTTTTAGTCTCCTTTTATAAAATAAAATAGGTTTCAATGAGTTTTAGAAGTCTTAAGATGATTTCAAGAGATACTAGTAACTTGTATGTATTAAGGGCATGATTTTTTAATGATGCTTGAGCTTTAATATTTCAGTTCTACCCATATGTGCTTGCTGCTGTATGATGTCGTTTTGGTATGTTAGAACGTGTAAAAATTATATGTGTTGCGGTAGGAGCTTTTCTATACATGTTAGGAAAGAAACTAGTCTTACAGAAAAGCCGTAAAGTTAAGTTTTGGCGTAGTTTTGACCCATTTGTTTTTAGCCACTGCCAAAACTATTTTAATGGGATAACATTCAGTTTAGGATTATTTAATTATGGAAAACTTAGTAACATTTGATGTAGAATTGATTTTTAGCACCTATAGAGAAACTGGTAACTAGAAAACCATAAAAGTACAATACTAGAACACTTATATTAATTAATTTTTTGTTTCTATCCAACAACCTTATAACAGAGTAAACATGGTTTATAATCAGTTCATAGGCATAGGAATGCCCCATAATTGATTTAGATTTGATTTATAGCGCCTTAGGCAAAGACAGGACGTAGAAAGGGTCTAAAACGTAGTTTCTAGAACCCCGTAATTGCAAGATTTAGAAATTGAAAATCTGTATGGATTTGTTCCTAAGCATAAAAATTATTGAGAATAATTATTTATGAACCTATAGGTGCATAAAAGGATAAAAACGAATGTTAGCGTAAGTAGTTTTCAAGATTTAGACTCGCAAGGGTCAAAGCATAAGACGCCATAGGTCCTAAGACATAATGAGCTTTATGACTTCAAGTAGATATATGTTTAATTATGAGAATGACTTGAGCATAGCATATGCATTAGCTGAGTCCGGTCCTTGATTCCGGCAAACTAGTTAGGAGCATACTATCTTTTAAAAATGTTAAAGTAATGATGTGATGACGTATATGCTATGATGAGTTTGACTATATAACTTGATATCCTATGTTGATGTTGAATGGCTATGCATGCTTTATATATTTTGTGGCATAAAGCAAATTTGAGGAAATTCGGTTTACAATTGTGATGCTGTCGAATTTCCATCAAATTTGAGAACCTAGAAAAGTTTTTGAAAACTCCATGAGATATGTCCTGGGTGACACCGGTTTGGCCGAGCACCCCCAGGATAGATGTGATACGTTCTGGGTGATATCAGTTCTGCCGAACACCCCTAGAACAAATATGACATAGTACCGAGATGCATTTCTCCTGCTACGGTGAGGAGAAAGCAAAACCGTGGGGGGTATGGACATCGAGTCTGCCGAAGCGAACAATACTACTATGCACTGGATGCCAGTAGATGCGTTTCGGAGAAGAAATGATGAATTACCCCCTATATTATCCCATATTAAATCTAGTGACGACTAGTTAGGATTGAGCTCATTCCTAGGCGATAGGTGAGATGTAGTTTGGTGACCAAATTATTGCCAGGACTGCTGAGTCGGTTGGATTTTTGGTGAATATGTTAAGAGGGTGGTCTTTGAGAAAAAGAACTTAAGAGTTTGACTTATGAGAAGATGTCACATGAAAAGTACTGTGCCTTTTTATGCCACGTATATGATTTATGTTTCTTTATGTTGGGTCCAAGTATTATGATTTTCATGTTAATGTGCATATGGTATTGTCATGTATTTATCTAATATCTGTTGCATTCATGTCATTAAGACTCATACTAAAAGACACCCACTTTGGATAAATAGATTTGAAAAGTCTAAAACTAAACCTTATGCATGTACACCTTTTTCATAAATAAAACCGAGGTGGCTGGGGACGATGACGATGACACCTGTGTTAGAGTCGGAAATCCCTATTGAGAATCTTGAATGAGTTTCTCATCCCTTTCTTTTCTCCCGTGTCATCTCCAGACGAGGATTACAACGAGATTCGTGACTTCTTCTAAGGCTCGTGCTTAAGGGTCACACTAGCAAACGAAGCAGAGGGTCACTGCAGAAACACGGATAGTTTAGTTTTTGGATTGGTACTTATCTAAGGTCGTAGGCGGATAAGGAACACTCCATGTATATGTGCATGTTTTGATATAAATGATGGTACAATGATGCTAGTAATTTATGTATCTATGAAGATGTGATGATATTATATTGTTATGTATAATACTATATTCCATGATTATGTATGGTGTGATTACTTTTCTTGTACGTTATGGTTATGACGAATGTTAGGTTAGCGCGCAGCTCACGTTTTGTTTTCAAGTTTCAAAAAAGGAAAAATTTATTCGTATTTTCTGCTAAGTATTTTAAAGAAGGGTTTTAAAGAATGGGACTAAAAGAGTAATATATTAATGTTTAACCTAAATACGTTCTCTGAGTATTGGGTTAAAGATTAGGATGTTATAGATGTCATTAACTCCTTAATAGAGGACACATGTCGTAGTTTGCCTATAAGGTTACACATTGCCCTTCCTAATTTCTTCTTCTCCCATGGGGTATGATGATTCTATTTCTTTAGAGCTGACCTCATTTGCAAATATAGGTACTTTTCCTAGGTAGCAGTCACCAGTTTCAGAGTTATCTCATGACCATTGAAGAAAAAGCTCCATATGGGGCAGATGATCTTGCTACATGAGCCTCGAATGAAACTAATAATTAGGAAGTCAAAGCCCATAAGGAAAGGACCATTCTTGGTCAATTATGTGCACCTCTTTAGTGCAGTTGAGTTAAGGCACCAACTAAAGAACTTCCATTGAGCTCCCAAGGATTTAGGGGTTGAGATAGGAGTTCTGTAGGTTGATGTTGCACATTCTTCATGAGGGTCCTAATTGTCTAACTTAGGGACATTAAAGCAAATTGCTGTATGGGAAACAAACCACCATGAGGAAGTTTTTCTTTCTGTGTTCTTTTTTACTTTTCTAAATTTTATTTCTTTTCATTTTTAGTTTTGACTCTTACATTTCATTTTGTTTTGTTTGTGTCTGACACATTTCCTTTTATGCCTTTGAGGTTACATGCAAAGGTAAACATCACATGAATTGTGTTGAGTTGCTTGGCATTGACTTTATATTTTATTGCACACTTGATGATTTACTATGATGTTTGGATTGAGCACGTGCACTTTACTTGTAAGTTTTTGAGCCTTTTGTTTAGTTTGGACTATCATGCGCCATAGTTATTTGTTCATGTATGTTTTCCTATTTGGATTTGCATTCTAGAACTTGCATAGGATCTTATTTGAAAATATATTCCCATGTGCATCTTGAAAGTGATTAAGGCATTTTTCTTATTTTTAGCCACTTGACCGTATGGCCAACATTTGCATATTACCATTGTCTAGCCCCTTTGAGCCTTATTTTCTATTCTTTTATTTTATCACATCCTTAGCCAAAAGTGAAAAACCATGAAAAATCCTAACCTTTTAAGCTTAGGTGAGCATTTGTCCATTTCTCTATATGCTTGAGCATAAGTGTAGGGAGAGCATGAGGACATGGTGCACTTTAAGTATGAAGGATGGACAATATGTATCTATAAGTGGCCAACAACATTTTTAGCAAGTAGCACAATAATAAAGCAAAAGATAAAAATAAAAAATAAAATTGATTGAAAAAAATAAAAAGAAAACAAAAATGTTGAAAAAGTTTGTATGAAGGTATGTCATATTGCAAATAAAAAGCCTGTGAATATGTTAAGTAGGACAAAGCTTACCCTTAGGAATTTGTGCTCTTGGTATATGTATTTGCTCTTTTTTGACTAGAAGTTTAGCTTTATTGGCCTATATATTTTTCCACCTTCACCCAAGCCATATTACAATCCAAAGCAAAGTCCTCTTGATTCAATATGTTACGTGTGTAACAAAAGGAGAATGATATCTATGGAAAGCCTATGGTAATGCATTTTCATTTGAGTTGATTGAGTGTGCATCTTAGCTCTAAAAACTTGAGTGAATGAGTGGCAAACATTGACCTTATAAAGATTTTTATACTTGAGAATAAGACTTATTTCTATTGATTCTATGATCCCTATAGGGCTTGGTTAGCGAGAATTAATTATTGGGGTCCATGCATCATGTATGTAGATTCTTTTTTGTATGCTATGTTCTTGTTCATGCCTTGCTTGTTCAGGTCTTCTTTGATTATTGGTTGGCAAGGTTACTGTTTGTACATCTAGGTCCACTAGAGTGGTGTATTGTTATATTTCATACATCATGCATTTTTAGAGTTAGTAGAGTCAGGATCTTACTCTTTTTGCTATTGCATCTGAGTTCCTTGCATAAGGACATATAATTATTTGACTGTGGAAGAGTTTAGTGAGTTGCCTTCATATACCCTTTTTCCTCTATAACTCTATTATTTATGCTAGAATGGTTAATATATGGTAGGTTTGTGTCTAGTTCTCATTCTATATCATTGAATAAAGTAATGGTTATATGCCCCATTTAACTGAATAAATGTGTTTTGGAGCTTCCTATGCTTTTAATATTTTCTTATGAGTGTTATTTAGTTGCTAGAACTTCTTGTATTAGTGCATAAAGACCATAGAGGATCTTGGAGCAGTTTGGAGTTGTACCAATGTCAATAGAAATTGCTATAGATCAGCAGGGAGCAATTTTGTAAAGAGGCCAAGGACTATAATGGTCACCAAATGAAAGTTCTCATGCTATAACAAGGCAGACCACTATATCAGTCATGCGAGGCCTAACCCTATCCCTTAGCACATCATTTATTATGATATAGGCCCCAATTTTTGGCATGTAATTCAAATAATATGAATAAATTTTAGGTCAAAGTAGTAGAGGACATTTTCCAGACTCAGTTTAGGGTTACCACCACTCTCTGTACTTTCTTTCTCTAGGATTTTTAGGCATTATAATCTCCATTTTAGTTCTTGTTTAGATTTTGATTACTTTCGTTAGTACTTTTATTGTAATCATCCACCCATGGAGGAGTAGTTCTTTTACCAGGTGTAAGGAGTACTAAGGATCAAAGGGTTATGTTTGAGGTTATTTTATTTTAATTCAATTTATGGTTTCACTTTCCAATTTTCTTTCTTCTTTCTCTCTCTCATATTTTTCTGTTGATTAACACAATTGTATTTTTAATTTGTGAGCCAGCTTTGTTTATGCGTATATATGTGATTGTGAATGTCATGTATAGTTAGGATTCCAATTGGGCATAATTTAACTGATAATTTAAAGTATACTTAATTGGCAAGATGGGATTGGAATTAATTATATTAGGATTTAGGTTATCGTGATTAGTGTTTAAGTTGGCATAATCATATGGTGATTGCAATTCTAATTTCCTAGTGTTTTGTGTTAGCCAAACTCTTTGTTAGTTGTTCGATTATATATGTGACTGCCAAGTAGAATTACATCACTAATTATGCAATTGTAAATTAGTGAAAATAATCACCTCTGTGAGTTATTTTGTTGAGTTAGTGATAATATAATCCTAAATCTACAAGAACTCCTTGTATAGGTAATTTATTTAATTAATTTTTCTTACATTACTTTATAAACTTTTGGCAAACAAAATTCACCCAAGGACAATGTATATTTATAAATAGCCAAAATAATTTTCAGGAGGTGGTGCCCTAAGAAAGCCGAAAAAAAAAATAAAAGAATCAATTTGATTGAAAAAAATACCAAAAAGAAAAAACCAAAAAAATTGAAAAAAGTTTAGATGAAGGTGTGCCATATTACAAATCAAAGACTTGTGATTGTGTTATCTTGGACAAGGTATACTTTTAGGCACTTGTGTTCTAGTGTATGTATTTACTCTTCTTTGACTAGAGGTTTAGCTCTATTGGCCTATATATTTTCCCACCTTCTTCTTAAGCCCAATAAAACCCAAAGCAAAGTCCTCTTGATTTAGTATGCATATGTGTGTAACAAAGGGAAATGAGACCTATGACAAGCCTATGGTAATGCATTTTCATTAAGGTGATTGAGTGTACATCTTAGCCCAAAACACTTGAGTGAATAAGTGGCAAACACTGGCCTTATGAGAAATTTTATATTTGATCCATGCATCATGTATTCATGCCTTACTTATTGAATTACTCTTTAATTATTGGTGGGAAAGCTTACTATTTGTACCTCTAGGTCCAACAAATTAGTGCATTGTTTTATTTCATATATCATGCATTTTTAAAGTTGGTATATGTTAGCTCCAGAACCATTCAGAAAGCTTTAAGGCAATATATTTTCAATAATAACAAAACCAATTTAAAGAAATTACCTTGAAAAGCGACTAATATCTACCTTAAGCATATAGGTACTTCCGGATTGCATAATATGCACTCAAAGCGAGAATAATTTCACTTTACATGTGCAAACATGTTTTGTCTCTGTTAAAGAGATTGAGCCTAATAGAAAGTGAACACATACATGCCTTATCGATGAAAGGAAATCAAATCAAGGGCAAGAAACCAAGGCACGGGACTTCAAAAAGTAGCATGGGACTTCCGAAAATAGCATTGGACATCAGAAGGTATGTTCAAAATGAAGATATCAAGCAAACTTTGATAACAACGTGTTACACAATTGTCAATCATCATGATCACAATTCTTTCCTCACCAAAGAGGTTGGATTGAAAACCAGAGATTGAAAAATCATCAAGGAACTGATACCGCACATCAAAAAGTTCTCTTACAAGAAATAGTACGCTGTACAAGAAAATGAGGAAAGTTTGAAATTCAAATTTGAATTAGAAAAGTCAAAGCCTGGTATTAGAACAGGTGTGATATCTCTTCTGCCATCATGATTAACTACCCCAGCTTCTTGAAGAAAGAGTTCAAAAATCACGTTCAGAAAGTAACAGTAGTTTATGAAGCGACATTAGAAACATCACCTTGCAACGGCTTCTGCAATAGCTCTGATAGACAGACAGGCTACTCTTCTAAACTGGATTTCCAAGACACAAATGGATGATCAACATGTGCCACTTGGAGATTTGATCAAGGGCAACAGTCACAAGGTAGACCATTTATAAATAGAGATACTATTCTCAAATGAAAATGCAAATTGACACTGCCAAAAGCGAAAACTCTATGGAAATCTCTCCTCACATCTTATAAAGTTCAGCATATCATCTAATCAGTTCCCTTACTTGTAAAAATTTTCTTTCTACATTCTTGAATAGTTATATGTTCTTCCTAGAAAGAAATGATAGAAAGAAGTCATTCAAGTTATCCCATGTCCATCACTGTAAATATTAAGGAAACTTGAGCGTAAGTTAGTTTGAGTGGCAACCCAAACATAAACCTCAGTATCCTCAATCCAGTAGTGATCGCTGTAAGATAGCTTGGAGAGGCTAATGTAAAACTATTTACAACGTGACAGTAAGGTGTTTCTACTAGTCATGGTTTAGCTTGGAAAAGCTAGTGAATAACTACTCGGCATGTGACAGTAAGGGTTATTTACTGGTCACAGGTTTCAGCTTGGAGGCTTTAGTAAATAACTACTCGATATGTGACAGTAAGGGCTGTTTATTGGTCACGGGTTTTAGCTTAGAGAAGCTAGTGAATAACTTCTTGGTATGTGATAGTGAGGGCAGTTTATTGGTCACAGGTTTCAACTTTGAAGAGACTGGTGAATAACTACTTGGTTCAACTTGAAGAGGCGGGTGAATAACTACTTGATTCAAATTAAAGAGGCTGGTGAATAACTACTCAGTTTGTGACAATAAGGATTGTCTACTGGTCACAAGTGAGAGCTTGAGAAGGCTAATGTAAAGATTATCATGTTTTTCTTTCTTAGATTGAGAAAGATATTTTTAGTGAAACCTCAATGTGTGTTGAGTACTGGATGTAGGCAAATTTGGCTAAACCAGTATAAAAATATTTGTGTCAAATCTTCTTCTCCCTAATCTCCTTTATTTTCTCTATTATGATTTACAATTTAATATCTACTGAAATAACTTTTTAGTCATTTTGCTACTTATCCTATGCTTCAGTAATCTAGTTTCTAAAATAGCTAATCTTATTTATGCTGTACTTCAAGCTTAATGCTTGATAGTATTTTGTTAAATATTTCAGATGTGAAAAAGAAGCAAAGCATGATTTAACCCCCTTTTCTTGTGCACCTTCATACTTATAGTATAGTTAGGAGTCGAATCTCTTTGCTATTACATCTGAGTTCCTTGCATGAGGGCATGCAATTATTTAAGTGTGGGGGAGTTTGATGGGCTGCATCCATGCCCTTTTTCTCCTTTGTAACTCTAGACATATCGCATCATTTTATATGCTATAATGGTTTATATATGTTAGATTTGTGTTTTGTGTCTACTCCTTATTGTGCATCATTGAATAAAGTCATGGTTGTTTGTAAAATTTTAATGAATAAATGTGTTTTGGAGCTTCCTGTGCTTTTAATCCCTTCTTATAAGTGTTATTTGGTTGCAGGAATTTCCGATGTTGATGTATAAAGACCATAGAAGAGCTTGGGGCAAATTGGAATTATAATAGTGTTAGTAGAAACTGCTAAAGTAGTTAACAGGGAGCAATTTTGTGAGGAGTCCAAAGACTAGACTACCATATAATGGTCACCAGATGGAAGTTCTCATGTGGTAATAGGGTAAATCACAATAGCCTTAATGCGAAGCCTAGCCTAGTCCTTTAGCACGTCATTTATTACTAGAAGGTCCCTAATTTTTTGCATGTTATTTTCAAAGTTTAAATAGCTTTTAGGTTAGAACAGTAAAGGACATCTTCCAAATTTAGTTTAGGGTTGCTGTCGCTCTCCTAATCTCTTTATTTGGTATTTTTACCATTCCAATCTCCATTTTAGGTCCCATTTGGGATTTCGATTCCTTTCTTCAATACTTTTCCTGTAATCTTCTACCCATGGAGGAGTAGTTTCTTTACCTATTGCAAGGATTACCAAGGATGAAGGGATCATGTTTGAGTTTATCTTATTTTAATTGAATTTATGGTTTAACTTCCAATTTTCTTTCTTCTTCTTCTTTTCTCTCTTATACTATTATGTTGATTGATACGATTGTATTTTTGAGAGCCAGCTTCGATTATATATATGTTTATTATAATGAATGTCTTGCATAGTTAGGGTTCCAATTGGGCATAATTTAGATGATACTTTAAAGGAGGAAGATTGAAATTAATTCTAATAAGAATTAGATTATTATGACTAGTATTCAAGTTGACATAATCGTATAGGGATTATGATTGTGATTTTCTAGTGTTTGTGTTAGCCAAACTCTTGGTTAGTTTTGCAACGACTAACAAGTAGAATTATATCATTGATTGTGTGATTGTGAATTAGTGAAAATAATTGCCTCCACAAATTATCCTTTTGAACTAGTGATATCAAATCCTTGATCTGTTGGACTCATTATGCAAGTAGCTTTCGTTTATTGATTTTCTTCAATTAATTTAATTTCTACTATCTTTCAACAAAACCCCAATCTCTCTATGCATTTCAATCCTCTATCTTTCATCTTGAGTTGTTTCTTCAAAATGTAGTGACTCAAAATCGATAAAGAGACAAAACAATATTATGTTCTCCACCTTTTTTCCTTCTTTATACAATTCTCTTAAACTCATTGTTCTTCAAGGTCCTTGAGGTGAACTACCAATACGGGACTGAACTCTATCAGGATTAGGTGAATGAGGAAGAGTAGCAATGCCATTGTCTTGTTCATAGTTGGATTCTTCAAGGATGGGAAGTAAAGTGCAATGTTGTAATACCCTAGTCTTAAATAAAAAGGGTAGAAAATTTTTTCGAACAAGAAAGGATGCTAGTTACCCTTACCTGTCATTCCGGGTCCTGGGTTTCACTAAGTTTGGACTCTACACGTCCTTAGAGGGCTCTATGATAGAGCTACTTTCCTAGGATCAAAAGTCCTAGTAATTGTTCCTTAGAGGAAAATGAGTTGAAGAGTGATTTTTAATTAATTTTATGCAACTCTCAAACACTTCATTTTTGGCCTACAACTTTATAAAATCACAAGAATTTATGAATTTGAATTAAAATCCAAAATTTGGATTCTAAATTGTTAGGATTTTGATTTTTCTAATATTTTATTTGAATCCAAATAGGGATTATTTTCTTATTTACATTTATGTTTAAAGTTAATGATATTAATTTAAAATTAATAAATGTAAATAAGTGTAGTTTGGAGAACATTATAGAGAGGGCTGCAGTGGTCAGGAAAAGTAAGGCGATGCAAGGGATGATTTTAGACTCTGGGGTGAGCGTTATAGCACTCGGTTAGCCAATTTATAAAAACCATATTTCAGGTTTCAAAATTCTCTCATACACATTTCATTCCCTTCTCCCCTCATCAAACACGAAAACACCGCTTCCTAACCTTATTCTACCCTCTAAACTCCATTTCTTTCAATCCTAACTTTAATTCTTCATTTCTAAGGCTTTAAGGTATGTAGTTTTCTTAGTTTTGCTCTCTTTTCTTCCATTTCCTCTTGTTTTGGGGTAGTTTCTATGTTTATGAGGGTAAGGAGCTCTTCCTCCATATTAAAGATAAATTTGACGCTTTTAATGATTCTAGAGGCTAATCTAAGGCTCCATCGTTTCCATGGTAGATACTGGTGTTATTTCTACTCCAAGAAACCCTGTCAGTATTGAACCTTCAACTTCTACCACTCCAAGTGAATGGGTTCACATCTGTAACTTCTATATTCATTATTATGCTTATTTTCACCAAAAACATGAGGTTATATATATGATTTTAGAGTTTGTTTTGTGAATCATTGAGATTTCTATGAAATATTGTGTCATAAACTATTAGTTTCAACAAGAAAACATGTTTTCCTAAAAACCATAGGACATTCACTATTGAGATTGAGTTTTGTATAGTTGCATGATGAATTTAAGATTTAAAACTGATGTTATGACCATATGACTTTGGTATTGCATATCGTTATATAAAGAGAGATTTTAAACCCCGGGATTGAAGACTTTATGAATGATAGAGGAAAGAATGAGGTTTTGTTGAGCTAGCAGTAACTATAGAAAAACAGGTTGTAGGTTAATGGCAGTTAATCTGTTAACTTTGGTACCAAATAGCCCGGGCCAGAGATTACAAAAATTTATTGTCACACTGGGGATGATGATATATAACGCCCAAATGTGATCAGAGATTTATATTCAGAGTTTTGTTATGTCACAAATATTGTGCGTAACCAGAGTAGAGATTACTATTTCTCTATTAGGGTATTGTTAGGTCAGCTTATAGAAAGTTAACATTTAATGATGTGATTTTAATTATGAAATCCCCTAGTATTTCATTATTTGCACTATTATTTCGATGTTGTGTATCTTTTCTTGGTGTCCCATGAAGGGGTTCCAGGTAGGGACTCACTTACTGAGTTTTAGTTACAAAACTCACTCCTTTGTTGCTTCTCATATTTTACAGATGCTGTAGCTGCTGAGGGTATTTCACAGCCATCTTCCTCCTAGCAGCATTAAACTTCAGTTGTTAAGCCTGTTAGGTGAGATGTCTGGTGTGTTGCTCAAGACGTGCTCCAGTGTGATGCAGGCAAGATTCTGGACTGTAGAGCATGGTTACTTTTTGCATAGACTTATATGTTCGAATGTTATTTTGGACTGTATAATTTGCTTCCCAAGACATTTTGTATATAAAGGACTTTATGGACATTTTGTGATATTATAGTATTTGTCGTTGAAACAGAATACGAGACTTCAGTTTTATGATCACGGTTTTGAAAGCAGGTAAATTGTCTAAAATAAATAAATATATGTTAAAGAGAACTATTTTGTGGATTTTTTTTTCTTAAGTCAAGGTGCAAATACAAGCGATACAGGTCTCGAGACTTACGTGGGGATAGGACTTCTCACGTGCCGATCACAGACCCAAGTCAGGTCCTGACAAATACTTCAAGTTTAAATATCCCAAAGAGACCTTGAGTGACCTTTAACGTTATCCTTATGACCATATTCTAGTTCCCATATACGCTAGGTGAAAATTTAAACATAAGTTTTCAGATATAGCTTTGTTCTCGTATTGTCAAGTATAACCTTTGTGTAGTATTTTGTCAAAATCTCAAGTCATAGATATTCGATTGATATGATTTTTATGCCATTATAAATCTCATTCAATTCTGTACAAATACTACTTCTAGCCCTGAGGCCAAATTCTAGTTGTATTAAAAGCTATGGACGAATTAAGTTATGATAGCAAGAATACACTCGCCGCAACGAGTCAACCCGAGTCAAGCAACCCATTTTTGGGCATGCTCACTATAGCGATCCGTAAGGTCGCTCTAGTGAGTCCCTGACATCAGAAAATCTCATAAACATGTTTTCACACATTTTAACCCTCACCACTATAAATAGACATGTTATAACACCCCCAAACACTTTTAGATGAACCCTAGCCACCCCCAAGAGTTCTCCTAGCTCTGCACATGAATTTCCAAGAATTCCCAAGTGATTTTAAATCGATTTCTATCAATTAAATCATTTTGGTAAGTGTGTTCTTCAGATTCCTAACACCATTCTTCAGTTGTTTTGGAGCTTTCATCATTTGCTTTTCTCTTCCCTAATACTTCCTGATCAAATCTTATAGTGTTCCAATGATTCTATGGTAATTGAAAACACTGTTTTAAGTTCTCAAGACTACATAGGCAGTGGTCAAACAATCTCAATAATGAACGATGAGTGGATTTAAGCTTATGGCTATATTTTTTTATCATTATTCATGTCTTCCTAACATTGTACACACTTTTTTTGAAACTTGGAAGTGATTTATGCCATGTACAGACTTTTTATGATTTATACTAATTTTACAAAATTATTATTTTTTCAATTATCGATTACCATGAAAATCATATTTTGAAAAATCATGGGACTATTATTGATATACCAATATGCCATGAAAGAAACATTTTATCCCTCTAAGAAAAGATTTATTTGAAGATATTGGGTTAAGGTTGATCTACTATAGTTGCCAAATAGGTTTTATGGATTTGATAGAATTATTATGTTTTCAAGAGTATGGATTTTCTGATTAAAATTTTAGAAACTCAGTTATGTGTTGCTGAACTAAGTATGATTATTTACAATGCCCAGATACATACCCAGTTATCAAAATAGTTTTCAAAACAGGACCAAATTGACCGATTTGGAATCGGCCACTTGGCCTGTCCTATTCTCTTTTTGGATGGAATTTGCAATCTACCTGGTCAAACTTAGTTTGACTTGGTTCAAGCCAAACTCTTATTGAATCGGCCACCTGACTTGTCCGGTTCTCTTGTTGGATTGGATTTGCAATCGACCTAGTCAAGCTCGGTTTGACTTGGTCAAGTTTGGCTTCAATTGAAACTACTACGCCCGACCGGTTTACAAGTGGAATTATATTTTTACAAAAATGACATGGTGGGATTTGAAACTTAAGACCTAAAGGATAGAAAGCATACTCTCCTCTACCACTACCCCACTTATGCTTTTGTGTTATGATGTCTAAATAATAGTATATATTAGATAATTATTTCAATTACATTATTAAATTCTATTTTTACATATTTATTTAATTAAGTCAGATTCAATCGGTTCAACTCCTGACCCACCAATTGAACTAGTAACCCAGTAACCAAGTGCCTTGGTTGAGTTGATTATACCAGTCCAATTTTGAAAAATATGGTTATCAGTTACAGTTATGGAACCTAGTGAGGTGTCCGCCTTGTAGGACCAAGTTAGGTGCCCCTTTCACAGATCAAAGATAAGAGAAATTATGTTTATTAATATATGTGTTTACTATGTTTCGAGATTCATGCTTTACTATTGATTGTTTCACCATGAATTTAGAAATACCTTCTTATCTAACTATATATGAAGATATCAAAATGATTTTGCTTGATGCATAGATATTATGTGCATATAAGCTATTTGGTTGTCCTATGTGAGTTGTGAGTGGAAATTCGCTCACTGAATTTTAGTGAACTCACCCCTCATTTTTCCTTCCATTTATAGTTATAGTAGTAGATCCAATTATTGTTTAGACTCAACTTGCATAGCTTTGTAGCTGTTCCAGTAGTGAGTTTCACTTTGTAGTGAAGTTTAGATTAAGACCATGGTAAAATATAGTGATTAACTAGTTATGCAAGCAGGATTCCGAATCATATATTATGTTTTGATATTTTATTTTCCTTTACAGCTATTTTATTTACTTATGTGGTCAAGGCCTAGAGTAGAATTACTTATTTTTTATTTTCAGATTTTATGTTTTGGGAATACCTCATATTTACAAAATTATGTTTGATCTGATTTATTAGACTTGAAAATTTATATTAATTGGATTTTGGAATAAAAGTATGTTTTATTATGCATTTCAATCATGTCACAACACTAGAGGCTTCCGTGAGAACTTAGCCCTTATGTGTCAATCACATTCCCATATCAGATCATGACATGAAGAATCCTCTTTATTTTGAGGAGAATTCCACTCCCTAGAGCTTTCTTCATCAAAGTCAATATCCATACTTATGATGATCTTATTGAAGCGTTTATAGCTTTGAGAGTTAGAGTTATATCCAATGAAGATAAACTTTTCACTTTTGTCATCAAACTTTGTTTGCCAACATTAAGAGTAATTTTGCATCTTCTTTAACTTCCGCAAGATGGGTTCCTCCTTGATTGTTAGGAGCATCCCAACATTCATGAGTACAGTGGTCATATTTGTTTCAATTATGGCATTGGATATTATAATTTTTGCTTCTTCCACCTCCTTTTCTAAAGCGATAGTTTGCACATCCTCTTGATCTTTGCAGCTGATGACTATATTCTTTGTTGAATTGAAAATGCCACGTGTGAGCTCGTAGAGCTTGATTTTACATCTCTTTATTGCTTTAACTTAACCATCTATATTGATGAGAAAGTTCCCAAGCATATGGACCCAAAAAAGAAAGAAAAAAAAAGAGAGAGAGCACTGCCTATATTACATATTTATGCATTATATTGTTGCCATTTGTGGTACCATGTTAACATTTGAATTCCTTAAAGCACTACTTGAAATGTTTCTACGTAAGGAAACATTGATTTAAGAGTGTCAGTCACACATAAATCAATTGTAGTTTACACATCAAACACTTTTTTTAAAATTAAAAAGTACTAGACTAGGAATTATTGCTAGAAAGTATAGGGATGGAGAGGTGGGAGTCGAACACATGGCCACTCACTCAAAAGTATAGAAGACAACAACAATTACTAGGCTGTAAACTTAACCACTTACACATCAAACACTTGGTAAGGGAAAAAAAATGATTTCATTTTGCAATATAAGCCCAACATCCATAGGAAAAAAAATGGATGAAACAAATTCGGACTAATAATCATTTATCAAAGCTAAGAAATTGATTGAGAACGTGAATTATTAATTTGTCAAAGGTATAGCAGTGACAAATATGCAAGTCTCAGAATAATATGAATAAGAATGATGAATAATACAAAGACACAATAATAGACAAGAAAATAATTGATTGAATGCACATACATTTATCAATCAATTTTTTGAATTAAGAGGGGAAAAAATGTAAATAAGAAGAACAACTCACTGAATGCATGAACAAGCGAAACTTAAAAAGAAAAAACAAAATCAACATAGGTTACTAGAGCATAATAATAACAATAATAATAAAAAAAAAGAAGGTGGGTTCAACTAGCGTAGGTTGTTATGGCAATGATGTCTTGATTGAGAGAGTGCAGACAGAGTTGAGAGTACTAAGAATGAATATTGATATAGAGGCAAACTAGGGTACGATAAGGAATAAATGAATAAAAGGAGGATATGATCTGTAATTATAGACAGAGGTAAAAAAGACATGTTTTTGAAAGATAATTTTATTAAAAACAGTTGGCTTTAGACATCTTAAATGATGACAAACATCATGATTAATAATGCTTTCATTATATGCACTAACACTTTTAAGGTTTCATCTCAAGTAATAAACTCAACAATATATCTTCTAAACATTCAGGAGATAATTGGCACTAGCAACATAATTCTGAAACAACTCTTTTATAAGCCAATGTGGCATGTTTGTGTAGCATATATCTATTTTAGCTTTATCCAGAAATCTCCACTACCAAAGGACTAGTACAAAGGACAACACACTTCACATAAGAGAGAAAAACTTCTTTCCACAAATGAACAAAAGAGAAAAGGACATACTGCAATGGTTGGAATTGTTTTCTTTTTAAGGAAACACATGGGTAGAAAGCTAAGCAAAAAAATTGAGTGCATATCAACGAAAAATCATAGCCTATTGTGTTCCTTTTTTCTTCCCTCAAGCTTTTGCTATATTTGTGAAATTGTTTTCTGTGCTATTATCATCATCTGTGAGAGTTATTATTCATTTGTTCATTTTTATTCTCAAAAGGCTAGATACTTAGCGAGTTTTATCGTGAAAAAGTTATTGTTATGTGTTCATTTGTCTATTTAAGGAGCTTGCCTCCATTTGGTCTCATTCTAAGTGACAAGTTTCTTTGGTAGCTGTTTAGTTCACATTGAGTGTTCTGTGAGCTTTGTTTCGAAAACCTTATTATATTGGATACTTGATATTAGTGGTCATCTTATCCAAGGGGTGAGAACTGGATGTAGATCTCATATTGAGGTCGAATCAATATAAATTCTATGATGCATTCTCTCTTACTCTATACTATTTATTATTCTACTTACAAAAATCTGATTTAAACTAGCTGTTCTATTAATATGAACTTCTATTTTAACTAAAAATCTCCTAAAAGTCTAAAACTTTGAGGGATATTTTATGAACTTTTTAACTCTTTATTTAGTGTGCAGGAAATTTTTACATACACTTGATTCAATCCCCTCTTCTCAAGTGCATTGACACTATCAAAAACCACCACTATTTTAATTTATTTTTTCTGAATGCTAGATAGCAAAAACTTTAAAGAAAAGGTTCCAAATGATATTTATGTACTTTTGATCATTGCTCCTAATACAAATTATAAGGCCAAATGTTTGTACCCAATGCACCACCCCTCCCCCCCCCCCCCCCCCATATACCCTTTCATATTATTTCCACAATTTTGTATCATCCTGCCCCCACAAAGCAAATGAAATTTCAAAATATTGACAATGACATTTAGCCTTAATAAGGTCAGAAGAGCACAATATCCAACAAAAAGGGTCTGACGAACAATAGAAAAAAGGATGTGATACATAGAGAAGCATAATATTCAATTCACATTTGTTTCGTGTAGAAACTTGGTCCTAATTTTCCTCTATTTATGCCAATACTATGGATAAATCTCAATAAGAGACCTTAAACTCAGAACTGGTGTTATCTTATAGTTACTAAAACCAGCAGAGAAAATCAGTTTTTCCCATTCTTTTTCATCTCTCTCCTTTCCCGTGACCATCACCATCATCTCCATATCATGGAAGAGTTGTGCTTCCACCAATTCCTTATCTCCAGTCTCATTCCCCATCACTATGTCTATGATTATCACTTTTCCTTTTTTGCCTTTGTTCACGACTGCCTCCTTGCATTTCTTCAATATTTTTACACAGTCCTCATCATTCCAGTCATGCAATATCCACTGCTTGTTGTACAGAGTAACAGTGATCAAAACCATTGATAAGGAAATTAAATATATTTGGTTTTGTTTTCATTTTCTTGTATCGAGTTCAATTTTTTTCTTATTTTAAAATTTCACAAAAGAAATAGAAGTGAAAATAAGAAAATTCAGATTGTATTTCCATTTAATGTTTTCCTTTTGTTTCCTATTTTCGGGGTTTTCTATATATAAAATAATGAAAGCAGAAAGTGAAATAGGGAACATGAGACTTTGTTTGTTTTAGTTTTGTATATGTTATTTTTCAAGATTTTACAAAAGAAATAAGGAAAACAAGAAGATCCTTGTTCTCATTTTCATTTCCTATTTTTTTCTATTTGTTCACAAAATTATCAAAAGTAAAAAAAAAATACTAAAAACAAAAAATTAAAAGAGCAATCACATATCCTAATTTTCTTGTTTCTTTTTGTTTTTCCTTCACAAAATTCTCAAAAACATGAAGTAGGCTGAAAATCATAAAATAAAAACAAGAAATAAAAATAGAGACCAAATAAACAATTTTATATTTTCAAAATTTCCCTTACATGTGAAATACTGAAAATTTGTAACAAATTAAAAATAGAAAATGAAACAAAAGCGAACCAAATCCAACTCTATTTCAGTTTTTAATCTGGGGGGAGAACTGACCGTTGGAAGTTGATTTGCAATATACTGATTACATTGTTGGTCATAATAATGCTATTGCCATCTCACATTAGGCTTTTAAATTATAACAATAATGAGAAAATTTTAATAATACAAATTTCTTTGTTAAATTAATATGTTGATATTTATAATTTTAATTACTTTTCAAATAGCTCCCCATAATTTAAAATTTTGTAATTATTATAGTTTAATGATTTTAAAATTTTTAACATAAGTCATATTGAAAAAAAAAATTCATTAATGTTCACATTTGTTAAGTTACATAAACGCATATTTAAAAATTCAGATAAATTATGAGCATTTATACAATTTTATTTTCTGTCTGTATCTTTATAATTTATTTATGTTATTAACATAGGTCCCTTTAATTTAAATTAAAGTTAACAAGTAAGAACTTATTTCAAAAAAAGTGATTATATGTAGAACTAATCAGAAGCTTTTGATTATGAAGTAGTGCCAAAAACTTCCAGAATGTTTTTCAAAAATAACGGTAGTCATTTCTGAATAAGTTGATATGACTTGCTTATTATCCATTCAAAGATCTATATACTAATATTTATTATGAGTGCAATGCACGAAAAATAATTTTTCACTATTAAAGTTTTGAAAATATAAGTTATCAATGAAATATAATAATCTATTCCCGCTTCTCACTAATTGCATTCATTTGAATTTTTCTAGATTAAAATACCAGTAAACTTATTTTAGTAATTAGTTTTTTATTTATTTTACTAAATTAAAATTTGTGTATTAGAATTTTAGCTATTTATTATCACTCCTTATTTATTATTTTTGTTTGTAATATTCCTAAATGCCTTTAATTTAAATTTATTTTATTTTTAATATATTGCTATGTGAAATTTTTAATTTATATTTAATAATTTTATTAATTGATATTAAATATAAAATGCAACTATAAATAAAACTCTAGCATAAGACAAAAATTCCTAACTTAAATATAATATTTAACTTGAATTAAAAAATTATAGTGAAATAAAATTTAAATAACTTGCAAACTCAATTAGATATAAAATATAACACTTTAACATATAAATTAAACACATAAATCACAAAGGTAATTCATGATGACCTCTTTAAGAGAAATTTTTATAGATAACAATATTATTTTCTATAAATGTCATCATTATATACTTTCAAAAGTAGACAGAAATAAAATATAAAAGATGGCAAGGCCAACTACAAGAAGGTTTTCTATTTTTTGACGTGAACTGGAAGAAGATCATTACCAATAATTATCAAAACAAATAATATAATTGATAAAGATAGGAAACCAACTTCATGTTCATGTGATTCTCAAAAGCCTCTATCTTAATTTTATATTTTAATCATTTTATATACATTCATAACTTTAACAACGAATCAATGTTAAGAATAGGAATAACATGGTGAATTTGTCTCAGAACTATAATAATAGTAAAAAAAATAGGATAAGGAACAAATTATGAATAAAGATGAATTTAAAATTCACATAATAATCTTTGAAATAAATTAAAAAATATTTTAAATTAAAATATTTGTAAATATCACAAATAAAAATAATAAATAAGATAATAATTGAAATTCTAATACACAATTCTTAATTTAATTTTAAAAATAAACAAATGACTAATTGTTAAAATAAACTTAATGGCATTTTATAAAAAATGTAAATAGTTGTAATTAATGAGAAATGACAATAGATAAATGGGAGTTGCAATAGTCACTCCCTAAAATTTAATATAAAATTTATCATGTAATAATTGATCATCAATCATTATTAACTTTAACTATTTATATTTTCTTATTCAAGATACAAAAATTTATTTATTGTTACATTAAAAATATATAAATACAATTTTATTAATTTAAATTAATAATAATTATAAAGAAGGTAAAACATTATACATGTAATATAAGTGTTTTAATTTGTTATCATCCACAATGCCTAAATTTGGTATCACCTAGTATTTTATTTTCTTTTGTCATGTGAGTATTTAGCTTATCAATATGAAATAATAAACTGTTAATAATCACAACATGTATTAATCATTATCCCATAATTTATATGTTTATATCACTCATGCAATACATTTTTTATTGATATCATCTGTTTGAGATATAAGTTTTAGTAAGCAAAATATTCTATTGCCAATTTATTTTGTCGTGTAAGTATGTCTTAAATAGGAGTTTCATATAAATTTATAGTAAACACTGTAAAAACCTTATAAATTTCTTATTCCTATTTTTTATTTTTTGAAACCATTAAATCAACAGTATTGTATTAATTAAAAGATAAATAATAGTCCTCAATAAAGTTGAAAGTATCTAATTTAATAGATATAGTAGTGAGATGTAGGCATACCATAAGTGCAATTTATATGTTTGCGTTACCCTTGCAATATTTTGTATAACCTCAAAGTGCAATTTAAATGGTTGTATCACCTATTCAATACATGTTTAGTATCACTTATTTAGATAATGTTAATACATGCACTTCTTGGAAATAGAATCAAATAGATAGTTGTAAGTGAAATAAAATTAATAATTAATAATTTAAAATATTAATATTTGCTTATTATAGTAAAAATGATTTTACTGGACATCATGGATGGTTAAAATTTTGAAGGAAATAATAAAATGCAACAAAAAGATAACGTTTCATCAATTTCAATATGCATTCCTTTTGGATGATGATGACGATGACGATGACGATAACATTTCACCATTTTTATTGTTAATATAGATATAATTAATGTTTTAAAAATTAGCTGCGACCCTACATAAACTTAGTACATTTTGTATTTTTGTCCTAGTTATTATCAACTAATTAGATGGATAAAATTTATTTTCACTAAATAATTCTATTTGTAAAGTCATAATATTTTTTTTGAAACATGTTTTTCAGAAAAAAAAATTGATATTATAATTAAGAATGGATGACATTCAATGTACCGTGTTATGTCATACATAACAATAACATTACAATGTATCAATAAGAGAAAATATATCGTGTTCATGTATTTTTTAAAAAAAAAGATACAATTAAAAAGTTTCCATAAGATCCAAATGAACAGAAAAATGAGACCTATAAAAATTTTACATTATTACTTTGAAATATTATTAGTACATATATAAATATAAAAATATTAATAATTAATATTTAAAGTCAATATTGATTATCAAATTACCATTAACTTAATTATATTTTAAAAAATAATAATTTTTTGTGAAAATCAATATCTTCCATCAAAACACATAAAAGTATATTCCAATGAGAAATGGAAATGAATGATATCATTATTTGAGCCCATTTATTCTTAATAAAAGAGTAGCTTATGAAATGGATATAAAAGTAAATTATTATTTGACAAAAATTATTAAAAATGGAAAGATTTCTTAGGTGGTAGGAGGATAATTGCACAAAAAATTGACGTGTCAAACTTTCCTTAAAATTTTAACAAGTTTGAAAATTTTAGGATCCAAAAAAATTTATAAAAAAAAAAAATCAGAGAACCAAAGACCAAAATTTACTTGTTTTTCAAGGGAACAAAACATATGGAAGCCTATTTGATAGTACTTACCTTGAGCAAAACAGCATCTACAGGAGGAATTGCTCTTGCATCAAACATGTCCCCTCCAACATATTCCAGGTACTCGCTTCCTTGCAAGCCAGCGACAACATGTGGAAGATCAAATACAATGCACTTCAGTTGTGGGAATGACTTGGCAATGGCCTTAGCCATAGTCCCTGTGCTTCCCCCAACATCGACCAAAGACTCCAACCCCTCAAACACCCCCTTGCACTTCTCAACCACCACACTGGAAACCAATCTGGAGTCGCGTGTCATGGCATCATTAAACACGTGGCTCAGTTTGGGCTCATGAACAGAATATTCCCAAAATGTCATCCCATGCTCTGTCTGAAACGGTGTAGGATCATCATTTTTGAACCAATTGGAAAGTTGATACCATGGCTTCACCAAGCTTGAATCAAGTATGACATCAGAGAAAAGTGACATACTAAAGGGATGGCCCTTGAGCAGTAATCTAGATGCATCAGTTAGTGCATACCTCACTTCTAGCTCATCATCACTGACATTCTGCTGAGAGAAGAAGCCAGAACGTGTCAAGATTCGCATCAAGCGATGGATGAAGGTGGTTTTGGTTGGGTGGATTGGTATTGAAGCGATAAGTAGTGAGAGTGGCATGGGTTGGCCATACTTGTGTATGACATCTGGTATGTTCAAGTCAATTGCGCATTTAAGGGACATGGATTTTACGAAGCCAAAAATGTGATTCCATATGTGGGCTTGGGCTCGAAGCAATTTTGTAGCATCCACTTCACCGTTGGATTCCATTGTTCTTGCTGCGTGAACTAGTGGCAAGATTTGTGGGGTGCATGGAGTTACATGGGTCCATTTATAAGGCGAGCAAGTGAGCTATTACTTCAGATCATTCCGGAAAATTGGCACAGAATACCAAATAAAGAATTGAGCACTCAAAAGTTGGAATGATATTTTTTTTTAATTTTGTTAGAAATTAGGGTATCAACCGCCGGTAATAACGACTAATCCCCTCGTCATATGAGCTCTCCCAGGGGTGAACGGATGGCCACAAAATGCACTCCATTCTCATTATTGAGGATCGAACCTTCGACCATATAGGCTTGGGCTCGAAGCAATTTTGTAGCATCCACTTCACCGTTGGATTCCATTGTTCTTGCTGCGTGAACTAGTAGGAAGATTTGTGGGGTGAATGGAGTTACATGGGTCCATTTCTAAGGAGAGCAAGTGCGCTATCCAGAAAGTTAGCTGGAGTCGTTTATTAGGTATACCGAATACCAAATAAAGAATTGAGCACCCACAAAAGTTGGGGTGATTATAGTTTTATTTTTGTTTACACGTAAGAATTATTATAAAAGTCATAAAATTTGAAATATATGATCTTTATTCAAATTTCACGTTTTTATTGAGTACAACATGTTTTAAATTTGTAATGGCAATAACATAGTTTATTTTGCAATTTACGGCAGCTATAAATAATCTGATAGAGTTGAAAGTTGAGGAGATATAAATTATTATTAGGTAGAAGTACAACTTTGGATATCAAAAGATTAAGTCACCCATAAAATAACTCTTAAAAGAAATGATATTTACTCACTGTGCTTCCAAAAATTTACTTTGTTTGATATATTCACTCAAACGTCAAATGATTAGAAGTCATTATATTACCTTTCAAGTTTTATACCCAGTTAACACTATAGAGCTTTTACTTTATTCTAAAATATTATATCTTTGATAAAATAGCTCATTTATACCAAGTTGACAAACTGTTTAATGACCACTTTAGCTTAGAAGATTATATTACTGACAAAATAGTCCTCAAAAGATTATAAATTTAACAAAACAACCCCTAAAAAAATCACTTTCATTAACAAAAATGGAAGCTAGTTGACATTTTGGTGAATTTGTTAAATAAGATGGATATTTGGAGGGCTATGGGCGAATAAATTTTTTTATGAGAGCTATTTTATTAATGATATAATCTTTAAGCATTAAAGTGATGGTTTAATTTTCTCTTATTAGTAATCAAATTCGAGGTTGAGGTCCGCACTGTCACTTAACAAAACGTGAGGAGTGAGGAGGCCCATAGGAAGGTTATTGAGTTTTATTCTGTTTTAATTGAATTATTGTGTTTTGTTTATTCTTAAGTTTGTTTGATTGTGAAATAAAAAGGGGTAAAAATTTCATGAATAGAAATAAAGTACATTCAAAACAGCCTCCCTCCCCTCTCTTTACTCTTGCAAAACACGTATTAACTCTATCGACTTTATATGTAATTTAATTTATAAAGCTCATAAAACAAAAATCTACTCTTTTTATCCCAGGACCAAATATACTCTTAGGATTGTTGAGCAAAGTTAGGGGTGGCAATGGAGATCTGCACATGGGGATATCGACGGGGATTGCCGCATTTGGATCCCTGTGGTTAGGGGATTTTTAGCCATGGGGACAAGGACATGTAATGGCAATAGCATGGTTTTTAATTGAGTACACGATACATACATATAATTCACGATTTTATTGAGTACAACACGTTTTTAATTTGTAATGGCAATAGCATAGTCTATTTTGGAATTTGTGGCAGTTATAAATAATCTGATATAGATGATAGTCTAGGAAATATATATTATTAGGTAGAAGTACAATTTTGACCCTCGAAAGATAATATTGCAGATAAAATAGTCCTTAAAAAAATGATATTTGCCCTTAGGCCTCCAAAAATTTTCTTTGTTTGGCAATTCACCCAGACATCAATTGATTTTCATTTCGTTCATAGAGGTCATTACCTGTCAAGTTTTATATAAAGTTGGCATTGCAGAACTATCACTTTAATTTTAAAATATCATATCTTTGATAAAATAGCTCATTTATGCCAACTTAACATTGTTGAATGACCATTTTATCTTGAAAGATTATATCATCGATAAAATAGCCCTCGAACGACCTTATATTTGATAAAACAATCCCTAAAAGAATCATTTTTATAAAAAATAGAGGCCAGTTGATATTTTGGTGAATTTGTTAAATAAGATGGATATATGAAGGGCAACAGGCAAATATAATTTTTTTCAAGGACTATTTTATCAATGATATGATCCTTTAAGTGTTAAAGTGGTGGTTCTCTCTTATTAGTAATCAAATTCAAGGTTGAGGGCGCCATCTGACCCCATTGTCACTTAATAGAAGGTGAGGAGTGAGGAGGCGCGTAGGAAGCAGTATTGAGTTTTATTCTTTTTTAATTGAATTATTGTCTTTTATTTATTCTTAAGTTTGTTTGGTTGTGAAATAAAAAAGCAAATTCAAAACAACCCCCTCTCTCTTTACTCTCTTGCAAAACACATTTAACTCTATCGACTTTATATGTAATTTAACTTAAAAGGCTCACAAAACAAAATCTACTATTTTTATCCTATGACCAAAATGTGGGTTGGATACCATATCTTGACTAAAATCATATCTCCCCTCAAATATGAGGTCTAATATGGTAAACCCCTCCCCCACCCCCTTGGCCATATAAAAGCTTAACCATTGAATCTTATACCACATGTTGAGCAAAGATGGTTGAAATTTGGGCGACATTAACAAACAGACTGGGCAATTAACCACAAAAGTGGGTTGAATACCAGATCTTGTCCAAAAACTTTAAGGCAATGAGTTCATTGGTCCTTCTGTTATATATATTATTCACTCGATTCAAACTTAACTGATGTGGGACTCTAAACTCACACTTGAAACCAACAATCTCCTCCCAAGTGAGCCCAACATGGTGAGCTCCCCCCTCAGCAAAAGCTTTCATGGCAAAGCTAGGCACAGAGTCCTGGCCTAGTGCTCTAACAAAGAGTTGGTATCACACTCAAGCACAAACAAACCACCGTAGCCTAGTCAAACCATCGGCTTTATACCACCTGTCGAGCAAAGATGGTCAAGGTGGCCCAAAATTAGGAAGACTTGAACAAACAACTAAGCAATAAATCACAAAAGTGGGGCAAACATCACTTATTGAGCCAAAACCTTAAGGCAATAAGTCTATAAATCATTCAATCATATATACTATTCATTCTGTCCAAACTTAACCAATGTGAGACTCTAAAGTCATACTTGAAATCAACAAGGATATATCTAGTTGAGAGGTAAAAAGAAAAAGAAAATTTTCATATATAAGCTCTATATATAAAATTATACATAATCAACATCTATAGAAAATTTTCCCACATATTTAAATAAGCATGGGATTACATTTCAAATTTAGTTTCATTTTACAGTGCTCTATCAAATTCAAGTTTTTTTTTATTAAGGATTTTTTTTTTTAGTAATTTTCCTTAGCCATTCTTTCTTTTAGGAGCAATTGTTAACGACAAGAATAAAAAATAAAAAATAGAAAAATCTAACCATTGCGGTACACGAAGACATCAACAGACTTAATTTTGAAAAAATAAAAATAAAAAACGCTCAAAGTTCATGACATATTTAAAAAATAATTTTAATATTAGTACACGCAGAATATGTTTTCTTTAAATATTTTTCTTTAATCATATACTACTCCCACAGCTGAAAATATGAGTCATTTTTTTAATTATGAACAAGAATGAAGGCAATAATTTGATTTCATTAATCTTCTAAAAAAATAAAAGTGAAAGATAAAAATATCATTATACGACTCATTACATACTTTCTCTCTATTAAATAATTATAACTCACCTCCACCCATTCTCCCTCCAATTTCACATTCCTTTTCATAGGGTAAAATGGGTAAAAAATACTCAATAATTCATTGAAATGAGAAAATGATTTATATTTTGAAAAAAACCAAAAATAACTTAAATTATAAAATGGAGGGAGTATCATAATAACAAATGGATAAGTTTTATACTCACTCTTTTTTTTTTTCCTTTCATTGCCCAGGATATTCACGGTTGATAATCATGACTAATCTTTTCAAGAAGGGAGCTCTCCTAAGAGGGTAAATCTCTGACCATGATGTCATTTTCATACACATCAATAGAAATCAAACTCTAACTAAATACATAAGAAACTCGGCTAATTATCAACTTTGCTATGCCCCATACCTACTCTTTAAATGGTTATTCAAAGGAAAAGACAATTGATTGGCTGTTGAAAAATCTTTATACTATCCATGTATAAAATTTAAACTCTTTTAAAATGATGCTTCTGCCCTCTTGCAAGCAGCAAGGAGTTGAACAAAAATAGTTCAAATTACACACATACCTTGAATAATATATGGCAAATATGTTTTCAACAGAAATTCGTGAATTTATGATAAAGTGTGCAGTCAGCCTAAAAAAACAGTTATTGTATGTTACTATTGAACCTATAACCTCATCTATCGCACCCAAACCCCTTATGACTAGACTAATCTTAATTGCTTATAAATAAATTTGTGCTTGATTAACAATGTACTGTTTCTTTTCTTTTCTTTTTGTTTTTGGCCCGGAACTATGTCCTGTATCTAGCCCCACATTCACAGACATACTTATTCCGATGAAAGAAATAGTAAAAATGGTGCTAAAGTAATCCCTGTATCAGCGATTCTGAGTACATTTGAAAAGCATGCCTAGATTATATTTTACATAGACTTAGTATGTACTTTAATCTATAAGACTTTTCAATTTAACACTTCAATTCTTAGAGCAGTTAACCCTCCAAAGAATTTGTTATAGTTATATTGTGTATCAATTTTTCAAATTTTGACATACCGTAATATAGCATAGCAGTATTGTAAGATGTAAGTATTGTAATATAAATAGGAATCCATTTACACCAAATATAAGTCCTATACAATTTCATCATTCAATAATTCTTTATAAAAATTGAATTTTATTAATCCAACCATTAAAATATATAATACATCATAATCAAGCATACCAAATTTTAAAAAAATCAAATAATAAATATATATATATATATTCTAATAATTGATATTTATTAATATTTTAAAAAATATATTATTTATTAAAATAAAATAAGATAATAAAATATCAAATCATTTTAAAATTAAATAAAATTTAATACATTTGATGCATTAGGTAAAAAGTTATTGAATGACGCAAATATAACAAAAATTACACAGAGAATACTTACACTGGTTGTAAATATATCCCCCCCGTAATATACACACACACACAATTAAAGATAAACATGAGGGTATAATTTTCTTGTTGCAAAATCAACGTGTTTGACAAGACTAGAATGTTAGAACGAAATATTTCATAGACTAAAATGTAAATTCCCTCATTTATATATAACTCAACATTCGACGCGAGATAAAAACATGCAAGTAAAAATCATGTTGAAGATTACTATAATATACTCGACTTGTTTTGCTACACAGTACCAAGGGCTCCAAAATCTCGCAGATCCAAGTAAAAAGGTCTCGAAAATTTTCAGTCAAATTGCTCAGCCAATGCAGGATTGAGATGCTCAAGCTCCATCAAACCTAGATCACATTCCATGGCATCTACCAACCATGCCCTTCGTCAAACCAAGCAGGAACAAAAAAGGAAAGAAAACTGAATATAAACTAAACTGTGAAGATAATCAGAAATTTTCCGTTCTTTCCTGTTCAGGGTACAAACTAATTAGAAGACCCAACAATCAAAATTCTGATTCTCCTATAGAAGCTTTCTTCTCCTACAAGTAACCACCGTAAAATGCAACTAATGCACCGCCCTTTGTCTTTCATCAGCTTCCTCGCCCTCCACCTGAACAAAGAAAATCATAGGTGCAATATGATTAGAGGTCTATTTGTTAAGCAAGTACATGTGACCTCGCAAACATGGGGAGGTTAGCCAAATCTACAGAACTAGCAGTGTAGTAGTAGCCAGAAATTTGTTGGACAGGTGAGAAAATAACAGGGTCGTGTGAGGGAGGGAGAAAAAACAGTTCGGAATTGGTCGAGTCGTTGAAAGGGTGGAGGGAACTGTGTGTGGAAGATTCAGAGTTCTTAGTTACATTAACTAAAGATTCCACAGAAATAAAGAATTTAATTCGTTATTTATACTTTTTTCCTGTGTTTCCTGATCCAGACCCACCACAATATCAGGTTACCTAAAAGGAATTTTAGGTATCTAGGACATCTCTAGACTCCTAAATGTCGACGAAAATTACATCTACCTCCGTCCACCTTTTAAGTATGCTTTTAAAGGTTCTAGCAGAAGAATTAAGAAATCATTAATTGGCTCAAATATTGAAAATAAAAATTTTGATTACTTGGACAAAATTGCCCTTTCTATATTTTCATTCCCCAATCATTCTCCCTTTTTAAATCTTCTGTTTTCCCTCAATGCCTTAAATTATTATGTTGAGGGAATAAGAGATGAGGGTAAAATGGAAAAAAAAAATTAAATGTTTTATTAGAACTCCCAAATGACAGATAATTCTAAAACAATTAAAACATCTTTTTTTGCTAGCTAAAATGACTTAAAAGTGGCCAAGGGGAGTATAATACAATTGCATTTAAATTGAAACACAAGAATATCCACAGTAAAATTGCAAAGAAATACATTTGGCATATTTTTGTTAGAACTTTAAGAAAAGTAGCTTTGGCAATGTGAAAGCAGAACCAAAACTATCTGATATCAGGCAAGAGGAATTGTATGTACGAGCAAGGATTAGACCAATTTGCATCATTGTCAATACATGGACAACAAATGCACAAACATATATATGAAGACAGCAGAAAATGGCTATGTCAATAACTTCCAAGACAGGCTTCAGCTTTATTTTCTCTCAGATAATCGTAAAAAATCCATGCAATAAAATTATAGTCTAAGGCATCATTTATTTGAAATCAGTATTGGCAATGACCTTCAAATTATAACTGAACATTAACAATTATAAATATTGGAAAAATGATACCCTAAAGTTCCACAAAGAACTAATTAGGTTCTTGTTCAAAGAAATTAATTCACAGCTATATAGATATATCCAATACCACTTAAAGGAGAACTGACATTTTTCTACTGAAGGTAACAATATTAATTACCTCAACAAGGACCTTTGCCTTCTTCTTCGATTTGGGATCAAGGGAATCCTTCTCGAGTCTCTTTGAAGTTGAGGCAGTCTTCCGTTTTGCTCTACTCCGAACAACTGCTTCTGCCTCTTCATCTTCAGTGCTTCCAGCTGCATCAGCAAGCTCCATTATGCTTATGGTTTTCACATATGTAATTTTCCAAACTCAAACACAAAGCTTCAACTCCATCAACAAGATTTTTCACCTCGAACAAATGAAATAATGCACACATAACAAAGACAACACTAGCCATCAAGAAACAAGTAAATGTGATATTTTTTTGGGTAGCACCTTTTTAATTATTTGCACAGTTGTTTGCACGAAATACATTATAATAACTTGGAAGTAATAAGAAGACATCATTGCAGAATTTGAATTTAATTTTGATACATTGTCAATTTAAAAAAGTTTTACTTAGGCATCCAATCATGTATTGCCAATTTGCCAATTTGCCACATTAGCAAAGTGTTTGACTCAATCACTTAGTATCTTAAAAGTCTTACAAATAGAAGCATGTGATTGGTTGTCCATGTAAACCTCTTTTACACTGACAGTGCATTAAAATTAATCTCTTAAGTATTTTTCCTTTTTGTCATCAGAACCATAGTATTCAATCTTGGATCGCGGCACCGATCGGCCGAGCCATAAAATGCTATAGCATTATAGCGCATAGCAGGATAGCTTCTATTTTGAAAAAAATACAGATAAAAAGGTGAAGTGTAGCATCCTTTGTGGGGATATAGAGCCGTAAAAAGGGTGCCAAACAAAATAGCCGTGGTGAGGAGAGAATCCTGAGATATTTTCTTTGTGGAACATTTGCTATAGGTTTGCGCAACAGGAATGATGCATTGCTCTGCTTTTTGGAAAAAGATGGAGCTTCTGTAAGAGATTAAGGGGGCTGGGAGGTTGAATTCGATGAGTTGAAGGTTAAAGTAGAGATTTCCCTAGCTTAAGTAAGGCTAAAATGGAGATTTTGTTGGTTTAAGGTAAGGTAAAATGGAAAGTTCACGTGCTTTCATAAGGCCAAAACAGAAGCTTGAAAATTTTAAGTGAGGGCAAAAATGAAATTTCCCATGTTCAAGTGAGGCTAAGCCATAAATTTCCCTGGAAATGAGAGAGAGCAATAGGGTTTCTGACATTCTCTCTCACAAAAGCAGAGCGCAGCCGCGATGCTGCGATTCTGTCCGCGATTTCACCGAGATTCATGCCGCAACTGAAAAGCACGACGCAAACTGAGTCCTATAGCGGCCGACCTCCGCAACATCAGAACTACTGTAATTTTATGATAAAATGTGCTAAGACTTGGAAGATCCAAATCTAGAAGATATGAAGACATGTGAGAAATTACTTATGAAAAAAAATACTACTATCCCATCTGTTATGTTTATCCAGCTCATAGGAAGACATGAATAGCATGACTAACTAAAATATCTAAATCAAAATCATCTGGATTTCAATTATGCAAAAGAAAACTCCCTTTCGAGTATATAAATATTTACAAAATGATTTTCAAAACGTACTCTTCTCTTTCATAACAGATGGGATAGGAAGACATGAATAACATGACTAAATAAAATATCTAAATCAAAATCATCTGGATTTCAATTATGCAAAAGAAAACTCCCTTTCGTGTATATAAATATTTACAAAATGATTTTCAAAACGTACTCTTCTCTTTCATACACAAAAAAAAGGACATCTATATAGATTTTAACATGTTAAAAGTACTCAAAGCATATTGCACAGCGCTAATACAAAATGTTACCATTTTCATCGTCATAATCACCCCAGGACTCATTAATTCCAAAACCAGCAAAATCCTCCATGTCATCTAGCTCTTCAAGGTCATCATAACCTTCCACATACTCTACCTCTCGTTCCTATTCAATTCAGAAACAAAATTAAGAAAATAAGAAATTAAAAAAGAGTCAACACATTAATTAGAAGTAAAATTTCAAATAGTTTTGCTCAAAACATAATTGAAAACAGAAAAGAATGGACTCATAAGAGTAAATACATACCTCTTCTCCTTCTGCTTCTTCTTCAGCATGTTGAAGGCCCACCATATCAATAACTTTCTTAAATGCTTTCAAAGAAACATTGACTATGTCATCTTGTTGATAAAGTCCTTTTTGAAGGCGCTCCAATAGCTCTTTTTCAATAGACTGGAGAAATATAAGCACCAGTGAGGAAACTGAAGACACTACACAATTCAATGTGTAGGGGTAACATTAGGATTGATAATAACCTTTTCTAACAAAGCTGCTTTTTCAGCCTTCTCTTCTCTTCTAGCCTCTCTCTTTTTCTCCTTTCTTGGAGTTGTCATTATTTTCTCCCTGTAAAACAACAACCACAATAACCAACATGATAAACCAGGTTGTTACTATGGAGAAACTGCCATAAACTTTCATTGAAGACAACAGTCCAAAATACAGATGAAGGAGATGAAGAATTGTCACATAAATATAATTCTATAATAGTAGCAAAGAAAGCAATATGCAGAAAAAGGATGAACCCAAAAATCATAAGCAATATTCCCAGGAAAAATGTGAGTAATATAAAAGCACAAATATATACTAACATATTCCATTAACAAAATTATCAAACTTGTATATCCTACCCTGGGTTTGGAAGAGGGGGTGCACGGTGCAGACACACAAAAGCAGAGATTGTAACAGAGAAGTAAGCATACTAGTAGCAACCAAACATCAATTTGGCTTGTCTGGTTGCCCAAAATGATGTCCAGCAGTTCAAACAGAAATGTAAACATGCTCTTAATTTGCTCCGTAATGAACTAATCCTAAGGGCTTGAGGTTTCCCATCTACCCCCAATAAATTGGTGTGTTTGAACATATACATGAGGGTATATTAAAGTTTCGGAAGTGAATGAAGCCTCAGACAATTTCATTATTCCAAGATGTAAGCCCAAAGTCAACGCCATTAGTAATCACTACTGAAAAATTGGATGTAATATGGCAGGGTCACAAAATTGTACTTAAAATGGTAAATGGTAAATTCATTCAGTGACAAATTTTATATTTTACACTCACTCAAAAGTTCACTAGTCAGACTAGAAATTCAAATGTTCTGAATTACAATGCAGGAGTAAATTAATACAAAATTTAGAGTCTGATACACAACCATACTATATATAGGTTAGAAATCCCTTGACATAAAAAGACAATAAACAAATGATAATTCAATTTCATGATAATTCAATTTCAGACCTTGTCTTCAAAGCGAGTTTCCTCATACGTATCCGCATCTGGGTCATTTTGGTTAACCGTTGCTTTGTTTTGTGTATAAGAAGCTTGGGCCAATACATCTGCCAATGCAAAAATGTAAGGAACACGAACAATCTCAACAATTACAACATCAAATATTGCATAGGACATGAAGATCTTCAGTACCAGATGTTTGTCAATGACTTCGAGTGCCTTTTCGTAGTTCCTGGGCAGCTTAACTCTTTCCCACAATTTATTCGGCATGTGAGCTCTTTCTATAGTTTTCATGTAAAGGTAAAACACTCCTGCAGTGCCCAACACAATTCTATCATTCTTTGCACACACTACAACAAACTCAATGACTTCTTCATTCATAAGGACACATGAAGAAACAAATTCCATAACCAAGGTAACATATCAAAAGCTTCAATGTGCCATCTTCTTAAACAAACTTTAACTTCAACTCAGCAAAATTTCTAGCTAAGCTTAACCAAAATCACTCTAAGAGACTCGAACGAAGAAAAAGGAGCTACAAAAGCAAAATAGTGTTTATGAGCAAAGGTACCGTTGTCTTCTCGTATAGTCGCATAGCGACTATTAGCTAAAGGGCACGAGCTTCGGTTGCAAATTCCAGTTACGTTATAAGGGTTTCTACAAAAATTCCCCGTCGTAATTCTGCAAAACCGAAAAAAAAAAAAGGAGAGAGAGAGAACGGTGAAAAAAAATGGAACTTATGGAAGAAACAGAGAGAGAGAGAGAGAGAGAGAGAGAGAACGGTGAAGAGGGGTTTTGTTTTTCTTACTTGGCCATGAAACTGCAATGGTTGTGCCTGATAACTTGCCATATAACCTCGTCGTGCTGCATCTTGGGAACAGGGTTTTAAGTGTTTTTTTTTCCCCCCTTCTGCTTCGGTGTTTGTGGCTTCAGCGTCAGGAAGCTTCGACGGTCGAGTTGCCGGCGGAGCTTGAGGATGGAGTTGGTTGGGAGTGCTCACGACAACGAGGCCGCCGGTGCTCTGGGCGGCGAGACAACCCCTGTACAAGGAGGCGACGCCGCTGCCGCGTCAGGCGGTGAGGTAGCCGCTGAGCTGGCGGCGAGACGAAGGCTACGGTGGTCCTGGCGGCGCTTCTGACGCGGGTAGTGGTGGATGGGCAGGGAAGGACTAGCAGCAAGGGGAAGGCGAGGGGGAGAAGATGATGGCTGCTGCTAGGGCAACCAAAAACCATTCAGAAGATCTCTGTTGTGGCAACAGCAGCCCAAAACATGGGTTTGTTGGGTCGACCCAGCCCAAAACATAATGTCTACTTCATACTTTTGTTTGGGTTTGTTGAAGAAGCTGCGGAATTTTCTGTTGTGTTCTTTATGGATCCAGAATAACTTTTTATCAGCCCACTCAAACAATGGGATTTTAGTGATTTTTTTTTTCGTGTACTTTATATATATATATATATATATATATATATAAACTCATTTTCAATGATTAATAATTCTTAGGTACTTGAAATTGTTGTTTTTGTTTTTTTTTTCAATAGCCTTGAGAACAAGATTCAATGATTGATGTCGTGGGATGGTAATGCTGGGGAAGAATATCTAATAAAACATTCTATAATTAGGATAAGGGTTGTTAATGTTAATGATGATAGGAAGAAATATTTGGTAGGAATATTTCATTATTAGGTGAAGGTTCTAGAATGCCAATACTGCTATATATATAATCATTTGGAATGAAAAGAAGGAAGGAAGAAAAATGTTACCCTCTAGTTTTTATCTTTAGCTTTAGCTTTCTTAGCTAGTTTTTCTATCATTTAGTTTTTTTTTTTTTCAATTTTTCATAGCAGAATATGGATGGAGAAAGCGCGACTATGTTAACTATGAAGAGAGAATGGCTTCCCTTTGAGGGAGTGAACGACGGTGAATGCCCTTCCCCCAAACGTTGTCATTTGGCGAATGACTGTATGGGGATGGGTATTGTTTCAGGGTTTGTATGGGTGGGATTAGTGAAGATACTAATAAGGTAAAGTTTAACTTTAATCCATTAACCATGCAAAACCCTCATTCAATGAAATCCTCTTATTTGTATGATCTGTCAAGCAATGTGTATTAGACTTAGGCTTGGTTTGATAATGCTCTTCAAAGGGGTGTTCTTGCTGATGAAAAACATGAGTCAATTTTTCTTGTTTGGTAAACAAAAAAAATAAGCTGGCTTTTGCTATTGGCTTTTAAAAGTCAAGGTACTTATGTGATGCTTTTCAAAACTGGCTTATGCTTTACAAATTTAAAATACTAGTATAAGCTTACTCAAATTAATGATAATAAAAGTAGAAATTGTCCTCTTTAATATCTATATATCCATTATAGTCATTTTATATACTAACAATAATTTTATAATATATTTACCAAACACTACTATCATCTTCTTCTTATGGAGTACAACTTTTACATTATCTTACCAAATAATAGTACTATGGTTAGTGTGAACACCATATTTTATTCAGGCATTATTCTTGTATATAAAAATAATAATAAGAAAAATTGAAAAGAAAGAAAAAAGAAAAACACAAAAAAGAGGGGGGGAAATTGAATCTAACTGTTTTAGCCGAATACCTAACTTGTCTAAATGAAAAAAAAAAAGAACTAACCACAAAAAAAAAAAAATGGGAGCCAATCCTATAATTTTAGCCTATATCACTAACATGTCTTCACAAAAAAAAAATTCTAACCAGCATACTAACCAAGATAAAATTCAAACAAAATAATAGTTGTAATAATAATCTGTGTCAATTAGTATCGGATCCCAATTAGAATAATTCTAACAATTTAAATCAATAATCAAACTTTTATCAAGCCAAATTTTCCCAATCAACTAGCAATCAAATCCCAATCAAACTAATATCAATCAATCAAATAATTTTGTAATCAGTCCAATTTAATGACAAGATTCCTACAAATATAGACAATCTTCTTCATTCATAGCAGGACTCATGATCACAAATCTCATCCCATCACACCTAGCGAAACTCCTCTCCTTCCACCATTCACACAGTTGCATTAGTTTTCCCTTAAGCCTTTCATGTTCCTCACCCCCGAACACCCTCACCACCACCATCATCTTCACATCTAAGTACAAACCACAACCACCTCCGTTCATTCATCTCCATTGTCAACCACAACCACAATCCTTCAGGCTTTTCATCCTTCACCATTTGATCATAGAACCTTCAACCTCATGTCAGACAACCACAAGCAACTAGCCACCATGAGACTAACCAAGACTCTTGGACCACCATGACTCCTCACTATGGCCATAACTCTAACCACCACATCCATGGTCGTTCCCCTGCACCATGACCATGACCTGTAACTCCCTAGTACTCACTTCTATATGCTTGAGTCATATAAAAATTAATACTAAGGAATCACTTCCTATTTCATGAGCTTTTCAACATTAGACACAAGTGTTGCTAAAAATTCTAACTAAAATTTGGCATGGTAACGGCATAGATACCATGCCTCCTATAAGACAAAAAATCATAAATAGAATAACCAGTCATCCATAGCTCAACCTGTTGTTGAAAATATAATATTCCAGCATCTCACATAACATTATCATGAGGCACGCAGTGTTACTCAATCCACAACACAAAACATATTAATGTAATATCATAAGATAAATGGCTTCATGTGTTAAGATAGCTAAGAATGTACTAAATCATGACCTCAGGCCATAAGGTACAAAACATATGAGGAACAAAGGGTCTTATGACCCAAATACAAAAGAAAGATCAAAGTATCAACTCCAAATTAAAAATGACATATAATTCATAAGTATAAAGCAAAATAACTCAAAGATGTCAAAAGCAAAATAACTCAAAGATGTCAAAAGTAAAAGCAATAGTAATCCAACAGCTAAGTTTCTGCATCAAGGTCTACCTGCTCATCTAGAAATGATATGGAAAAAGGGAAAGGGGTGAGAAATCAATTGAAATCTTAGTAGAGACATATGCAATTAACATGACATCATAATCATCTCCAGTCTACTTTGGTTTCCTTTGAAATAATTAATATACAATCATATGGTTCAATTTTAGAATTTTCACAACCATTCTTTACCAAGGTAGAGGTGTCTTTTAGCATGGTCTTGGCATGGGATATACATGCATGCATGAAAGAACTTTATTAGTATAATTAAAGAGATATGCATGCATGGAAAAAGTACTAGACTTACGAATTAAATATCACAAGTATGCAGAAATGACAAAAGTCATTAACTACATTATAGTTAAGGTCTTTTCTTTAGTTCTAGCTACGGCATAACTTTTGTGTTTCTATATGTTCCTATAGATCTCATTGTTCTTTCCTCTCGTTTAATCTTAGTTTAGATGCTTTAAAAGCTATGAGCTCATGTTTAACCGGTCGTCACCAGTTCCTTAATTCAAACCGACATCGAAACCCTTATATGCACTTATAAAGAAAATCAATGTCCAGTCGTCACTGGTCTTCAAAACGATTCAGCGTCGACACCCTCTTTATCGACATAAGTTGACCCTTAATTTTTATGTCTTAATTCTGATTCCTTATTCTTTAGTTTTTCCTCTTTTCCCTCTTTCCTCAAAGTCATTCTTTTCCTCATAGACAATGCTTAAAAAAAAAAGATCACAACAATAACTTAACGGGTAAGCATAAATATTAGCAACCAATCATCCATTATGTCAAAACTAAATTACTATCATATAATAAATCAAAACTCATCCAAACTTCCCTTTTTCACTTCCAACAAAAGAAATATTGTCTTAATTAGAGTCTCATTACTCAAGAATTATAGATTCATAAAAGAGAACACAACCTAAACCATTTTTTAGTTTCATTTAGACATTTAATCAAACAAATAGCATGAATAATGAGCAATTTTCATGCATGAGATTGCTTATCACCAAAAACACCACCAAAGGTCATATTTTTATGTTTTTATGCATTAAAAACAAGGGATTACATATACATATATATAGATCAAACACTTAATTTTTATAAGAATCCAACCCTAAGCATTACAAAAACATGGTAAAATGGGCCTATCCAACATATGGCCGAAATTACACATTTATACATATAACTTCCAAGATTACTTTATTAACATAGGTTTATATTTCATTAGTTTTGCTTCAAACTAACTACCCATCCAACAAATATGTAATAGCTCAACTCCAAACAACATTTACTTTCATTTAGACATTTTATCAAACACATGGCATGCATATTTACTCATTTTCATTACTTTACATATCCCAACACCCCATTTAAAGTTATATTTTCAAATTCTTGTGCAAAAAAAACATGGGTATACACACACACACACACACACACACACACACACACATATATATATATATACACACATCCAATATTCAAATTTTCTCAAAATCCCACCAAAAACTCAACCAAAACATGATATACAATAGTCCTCTATCACCAATCCGAAAATGCTTCAACAAAAACAATAAAGAGATTGCAAAACATAGAAACCTTTACCAGCTATGAAGAATGGAGAGGATTAAGCGCAAAGCTCCTACAATTTGAATGAAGAAGAAAATCTTCTCTTCCTTGCTCCAAGATGGCCATGAATTTAGGGCTTCAAAGGGGGAGGGAAGTGAGCTTTTGAGAAAGTGTGGGTGTGTGTAAGTAGGATAGTTTGACAATTAGATGTATGTAAATGAGGAAAGCCTAGGGGTTTCACACACAAAATCATTAAAATAAACATAAAACATCCATTAAAATATTATTTTCATACACCCTTAATTCCAAGCAAAGATAATTTAATTAATCCATTATGGAGTTTAAATTTCAAAAGAAAACACATGAAGGGAAACCAATTTTACTAATATGCTAAATTAATTATGAATGATTAATTATCCATTAGCTAACTAAAGCAATTAATGCGTAAAAATTGGGGTGTTAAATGACCACCATCATCCTATTGTGAACACACCATCACAGAGCTACTATCATCACCTCTGTCCATTGCACAACACCACTAGCCTCATCTTTCATGTCAACATGGATGTCTAAGTCAATGTTGACCCCGTGCATAATTAGGACCTAGCATCAAGTGATCATGAATAATCATCATAGTCATGCTAGACAGCATTTCTCACCACCACCAACGTCATCAAAATCGATCAATGCCTATGTTGTAATTGCCATGTGTATAGGTGTGCGGATGACATGTTGCTAGTTCTAATAATGAGCCAAGGTAATGACGAATGAATTGTGACAAATTTAGTAAATGTTTAAGAAGTTAGTAATTTATGCTAATGACATATTTTTTTAATATAGGTGGAAAAGGATTTTTAAAAGTAAATAACCTTTTCAACGATAATGAAAAGTAAATAACCTTTCTAACGAAAATGAAAAGTTAAACTAATTACTTAATGAAAGAAGGTGTGTTCACTATTGAAGCCTTCACCTTAATAGAACCCCCTCCCAAAACCTTAATTGCACCCTATGTAGGTTAGTTTAGCCATGAGCGGTGAAGCACTTAATCATTTGTTTTGGTGAGCATGTTTGGTTAGATGTGACATGTTTAGTCGGTGACAGTCGCTAGATAAAGGCAGTGCTAGCTGAATTGAGTTGATTTTTGTTTCAACATGCAGATCTTGCTAGATATAGTTTAGCCCGCTAAACCCACCCAACATAATGAACAAGGAGAAGGAGATAGGAGGGCTTACGACCAACGGCGATAGTGAAAAAAAGAAGGTATGATTTTGGAAAAACACCAACGTTGTGTAAGATTTGTTAGTTAAATAATGAGTAAGAAAATGTGATTTATTAGTAGATTTGTTGGTAGATTTCTGATCTATTTGATAGAAAAAAATATTGATATTTTGTTAGTATTTTGGAATTTAATGTTTGGTGTGTTTTTTTTTGGGGGGGGGGGGTGCGTGGCTATATGGATGGGGGTAGGGGAAATATGAATAGTTTCTGCCATGAATGGAGATACAGTAAACTGTGGTTAATGCGTACATATTGTGAATCAGATCACATTTAAGGCAAACACTAATCATGTATTTAATAAGCGTGTAAGGAAATTTAAATTTGAAGGAAACATAAGGTAATAGTAGGAGACATATGAAAGTTATAGTGAAATTGTAGTATAGGTCTTCTGCATGGAATTGGGATGATATGGATAAAGAATGAAAAATTTTTTATTTGCAAGAAAGCAAATAGTATCAAAGTTGTTTTTGTATTTACATTTTAAATGGTGCCTGATAATATTTATGTGGGTGTGTTAATATTGGATTTGATATGGACTTCATGAATGATTTGTTAATATAAATAAGGAATGTTACTCTCCATTGAATGTAAAGTACTGATCAAATATTTTGGTCGTGGACATTATGCATATTTAAGTGTGTGGCCAGCAATTGCTGTTATGCATGTGTAATGGCAAGAATTTACATAATATATTAGTTTGCATGTCAATTAACCTATTTATTTTTATTATTGTTTTGTTGCAGGAGTATATATGAACATGGGAAACTTTGTGGATGACTTTGATTATAGTAGTGATGAATATAGTAGCGACAATTCTTGGAGTGAGTTCGAAGAATCATTGGCCAATGTCTTTGAAGAGGGTGAGAAGTAGAAGCACAATGGCTATGAGCATAGGGTCCAACTTATTGCTAACGATATTTAGATAATGGAATTTGCAATTGAAGATGAGACATATGATTTGTATGTAAAATATACGAAAAATGTAGGTTTTGGAGTTCGAAAAGGAGATGTTGGACAAGATAAGAATGGAAAAATTGCTAAGCGAAAGTTTGTCTACAACAGGGAAAAGTTAAGATAGACAAAATACCTAAGAAATGTAAATATTGTAAGGGAACACAAGCCCAAACTTGGACAAATTGTGAGGTAATGCTCCTGTGCACCTAGACAAAATCACTTCTACCTGAAATATGCGTAACTTGTTGGAAGCATAACCATTGACTTATGGTATAGTGGTTTGCACACTTATTTTGAGCCATTTGTCAGATTATAGAGTCAAATAAAGCAAAGATAGGTAGCATGCATTAATATGGAACACAAAAGTCTCAGATCATGGGCTTTATGCCTAGGCAGGCAGGTGGATCTCCATGTGTTGAGTTCTCTAAAAAGGACTTGTACAATTATATCGATTGAGCTAGACATGCTAAAATATTGGACGGTGATGTGGCTACAGTTATCAATTATTTAGAAGGGAAGGTAGATTCTAAACAGGTGACTATTGTGAGGTACACTTCAATGGAGGGTGAATGCTTAAGCAATTAGTTCCAAGCTAGTAGATTGAGCTGACTTAAACGTGCTTATCTTTGATTCTACTTACAAGAAGAATAAATACAACAAGCCTTTTGTAATGTTTTCAAGCGCCAATCATCATCAGCAAATTTGCATATTTGGTTTTGGGTTTTCTATGATGAGCACACTGAGAACTTTGAGTGGTTGTTGGACAATTTTTTAGAAGTTATGGGGAAAAAATAGCCTAATGTAGATGTAATTGTGAAAGATGGCAATGAGGTGATGAGGGAGGTAATGCGAAGGTGTAAGCGAAGGTGTATCACGAGAAGAGGGTTGAATTGTGCTTTTAAATCTTTTACTTTCTAAAAACTTAAACAAAGTCTATGAAATGTTTTAAACTTGAAGGCAGTAAAAAATCACAAGTTAGAAAGCTTCAAAAAGTTACTTTCTAAAGTATCAAAAAACCAAAATAAAACTTTAGAAAAATGTTTAAGTAAGAATAAATGTTCACACAACAAAATGAATAACATGGGATAATTTAAAGAGATAGGGAAAGAGAAATATCACTCAAGAATTTTATACTAGTTCGATCAAACACTGCATGCATCTAGTTCTCAACAAATATGTTGAGTTTCACGATCAACTGTTTTCTCAATCTGAGAAAGTAAGATATTCCTTTTAATAGCTTTCTCAAGCTATCTGTACAATCAACCCTCACTCACAAGTAGTTTTATCCTTTGAATGGACTAGATAAATGTTGAATGGAATGGCTAGCTATAAGCCATCATATTATTTAGAATGTCCTCCCTTGAACCCCCTTCCCCAAAAAATTTGGGGGTCATTAAAATATCGCTTCTTTGTCTCTTGTTGTCCTCTAGTGGCCATTCCTCCCTTTAGTAAAACAACATCCAAACACAATATCTGAAGCCCACCATTCCATCCCATGCTTCTCCCTTCATTTTTTGTGCTCCCAATCATACCCTTAATTTCAATTATATTAGTTTTTGCCATACCAAAAGCATCTCAATCAATACTATCATTGGAATCATACATCTACGTGCAGTGGTTTGCAACAATTGCTTCCTCATTTTTGCCTTTTTTATTGTTAAATGATTATATTAAATAACCAATAAGGATTATAAATTACTTGAATTATTGAGCTTTAGGATTGTCAACTCGATGAAGCATTTAACTCCAAGAAAGAATCCTTCCCTATGACTTGTAGAACCATCGATCCATAGACTACAACAAGGTACAAGGAAACTTAAGTCCCACATCGGGTGGGAATAGGGATGGAAATAGGCTAGGCAGCTTGTTAGGGGTTTCTGGCCTGGCCTGCATTTGGCTATAAAAAATAAAAACCAAGCCTAGGCTTATTGAATAGCCTGTTTACTTTAAAAGGCAGGCTTAGCCCATTATTTAGCCTCACAAGCCTGTCAGGATGGCCTGTTAATGATTTTATTATTTAAAGTTGTAAAATATTAAATATGGGGTTTGAACCCATACCCTCACCTTAAGTGTTGTTTTGACTAGTACTAACCACTACTCCATTGCGTCACATATACTAGTTTGTGTAGAATTTTTTATTTTAAAGAACTCATTTTTTGCATTCAATTTAAAATTCACGTTTTAAACCCAAATCCTTAAAAAAGATGCGCCACACCCATTCCATTTCCTTAATAGACTCTCACATTTCACTTTCTTCTTGTCCATTGGGCATCTCTCATTCTCTAACAAGTTATTCCATCAAATCACCACATTCTCTCTTTCTTTTGTTGCTAGATTGCCTCACTGTCGGACTACCTACCACAATTGTTGTTCCATAACCTGGTTGTCGTGTGTAACCACCTCGTCGGACTGTCATGCACAACCACCTTGCTAGACTATTGTGGACTGTCATATCACAATCGACTTGTTGTACGCTACTATGCACCTCAGCCATTCTTGATGACGCTTATCAATATATTGGGGAATTTGTTATCGGCTCACAAATCTAGGGGAATTGATGTCCTGTTAGTGTTTTGTTGAACCTATGCGACAATTTTTGTGTTATTTTGACTTCAACTTAACTACTTTGGTTGTATATGATAATTATAGATTTGTGGTTTTCTCTTTTCTTCAATTCCTTTGTAATGCCTTTTTTTTTCTTGTTTTATGTTGATGATTAGCAATGAACATGTGATGATATTATCAAATACTGTTTCAATGACTTCTACGTATTGAAAATAATTTTAATGTTATTTTACTAAATGATACTACTATAATTTTTTGAGAACAACTTTTTGATAATTTAAAGAGATTAGTAGCTTTTTGGGAGCCATCATGGATGTAAGACTTAACTTAGTATAATAATATATAATTGAATGATACTGTAAAATTATTTTAAACGGTTTGAACTTATCTAGTTATACACCATCCTATTTCTTCTAAAATATTTATCCACTTTCAGATAACTTTATATTTTAAAATATCTATTAATTTTATATTTTAATAAAATATTCATTTTTTTTCAAAATCACCTATAGTTAATTTCATATTTTTAAAATATTCTATTTAATATTAGACTTGAACATTGTGATTATCAATCAATACACAAAAATATATTATTTTATTTTCTATACCCGATTATTAATATTATTTATTGACTTTGCCTGTTATAAACTTGCAGATATTTTTATTTTTAAAATTTTTTTGAAGGAGCAGAGAGTAAAGACACAAACCCGTTAGAGGCACGCGCTCTTTGACCACAACGTGATGGCCTTGCTGTGCAAGAAAAGATACGCAGATGCTCATCCATCCCTCCCCCGCACAAGGAAAACAGCACAATTGCTTCATATTATAGTCCGTTCATTCATTCACTCATTCATTCTTCGCAGCGCATAGCTGTTATTGCTGTAGTATTATTATTTATTACCACTTTTTCGATATTCTGGGGGCTGTGTTCCAAATCCAGAACAATTGAGGTGTGTGAGAGATGGTGGTGCTGCCAGTGGTGAAGCTGGGAACTTTGGCTTTGAAAACATTGTGCAAACCCATCGCCAACAGGCTCAAGAAGGAGGCTAGCTTCCACCCCAGGTTCCGTAACTTGATCATCAGCATTGCCCAGGCGAGTGATTCATTCCCCTTTCTCTCTCTTTTTTTTTTTTTCCAGCTTTTGGGTTCTTGAAAGTTCGCTTCATTTGTGGGCATTTTGCATTTTCTCTGAGAACTTCGTGTTGCAACAAATTATTATTGTTATTGTTTTGTTACCGAGACTGGGGAGTTTTTTTTGTGTGTGTGTGTCAGGCTAATCATAGGTTTACGACAACAGTGCAGAGGCGCATCTATGGTCACGCGACTGATGTTGCGATCCGCCCACTGGATGAGGAGAAGGCTGTCCATGCCGCTGCTGATCTTCTTGGGGAACTCTTTGTCTTCTCGGTAATATGCCCTTTTTTTCTTTTTTATTACTTTGTTCACCGAATGCTCTCAACCTGTTTGTCTGTTTTACTGTGTTGACTTGATGTTGTTTATTCAAATGAAGATCTATGACTGTGATCGTTGAGTTCGTGCTGGGTTCCTTTGGAATCATCACAGCGTCGTCCGAGAGTTATTCTGTGTATAAATGACGGATTGATGGTATTCTATTTGTGGGTTACAATTGTCATCATCCCGATACTAGCTGCATATTATTTTGTCCTGAAATTGGGCATGTGTGGTTGGAATGTGAAAAATGAGGGTAAATTTTTCGTGATGGAGTTTTGTGTGTAATTTTATATGGTTAGGACTTAGGGGGGTAAAAAATGGGGTGTAAATTTTCATGGATGTACTCCATGGAACTTATCCATGAAAAATTTACCTCTATATTTACTCTCCAACCAAACATACTCTTAAGGTGAAAGCGGAGAGGTTTCTGGAGTCTTGTTTGACTTTCTGCCTTAGGTCATGCGTCTGTTTGGCTAGGAGAGTATTACATCATGGCGAAGCATTGGCACACTGTGAAGTTTGGACCTCTGTTATAATTTCATATAGGACGCTGGAAACAGCTTGATAGTCTAGCGCCTTTAGTCATTCTCTCTATTTTCTTTCTTTGCTTTTGTCAAAATTGAATATTTCCTGTGCATAACCTTTTGTCAAAATAGTGCAGACCCTTATTTGCCAGGGTTCCTGTCAGAGCTGTTGTTGGTAGCTTATTTAGTTATTTGTAAAGGTTTTTGTAAGCGATTGTTGCAGCCACTCCTAACCCAATTTTTTTTTTTTTTTTTTTTTGTGGACAAATATATATATATACACACATATAGAAGTAAATCTGTACAATGTTTCCTGTCCCAACAAAACTGTGGAGTTGATGGAATATGTGATATATGTCTTCGGGTCATATTAAAATCAACATGTTCATTAATCATTAGTAGAATCTTGCTCGCCTCCCTCTAAACTTTGATACCCTTTTTATTTCAATATGCCCTTCTTGTCCTAACAATTTTTGTGTTTTACACTGAATGAATGAATGTAAGTATATACTACATGTTTTCAAGGACCATCTTGTCCAAAAACTTATGCTAATTAGGTGGAGGCTTAGGAATGGTTTTATACATCAAACACTTATGAAACATCAAATTTTTTTCTTTTTCTTTGAATAAGAATCACTTGGGTCATTTCACAACTAAATTCAGTAAATGCTTTGTTTGATATTGAAGAACACATAGAACTCGGAACTACTTGAATGTGTACAAATGACAATTCATTTGATGAATCTGACTGTCCCTTTAGATTGTTATTTGGCATTTAGTCCCCCAAAAGGAAAAAAAGCAATATCTTACATTATAGCAGAGTTGATTAACATTATTTCGAAAATCTGCATGACATATATGCTCTGTATAAACCAGTCTAGAAACAGAATGGCATGCATTTTGTAATCATTTTTTTTTCTCTTCATGTTCTTCTCATGCTATGGGAAAGAACAAACAGTTCAGTTAACTCGACCCTGATCTAAACCATGACCGCATAATAAGTTGTTAATGGTAGCCATATATAATGGGAAAATTGAGGAATGTTTCAGGTGGTGTTTGTAACAAAAGGTGTTACTCAAGTTTAAGGAAAAATTTCATCGCACAGCTATAAGATCTCTACAATTTTGTATGGAATTGAGTTTTGGGCTGGAAAAAGCATACAAGAGAATAAGCTCAATATTGCTGAGATGAAAATGTTAGGTAGAGACATTAGATAAGGCAGGACTAAGAATCACATAGGAAGAAAGTTGGCGTAATAGCTATGGTGGAAAATTTGGTAGAATCTTGCATTAGGTGATTTGGACATGTTTGGAGATTGGAGAAAACTGGTAGAAGCGCCAATAAAGAGAGTAGATAAGATGGATGGTAACCCAATAGTTAGAAGTATAGAGAGACCAAGAAAAGCTATAGATGAAACTGTTAAAAAAATTTAGTATTTACATTTACTGGCTCATCTATAAACATTATTACATTGGTGTCTTTTGATCCATATAACCAACCTCACCTTGTGGAAATGACTTACTGTTTTATATTTATAAAAGGGAAAACTATCTTCCTCAAACATATGCATTTGTTGTGGGGACTGAATAGTGTTTCTTTTTTCATCGAACTCTGCAGTAAAATTTTGTTAAGTAGATTTGTGCTTCATCAATATATGGGGAATGCACTATAATTTGTAGAATTACCTGATCTTCTGCTGGTCAAATTATCTATATTATCTTTGGTTGATCTGTTTAAATCATTGTTATTTTCGTTTCTTGCTTACACGAGATACTAATAATTTTCAGCTCTCCCACATATCTATGTTTCTGCTTTCATCCAGTGGTCTTCATAATAAGAGATATTGTGTATTATGAGTTTTAATTTTCTTCTCTTTAGGTTGCAGGTGCTGCTGTCATCTTCGAGGTGCAAAGAAGCTCTAGATCAGAAGCGAGGAAGGAAGAACTACGAAAGCAAGAGATAGAGGTTGTCTTTTGGCTTGTTCTCTTAGTTGTAATTTATCTATTTTGACTTGTGAAGGTAGATAGTGGGGAAATTTATGGTAGCAAAGTGGAGCTGGTATTCTTTCTCAAGGATGTGTTCACGCTTTTGTTTATTTCAGGCAATAAAAACAAGGAATGAAGAGCTGAGTAGAGAAGTTGAACTACTTGCACAAAAGCTTGAAGAGCTGGAAAAACTTGCAAGAGGGCGAGGACTTTCCGGCATTCTTCACTTCAGGCACTCCCAAGCCAATGAAGACGGAAAATCGACATCCAATTGATTGTTGTTATTGTTAAGCATTGCACACACATCAAAATCCAGTTGATTACTTAAAACTCATTAGAACCATAGCTCTTGGTAGTTGATATTAGAAGAGTGAGAACAGGGAGGTTCCAAACTCAAACGAAGACATGGACGCGAAGCAAATTTTTAGTAAATTTTCTGAAGACATGGATGCTAAGCAAATTTTAGCAAATTTTCTGTAGCAAATTCTGCTTGCTAACCATAGTTTCCAAGCCTTTGGATCTACACTCCTCACACCTATTGGTAATTGGTTTGCTTTACCTGCAATTTGTGTAATAATTGCGTGACTTCGGAAAACAAATCAGATGTAAGTTGTCTTTCCCTTTTCAACATTTCAGCTGATAGTCCTTTTTGATGGACCAATCCTTCTTTTCTGCATACTAATGGCTTTTGATTGTTCTTGACATGGTGGAATGTTTGTTTTCTTATTGTTTGATTCGAGAAGCAAATGCTGTAAAAATTGTGTGTAAATAGCTTTATTAATAACTATGTCTTTCCATATCTTGATTTTTCATTAACATTCACTCTTTTTTGCATTTTCTAAGGGAAATTTTGTGAGTTTGAGCTTTAAAAGGGAAAATATGATCTGTAGTGTGAGATTTTAAAATCTTATCTTGTAAGTCCTTCATTCTCCTTCAAAATTCAAACTCATAGATTCATCCTTATAGTTCACGGTTTATGTATTGAAAATGCAGTTAATTTCTAGTTGGCAATAAGGCATTGCATATGCAACCGACAATATCATGATATAATGAATTGGAAGGCCTTTTATATATCGAAATGGATGATTTTTATTACCGTAATTGTTTACTTTTTATCCTATCTATCTCATTATAGCATCTTCCTTTAAATTACGTTACAAGGTAAAGGATTAAAAGCAAATCAGCCTATGGAAAATTTCTATCGCAAACCGCATCTAAATTTGAACTTTGACTCTATAAATGCAAAAGATATTCCCCCAGATGAGGTATTGCTTTCAAACTAAATGAATCTTTTGGTGGTAATTTTGGTTCTACATGTGTAAAATTGATTTTTGATAATTTTAATTATAGTAAAATTGGTTTTAGTTAAAAGTGGTTCTAAGTAAAACACAATTTAATGTTTTACTTAAATGTTTGGTACTTCTATATGAAAAAGTGATCCAAATAAACTTAATGTTAAAATAGTGCCAAATAGATAAGCAAGAAATTTTAATTTTGGACCAAAGATTGGTTTTGAAGTAAAATAGTTTTAAAGTGAATGGCTATAATCAAAACCAAACATCACAAAATAAAAACAAGGTTAAGTATAGTTTCTTGTCTTTGAAAATATAGAGATTACGGTCGAGCACTAAATAGGGACCCTCTCCCAATTGGGTTTCGAACTCGGTTTCGCTACGTTGTGGCTTGATTTGTAGGCACAGATGTTCTACCTTAGGCATGTTTAATGTATACACAATATGAGAACAATCGAATATAACTCTTCCAATGAATTGATGCAGTTGCTAATAATAAATAATTTTTGTTAAATTTGATAAGAAATTATACAATATTAATTTATTTTTAATTAAATTTTCAATTTTTTTATGACAAATAAAATTTAAATATTCAATCATAAAACAGTCTCTTATCAACAAATGAAGGCAAAGATCTTCCAACGCGAAATTCATTAACCCCATAGACATTGTTTTCTTTCATCAACAATCTACGATTTAGGGTAAGAAACATACCAGTGTAACAAACATTTAATTTTTGCAGATTAAGAAGATGGTATATTTCAGATATATTTCATGAAATAATCTCTGCACCAAATTTTCAGATAAATTTCATTTACCTTTTGATGCATACTAAATGCTTAATACCATAATATTATTCACCTTAACTCATAATTTTCACCTCAATCACTGAAATAAAATTGGATTAAAATTGAATTTATTTATATAAACCATTTTTAATTTGAATTTTATAATTATGTATTTAACATATATTTTATTATAAAATGCTAACAATGAATTATTAAATATATTGTCCATTATTTTTCCAGGCATAGCACGGGTTTATAATCAATAAAAGCTTTTTATTTTTTTTCAATCTAATAAAATCTAAGCGAGATTTTTTTTTTTTTTTGGGTCGTTAAGGGAGAGGTGTTTGAGGCAAAACATGAATAGTTTGCTTTTTTCGGGTCCGAGAGAACACAATACTTGTATGCGTCAAAATTCTACATTAACATTGTGGCATACAATCCAGCCCATTAAAACCTAAAATACATCAACACTATGGCATACAATGCACCCCATTAAAATCTAAAATACATCAACATATACGGCATAAACTGCACACCCGTATCGAACAAAGCCAAGAAGGAAACGGACTCCAAGTAAACTTAGGAATCATTAAGCCATGCTGGCATTGCTCGCAAAAGCCCTAGTACATACAAACTAGCCGTTTGATGGTACGATATATGGGGAGGCAATAAAAAAAAATTTATTAATTATTATAAAACATAAATTATAATTTATTTACATATATTTTATAAAAAATTAAGTGTATAAATTTATCTTAAAAGTAAGTTAATAATTAAATAATTAAATAAGTGGATAAAATATAAATGTGACATTCTATTTTATATCTTATATTGAATATCATGTTTATAAGGTTGAAAATATCTTGATAGATTTTCTATGACTAACAATAAAGAGATTATTTTATGAATATTTTACACATTTCAAAGTTGAAATTGTTGAATAAAGAAAGAGAATAAATAGATAATTTTACTATATCATGAGTTATTTATAGGGATGACAATGGGTATCTATGAGAAAGGGGATATGTTTTACACCTCTTGTCACCATTTAGAATTTTATCTTTCATCTTCATCCCTATCTGCTTTATAGGTTCCCATTACCATTTCCCATTTTTTGTGGGGATTTTGAATCCCTATGGTATGCAAGGGTTTTATTAATAAATTTCAAAAAGAGAAAAACTTTAAAATATTTTACAATTTGAAGTATAAATATCCATAATAACAAATACTATTAATATAATATAATCCAAATTAAAATTTAAAAAATATACATGATACAAATATAATAAAAATAATTAAAAAATAAAGATGTATTATCCTTGTCGCTATCTCGTTTAACAAATGGGACTTAGCTTCCATTGATCATTCCTACGAAGGTGAAATATGTGCCAATTCCTTTTCCTATTGGGTCCGTGTGTACCCATTTTCAATTTTTTTTTATCATCCCTAGCCATTTATATCTTTTTAGTAAATTAAAATATTTAATTTAAAAATATAAAAATATATTTTCTAATTAATAAAAATAATACATAAATTTAATTTATATGAGTTTAATTACATGTCCTTTCCTTGTACATCCTTTTAATAAATTAAAATACCTCAATTTTAAAATATATGTTATAATTAATGTGTAATAATTAGTAAAAAAATTATTTATAATTCTAATTTATATAATCTCAATTATTAGAGTAGTATATAAATTATAATTTTTTTCAATAAAAAATAATATAATTATTTACTTTTTACAAATTAATATCATTATCAAAGAAGTATAAATTATAGAATTAATTTTTTTAAAACATTTTAGTGTTAAAAAATTAAAGGTATTTTTTTTCAAAAAAATTAGTATGAAAAAATTATGGAATTGATAGATTAGAATGTTTAAGTTGTAAAAAATTAAACAGAATATAGTGATACATACAGATAGATAATTTTTTTATTATGATTTTCAAAAGTTCTATATTTGAAATTAGAAAATTTCCCTTAATTCCATCTTTATTTAGAATTTTACTTCTATTCTCATGCACATCTCGGTTATGGGTTCCTATTTTTTTATTTCATATGAAGATTTGAATCTCTATTGATATTTACGGGTTTATTAAAAAAATTTAAAATCAAAAAATTTAAAAAATACTTTGAACTTCAAAGCATAAATATTTATAATAATAAATATTATTAATGCAATACAATTATAATAGGTTTGTTATCGTTAATACTATAATTATATATATAAAATTTTTATGTTATAATATATTGAATTATAATTTTGTTTACACTATTTTTTATTTTTTATATTGATTTTGTTAATGATAGAGAGATATGAAGATATGATTGAAAAAAATAATTGATAATTAGAAGGTAAATTAAATTCAAAAACTTACTTTAAGTGTTAAGATTATGAAAAATGTGGGGTATAATTTTTCTATAAATAACACATGAAAGACTTTTTATGTAATAAGTCTCAAATATTAGTATTATAATGTGTCTTAGATATTTGATTAAGAATAAATTTGGTATAAATTGAATTTTAAATTATTATTATATCAAAATCAATCAATTAGCAATTTGTTAACAATTTGACCTATCCGTTTTCTTTTAAAAAAATATGTTGATTTTAAAGTTTATTTATTTTGAAAATATTATCTTTATACTTTTTTATATTACCTTCATAATGTGAGGCTATTAATGGTTCTAAATTTAATTATAAATCATAATTATATTAACATAGGTTCTCTCTTAGTGTAAATTATAATATTTAATGATTGTAATATTTGATTTTTTAATGATTGTAATATCTAATTTTATTTCATATAAAAATAATTAATAAGCAAATTATAAATTAAGTTTAAAAAAATATTTAGACATAAAGATTGAGAAAAGTGGAGCCTAAATCAATGTATAAATGACATGTGAAATAATTTTCATAAAGTGAGTTTGAAATATTAGTATAGTAGATTTATACAATCAATAAATTTTATATCGAATTTTAATCATTAATAACTTCTGATTATAAATAAAATTCTAATAAATCTCTATCATTTTTTCTTTTTAAAATCTTCTCCAATTTTTTTAATTTTTTTCAACACTAAATTTTTCTTTTTTTAAAATTCATTCAAATCTTTTACTAGGCATTTGGTTTGTGTCCCGGGATGCAAATACAGGGAGGGACTGCCCCTGTATCATGTTTAGTGGTAGAGACGGGTATGAGGACGGAAAAAATTTCTGTCCCAGAGACAAATTTTTTTTGCATTTCTATTTCTCCAAAAAATGGGGACAGTGAAGACAGAACATGGAGATAGAAATTTTACCCCTTAGGTAGTACTTTCCGATGGTGGCCTAGCCACCGGTCAACAGCCAGTCAACGGTGGTCAACACTCGGTCAACGGTGGTTAACAGCTGGTCAACACCGGCCAAATGTCTATACTGTTCCCGTCAACCAAACACGATACATGGACAATATTTTTTATGTTTCTGTCTTTATTTGTTCATGTATTTCTGTCTCTATCTCTGTATTTGTATCTCGGGACACTAATCAAAAGGCTACCTTAAAGTATAAAATTATTAAAATTGTCATGAATTGTATGATTGATTTTTTTTTTCAAAATTTATTCAAATCTTTTAAAATATAAAATTATCAAAATTATTTGCAAGGGTTCAAAGGTTATTGAAGGTATAATTTTATGGTCGTCCCAAGTAATCCCAGGATTTTCATTTTTACCTGCGTACATATATAATTTTTTTTATTGAATTGACATATTTTTTGTCTTCAAATCATTAAATTAGTCTAGAAATATAATCAAATAATGTTATCACTAATGGCACAAAAAAAATTGTGCCTTTAAATAATTAAATTCATCATAATCTTATTGTTAATAAAAAAGGTAAATGATATAACGTAGTGCATATATTTTGTATCTTTCTTATAATTTATATACTTAATTTCATAAATTTAATATAATAATATTCAAAAGAAAATCACCACCCACATCAAATATAAAAATTTTAGATGTGAAATTAATACTAAAATTATGAAATTAATTTATCAATATAATTTATGATTTCGGTATTGCAATAATTAAAGATATTTAATTAATATAATATAATCTTATTATTAAATATAGATGATTATCAATGATATGTTAATAATATATAATAATTGTGATTTTTTTTTAAAAAATTAATGAATAACTTCTTAAAAGATATGGGTTTCAAAATATTCTCATTGCAATACGTATAAAAATTTCTCTCAAATGACTTTGAAATATTAGTATTATAGATAGATTATAGATTTAACATTTCATATATACGTACAATGACAACACAGGTGAATCTCACTATATTTATAATAATACACTCACATGATTATGGAACTCATCAATCTTACTGTGTGTATGAAAAAAATGAAGGTGTTAAATTTGAGAGCTCACCAAAGAATTCAAACTTTAATTCTTCACCTCTACAATCTCTCGAAGCTTCTTACAGAAATCGTCAATATAATTGGACTCTAAATCTTTGTTAAGGAACATCTCTCTGATCTTACTATGATTATCTCTGACTTTTCTGCTTGTTTCATTCTCATCATCCATCACAATACTCACAGCTCTGCACACACTCTCCATGGTGTACAAGCCATCTTCTTCACCTTTCTCCACCTCCACCCCAACTTGCAAGTTGTTTCCCATCATCCTTGCATTAAGAATCTGGTCACCAACATTTGGCAGCAACACCAATTGACTCTTATTCACCAATGCCTCAGACAAAGAACCTGATCCACAATGTGTAATAAAGCACCCCACAGAAGGGTGTTCCAAGATCAATTGCTGCTGGACCCATCCAGCATACACAACCCCTCTTGCTTTGACCCTCTCTTCAAACCCTTCTGGCAGTGCATCTTCAACTGACTCAAACCCAAATGGGGGTTTCAAAGCTGCTAGAAATGGCATACCAGTGAGTTCAAGACCAAGCAACAACTCTTGGAACAGATTTGGCTTCAACTTGCATTCACTTCCAAAACAACAGTAAACCACTGAGCCTTGTTTGAATCCTGCAAGCCATGAGGCCCACTTTTCATCCAAACTTGAGTTTGGTGCCTCCAGTATAACTGGTCCTGAAGGAATCACAGGCTTATTGAACTGTTTCTCTATGTAATCAAGGTAATGTCCTTCAATTTCCCTGCATGTTCTGTACCCCAGTGCATGAGCTTCACTCATGGCAATGAATTGGCGGTCATAGAAAAGAACATTGCTGCCAAACAACTCTTTCCTTTTGTTGGCAAATGCTCTTGCCTCATGGACATGTAGCGTGATAGATGAATCAGGGTACCCTGAAGGAGGCTTCAGAAGATCAATCTCGGTAAGGTTGTTTCCTTGGTTATACCTTGCAGGGACAAGAGTGTAGCCTACCATCACTGAACTAGCAGTGCAATAGTGAATGGCCTTGATGCCTAAACGCCTACACAAGGACGGCATCCAATGTGTGAAATCATAGAAAACAAGGTCAGGTTTGAGGGTGGAGAGATGTGTTTCCATGTCACCATGAGTTAGATCCATGGCTGTCATGATGAGTGGATGCAAAGGGTAAGGCACATCCGAGGTGGTTTCAGCATCAGGTGGGAGGCCATCAACATTGGGGACAGTGATTGAAACGAAAGTGATGAGATTTGGGTGCAGATTAAAAGGGACTAACTTGCCTTGTGTACTTTTTGGTGTAAAGAATGTGATTTTGTGGTTTCTTTTGGCTAACTTGTTGCATAGATGGAGAAATGCGGTTTGGTGACCAAGGGCAAACAATGGGTACATAGCTATGTGCAAGGAATGTGACTCCATGGAAAACAAAGGAAAAAAAATGAAAAGAGGAGGCTAATTGAACCAAAAGAGGAGATTACGATGATGATGATGATATATGTGTTGGTAAATATAGAAGCGAGAGTAAAGGAGATCCTTTGGTTATTGTGGTGTGACGGGTGAGTTGGAGAGTATACATTAATATACACGCAAGCAGCCTTGTAATTGCATAATGCATTACTGCGGCGACAAGACTGGAGGTGGAGAGTGGATCTCGGAAAAATTCTTGTATCCACATGGAGGAAGAGCCAATTCTTCCTCCACAATGATTTATGACCATGAAATATTTATGTAGAACCCATGTGTAAGTACAAAATTCAGGAAATATGTGATGCATATAGTTGATGGAGGAAGAAAATCCTTCCTCCATGGAGTACGGAAGAATTGCTCGTTGATCTCGTGGATCCTCTTCATGCCACTCCCTCCAAATTAACGGTGTCTGTTCCATGGATTTGCTGGCCACGCGGCTTCTATGCATGTGATATGTGTATAGGTTACAAGCATGACATATAGTGATTATTGTTATGAGTGATTATTTACATGAAAAAGTGATCGAGGATAATTTAAGTATTTGATTTGATTTTTTTAAAAAAAAAACCAAAAAAATGGTATTAAAAAGAAAAAAGTTTTCTTTTCTATTTTTTTATTTTAATTTAATTTTACTATTTATTTTATATATCATACATGAATACGGATTTCCCGAAGTCGCTGATGTCAATTGTACAAATGTTTTTTCCCCTTTTTTACTATTTTTTATTATTCCTTTCATTTTTGTTATTTTTTTAAAATGTTAATTATCTTTAATATTTATGTTGTACTGTTTTTATTTTTAGTAAATAGTAGTACTCTCTTTTTTAATTTAATTTCTTTTTAAGAATTCGGCTTGCCCGCATTTTTGTAGTGAACAGTGTAAATTTTTAATTTTTCCTTTCGTATTACCTTTTTATTTTATTGTCCTTTTAAATATTTTTTAATATTAAATTATTTTAATTTGGTATTTCTATTTTTATTTTTTGTTAAGGTTGGTTTGTCCGCATTGTATGTAGTGATCCTTTTTAAATTTTACTTTATTTTTAATTTTTTGATTTTCATTGTTTTTAATAAATTTTTTACTAAAAACTTTTGTAGCAAATTGGTGGAATTGTGGAACACAACAACTTCTTAGCACTATACTTTGACATACCAACATTTTAAAAATTGAAACCCTTGAGTATTTGGAGTGAAAAATAAAATAACCATTGAGCAATGGTTATATTTTGCACACTAATAATTTATTAATTTATATTCTGTATAAATACCTATCTTCTTTCTTGTATTTTCACGATTCACTTTTACTCTTTTCAATACCTTTCAAATCCTTTGAACACAAATTCTACTCCTCCATTACATAAATTATATCATTCAATTCTAAAAAAAAAATGGATCCAAAACAAATTTAAATTAAATTATTTTCTCAATTACTTGTAAAATTCCAACTTCCCACAATAGCAAAATACCAAAAGATGCACAATTTCCATACCATCAAAATCCAAATCCTAATTTACAAATTCCAAAGTTTCTCCTTAATCCAAACACAAAAGAATTGCAATTGGAAAGTTCCTTAACACCAAACAATTCCTTTCTTTTCAAACAATCAAAATTCACAAACATTTCAATTTCCATTTCCTCCCGTCCTTAATCCACTCACTGGAAATGTGGGTACATCGTCTTTCCTATTGCAAACCCAATTTGGGTGTTCAGAAGCAGCATATGCCAATATTGGGGGATCATCTAACCTATCCCCCAAATGCCCATACATTTGACTCTAGGTGTGCAACATTCACAATTTTCTAGCCATGATAGGCTAGATAATATCAACCTCAACAGTGAGCAAATTCAACATTATGGGATAATTTGTGATTATTGCAAGGAAAGTAACCATGGCTTGATAAAAAAATGGGTCAATTGCGATGCAGAAAATATGGCATAGGATTAATGCCAGGCCTCAAAGATTTGGTGCTTCTCATGATCAAGCATCTCAATGAATAAGGAGCGGTTCAAATGATAACGATATAATAGACTTGGCGCATAAAATCTTTGAAGCCCCGGAAACGAAGAAATGCAATTTTGTGCAATATTGGAACGAGCTTCAAAGGGAGAAAAAATGGAGATTTCAATTTACATATAAGCATCCATCACACTATATATATATATATATATATATATATATATATATATATATATATATATATTTCACTTAATTGACTATATATATTTCACTTAATTGACTTTTTGGTCCTGCCCTTATTCTTCCCAGCAAATCCGCTTCACTTTCGTCTGCTTAGCAAAATGAAACATAGCCTACCTCCCCACGTGTCACCTCTTGATTCTCTTGTGCCACCAACTCTAGCATAGGCATCTAGCCCATCATGGCTAGAAAATTGTGAATGTTGTGCAATTAGAGTCAAATGTATGGACATTTGGGGGATGGGTCGAATAATCCCCCAACACTGGCATATGCTGCTTCTGAACCACTAAATTGGGTTTGCAATAGGAAAGATGAGGTGCCCACATTTCCAGTGAGTGGATTAAAGATGGGAGGAAATGGTGTGATACCCGGCATATACATGGCAGCGGATAAGTTCCGTTTTGTCTCAGGGTCCCCTAAGACCCACCCATGTTACTGGGAAAGCCCCGAAATGCCCGGAGGACCCTTAGTGCAGCTGATGTGGTGAACTGTCACCGCTATAGCGATCCAGGATCGCTATAGCGGTCATAGTGGGGTAACCAGGCATCAGGGGACCGTTATAGCGGTCTAGGACCGCTATAGCGATCATGGGAGTGTGGCAGCATGTTTTGGGTGTTCTGGGAACCGCTATAGCGGTTATGTGTGTGGTGCAGCACGTAAGTGGGGGATAGACTGCTATAGCGGTATAGACCGCTATAGCGATGTCAGCAGTACCCAAATTGTCCAAAACGCATCGTTTCACGTTAGTGAGACCCCCAACCCTTTTTAAGCCCTTCCAACTCGGGATTTCACCCCAAAACCAAGCCCTACCATTCTCCAACTCTCTTCTTCTCCTCCCCACTCAATCTAGCACCAATCCTTCTTCCTTCCAAGAGATTAAAGGTGAGATTTATGGGTTTTGTTATCTCTATCATTCTCACTTTGTATTCTAGAGTTTGGATTTGTTGTTTGTCTCCATTGTTGTTAAGTGAGGGTACTCCCCCAATGTTGTTAGGGTTAGATTTGAGTAATTTAGAGGTTAACAGAGACTAATCTTGTGTTTTGTGGCTCCAATGGCAGACGTTGGTGCCTTTCCTTCTTCCCGGAGCTTCGTTGGAGTTGACGTCACCATTCCCTCCCCTCCAAATGAGTGGGTTTGGAACCCATGACCCCTATGTTAGTCATTAGAGCTAATTTCCATCAAATTATTATTAATTGCATGGTTTTAAAGAGATTTCAAGAGCTTAGAGTCTCCGTTGATATGTTATAATTATTGAAATGACGGATTCCAACTAGAGTGTGAAATATTTGTTTTATTACAAACTCATGGGACCATTATTGTTAAATGATTTTATCACAAGAGCTAGAGTATTACTATTATATTCTTGAATTGAGATTTCCATGAAATTTCCATGCCAACATTTTGAATGAACGATTTGCGAATCATAGAGTTGTGTTTAGAGAAACATTAGAATAGAGATTTAGAGAAAATATTATGTTCATTGGTTTAGAGACTATACGTTAGCTATAGAGAAACAGACAGTGAGTTAACGGCTGACCCCAATCATTAACCTTGGTACCAAGTTGTCCTGAGAGGACAATTTCATAGAGCAGAGAACGGAACATATTTAGGTGTCCACATTAGATCCCCAATGGATCATAGAGAATAATATTTCGGTTCTTGAGGAACCATAGAGTAAAGATTTCTGTTTCTCTCATAGAGTATTGTTATTATAATTTCAAAGAAATTTCTATTTAGAGCTTTTACTTTCACATATGTATTAGTATGATTCCAGAGATTACTGCATCAACTAATTTTAATTATTTGTATATGATTATCTATCTTCTTGGTCGTCCCATGAGAGGGTTATGGGTGAGGACCTGCTCACTGAGTTTTAGATGAAACTCACCCCTCTCTCTTTCCCATTACAGGTGTTGTAGACGCTGCATGTTCTCCCATTCCACCTCCACCCCCGCAGTAGAGATTTATTGTTCGGTGAGCTTCACTTAGTGTGAAGTATTCTATTTTGCTTTTTGTTAGAGATAGAGTGCTCCAGTTACATGACGGGCAGGGTCCCGAACCATAGAGATGGATTGACATTATTTTATCATGATTATTTTGTACCTACATGATTATGGATTTCATGTATATTTTTGTAAAGAGAGAAACTTATGTATTTTGAACCCCAGTAATATGTTTAACGGTTGAAATGGAAATGATTGATTTTATTACTCCAGATATTTGTGTTAAAGTTTGTTTATGTTTTTATTTCACGGGACCAATGAGTTATTAGAGATGAAATGATGTTTTACAAATAGTTTTATATTAAAATATGCATATAGAGAAACACAGAGGTCACGAGGCTTACGTGGGAATGAGGATTCTCCACATGCTGATCACATGCTCAAATTGGGTCGTGACAAATGGAAATTGAAATGTTTGTGGATTTTGATTGTTTGAAAAGAAAGGAACTGTTCAGTGTTAAGGAACTTTCCAATTGCAATTTTTTTGTGTTTGGATTAAGGAACTTTGGAATTTATAAATTAGAATTTGGATTTTGATGGTATGGAAATTGTGCATCTTTTGGTATTTTGCTATTGTGGGAAGTTTGAATTTTGCAAGTAATTGCGAAAATAATTTAATTTAAATTTGTTTTGGTTCCATTTTTTTTTAGTATTGAAAGATATAATTTATGTAATGGTGGAGTACAATTTGTGTTTAAAGAATTTGATAGGTATTGAAAAGAGTAGAAATGAATTGTGAAAATACAAGAAGAAAGATAGGTATTTATATAGAATAGAAATTAATAAATTATTAGTGTGCAAAATATAACCATTGCTCAATGATTATTTTATTTTGCACTCCAAATACTCAAGGGTTTCAATTTTTAAAATGTTGGTATGTCAATGTATAATGCTGAGAAGTTGTTGTGTTCCACATTTCCACCAATTTGCTACAAAAGTTTTTAGTAAAAAATTTATTAAAAATTACGAAAATGAAAAAATTAAAAACAAAGTAAAATTTAAAAAGGATCAATACATACAATGCGAACAAACCAACTTTAACAAAAAATAAAAACAGAAATACCAAATTAAAATAATTTAATATTAAAAAATACTTAAAAGGATAAAAAAATAAAAAGGTAATACGAAAGGAAAAATTAAAAATTTACACTACTCACTACAAAAATGCAGGCAAGCTGAATTCTTAAAAAAAAAATAAAAAAAGGAGAGTACTACTGTTCACTAAAAATAAAAATAGTACAACATAAATATTAAAGATAATTAAAATTTTTAAAAATAAAAATAACAAAAATGAAAGGAATAATAAAAAATAGTAGGAAAGGGAAAAAAACATTTGTACTGTTGACATATGCGACTTCGGGAAATCCGGATTCATATACAATATATAAAATAAATAGTAAAATTAAATTAAAATAAAAAATATAAAAATATAAAAAGAAAAAATAAAACAAATTGACACTTGACACATTCTCTTTGGTTCTATTTTTTCTTTTCACAAATAAAATTTTTTCTTTTTAATATCATTTTTCCGGTTATTTAAAAAAAACCAACAAAATGTCTAAATTATCCTCCATCACTTTTTCCACATAAATAATTACTCATAATAGTAATTACTACATGTCATGCTTGTAACATATACATATATCACATGCATGGAAGCCATTGACTGGCAAATCCATGGGAGTAGGCGCCATTAATTTTAGCAGTGGGATGCAGTATACAAATGCATTTATGGCTTTTCTCTCACCTAACTCATTTATTTTGATGGGTTTTGGTGTTTTAGCTTTTGAATTTTGAATTTAGCCAACTTAAAGGAAGTAGAACATGGCAGGCGGATGATATAAATGCTACAGCAAAATCAAAGTGAGGTCTCCGCATAAATTAAACCATAAATGACACAATCAAATAAGCGAATTCCATCAAATGAATAAAAGCTTTATCCCATCAAATGCAATCCCATTCTAGATCTGAGACACAATAGCGGGGACATTCAAATTTTAAATTTTGATTTCAAATAGAAGGTTATTCAAACTTAAGCATAATATACTCACCTATTGTTAAAGTTAGCCTTAATTTCTCCTAACGTAGTATTTAATATAAATTAGCAATCATTATATTTAGGTTATGCATGTATTTGTCGATCATTATAGTTTAAAGAATTATAATTTTTAGTGGAAACATATTTTGTCTGCACTTATTTTGAGCATATATCTATTGAGTCTCTTTGTTGACTCCTTTAAATAAGATACATGGTAGTTGTGGTATTATTTATCTCAATTTTATTGTTTCACTCTATATACAATACATATTATCTGATAATGTTTGACATCTAACTCAATTATTGGATTAATTGATTATGTGCATGAATTTAACACTTGAACAAATATCAATTATAATTTGTTATTATCTATACTAGTGAGTTGATAGCCACTTGCATGCCTATCAATCCATATTTTTTTATTTTTGTAACTTCTTTTAATTTTTTAACTTATTTGATTTATTTTTATAACTTCCTTCAACTCCCTATGCATCAAGGATATTTTAGGAAATAGGAATTTTAGACATCAAATGGACTATTTCCTTTATATATATTAGTGACTTGCTGGGCACTGTCGTGTCCATCAAGTCGCATTTTTTATTTATTTTTTGAATATTAATATGATAGTATTTAATTTTTTATTTTAACATGAACATTGTTGAAACCATTAGAAGAATAAAGAATGAAGAATGAATCATGCAGAAGAAAGGATGAAAAAAATCAATACATATGTTTTAAAAGTTTAGGAACAATGAAAGACAAATCTATTCAAAAATCTATTGCATAAAAATTGAACACAGTTCTCTTAGTGAATCACGCAACATGTTTTTTACTATTGCTATTATGAAGAATAGTACGATGAATAATACTACAAAGACAAATGGCAAAGATAATCTTTAATTTTAAAGCTATATAACAAAAGGAATTAAAATGATAACAAAACAGATCAATATAATTAAAGATTGTCCAAAACTTTTAACCATAAAAGGAAGCAAGATGATATTTTTTATGGCACCTTTGAAAATCTCCTTCACAAACTATCAGAGAACAATGCCAATGTGGGGTACATTCTCAATTAGAAACAAAATATTGATATCCCTCAAAGACATCATGAATCTTCTTCTTTGTTGGTCTTGTTTTATGTGTATACATAGTTGTTCTTATAGGGTATGTCGATAGAAAAAGGTGAACGAAGAGACAAAAGAAGAGAATAGAGCAAAATCGATATGTTAGAGAAAGAAGAAGAATGAGAATGATGAGAAAAAATTAGCAGTTATAAGATTAAAATAAAAAAAAAAACTGATGTAAGAGGAAGTTAAGAAACCAACTGATGGATAATGTGGACTTTACATTTTTAACTTCCATAAAAACTTTTGCACCAAATTATATATAGGGATAAAAATTGGAAAAAAGAAATTGGACACCAAAAGAAGGAATATATATATATATAAAACTTGCCGAGCTCATCAAGTCGCTTTTTTATTTTTGTACTAATACAAAGTGTTTACAACATTCACTACTGAGGTAGTTAAAAAAATGCTATTAAGTAAGCATATTAATTAAATGCATCAGAACGATAATAAACTATGGCATTGAGATATGACATGAAAATATACATCGAATTAAATTTATTAATGAATTGAGAGAGTCCGAGGGCTCCTTCTCCGACACAAATTAAGAAAATAGACATGAACTAACATAATGAAAAACACAATGAAGTGTTAAAAAAGAAAAGCAAAACAATGAAATGATAGTGCTTAACTTGATATATAGTGCCGGAAGCAAATGCCAACTTGAAAATTGATTACTGAAAATGTCTGCTTTCCATATAGATGCTCTCTAGTGAAAGTTTCTACACCACTGACAAAAGAATAATGGGGGTAAACCATTAGCAACTAACAGGTTTCTTATTTCATAGATCTTTTTGGTTCTATACTCACATTCTTAATTAGGGTTGCACTTCTATCTTTAACTTGCTCTATTCTTGTCTTCGAAAGAGAGACCACATATAAAGAACAAAAAATGAGAGTTATAAATATGAAAATTCAAATGAAAACTATTGACACCATTGGACGATGTTGGATTTTTGAGAGACCACATACACCTTGCACATGTAGTCAAGTACTAATGCATTGCAAGTAATCATTTTCATTTTTAGACAATGAACAAAAATCGCAGGATCATTGGCAATGGAGTAACCAAGTTCCTTTTGACATGTATTTGCCTTGAAGCATATATAATGAAATGGGACAAATATAAGTGATAAACTATAAAAATAAACAAAGAGAAACTTGATTGATGAACTGTAAAACTATTGGTAAGTGCAAAAATTAAAATCAATGAGAAGTTACACTTTTACCCCCATGAGAAGTTATTAAACAAAGAGATAGGTGGTTAATGCTACTATGTGAAAGAATAACTCTTTTGTGGACAAAATAGGAAAGTAAAATTGGACACCAAACAAAATGGAATACCCTTTATAATATGTATAGATTTATAACATGTATAGATGTATAGATGTTATCAATATGGTCTCTACTATTTTCTCACCCTCCATGGTCTCTGTTATTTTATCAACATGTATAGATGTATAGATATTACCAAAATGATAAACTATTATTAGAGATTAAAAATTCATAATTGTACAGTAACTTGTATACTATTTTCTCAACCTCCATGGTCTTTGCTAAGGTTGAAATCTACTAAATACCAAATACATGTCTTTGGTATGAATTCATGAAGGATTTTTTTTTTTGGTATTATACTCGCTGATGGGCATGCTTTCAAATTCCATTTTTTCCCCTATCTGCTTGATCCTTTTGCACTCATTCCTCCCTTGTAATCTACCTTCATCGTCATTCCAAATATTCTTGTATCGGAGTCATTCTTTAATCTCTTTCCAGAAGAAAATAAACAAAGCAAACCCAATTAAATTTCGTAAAATAAAATCAAAATCAACAACAATAAAAGAGAATGGATGAATGAGTTGAAATCTGAGAAGGAAGTTTATGAATATGAGGATTCAAGTAAATTTGCTATTGTTAAAGAAGATAAAGAGAAAGGGAAGACAATTAGAAAGAGTATAACGGTTAAAGCATGAAAGTGGGTTTCAAGTTGTGAACAGTTGTATCTTTCAATTGAGTAGAATCGTAACCATGAGCGGTGGGAAAACTAATATTTTTTTTACATTTTTAACCCTGATTGATAACTATTTATTAAATTATTTGCAAGGATAATATAGAGAAGAAAAATTGGACACCAAACCCAAAGAATCCCCTTTATATAGTGTATAGATATAGTGTACAGATTCCTTGCCAATCATCATTATCAATTTTTTTCAAATGAATTTAAACATAAAATATGTAAATTACTTTTATCACTTATTACATATTAAATATTTTAATTTCTAAACAAATTTTATTGATATCACTGTGCGTAGCACAAGTATAACACTAGTATCTTATTATAAAAACTAGTGATGGAAGTACAAGATTGATCAAGTGACCTGGGCACGTGTCAGGATGATGTTAATTTCATACTCCTCCAAATTACTGGACTCAATTTTAGCAATCGGATGCAATATACAAATGCATTTATGGCTTTTCTCTCACTAACTCATTTATTTTGATGGGTTTTGGTGTTTTAGCTTTTGAATATTGAATTTAGCCAACTTAAAGGAAGTAGAATGTGGCATGCAGATGATGCAAATGGTATAGCAAAATCAAAGTGAGATCTCCGCATCAATGAAACCATTAATGACACAATCAAATGGGCGAATTTCATCAAATGAATAAAAACTTTATCCCATCAAATGCAATCCCATTTCTTTCTAGATCCACCTTTACCCTGTCCAATTTCTCCTTACAAGAAAGGCTTCTCATAAAAACTTCCATTGCGATCTTTCTTAGATGCAACCGCAAGGATGGGGGTTGTGGAGGTCATGCTAATCGGTCATGGTTGTGGCATAGCTCATGGATTGGAGGTGGTGGCTCAGGTGGCAGTGTGCGATGGTGATGGGGTTTCGGTTTTTGCGGTTGTGAATCTCAGAAGAGAGGATCCGCAACGATGGCGATGTTGGTCACGATTAGATGTTGTTAGGTGTGCTAAGGCTTCACAGTGGTGATGGTTTGTAGGCCTGCTATGGTCTTGCAATTGTGTGGGGTGGATGGGGTGATTGAGGCTTGGTGGTGGTTGAGGATGGCTCGCGATTATGGGTTCACGATCAAGGCAGAGGATGATAAAGGTTTTGAGGTTTGCAGTTTTGATGAGATACAGGGCTGCTCCATGACAATTGGTGGAGCCGGGCGGTGGTAGTTGAGAACGATGGTGGTTCGCAGCTAAGAAGTGGGGTTGTGGTAGTATTGATCCTTGTCATTATTTATTGTTTTCATTTTCTTTTAAACATTGGTTTGATTTTGTTGTTATGTACTGATGATATTTGGAAATTTATTTAATTGGACTGAGATGTACTGTGAATGAGTGAATTACGTATGTATTGAATAGTATATATAATTATATTCTCTATCATTTTATTTTATTGTAATGTTGTATGTGCATTTCCAATTTCTTTATTCGATTTGTTATTGTCCTTAGCTTTTTTTTCTACTATGAGGAATTTGTATCTTAACTTTTTTTAATTATTGAATGAAATCATGATCTTTCTAATATATGAATCCTGGTTCATTTTTTCCATCCAGGTCCCTAGGATTATGCAGAATTATTGAGTTGAATAAAGAGACAAAAGTCAATTTCAAAGTCGCAACTGTTAGTAACTTTTACATTGAGAGTTGCAGGTGTTCTTCCCTTTGGCAACTATTTCTTAATGTATTTGTGTTCATTTGGATTAGATGCTCATATAATGGCTACTGCTCTTTGTATCTCGTGAACCCCTCGTTTCCTGAGGTTGCATGGTTTGCCTAAAGCTAGAAACTATTTCTTCCTTTTTTGTTCTGTAAAACAAGGTTAGCAACTGACTCGGCCAAAATTGAGCTTTACTGTAAAGCTTAGCATAGTTGGCCCAAGCCCGGTAAAGGATTGTATTAGCATTACAACAGCCAACGTAAAAATTTGTTAAATCTCTATCACAAAGCAAGCTAGCAACTATTAATCTGCATATGTATGTATCTGCCTCTCAACGATGAGGCTGCACTCACTCTATATGTGTGTGTATCTTTATGAACACAAGTAGATACTTGTATCTGGCAGAGTGCTGGTTCACAAAGTTGGTGCCAACTACAAGACAGGAGCGAACTGGAAATCATATTGCATTTATAAAATAATTCATGTATACAGGTACTTTTTATTCAGATAGATTATAAGCATAGCAGGCATTCTTAGTGACATATTCATAACTAAGAATATTATTCGCATTTCCTTACTGACATGGAAAATTAAATGATCGCAGTGTCAAGTGTGTATACCCCCACCGTTTGCCTCAATCACATGCAGAAATTTGCTTCAGCAACTAAAGTTGAGAAGAGGACCATGAATTTGAATCAACCCAGTTAAAGGCGATCGGGCTCAAAAAGGCATCGGGAATACCAAAGGAACTGACCAAGGCAAGTGCATGTGGCCGAAGTTCAGTACAGAGTTTTGGCACTTCTTTCCTTACTGCAGAAGCATTCTCAGTTGACAAGTATCCATATCGAAGAAAGGAAGCATCTTCATCCACACAAATCACCGCATACAATGATCTCAACAGACCTAAGACATTCTACAAAAGATACAGATACAAAAAAAAAAAAAAAAAAAAAAGGCGGGAAGGGGTGATCATTTCACTTCTTTATTCCAGAAATAACTCAGAAAGAAAAAGTATATAGTAGGAATATTCATCAAGCAATGGGAAGATTTACCTTCAATGAACCAGCTGGTAACTTTGACTCAGCCTCGATAAAGGTTTTCAGTATAGCTCGTTCAGAGAAAGCTCTGCCCAAGTCCTCAGCAAGCTGATAACTCTGGTAGAGAACAAGAGTATCAAACTGTAAGACAGAGAATGGATGAAAGAATAACTAACAAAACCCGGTAGAGGCCTTACTAGATTGAAGGCAGACTCTTTGCTTTCTCCCTGAGCTTGATATTGTGAAACCTCTGCAGCAAAACGTCTCAATAGATCTCGCTCTCTTAGGTGGAAGATATCAATCTGTGTAAATAAGTGGTAAGAAACAAAAAGAAGCTTCTACCAATTTATCTAAAGTATAAACAGGTTCAATCAAATGATTACCTGAAACTCATTGCTCCTGATGTCAGAACTTGTTAGCTGAGATGGGATGGCAGGCCAAGGTTTGTTCATGTGTTCTAATCCCAAACCTCTAAATGGCTTCTTTTTAGTCTGGCACACTACGTATTCAGCAAGGAGCGCCTTGCTGATCTGAGGTGAAATGTAGAACCCGTGAAAACATTGAACGAAAGAAGGGAAAAATTAGAGAGTAAACAAAATGGAAAGATGCTTAAAATTGACCTGAATAATTTCATGCTACTTCCAATTCATATGGATAAATGAAAAATCATAAGCTAGTCAATTAATTCAAAAAGTGAACCCTGTTTCTGTTTTTTTTGCACAAAGTGCAAGCATGAAAAGTATAATAACAGTTTCAACTGCTTTAGAGATGGAAAACTGTCGGTTCTAGAGAACATAGTTAATTAGTAGCCACTGAAAACATGTGAAACAGACTCATCTGAATGATTGTACTTCATTAAATATCTCTACTAAGGATAGTAACGGTCTCTAACACAATCGCACATGTAAAAATTAAAGTGTGACAAAGCATACCTACCAATACCTTTTTGCTGAAATTTCAAATAGTAGACAATAAGAGTGGTAACGTTTGAATTTCTAACCACTTAACCAGAAAGGTAAGAGGGTGAACCTTGCTACAACTATAAGGTTGTTGCTTTGTGAGCTAGAGGTCACAGGTTCAAATCTGGAAACAACCTCTCCATTTGTTGGAATAAGACTGCGTATATTTGCCCTTCCCAAACCCAAGCAAATGGGAGCCTTATACACTAAGCCACCTTTTTTTACCAAAATAAAGCTTAAATAATACTCTATGTAGGAACCAATCAAAAGTTTAAACTGTTGGATGTAGGCCTAAAATGGGATTTACCTCCAAAAAGTTCATATTAACTTTCTGATTATTTCACTCCCACATATAAAATAGTTAACTTACCCAATCTAATGCATTATATCAGGATTTAATATTATTTTGCAATCAGCAAGTCTTATGTTTTCGAGGTTTGAATCTGAAAACATTGTGCTTAATTCTTACTAAGATTTCATACATAACAGAATACTCCATCGTACCTGCTGCATCAGAACATTGTTGTCCCCCTCAAATGTCGATTGCACATCAAATTCACCCTTGAAAGGACCAATACGATTTTCAGTTTTAATACCTTGACCTCCAATGGCTTCACGACATTCCTAGTTCATACATTGAAAAACCTTAGGCGGGGCAGTAGCGTATAATCTATCAAATCCAAGTGTAAATGTAATAGCAATACTAGCCTGAAGAGTACGCATATTATTCCATGTTAAGGTAGCCTTATATGCACTTGAAACAATATGAATGGTTTTGTTTGACTCAGGTGTTCTATTCACATACATCCTTTTGAGGTCATTCACAGCGAAGTTCATTGCATATCTGCAGAAAGAGTAAAGAAATGAACACAAACACTTAAAACAGGTGATATCTTGGTCCATTACATATCTGCCAATAGTCAAACTATGACAGTGACCTTTTATTAAATCCCTAGTCAGTGGTCCAAAATAAACAACATATATGAGCCAATGATGCAGGTGTTTACATCTTATCAAGAATGCATGCTGCATGTGTCTATATGGGAAAATATCCTCAGAATGTATATCGAAAATATTAATTCTGTAAAATCAAGTATACATGTAAACAATTCTTAATGTTTTGTGGAAAAATGCACTAGGTGGTCTTAAATTATGTGGGATAAACTAAAGCAGCATACCTAAATTCTAGGTTCCTAAAAGACTTGAATCATTCTGAGGTCACAGCAAATAGATACCAAAATGCCTGTAATTAGAAGACTTACACCTTCGCAAGCAGAGGTAATAGACGCTGTTGATGACTTGGGTAATCCAGCAGTAAAACTTCAGGCTCATTTGGTGCCATAGAAAAGGCTCGTCTTGTCAACGCATATCTTATAGCTATGGCTAAGCTAATCTAACAACAGCAAATGAATGGCATTATATGCAAGACGTTAATGTTAGCTATGAGTCCATTAAGTACATAGTATAAAAACACAGAAACATGTGGTCAATTCACAAATCAAGATAGAACCAATACCTTGGAGATGTAAACAGAACTGACGGCTATAGTCACACGACCAGAGGTCAAAGGGGCTAAAAATGCCACAAATCTCTGGAGTATGAATGACATACAACAAAAGATATCTGAGCAAGTTTCCAATGTGAATAAAGAAAAGCACTAGCAGACGGAAGAGGATATTATCTCTATGAAGAAACTATCACCTGATCGGCATTTTTTATTGCACTCAAATATTCACCAGCTGGTGAAACATCAGCCACTGAATTCAACAAATTCTCTCTAGGTATTCTTACATTGTCAAACCTGAAGGAACATGTCCAGAATTTTTTAGTCTATTCATTTAAACTAATTTATTTATCAGGTGAAATATAGTTTGAAGATGTGTATATTACCATATACGGCCATTATCAACTCCGTTTAAACCAATTTTGTGACCACAATCAGCAATTCGAATGTTTGGACATATGTTTCCATCTGAATCCCTGATTTGGGCAATAAACGCATGCACGCCTTGATCGGTTCCATTTATGTGGAGTTTTGAAAAGACTATTGTGTGTGTTGCATGCTGAATACCAAAGTGTAAAAATGTTAATACACACAAAGCTGGAGCAGAAGAAAAATGAAAGTATCAAAACTACCAGACGCAAACACTTTTAGAGTACTTATCAAGAGTAATACAAAAGAGTCCTTACATTTGCTGCACCACCAATCCAATACTTCTGACCCGATTCACATGGAGTATTGATGACGAATTCTCCAGTGTTTGAATCATAAGTAGTTACTGTTTCTATTCCCCGGACCTATGAAAATTAGTCTGGAAAAAGTTATTGAAAGTGATAAGGCAAAAGCATAATAAAATACATGTGGGCTTAAGACCCCAAACATATTGAGCAACCTTCACATACATTACTTCCATGGCCCAGTTCAGTCATAGCAAAACAACCCAAGGTCTCATAGTTTTCAGTAGATCTCAACCACTTTTCATGATGGCGCTTGGTTCCCAGGAACTTTAAGGCCCCTCCCCTGAAACTCATTATGGATTAGAGAAACTAGCAAAAGGTTTATTTATGACATATATATATATATATATATATATATATATATATATATATATATTTTGGTTTTTTCCCCCTCCCTCCCAACACACACACACAAATAAGGATTGGGTTCAATAATGCAAGACCACTAAAGTCTCTTTGTCAAGAAGACCACTAAATTCTCTTTTGTTTGAATACAAAGCTCTACTAGGCAAGAAATGAAAGGGTGATCCTGTTTGATGAGGTGAAAATTTTTTATTAAAGAGAAAAGAAAATTACTTCAGTGATGATTTGACCACTCTTATGAGTTCTCGAAGTGATTGACCTTCAAGTTCAAAACTTTATGCTGTATTAATTTCCACTATTCTCTAAGATGAAAAATCAAGCCATTGCAATTTAATTTTGAGGAATCAAAATCAAACACTATTTTTCCCCCCCAACAACAACAAAAGTTAATCCTTTTTCCCTATTAGACTGGACCAACATAAAACCATGAATGGATCAAACTGCATCATTTTATCCTATCATAAACCATGTATATATATAACCCATCGAAAACACAGTGATCAATCCCAAGTCATGGTTCAATTAAACTCTAATCACACAGACAACAGAATACAATAGTCCTGGAATACACAAACAATTTCTCACCCGCCAACAACATCGAACAAGACACACCAGCACATCACTGAATTCCAACGTTGCTCGGACACCAGCACGGAGTATCCGGCACAACAAGGATACAATACGGAAATACGGCATAAATCAAATTAAAAACATGTAAAATATAACTAGGAGTATCTAAAAAGTATCGCCTATTTGGTAGTATCCGTGTGAATGATCGTGGACCAATGATTGAAACAAAACGAACTCACAAACACATACCACAAGAAGTAATGGACGCCGAGCTTGATGGCGAGAGAGTGATCGTACATGCCAATAACCTCGTGAAGAGCGAGCTTCCTGAGCTCGTCATTGGGGCCATCGGCGGTGAGCCATCCACGGAAGACGCCGCGATCGAGGAGGTAAGCGATCCGCTTCATGGTCTCCTCGCGCTGCTGCTCCATGGTGTGGTTGTAGTCGGGGGACACAAAAACCCTCCCACCGAGGTCGCGGCGGTTGAAGAGCGGGCTCTGGATGATGAGCCCGAAGAGCCAGTCGCGGTCCTCGATGTTGTGGACGTCCAGGAGGGTGCGCATCTCGCTGGTGTCGAAGGCGAAGGGGTTGGAGAGCTCGGGAGGGGAGTAGTTGAGGCAGTTGGAAGGGGAGAGGAGGGTGGTGGTTGTGGTGTGACGGTGGGGGAGGAGATGGCTGGAGAGGACGTGGGTTCGGCGGGATGCGCGGTGGTCCATGGCGGGATGAGGAGGAAGGAGGAGGAGGAGGAGGAGGAGGAGGAGATGAAGATGTTGTTCTTCTTTTTTGGGAAGTAGCGGGGATTCGGAAGGGCGTTTCAAAGGTGAGGATGATGGCAAGATGGGATGAAGGCAGAAAGGTCCCCGTCTTTCAGAAGAAATGTCACGAGAACTAGACCGACAAATTATTTTGAAACCCAAAAAAGGAAATTATTCTATAATGTGATAGTAATTTATATTTATTTTTAATATTTATTATATTTAATAATTATAAAATAAGTATTTTTATTTTATAATTATTATATGTAATGATAATTCTTATTAATTTTTAATATCTATCCTATTTAATAATTATAAAATAAATATTTATTTATATTTTTTTTAAATATTAAAATATTATTATTCTAGAAGTGTAGAATGGCGACAATATTGGATTGGATTTGATGTGACAGTGCTTTTTTCCTTTCTCTTTGTATTTTTTTCCTTTTGTACGTCACAATCTAACTTCAGTTAATGTAGTTCCCAGTGTACCGCTCAAAATTGGGTTTATCCAATTAATGCAGGTGTCTATCTAGGTGAGTAATAAATACATAACATAATATTATTGAAAGCACAATGAAAAAAGTATTTGTAGAACAAATCGAAAAATCATATAGGTACATAGCCAAAACTATCGAAGAAGCTGACCATTGTCAAGACCTGAAGGACATATTCAGAAAAATCCGAGAATACAATATGCGTTCGAACCCGGAGAAATGTGCTTTCAGAGTACAAGAAGGAAAGTTCCTCTTATTCTTGCTAACTAACAAAGGAAAAAAAGGCAAATCCAGAAAAGTGTTGAGCATTTCTAAATGGGGAAAAATGCACTTTACTATCCTTAAGTTTAGTTAGTGTGCAATTTAGATCATGAAATTTCAAAGTGTACAACCCGGCCTTCTGTAATTACTAGACCATGCAAAATGGTCCTTTTATTAGTGTGTTATTCAATTCTCATTATTAAGTGTCATGTACCCCTCACATGATTACTTTTATGGACAAAAATATTGTTGCTGAAATTTAATTTTTCAATCCAACTCCACCCCCATCCAAGCAACATTGAAGCTCAACTGGACATGGCGATGGAGCTCCACTATGAGGTAGGATAGCAGGCAATAAGATCGGACAGAAGGTAGTAGAGGTTGACTAGCACGTGTCAAGGGTTGGCGAGGGCAGTAGAAATGGCAAAGGAGCTTGACTAGGAGGAGATGAGATCGATCAAGAGAAAATAGAGCTCCTCAAATGTTGACACATGTCAATCAACCCCTGCCTCCTCCCGAATGGGAAAGTGTGATTGAGGGTGTTGGGGATCACAGAAGAATGAAAACTTTGGGAGCTTAGGTGCTGCTAGGAGAATAGATTTGGATTTTGGCTGTTTTTTATGTAAGAAAGGTGACCTCTTTCTTCTTGCTTCTTAGCAAACATTCTTTTTAACTATTATTTTTAAAATGAAAACAAAAATGTAAATTACTTACTTATAGAGTAAGAAAAAATGTACCAAAACAAGAGAAAAACTTATAGAGTAAGAAAATACTATACTAAAGTTATAATTTAGTATTTACTATTTAACAAATGAATATATATATTTTTACTTTACAAATAAGTTTTTCAAAAAAGTTATTGTTCAGATTATGTAAAATTAATAAGAGTGAACAGAAAAAAAAACCATGCCAGAGTCCTTTACATTTCGAAGTGCTGGGGTTGAGTCATTCATTTATTAGTTTCAATTAGAGTGTTAATATTAACATATCCAATGTTTTAATTATTTGTTGGGTTTTTTTAATGAGTGTTTGTTGAACAAAATTTTTAAATCTTTTTAATACAATCAACACATGTAAAACTTTCAAAAAAGGTTTTAATATAAATTTTTCATTTTTTCAATGAGTATCTTACGATTTGTTAAAAAAATCTTTCTTTTTTTTTTTACTTATAATTAATGATTAACGGAATTAGTGATGAGATATTTTTGTATGCACTGAGAGCAAACTCATTCTCTTGGTCTGTCCATTAATATTCTCCAATATCAACATTGTGGACCGGTCCTTATTTTTTAAATTAAATTTTAGAAGTTTGAAACTAACCATGATTAAGCAACTCTACCTAAATTTCTGGATATGAACAATTTTTTTCGCTTGAAACCCAACTATTGATTTATGCGCCAGTGATTGCTAATGGAGGAGAGACCCTTTTTCTTTCTCTGATTCAAAAACCCACTCCCAATGGTGGATATTTTGGCAATAGCCAAATTAACACAATAAACTTTGGTGTGTATGGTCTGCACAATCAGAGCTTTGGGGATTCTACTATTCTAATATTGCAAAAACATACAAAAGAAAAGATAAAGAAGCCACAGATGGAATTGAGGAGTGTATTTCAATAGAGAAACCAATCAAACGAGAATACAACACAGAAGGAAGCCCCAACCTCCATCCAACATAGATGATAGATGAGGATGGAACTTTCCCAGTCCAAAAACAATAAATCACAGATGTTATAGCCATAGCAAAGCAAGACACCCAATTGTAGGAAAATAGGAATACAAGAAGAATGATTCAAGCTGCACCTGTCGACCTACACCCAAAGGAGATCTGCCAGCAATAAACCAGAGTTTCAATTTGAGATGGGGCCAATCTAATTCCTTAACTATGGTTAGTTTCTTTCCTAATTTTTTCTCAAATTTAATTTAAAGAATTAAATTTGCTCCTACAATGCAGATGTGGAAAAAAAATTAGTGGAACAGAGCAAGAAGGAGGGTATGCTCTCAGAGCACACAAGAATATTTCATTAATGATTGGCAAGATTGATGTGATACGCGTGAAATGAGAAAAGGTAGTCAGCGCCAGCCATGCCTCCCATTGAAGGTTCAAGATTAGCAGAGAGCACATCCATTTTTCAGCTTACTAAAAAACGAAACAAACTTTATGATTATTTCATGTTTTTCTTTTCCATGCTCCTGGCTCCCAAGATGAATAAGAATTCTATTTAGGCAGCCCTTGCTTGTCGCCAAGAACTCAGCTGCCCTATCTTGGGATAAGCTAGCGGCTAAGAGTTCGAAAATAGCCCCAGATCCTGTACCTCTGGCTGTGAGGCATTCCATGAAGAGGTCAAGTAAGAATGTGGTCCATGTGGAAGCCACATCTAAAAGGTAGACCACTATATCGCTGAGTCTCGTTCTTGATTAAAGAAAATGGAGTTGTCTTTGTATGTTGGGCTTCGTCCTCCTGATCAGGTTTTGGTTGATGCACCTTCCTCTTCTCTTTCAAGTTATGAGTTTTCCTTTTTTACAAAGGGTGATGAGCTTTTGTCTTTCGAGGTTGATGTTACGACCTAATTTGAAAATGTGACCAGCACATGAGAAATCTAATCTCCAAGTAAGCCTATTGAGTGACGTGTCATAGTATAATTTATCATAATATTATACTTAAAATATGATTTCTTTCTCAATCGCTATCATTTCCTCTAATTAAATCAAAGATTTAAATTCATAAAACTGAAAGTATTTAATAATCAAGCTCTAAAAGATCTTAACCACATACGCTGATTATGAAATCATAAACTGTTTCATCACATAATATTAATCTTAAATCTGAAAATCCACTTAACACTTGAAAACAACAGAATCATAAGTACCTCTCTAGATCATTATAAAAATTCTTATTACATTACATATTCTTGAAACAAGGTTTAAAAATCTGAGATCTAGTGAAGATGTTCATAACTCTAAAATAAATACATAGTCTCAAAATAAATGTGTGGTTCGAATCCTACATGCAAGACTACTAGAGTACTCTAATTCTAACATGAGCCTAATCTCGGCCTTACAACAATGTAAAGCTCACCAAAGGATAGCTGCGGCTACTGTACCGGTGACTGGACGATGTCTGTACTTGCAACTATTAGGAGGAAGGGAGAGGGGTAAGTCAACGGATTCCGTGAGTGAATTCTCACTCATCACCCACATAAAACAACCAAGGATATATATAATGTTATATACATACATAGCTATAAAGGAAACATCTGTGAATTCATAGTTTCATAGAAAGGCATATCCAAATTCACAATCAAGTAAGAAATCAATTTAACTGAGGGTGTGGTAGAATCTCAAGAAACAATACGCTGAACATGCTAAATATACATGTAGTAGCTATGAAAATATCAAATGGTACGCACACAAAATCATTTGTAAAGTGTTGCTCAGTCCCTCATGAACAAGAGTATTTGCCTAGTATCTTAACGGTCCCTCGCAAACCGCATCCCTCACAAATTGGTTTAATATGTGGATAATTTGCTCCTTACGAGCCTTGGTATACCAAGATTAACGAAATAACTACTATTAACTCATAATATATCTCTTTATCTCTACCGACTAAACTAGTTTGAATAAAATCGTTTAAATCTAAAAGCTCTTGAAACTCTGAAAGTTTTGGACTTATATAACTCTAACAATCCGACTTTAGCATAACTGTGGCTGTGAATTCATGCCCAAGGGATCATCCACTTGTAGGCATTTCGATTTTAAGCCCACAAAGTATGTATCTGGCAGTTGTTATGAATTATACTGAATTTCATATTTCTGAGTATCATAAAAACTGAATTTCTATAATCACCTCTTAAGCCAATATTTTTTAAAAAATTAGTATCTCTAATATTACACTTCAATCCCAAAGGGGTTCATAATCATAACAACACTAAAACCATAATAACATATTTATTTGTAAAGCTGGGTCATACTCTTGTTTCACATTTTTCTAACATATATAAATATCTTAACTGAATATTATAAAAATATAGCTTGAAATCTTAAATTCTTAAAATCATAGTGATATCATAAACTCATAGGAACATGTTTGATAAAAATAGCAATCTGCTACAATATATATTTTCTTAATAAATCCTTTCTCAAACATGTAAAACATTTTCCACAGTATACAACATAGTAATCATGGTCCCATGGTTTTCTTCAAATACATTTATCATGCTATTATCATAAATCATAATCTTTACCATAACTTGCAAAATCATAGTTATTCATACTTTCATTTCTAATATCATATGTAATAATGATATTGCTCCAAAATAATGATGAAATTAAGGCCATGAGTTTAAAGACACTCACCATTTGGAGCCAGGAGTATGTGAGCACCACCAACTTGATCTTGAGAGCTTGGAATGGCATCAACAACTGCCATAGAGTAACAATGAGACACAAACAATCTCTAACCATGATAAGGGATGAGTTATGAGTTAGTTAGAAAACTCTATTTAGTTGTTAAGTTTGTTATATGGTTAAGTAGCTGTTAGAAGTTTGTTAAAAAGGAAGGTCATCATTATCACTTGTACTATAAGTACCTTATTGCTCAGTAATGAAATCATTGTGAAATTCACATTCTCAAACTTACACGTGCTCATTCTCTAGCTTTAGGTTTCTCTTTGTTTCTTTATCAGCTCTAGCCTGATACATTTCATGGTATTAGAGCTATTTTGATCCATGGAGATGCCTGAAGTTTCCAACACATCCACTACTAGTTCTGCACTAGCATTCACTCTGAAAATGTTCACAAATATTCCGAGAACAGATCAATTAGATGAAGAAAGCTATCTCATATGGCAGCAACTAGCTTTGGCCACCATTAAAGGTCACAAGCTGGAAAATCACCGTCAAGCTAGCAAAGTGCCTTCAAGATTCAAGTCTGATGCAAAAAGAGAAGCCAGTGTTCAATCAGAAGACTACACCAACTGGATTCAGCAAGATAGGGTACAAATCTCATGGCTACTATCATCAATGAATTCTACCTTTAGAAATAGAATGACAAGTTGCAAGTTTACTCATCAAATATGGGAAAAAATAGAGAATTTCTTTGCCTTTCACACTAAAAGTAAGGTGACACAGTTGAAAACTCAACTGAAAGGGATCAAGAAAGAAAGCCTTGCATTTGATTACCTGCTCAAGATCAAGAAAAGTGGTTGATTCACTAGCTACTATAGGCTCACCAATCACCATTCAAAAGTACATTGAAGTCATATTCGAAGGGCTCATTGAAGAGTACACTCCACTAATTTCCTCTGTATTGTCTTGATATGAGCTATTCGCTATTGATAAGCTTGAAGCACTTCTCATGGCTCAAGAGGAGCTACTGGAAAAGTTCAAGAAAGTTGATCTCAACCTTGTTCAAGCACATGTTGCTCAAGGGCTAAGCCAATTTGTCTCAGGTATAAGAAATGGTGGTAGAAGAGGCAGAATGGGGTAGAAGCTTCAGAGGAGGAAGAACATGGAATAACTCAAAAAATCGACCCCAATGTCAATTATGTGGAAAAGTGGGTCATATAGTGTAGCAGCGTTATCACCGCTTTAATCAAGAATTTCCTAATCCTGCTAGGACTACTACAATACACGTTCTTCCTCCACCTTCCTCATTCCATAATCCAAGAGCTTATATAGTTAGACCTGCAACTCTCACTGACAGTGCATGGTACCCAGATTCGGGAGCCACTCATTATCTCACCAATGATAATGAGAATTCACTTTCTAGCTCAGATTACAATGGCAGTGAACAAGTGCGTTATAAAGTATATTGGCAGTTCAATTCTTCACTCCCTGAAACTCAAAAAGATCCTCTAAATTCTAAAGTCTCTTGCATGTGCTATCTATTGCTAAGAATTTAATTAGTGTTTCAAAATTTGCATAAGATAATGATGTCTTTTTTGAGTTCTATCCTAACTTTTGCCTTATTAAATCTCAGGTAACCAAGGAGATTGTTCTCTAAGGCTCTCATAAGAATGGACTATACCAATTTGACAATGCTATAATACCTAGAAAAGTGTCATCTTTTGAAAATAATGTCATTGTTGCTTTTCATACTAGTTGTAATTGCTTAGATATTTGGCATAAAAGACTAGGTCATGCCAACTCAAGAATTGTAAATCGAATACTATCTCAATTTAATATCTCAATCCGAAGGAATAAAAATTATGCTAATTGTTCTTTTTGTGAGCCTTATTGTTTAGCAAAAGCACACTTTCAACCTCATTATCTTTCCACACACATCTATCAACCACTTGAATTAATTATTTTAGATTTGTGAGGACCTACACCATGTCCCTCCAAATCTGGCAATAGATATTATGTAGCATTCGTTGATGCAGCAACTAGATACTCATGCATTTACTTGTTGGAGTCAAAATCACAAGTCTTTAAAAACTTTCAACAATACAAACTCATGATTGGAAAAACTTATAGGGCTACACATAAAAATTCTACAAACTGATAATGCCAAAGAGTACCTATCACATAGTTTCACCAATTTTCTCAGCATAAATGGTATCACACCTAGGCTCACATGTCCCTACTCTTATCAACAAAATGGGAGAGTAGAGAGAAAACACAAACACATCATAAAGATAGGTCTAGCACTTTGAGCCATTGCATCATTACCAATTTCATTTTGGGATGATGCTTTTGTTACAACCACTTAGTTTATTAATAAACTCCCATCCTCAACCACGAATCACAAATCAACCCATGAGTTACTTCTTAACCACAAACTAAAGTATAGCACCCTAAAAGTCTTTGGCTGTAGCTATTTCCTGAATCGTAGGTCCTATAATGCACACAAGTTAGCACTTAGATCACACAAATGTCTATTTCTTGGTTATGCACCAAACCATCAAGGCTACAAAAGTTTGTCTCAAATAGGAAAATTGTATATATCTAAAGATGTTGTATTCAATGAGACTAAATTCCCTTATCAGCATTTATTTCTAAATAACACACCCCGCACTCCTCTTACACATTCATTCATATGGGATGTGTTATTTAGAAATAAATGCTGATATTATTTTACATCCCTTACATTCTACTTACTCATAAAAGCCTGCTCATCTAGTTGTCACTGCCAATCCTGTTTTGTATCCTACACATGCTGCTATTGTTCCTTCCATTTTACATGCAGGTACCACTAATCCTTCCTTAACTTCTATAATAGCTACGTAGCTAGCAACTCAGTTAGTCAGCCAGTCCACCATACTTGTTACTAGTACAAAAATTCAGTCATCAACCAACAATCCACCTATAGAAATCATCCCCAAACAGAAGCCTGTAAATACACACAGTATGCAAACAAGGAGTAAGAATGGCATTATCACGCCCCAAGACTTATGCTACTGCAGTTACTAGGACAGACACAAATCTCGTACATATAGAACTAATTTCTTTTGCACAGGCTTTGCCGTCTTTACACTAGAAACAAGCAATGTAAGAAGAATACCATGCTCTTATGAGGAACTTTACTTGGTTCTTGGTTTCTCCCCCAGCAAATGTCAAACCCATTGGTTACAAGTGGGTTTTCAGGAGCAAAAGAAATCCAAATGGAATAATTCAAAAGTACAAGGCAAGACTAGTTGCTAAAGGGTTCCATAAAAAAAAGGGATAGATTTTGGGGAAGTTTTCAGCCCTATTATGAAACCCTCTACACTAAGAATCATGCTTACCATTGCACTGTCTCAAGGTTGGCAAATAAGGTGGTTTGACTTCAATAATGCCTTGCCTTCTTGAATGAGGACCTAAATAAAGATGTATATATAGTGCACCTTGAAAGGTTCACTTAACGATAACTCAACTCAGTTTGCAAGTTAAATAAGCCTTATATGGCCTGAAACAGGCTCCTCAAGCATAGTTCTCCAAGCTTAGTACAACACTTAACAAGTTTAGTTTCTACAAAACAAAATCAGATCCTTCCTTATTTACTTGGTTTGCATATGGTAACACAACCTATATACTCGCCTATATAGATGATATTTTGATCAATGGCCATAGCCCCACTGAAATTTCCTCCCTCATCACTCAACTGAATGCAATATCGGTTTGAAAGATCTAAGGGAAATGCACTACTTCCTTGGTCTTGAAGCTTATAGGACTAGCAGAGGAAGAATACAACTTAACCAAGCAAAATATGTTAAAGAATTACTCAAGAGAGCATGCATGGTATTAGCTAAACTAATGCCAATACCCATGGTCTCTTCCTTGAAACTGTCTGCCTCTAGAGATACTTCCTTTTCTGATCCTAGTTTATACATATCTGTGGTTGGTGGTCTTCAATAAACCACCATCACAAGACCTGATATCTCTCTCTGTGAACAAAGTTAGCTAGTTTATGCAACAAGCATTGAAGTCTCATTGGCAGGCAGTTAAAAGCATTTTAAGGTATCTCTCAGGGAACATTGATCAGGGGTTACACTTTCACAAGTGCAAGGAATTTAGGCTGCTTGGGTTATGTGACTCAGATTAGGGTTTAGAAGTAGATTACCTCAAGTCAACAAGTGGGTATTATGTGTATCTAGGACCCAACCTCATATCCTGGTCCAGCAAAAAGCAACATGTTGTATCCAGGTCTAGTACTGAAGTAGAATTTTGAAGTCTAGCATTTGTAATGGCTGAGATAATTTGCTTACAATCCATCCTAAGTGAGTTACATATCACTTGTAGTGCATTACCAATAGTATTTTGTGATAACTCTAGTGCCGTGCTCCTTTCCAACCCTATCCTTCACCAACACACAAAACACTTTGAGATTAATCTTCATTTTATGTAAGATCGGGTCATTCAGAAGTAATTACTTTTCCAGCATACTCTTTCTACTGAGCAAATTGTAGATGTCTTCACCAAGCCTCTATCTACATCAGCCTTCCTTCGATTTCGTGATAAACTTTGAGTCTGTCCTTATTAACCCTTTAGTTTGAGGGGGATGATAAGGGATGAGTTATGAGTTAGTTAGAAAACTTTGTTAAGCTGTTAAGTCTGTTAGCTGGTTAAGCAACTATTAGAAGTTTGTTAAGAAGGAAGTTCATCATTATCATTTATACTACAAGTATCTTATTGCTCAGTAATGAAATCACTATGAAATCCACATTCTCAAACTTACACGTGCTCATTCTCTAGCTTTAGGTTTCTCTTTGTTTCTTTATCAGCTCTAGCTCGATACCTTTCAAATCATTCTATAATAACTCTAGATCAACTTTTAACAACATTGAGGGAACACTCCTACTTGATAACAATGAGAAAATAACACCAGCCAAACCAAGAACATGAAATAATGGTAAGAGAGAAGACATAATCTATCAACAAGTACATACCTTGAAGCTTAGGGAAGGTAGATTTGAGTAGGGTTGAGAGTGAAAGGATTGAAAGGGAGATTAGAGTAAGGGTTTTGAGTTTTGAAGGTGATTATGGAGTGAGAGGGGATATTTATAGAGTAAAGGGATTCTTTACATGAAACGGTGTTGTTTCAGCACTGTACAGTCATCAGGGGCACAGCTATAGCGATCTATGACGGCTATAGAGGTCGAGAGATCTCAAGAACCCTCCTAGGTAGACATTTGATCGCTATAGTGGTCCGTCGCGACCCAAAACCCATAAAAAATTGTCCACCTGACTGCTATAGTGGTCACCTACGTGGCATGAATTAACAAAGTTCTTGCCCTTTACCACAACTATAGCCGTGTCAAAAATACTTGCTCTCCATCTAAACTGACTTTTAAGCATCTTGGGCCTTCCTTGTAATAGGAGTAGGTCCTTGAAGACCCTAAGGTCGTACTAGGCTTGTCTAGGGACATATGTATCTGAGATATTACAGTTGATAAGAAGACTTTTGAGGAGGTAGGAATGACTTGTGTACTCAAATGGCTACAAGCTATGCCATTTGCTTCAGTGCCATGGCCAAGGTGGTCACTAAGTTAAGGAATAACATGGCCAAATCCTAGGCTGATCTGTGATACCCCGATACACGTGTCCTTAAATAAGACCAGTACAGCCCTAGAGTCCCCCAGGGCCCCTCCATGCTGCTTGGAAAGCCCCAGATGTGTGAAGGGCTAAGGGGTGGAGTTTGGGGTGCTGTTGCTGCAAAATTTTGTAGAGCAAGCTCACTATAGCGAGATTTACTCGACACAGCAAGCGAGCTCGATGAAAGCACAGCACAAAACGATGCAGTTTCATTTAATGAGCCTTATATATACCCAAATTCGAGCTTCTCTCTTCCCAGAAGTAGAAACTCGAATCCTTAACCCCCCAAACCCTTACTCACTCTCTTCCACTAAATTCAACATTAAATCTTCTTCCTTCAAGATTCAAGGTAAGTGATTATTGTTGGTTTATGTTAGTTTTCTTTGTGTTCTTCTTTCCCTATATTATGAGTTATTGTTTTTCTCTATTGTTGTCAAGTAGGAGTGCTCTCCTAATGTTGCTAGCGTTGTTTTAAAGTTATCTAGATGTTATTAGAGTTTGATCATGAGTCAATGTTGCTCTATGACAGTTGTTGGTATCATTTCGTACTTCGGAGATCAAGTTGGAGATGCTTATATAATCCCGACTCTAAACAGTGAATGAGTTTGATCTTATAGCCTTAGCTTAATCACTATGAATATGTTTTCTTGCATGATGGTTGTTAAATATGATATTAAAGATGAAAGTATGAATATATATATATATATATATAGGGAGATAGATAATTTTGCAAGCTATATATGGCAAAGATAAATGTTTTGATATAGCATGAAAATGTAATTTACAAAGCCATGAGACCATGATTGCTATTGTTGCTGTCTAGGTTTAGGGTAAAATTAGGTAGGCTGGTATTTCGTTTGAACTACCTTCCACGTTGTCTTGGCTTTGTCTATATCTTTCAGCCGGGAATCTGTTATCGCTATCAATGTTAGGCCATTGCTATTTAACGATCGAATATTTCCGTTCGGAGAGATGTTTCGTATCCTGAGGGATGGGGGGATCCTATGTTCCTTTGGGCCTTTCTAGGTTGTGAAGCTTGATCCCTCATATGTATGCGCCTGCCAGGTTACCGAGGTTCTGCCGGCCTAAGGGTGAGGCGGCCAGGATGGCCTAATGGATGGGGGCTGGTTGTGGGCCTTTTTTTTCTATTTTGGGGTTGTTCCCAGGGGCGCGAGGTCGGTATACGTTCGACCGGTCTACAAGCCCTCCAAGCTCGAAGTCTGAAGGATTGAAGAAGCTAGCATATTTTTGTTGGTATATCTGGCCGGTCCACAAGTCCTCCAGACTCGAATTCTGAAGGACTGAAGAGGCTAGGATAACATGTTTGTAGGTTGACCTGCTCTCACCCAATGTTCACAGGTTTCGAATTTCCTTCCAGATTTATCACGATTTTGCAGCTCCCTAGTTAGTGGCCACATATTGCCATCGTGCCTATTGGGAAGTCATGTTCATTAATTGCAACTCTGTCGCCGTGTGATGATAGACACGTGTCCTTATATGAACGAAGAAGATGAGGGAGTTGAAAAGCCTCCCTCTTCAACCAAAACTTTGAATAAGTGAGGCTACTCTCACTTTTCTTTCATTTGTGTTTGTTCTTCGTCTGAGTTCTCCTCCTGGGTTTATTTGTCTATCACCGTGAGTCGCTCAGGCTGTTTTTTCCAAAGCTTCCTGTGTCGTGCCCGTTCTGCTCACCTCTCTCTTCTTCATAGAAAGGTATGCCATTTATTCTTTTTCCTTCAATTTCTTTCATGAATGTTACTCCTGATAGTGTTTTTAGTTTTTTAGGGCAGGTGTAGAATGTGAGTTTAAAAAATTCATCTATTTGTGTTTTAAATTTGGTTTCAAAAGAAATGTATGTGTTTTTGAATTGGCATTATTGGATTGTTTGTATTTCGAATATTGTTTGTGTTGGCGATGTACTGTAGATTTTTGCAATTGGTCTTGTCTCACACCTGACTTTCATGTCGGGGGAGTTCCTAACCGGGTACCTTTGGGCTATGTAGGTCTACTGCTAAGGAGCCATGACAAAATAGCCGGCTGAGGTCCCGATCCTTCATCCTAGCGATGTGCTTGACTTGCCAGAGGACATAAAGTCCACCCTGACCAACGCTGGGGATGTGGAGGTGGTGTTGCTTGATGTTATACTCGAGGGTTTCGAACTGGTCGCCTGTGGTCCAGATGACTGAGTGACCGACGATCTTGGTCCGGGTTTGTTCTATAAGAGACGATTTTTCAGCCCGGTGAAAGTAGAATTCCCTTTTCCGAGCTTGTATATCAATATCTTGGTCGTTCTTCAATTGGCTCCCATTCAAATTTATCCAAACTCCTGGGGCTTCCTTCAGGGATTCCGGCTATTGTGCAACCTCCTTGGGTTCCAAGCAACCCTAGGATTATTCTTTTATTTTTTTTCGAGTGAACAAACCCAAGGCCGGCAATGAGCCGCTAGTGTCTTTCACTAGAGCTCGTAAGAAGCGACTACTTAAGGCGTTTGAGTTGTCATACAAGAGGTGAACGTATATAGAGCAATTTTTCAAGGTTCAGCTTTGTGCTCAAATGGACAACCGGTTCTATGACGCCTCCGGTCATCCGAAATTCCCCTTCCAGTGGAACACTTCTCCCCTACCGAGTCCCCGGGTGTCCCAAAGGGACTTCTCAGCCGAGGAAAACACTAATGCTGCTGAGTTAGAGTAGTTGTCTGCCGCTATTGTGGCTCAAAATTTAACCGGAGTAAAGTGTGTTTTCCTGATCTAGGATGGGGATAATCGGCCTTTACTTGAAAAAAGATTTCGTAAGGAGATTGTTTGTATTGCTAACGGTTTTGCTAATGTATATTTTGTTTTAACTCTACTGCTTCTCTTTTCTCTCTCTTTTTTTTATAGGGCAATTTCTTGATCAATTGGAACAAGAGAAGAAAGCGATGGCTGGCAAAGTTCCTAGCTAGGACATTGACATTCTCTAGGAAGTGAAGAGGAAAGCCAGCTCTGATGCTTCGGTGGTTCTTTAGGGGGTGAGGATTTTGCTGGGTATTCGAATAGAGGCATCGATGTAACCTCTGTCCCAGCACAGGAGATGGGGTTGGGGGTGACGATTCTATTTAGTCTGACCCAGCCGGTTTAACTAATAGGGGACTTCAACTCCTTGGATAGACTCCTCGCCCGTCACGCCCTCCAGGTCTGGTCGCCTCCACTCCTTTTAACCTTTTATTTGAAGAAGCTGCGCTGTTTCTAAAAGAGTTTAGTAGGGATGTAGGGGTGTCGATCAGCTCCCTTTGGGATAGGCATTTTGGTAATGAGTGTCTGATTGATACCCAGTTGTTGTTCGACATTGATGTTGCCAAGTTTCAAAAAGTTGGGTTCTTGTCTCTATTCTGGGCTCAAGAAGCGACCTCCCTTCGTAATACTGCCATGGCCTAGTATGTTGAGAGAGAGGTCTGACAGATGGCTTCTCATGCTAGCCAAACTTGTGAGAAGTTGTCCAAAGCTCAAGGTAAAATAAATACCTTGGAGAGGTTACAAATTGAAGAAATGGTAAATTTTGAAGCTCGGGAAAAACAACAGGATAAACGGATTCAGGCTCTCTCTAAGTAGGTTCAGGCCCTGTCTTCATCGTTAGAGTCTGCCCAAAGGACTGAGAAAGAGCTCTTTGAAGATTTGACCAAAGTGAAAGCCCAGAAGGATGAAGTTGAGCAATCGATTATAGACGATCTTCCTCTTCAGTTTAACGTGGGCTATAAGCAAGCTTGAAGCCATTTTAAGCATCTCTTTGGGGAGTTGGGGTTGGATTTCAGTCAAGTCGGGCCATGGCACAAGATGGTTGATGGTACCTTGCATCCACCTTCTGATGATGCCTTTGACGTTGAAGGGGATGAACAGCCTGGAAATGATAAAGTATGAAGGTCGGGGAATGCCCAGATTTATTTCTGTAAATATTGGCCTTTAAGATTGTTAATTGACCAATATATTTTGTCTGAACTCCTCCTTGGATGATTTCGTTTACTTGAAAAATACAGGATTTTTGTTTGTGCTAGTAACCCTTGTAAATTTGATATTCCTTTGTGTTTGTGTTGGTGATCGGGCTATAAATACCCAAATATGCGTAAGGGCAGACCCTCATTTTTTCGTGACAATGAGGTGTTAGGGATACGAACATCGGGTTTCATAAACTCATGACGTCATTGTACGAAGGTCGGTGTTCCCATACTCGTGGCAACAAGGTTTCAGTTATATGAAAATCGGTGTTTGTACACTCGTTACAATGGTTTCAGTTGTACGAAGGTCAATGTTCACATGCTCGTGACAACGAGGTTTCAGTTATATGAAAATCGGTGACTGTGTATCCATGACCAAATACTAGTGAATTAAGCATAAGCGTGTAATACAATGTATAAAGGAATATATAGCATAGAGTGCATAAGGGAGAAAATCTCAAGGTCTTCAGACCTTTGTAATACAAAATTCTAGCTATAGTACCTTCGCAGTTTCATAGCATTCCACGTCCTGGATATAGCCTTTCTGTCCATTATGGACAACTCATAGACACCATTTCCTAGGCTTGCTTCAACTCAAAATGGGTCATCCCAATTGGGGCTTAGTTTTCCCTCGGGAAGGTGTTTGTCCACCTTTCTTAGAACCAAACCTCTTATCTGGAATTCTCTCTTTATAACCTTCCGGTTGTAGAGTCAAGCTACTTTATTTTTAGTTGTAGTGCTCCTTATATGGGCCATCTCCCGTTCTTCCTCTAGTAGGTCTAGATCCATTCTTTTTGCCGAATCATTCTAGTCTTCCTTGAATTTTTCTCTTCTGAAAGACGGCAGTGCTTCATATGTAAGGCCAAAGGGCATCTCTTTTATAGCCAATTAAGTGGTTGTATGGTAGGCCCATAGGACGCTCTGCAATTCTTCTACCTAATGACCCTTTTCCTGATCCAGATGTTTCTTAATGCCCAGAAGGATGACTTTGTTGGCAACTTCTACTTGGCGATTGCATTGGGTATTCTACAGAGACAAATATTCGTTTGACTCCCAAGCTCTCACAAAACCCTTTAAAGTTTTTGTCTTCAAATTGAGGTCCGTTGTCTGTGACTATGGCATAAGGCAAACCATGTTTTTCCACATGAAGTCTTCAACTTTTTGAGCCGTAGTGGTTGTGCAAATTGAGGTCCGTTGTCTGTGACTATGGCATAAGGCAAACTATATCTATAGATTATGTTTTTCCATATGAAGTCTTCAACTTTTCGAGCCGTGGTGGTTGACAAGGGCTCCACTTTAATCCATTTAGTGAAATAATCAATTGCTACAAGGAGAAATTTTCACTGTCTCATGGCTTAAGGGAATGGGCCCAAAAAGTCCATCCCCCATATGCAAAATAGCCATTGTACGTCTGCACTGTGAAGTTCTTCAGGAGGGGCCAAGTGTATAGAAGCCAAATCTTTGGCACTTGTACCACTTCTGAACATATTTTGAGCAATTTGCTTTAATTGTTGGCCAATAATATCTAGCTCGGATGACCTTCCCAGTGAGAGATCTTGCTCCTAGGTGGTGCCCACAGACTCCCCCGTGTATCTCTGCCATTAGGTATCCTGACTGCTCTAGGTCTAGACACTTGAGGAAAGGCATCGAGAATCTTCGTTTGTATAGTTGCCCCTCCATGATCACATAGTAGGCTGAGGATCAGTGCAATTTTCGAGCGGCTTTGTCATCAGTCGGCACGTAGTCAGTCGTTAGGAACTTCTTAATAAGGGTCATCCAGGAATCCCTATCAGTTGTGTTGTGAAGGTTGGGTGGATCATTACTTAGGGAGCTACCTAAGATGGTTGGAGTATCAATATGAAATATGCCAGTTAGCGATATGGTTGGGTGCTCGATTGTCTCTTGGATAACTGAGCGGTTATTCCCAGGCCGCCTTATGCTGGCTAGCTTCAAAAGAAGATCGGCGCGTGAGTTCTGATTTCTTGGGATGTGCTTGATATGGAATTTGAGGAAGGTTGTTATTAACTTCTTGACTTGGTTAAGATATTACGCCAAGAGGGACTCTTTACCTAGATATTCTCCTTTCACATGGCTTGTGATGATCTGAGAGTCACTTTTGGCGGCGATGGTTGATACACCCATCTCTTTGGGTAGATGAAGGCCGGCAAGAAGGGCTTTCATATTTAGCTTGGTTGTTGCTTGCTTTGAATTCGAACTTCAAAGATTGCTCTTTTGTCACTCCGTCCAGCCCTTCTAAAATTATACTTGCTCTACTTCCTTGTAGATTGGATGCTCTATCCACATAGAGGGTTCATTCCTTGGTTGGAGCCTCGGCCAATCCACACTAGTCATTAGGACTTGATTGGACCTTTGCTTTTATACAATATCATGTATTCTGACAGCTCAACTGACTAAGTGATCATGCGGCCGGGCAAATCAGGTTTCACAAGAACCTGCCTGATCGGTTGGTCGATTCTAACAATAATCTGGTGACTTTGAAAATAAGGGCATAATCACTTGGCTGAGATTACTAAAGCCAATGTCAGTTGTTCAATTTTTAGGCGGTAAGTCTCAAGGCCCTGTAATATCTTCCTCACAAAGTACACTGGGAGCTATTCTTTTTTTGCCTCTCTGACCAATGTCGAGCTAACTACTTTGGTAGATACTGAGAAATAGAGTATTAAAGGTTCTCCTTGGACGAGCTTCGTCAGGATGAGGGGCCTTGAAAGAAATAACTTTATGTTCTGGAAGGCTGCCTCATACTCATCATTCCACTCGAACTGCTTTGCTTTCCGGATGCAATCAAATAGAGGGGCTGTCTTGTCGTCCGCTTTGGACATAAAATGGGTTAAGGCCGTCACTCGCCCTACCAGTCGCTGAACCTCTTTTACTATGGCCAGGCTTCTCATTTCAATGACAGCCCTATATTTGTCTGGGTTAGCCTCAATTGCTCTATGTGTGATCATGAAGCCTAGGAACTTTTTAGCTTGCACTCCGAATGTACACTTGTTCGGATTCAAATGCATGTTGTGCTTTCTTATTTCCTCAAAAATTTCCTGAAGGTTTGCCGTATGGTCTTCATTACAACCAGTCTTCACGACCATATCGTCCACATAGACTTCAATGTTTCTGCCTATTTGCTACTCAAAAACCTTGTCCATCAAACGTTGATATGCAGCCCTTGTGTTTTTCAGACCAAAAGGAATTACTCGGTAGTAGTATGTTGGTCCGTCCGTCATGAAGGCTGTCTTTTCTTCGTCTTCTGGATGCATCGGAATCTAATTGTATCCTGAGTAGGCATCCATGAATCTCAGGAGTTGGTATCCTGCAGCCATACCGGCTTGTCAATGTTTGGCAGGGGATATGAATCTTTAGTGCAGGCTTTGTTGAGATTTGTGAAATCAACACACATTTGCCATGTTCCCTTGTTCTTCTTTTCAACTAGGACTACATTAGAAAGCCATGTTGTGTATTTCAGTTCCTTAATGAATCCTACTTTTCAAAGTTTTTCAGTTTCGGCCCTCACGATCTTCTTTTTTTGGTCGATTAGGATTTGCTTTCACTAGGCTACGGGCTTATTTCCAGGAATAACCTCCAATTTGTGGCTCATGAAACTCGCATCAACACCCGGCATGTCTGTAATATCCCCAAATATGAGATTTAGTTGTATATAAATTATTATTATTACTACTATTAGTATTACTTCAAAGATAATGATATGAGTTGTGCTATTTTATATGTGTGTGTGTGTGTGTGTATATATATATATATATATAGCATGATAGGTATTATTATTATTACTATTATATTATTATTATTTCAAAAAGAATTAACAAAGTATGCAATGTTCCTGTGAGTTACGTTGGGAGTTCAAGGGAATATATATTAGTATCATTTATTATTATTATTATTATAAAACCAACATGGTACAAGTCACCTTGGTATTATTCTTTTCCAGTGTTAGTTTTAGTTTTACTATATATATGTACATATGGAATGTCACGCACCTTTTCAAACCGAAGTTAAAATCTCAGTTTGTTGCAACGCAGTGCTTCCACGCTACGGGCGCACGCGGGATGCCAAACAAAGCGTCTTTTTTTTTTTTTTTTGTGCTAGTATATATTTGGCACATCATTATACTCCTAAATATTCTTCTAAGAATCCTAGCCGCCCAAGGATTTTTCCCTAGGGAGAAAAACATGGTTCTCTCAATTTTCTCTGATTAATCCCTTCAAGTAAGTCATCTCCATGAAATTTAGCTAATTCCTTCTCCTTTTTATCTAGTCTGTGAGGTTGGGTATTGTCAGGCATGGTTTTCTCTCACCATTCTTCCTCCCTATCATCCCAAACTTAGTTTGGGCGAATAAATCAAATTGTTTATATTTTCATTATATTGCTTGGCAGTTACCGGTGCCATTCTCGTTCCCCAAGGTCAAGTTGTTAGTGAAAGCACACTCTCGGCTACAAACGGTGAGTGGGTTTAAACTCATAGCCATACTTTTGATCATTATTATTATTTTTCTAATATTATATAAATTATTATGGAATTTTAGAATGATTTATGCCTAGAGAACATGCTTTATGGATTATAGAAATTTTAGAAAATTATTGTTTTGTAATTATCATGATAAATTATTATCTTAGAAAACTCATGGGACCATACTTGCTGTATGTATGATTTAGATTTATTTTATTAGAAATTTCATGAATCCCAATCTTGTATGAACAGTAAGAATAATGAATTTTATTGCTATTAGTTTTTAGCCGATAAATAGTGAGAAACAGATCAGCGAGTTAACAGCTGCAGGAATGATCGTTAACCTTGGTACCAAGTGGTCCGCTAGAGGACTAGCTCACCCACAATAAGGAACCTAGTGAGGTGTCCATTTATGGGACCTAGTTAGGTGCCCATCAGATTAGCCATTGGCTCGATTCACTATTCAAATTTCAGATATATATGTATAGAATAATTTCTGTTTCTCTACCAATTATTGACATGGATTTAGTTAAATTGTTATTTTTAGCATATATATATGTAAATATATATAAAATAATTTACATCAGTTGCATTTATATATTATGTAAGTTATTGTTGTCCCATGTGGGTTGTGAGTGGAGGCTCACTCACTGAGTTTTGATGAACTCACCCCTCTCTTTCCCTCCCCCTACAGTCTGATTCTGAGTTCAATTGCACCACAGGATCCTCCCCAGTAGTGTTGCAGCTTCCCTTGGTGAGCTTCGCTTTGGAGTGGAGCTTGTTATGGTTTATGTTAGTCTAGTAGTGCTCCAGTAGTTATGTAGGCAGGATCCCGGATATGCATTATATTATTTTAGTTCTTTTCAGAATTTCAGTCATTTATTTATTTATGTTTGGCTTCGGCCCAGGTTATGGATTTTATGTAGTTCCTTATTCAGGATTTATGTTTTAGAGATATTTTCAAATTATGGGATTTCAATTGAACTTGAAATATTTTAAATCTATTTGATTTGTTTATGCATGTTAGTCTGTCACGCTACCAGAGGCTTCCGTGGGGACCCAATCCCTCACGTGTCAGTCACGTTCCCTAGGCGGGTTGTGACAATGTCAGCCGACACGCAGGCAAACAAATCTGCATATTTCATCAAGAGCCGAACTAGCTTCATCTTTACATCTTGTGGCAGTCCTGCCTTGACTGCTACGCTTCACTCTTCATCATCTCGAGATTTGATTTTCTCCACTTCCCTCTCGGGCTGAGGTCTAGTCTGCTGGAAGTCTTCATGCGGATCTAGCTTAGCCATATTGACATCAACACAACTAGCCTGTTTCGCGTTAACATCAAAATGCCCGGTCTGCTTCCTTTTCTTGCCAGCAACACCGGTGGGGGATTACCTGTGTATTCGCAGGCAATCCACGTAATATTGCCAGGCCTCTTGTTGGTCTGTGTGAATCGTCCCGACTCCCGAGTCGATCGGAAACTTCATCGTCAATTGGAGGGTTGAAATGATTGCTCTGAGCTTGTTAATAGATGTTCGGCCGATGATGATGTTGTATGGGCTCTGCTTGTCAACAATGAGGTATTTCATCGGGATGGTCTTAACCCCGTCAAAGGTGATTAATAGTTCTACGCTCCCCTTTGGGATGACCTGTTTGCCAGTAAAACCTATCAAATTGCCATAAGAAGTGGAGATTCTTTCTTTAGGCAGGTTAAGCTTTGAAAAAGCTTCCATAAAAATGATGTCGGCTGAGTTTCCCTGGCCAATCAGAACTCTTCTTGCTTCAAAATTGGTGACAACGATCCGGATGACCATCGGATCATCATGATTAGGTACTTTCCCTTTGAAGTCCTTGTTTGATCTAAAGAAGCCCTGGCCAACACTCATCACGGCCATCAAACCTTGCATGTGTCTTCTCTGGGTAGATTTTGATGGGCCACCTCTGGCATAACCGCCCGTGATTGTATGAATAACGCCTTTCACGGATGGGCCCTCATTTCTTGCTGGTGATTTTGCTCCTAATCCTTCTGGTCGGTCTTCTTTTGGCCTTCATTCTTCTCTACCTGGATAATGGGGGAAATACTTGGCTAGCTTATCGCTTCTGGCTAGACTCTCCAAAAGGTCCCTGAGTACGTCATATTCATCGATTGTGTGACTAAATCTCGGTGATAGTCACAACGCTTATGCTGATTAACATACTAAGGTTGGAATCTCGGCACTTCTTGAAAGGCTACAATCCCAGTGCTGCAAACATCACGAAGAATCACATCTTTCGGAGTGCTAAACTGGGCATAGTTCGTGTAGGCACGTTGCAGGGCCTGGTTGTCAGGGTATCTTTCTTTATTCCTTCTTGGCCCTTGGTTCCTCTGGAATAAATTCTGAGGTTGACATCGGGCTTGAACCCCCTCTCTGCTTGGGGATTCTAGGTCACTTTTGGGCTCCTCCCTATTTCGCTTTCGACTTTCTGCCCCTCCTCCACTCGGATGTACCCGACCGCCCTATTATGGACTTCATCCAGACTATGAATGGGATTAATGTGTAGCGACTCGGCGAACAGTCCTAGTTTCAGTGCCCCTACGAAGGCGTACATAGTGACCTTCTGATCCAAGTCTTTAATTTGAGCTATCTCCCAGTTGAATCGTCCCATGAAATCCTTCAATGGTTCTCGATCACCCTGTACTAGACCATAAAGACTTCTGATCATCTTTTGATGGGTCTTGCAAGCTGTAAAATGGTTCAAAAAATGATCGGTTAGGTCATTAAAACTCACGATGGATCGTGGGGGAAGGGATGAGAACCATTGCTGTGCGGCATCTATAAGAGTACCAGGGAAATCTTTGCAACGGAGAGCGTCGAAGTTGCCGTAGACTCACATTGCATTCTAAAAGGCATAAATATGGCTTTGGGGGTCGGACGTGCCGTCGTAAAGTCATAAATGGGTTGGCAGTCGGTAAGAGGGTGGGATGGGCTCTATCATGATGAACTCTGTGAATGGGTGTCCAGAATGGTTAAGGATGGCTATGTGTTTGTCAGTTGAATGATAACTGGGAAAATTGCAATGTGTTTGGCTTGAGTAATGGTGGGCCGATGTTTCGGTATGTGAAAGGGTGCGGTGAACTGAATGATGTGGTTTGTGAGTTGGAGGTCGATGAGGGTTATGGTTTGTATGTGATGGTTGGGTCTCCAAATGCTCTGGAGAAAACTAAGGTTCTTTTGGATGTTCATTACGTTGTTGGTTCATGACGTTTATTTGTTGCATGTCCTGAAGGGTTTTCATAATTTGCTCGATGAATCGGGGTGGGGGTGGGGGTGGGAGGGGCACGTCATTCATACTCCCTCTATTGTCATTATTGGGTTGGGTATTGGTGGTGATGTTTTGGATGTTCCCTTATTGCGCTTGTTGACCATTGAGACAAGTGAAGAGCGTGCAGTCTGAGCAGTTTTGCAAAGATGGGAAAAGGTTTTACCAATTCCCTATAGATGGCACCAAAATATTGCTGTCTAGGTTCAGGGTAGAATTGGGTAGGCTTGTTTTTGGTTTGAACTGCCTTCTGTGTTGTCTCGGCTCCGTTTATACCCTTCAACCGGGAATCCGTTATCGCCATCAACACTAGGCCGTTTCTATTTAATGATCGGATATTCCCGTTCAGAGAGATGTTTTGTATCCCGAGGGATGGGGGGATCCTATGTTCCTTTGGGCCTTTCAAGGTTGTGAAGCCTAATCCCTCGTATTTGTGGGCCTGCCAGGTTGTCGAGGTTCTGCTGGCCTAGGGGTGAGGCGGCCAGGATGGTCCAATAGATGGGGGCTGGTCGTGGGCCATTTTTTTCTATTTCTGGGTTGCTCCCAGGGGGACGAGGTCAGTATGCGTTCGACCAGTCCAGCTATGTTGTGTGTTATGAAAATATTTTACATGTTCGAGAAATAATTTATTAAGAAAATATATATTATAGCAACTTTACTACTTAGCAAACATGTTTTATAAGTTAATGATATCGCTATGATTTCATATTATATCTTTTTATTTATCTCATTGAGATATGTTGGAAAAATTTTGAATAAAGTATGATTTAGTTTTGTGAACAAAAGTGATATTATGATTTTAGAGTTTTCATGATTTTGAAGTATGAACCTAGAGTTACCCAGTTTATGAAAAGATGTTAGCTTGGGAAATGAGATTTTAGAAATTCAATTTTCACGATACTCTGAAGTATGGAATTCAGTATGATTCATAGCAACTGCCAGATACATATTCTATGAGCTTGAAATCGGAATACCTACAAACGGATGATCCCTTGGGCATGATTTCACGGTCTCAATTATGCTAAAGCCAGATTGTTAGATTTATATGAGTCCAGAACTTTTAGAGTTTCAAGAGTTTTTATATTTAAATGATTTTATTAAGAACTAGAGTATGAATATGATTATATTTAGAGATTTCATGAATTATTTTAGTGATTTCAAGGAATAGAGTAATTATGTACGAAAGAGTTTTGACCCCAGAGTAGAGCATATAATAGAGTTTCAGTGCTTTAAGAGATTTTAAGAATTTCCGAATTATATTACGTAAGTACAAACTAGTTTAGAGGTAGCTATAGAGAAACAGACAGTGAGTTAACAATTAGGAAAAATGATCATTAACCTTAGTACCAAGTTATCCTGAGGGGCAATCTCATAGAATAGAGATGGAACCTAGTTAGGTGTCCGATTTAGATCCTTGAGGGATCATAAAGCAAAGAATTGTTATGTCACGGTTGACATGCATAACTAGAGATCCATGTTTCTCTATTAGAGTACTATTATTTATATTTTCAAAGATTTTGATGCTTTTTAGAGAATATTTGATTTAAGAGCCATTATGTATATGAAAAATGATTTCTAGTTAGGATAAAAATTTATAAATATAGAGATATCTTTCTACATAATTATGCATATAGATATCAAGTGGTTAATGTTTGTTGCATGTACATTACACTTTGTATATTCTTTGGTTGTCCCATGTGGGTGATGAGTGAAACTCTCTCACTGAGTCCATTGACTTACTCCTCTTTTCTCCTCTTCTCTTCATAGTTATAGGTACAGATGTTGCTCAGCCTCCATTTTGGCTGACACAGTTGTTCTCAGTGGTAAGTCTTACTTTAGAATAAGGCTTAGTTTAGAGCCTTGTTAGAGTAGAGTGCTCCGATAGATGTGCAGGCAGGATTCGAGCCATGCATTATTTTCAAATTATGTATCTAATTTCAGTAATTGGACAGTGATGTATATGTTTTCAGTTCACAAGTATGAATTTGAAATTGTAGAGTTTGAATGTGAAATTATGGAGTTTGAATAAAATTATGTACAAGCTAGAGATGAATTTACGATTCAGTTTTCATATTAAATTGATTTTCAGAATATAATTAAAATGCTTTCAGAGCTTCATATATCTATACACTATATAAAGGGGATTCTCTGAGTTTGGTGTCCAATTTTTCTTCTCTATATTATCCTTGCAAATAATTTGATAAATAGTTATTAATCAGGGTTAAAAATGTAAAAAGATATTAGTTTTCCCACTTCTCATGGTTACGATTCTACTCAATTGAAAGATACAACTGCTCACAACTTGAAACCCACTTTCATGCTTAAACCGTTATACTCTTTTTGATTGTCTTCCCTCTTTCTTTATTTTCTTTAACAATAGCAAATTTACTTGAATCCTCATATTCATCAACTTCCTTCTCAGATTTCAACTCATTCATCCATTCTCTTTTGTTGTTGTTGATTTTGATTTTATTTTATGAAATTTAATTGGGTTTGCTTTGTTTATTTTCTTCTAGAAAGGGATTAAAGAATGACTTCGATATAAGAATATTGACTTCGATATAAGAATATTTGGAATGACGATGAAGGTAGATTACAAGGGAGGAATATGAGTGCAAAAGGATCAAGCAGATGGCAAAAAATATGGAATTTGAAAGCATGCCCATCAGCGAGTATAATACCAAAAAAAAAAAAAAATCTTTCATAAATTCATACCAAAGACATGTATTTGGTATTTAGTAGATTTCAACCTCAGCAGAGACCATGGAGGGTGAGAAAATAGTATACAAGTTACTTTACATATATGAATTTTTAATCTCTAATATTAGTTTATAATTTTGGTAATATCTACACATCTATACAAGTTGATAAAATAGCAGAGACCATGGAGGGTGAGAAAATAGCAGAGACCATGTTGATAACATCTATACATGTTATAAATCTATACATCTATACATACTATAAAGGGTATTCCATTTTGTTTAGTGTCCAATTCTCCTTTCCTATTTTGTCCATATAAGAGTTATTCTTTCACATAGTAGCGTTAACTACCTATCTCTTTGTTTAATAACTTCTTATGGGGGTAAAAGTGTAACTTCTCATTGATTTTAATTTTTGCACTTACCAATAGTTTTACAGTTCATCAATCAAGTTTCTCTCTTTTTATTTTTACAGTTTATCACTTATGTTTGTCCCATTTCATTATATATGCTTCAAGGCAAATACATGTCAAAAGGAACTTGGTTACTCCATTGCCAATAATCCTTCGATTTTTGTTCACTGTCTAAAAATGAAAATGATTACTTGTAATGCATTAGTACTTGACTACATGTGCAAGGTGTACGTGGTCTCTCAAAAATCCAACATCGTCCGAAGGTGTCAATAGTTTTCATTTGAATTTTCATATCTATAACTCTCATTTTTTGTTCTTTATATATGGTCTCTCTTCCAAAGACAAGAGCAGAGCAAGTAAAAGATAGAAGTGCAACCCTAATTAAGAATGTGTGTATGGAACCAAAAAGATCTATGAAATAAGATTTGAATAAGGTTAAAATTGTAAATGTACTTGATTGGTTATTCCACTTTCTAAGGCAGTTTTAAAACTTCCTTCATTCTTTTTTCAATCTCCTTCACTTTTCCTTCCTTTAGTATTTTGATCACTTTTATTCTTCCGTCATATCATATAATTATCATTGTTTGTCGCAGTGTCATATACAGATGTTGCCCATTGTTGTGTACAAGTAAAGCTTCTCTATCAAACATATCCAATGAGTTCTACAACTCACACTCCTTCCCTTCCTCAATAGCGGCCAATCTTTTCCTGACCAGATGTGGTACGAGGATCCATTATCATTAGCATTTGTTAAAATTTAATTCCCAAATGTAGTTAGCAGTTCCTTTTTCCTCTTTGCAAGTTTTTCATCTGTGTTTTTGAAATCAATTTTGAGTTTTCTCAAAGTAAATATTGCTCCTCATCTAAGTTGTTTTATTTTTTTTCATTTATTGTTTATAGCATGATTCAAATGGTTATGAAAGCCTATCATGAGGATTTTGACCCTAAACAGGCAGCAATTCTTTGTTCAAAGATGTTTATGCTTTTCATTCCATTTGTAGATGGCATTTACAGATTGGATAGCATGAGTTGGCAATACTTGCTTTAACTTCTCAAGTAATTTTTCATATGAATCATGAATAATGATAAAACCAGCATGTTGGCTATATTCAATACAAGTTAAGCCATTAAAAGTAATGATATGAGAAGGGTATATTTATTGCTTATCTGGAGGGTCACTATAAATAATTTTACTCCTCTATGCGATAACCTGTTATTGGTCTTTTTTTAACTTAATATAATATTGGCAAGACAAAACGTATTTTCAATTTTTCATGACTTCATTGCGAATAATGTGCCTAAAATTAAACTTGATGGGGACATTGTAAAACCATTTATCATTGTTGCCCGTTTCACATGTTTATATTCAAGGAGTTATTGGCCTTTTGCGATGCAGGTGAAGCTATTTGATTATAGTGACCAACGAATAAATTCTAGAAGGATATTGACTTCCGGAAAGAATTAAATAAAGTTCAAAGACATGTATTTTTTTTAATCCAAGAGAATACCATAGTAACATTCATAATCTATAGACTTTCATACTTTTTTGTGAAGATTTCAAACCAGAGTAAGGATTTTCTTTACTTGTGTCTGTATTAATTTTTTTTTTCTATTTTTATGTTTTTGTCTATTTGTTGCCATTTGAACCTAAGCATATGTGAAGTTGTGGGCAAAAAATTGAGTTTTATCATCTTCCACATATTTGCATGCTACCAGTTTCAGACAACATAAGCACTACTGCATTCCAATATTTTTCTTAAATTCATCGTGGCCAAAGATACAATAATATTGAGTTTCATCATCTTCAAAGATTTATTTTTTTCAGTTCTCTTATGTTTTGATATAAGATAATCGTTCTTATCACATCATCATTTTTATATTTTCTTATTTATATATTAAAACCCAAAAAATTAAAATGCAACTTCATAGGCATGACAGTATCACTCAAGTTGCTATTATTTTAGATATTTAATTTTTATAATAATTATCTCAACTATATTTCATAGTATTAGTATAAAAAATAAATAAATAAAATATGACTTGACGGGTACAACAATGCATGTATTGCTAATAGGTGACACATAATTAATATCGACACAATATAAAATTAAATATGTACATAATTATTTAATTACAATAACACAAAAAAACAGCTTAATAGGCACGACAGTTTAAATATGTTAAATATTTTAGTTTTATGATTCCAAATATAAAGTTTAAATAAAAGATTTAGATGAAATTATAATTTCAAAATGAAAAATATGTTATTTTATGCATATAAAGAGATGTAGAGATTATAAGACTGATGTGGATAAGATTCTTTACGTGCCTTCACAGTTCCAAATGGGGTCTTGACATGATCATTCTGATAAGGTTAGTGTTGTGAACTAGAAAATTCAGGAACTAGAAGATGACCGGAAGTCTGAGCTCAAAGAGAATTTTTGGGGTATTTTTGAAGTTTGACGGGGAGACAACAAATTTGAAGTATGAGCATTTTTTGCTTTGGCTAAGCTTGAAAAGGGGTATATGCACGAAGGGGTTATCATTCAATATTTGATTGGCTTCGATACTACCCCTGATCAGATTAAAATTTTGAATCCTGGGTAGGACATCTCGGTTTGTGGGCATTTTACAGATGAGGCGACTATAAGGTTGGCGGCGGTAGCACTTCAGGAGAAGGAGGCCTTCCGACCTATTGAGGGAGCTGTCCCGACCTAGATTCCTTTTTCCATGGGGTCACATCATATGCACTACTACAGACCGTGATATTGCTCCTACCGATGACTTAGTTCCTCCTGCTGACTATATTCCTGCTACAGGTTCTTAGTTGTCTTCTTAGTCTTGCTTTCTGCTTTTTGATTTTTTCGCCATGTGAAATCAAAAATCGAAATCGAATTTCAGTTTTCGCTTTTTCCTTTACAAATCTGAAACTAAAACCTAAACTAAAACGCAAAGAAATGTTCTTAAGTTTCTCTTTATTTTGAGCAACTATTGTGATGCCTGTAATGCAATATTGTATGATGTGCTTGACTTGTAACTTGATATTGCTTGTGACCTTTAATTTGCTCTCTCTGAGGTTTACGGAAGTACTATTCAACTCTCTTGAGTATTGCTAGCTTTAATGGTTTTTTTTCTTTTTCTAATAATTCTGGTTTTGTGTCTATTTAGGCAGGGAGTTTTGCTCATAATATGATTGGATATTGCTTGGTAGATCGAGCTTTGCTCATAGCATGTGTCGATTTTAACACAGTTGTTCGAATAAACGCAGAACAGTTGTTTATATAAGTGCAAATTTAAACTGGGTAAATAGGCGCAAATTCGAGCTTCATATATAACAAGATAATTTAAACTTCGGTAAATCTACCTTTATTATGCCATGAGGTCATTGCCACAATTTAAAATATATGATTCCTACTCCTGCCACCGTGTTTGACAACTGCTCAGCTTATATAGATAATGTCTCATTAAAACCTTTTATGCATTTAAAATATTGTGAGAAAATTAAAAAGAGTGCACATACCTATATAATTTAAGGACTTTTTTCCAGTGGAAAGGAAATTTGAATTAGGGTAGTGTACGTTCAGGCCAATCTGAATCAGGATATTCAATAGAAACAGTAAATTTCGTATTTCTAAGGGCAACATGAGATCATTCCTATAACCAAACAATGCTTAGAGGGGGAAAAAAAGGGGGGGAAAATAATAATCTAGGCAGAACATGTGGTACAGATTACAAAAAGAAAAGCATAGGTACTAAAACATTTATAACATGGGTCTCAAAATGTGGAGGACTAGTTGAATCATGCACAGATAGGTTTACTATTTTGCGGTCAAGGCCTTCCTTTCTTCTATGTCCCAAACTATGATGAGCAGCATCCAGCCTTTTTAACAGCGGAGACATCATCCTTACTGCCGACATTGATTGTCTGCCCCTTAGGCAAGGCCGCAGGGTCATCCCCAATCTCAAGAGTCTTCCTGCTAACAACGCGATATATCTGGGTGAGCACCTCTGTAAAAGCATTGTCAACATTCAAGGATTCGAGCGCAGAAGTCTCCATAAAAAACGTGTTTTCTCTCTCGGCAAATGCCTTGGCATCATCAGTGGAAACGGCACGCAAGTGGCGAAGATCTGCCTTGTTTCCTACAAGCATAATCACGATGTTGGCATCAGTGTGATCCCTAAGCTCCTTTAACCATCTCTCCACATTTTCAAAGGTCACGTGTCTGGTAACATCGTACACGAGCAATGCACCGACAGCTCCGCGATAATATGCACTAGTAATTGCTCGATATCTGTGGCAAATAACAAGAATGAGACTGATACATACACCATCCCAGAATACACCAAATATATCTAGTTTTACTTTGTAAGCATCACGAAACTGATGAAAAATCATGCAAGTTTAACAGTCTAGAATTTGGAAGCACAGCAAGGTTACGGATATGATTTGTTACATTCATAAAACCTGCAGAAGCTCCGTTCTTTCCACTCTCATATGAAGTGTGTGGCACCGTGTTTGTGAATGTGTATATCATTCTCATTGGTCCATGAAACTAAACCTAATTATCACATTAAATTACAAACCAGAGTGTCACATTAAATCACACTCCCAAATAGAAATGACCATCCAATTGCACACCTAGCTAAGCTGACACTCGATTAAGTATTGATCAGAAATTTGGAAAGTCATATGGTTGCTGATTCAACGGTTTGCTTCATTTCATTTAAAACAAGTGCCTGAAATATGGACAATATAAAGCAAGCCAAACTTGAGAATTTGGTCAACTCCACTTTTTCTCTCCTTCCAACTTTCCAGAATATTTGTGGAACAACACAACATCACAAAATAAGCAAATTGGCACATTGAAAAACTGGCAAATTTCGCAAAAATCAATTGATACGGAAGAAATAAAGAATGGTTGCAGTCATCCACCATTTCACACAAGGAAGAAATACCCTAAAGTAAACTTTGCCCCACTCTTCAGTACTTCATCTACAGAACCGTTCCAGAGCTTTCAAGGCTTGAAATCTCAACAAAGGGAAGAAGCAACAAATGATGGCATCTACGGCAAACATCCTTCAACCCATCCACCATTTTACAAAAATAATCAATTCAATGAAAATTTCCCAACTTTCTCTCTACATGCATCCATCAAGCCACAAAGAAGATGAAATAGCAAGCATTCACCGTTACACTAATCATTTCCAAATCCCACCCGAAAAAAAACATGGCAGCTATTCTCCATCCTAAAACAAATTCCATTAAATAATCCTACGGATCCAATCTTAAGACATAAAGATAAAAATGAAAGAACAATGCTTTGTGTTCCGGGCAGATCAAAAGCAAGAACCTCACAGCCTAAACACAGAAAGAAAGGACGAAAAAATGCATCATTCATCATTGGCAAATCAAATCCAACGCAAAAAAAAAAAAAAAGAAATTTAAACCAATCCCACAAACACAATGCATGCATTTCCGATCATTAAATGACTAAAAATTGAAATAAACCAGAAACCCAAAAAAAAGAAAAAAGAAACAATGGAGATGCGATGAGATCGGAGACCTTTCTTGTCCTGCGGTGTCCCAAATTTGGGCCTTAACGATCTTGTCATCGACATGGATGCTGCGGGTGGCGAATTCAACGCCAATGGTGGATTTGGATTCCAAGCTGAATTCGTTCTTGGTGAATCGGGACAACAGGTTGGATTTTCCAACGCCTGAGTCTCCGATCAGCACCACCTTGAACAAGTAGTCGTAGTCGTCGTCCGCTCTGTACGCACCCATTCTCTCTCTCTCTCTCTCTCTCTCTCTCTCTCTCTTTTATTTATTTATTTGTTCCTTTCTTTTTTTTCTTACCTCTAATGGGGGTGGTGGTGGTGGATTTGGGAAGGGATGCTTTCTAGATCGAAATTCAATGAAATGGGTTTTTTATGTTTTTGAAAAAAAATAACAAATATTAATTGGTTTTGGGGCCTTCGATTTGGTAACTGCGTTTGATGCTTGCAACTTTCAGCACTGGGAAGAAAGAGAGAGATGGAGAGAGGCTTCGGTGCAGAAGGAGGGAGAAGGATTCAAAGCTCTAGAATGGGTTTGTATTTCTATTCAACCACGATCAAATTGTTAGCCGCTTTTTTACTTTTCCTCCTCACCCTGTAGTCATTTTATTTTTGAATTATTATGTTATTATTATTGAGGAAACAAAGGGAAAGCCTTCAAAAGTGGTTAATGGTATATGAATTAAATAATATTTCATATATTACATTAAGGAAAAAATTATATTATTGTGGTGTGAATTTTATCATTGGTGAGATTTCACTTGAAAAAAATTATATTTTATTTGTGAAATGTTGTTATTGGGGACATTTGAATTAAAAATTAATATTTTAACCATTTTATTCAAAAAATAATATTTTATTAATGAAATCTTGTGCAAGATTTTATTTAAAAAAAATTATATTTTATTAAATATGATTGATGGTTTCAAGAGATTAGTTTTTAAAAATAAAAATTATATATTTTTCTTAGTGAAATCTTGCCATTTCATAAATCATATTAATGTAAATCACCAAACAAACTCATTTTATGGCAAATTTTGTCAATGTATGACCCTTCAAAAGTTGGTTTGATATAGATAGAATTTTGATATTTCATCGTAACACTGTATTTTGATGGATAATATATTTTTTATAAATATAAGTAAACATCAATAATTAGAATATATGGTTATCATTGTTTGATTTTCTTTAAATTTGACATAACTGATCTTCAATATAATATTATATAATTTATCGGTTAGATCAATTAAATTCAATTTCGATAAAGAGTTAATCTAGAAATTTTTCTAGTTCAAAATATTAGTTACAATGAGTTGTAATTTATACAATATCTAAGAATTATTTAATGCATGTGAGTAAAATTTTGAATATAGAATTTTGAGGCACATTAATTAGGGGAACTAGTAAAAGTGTTAATATATCAGTTTTCATGCATTAAGACTGTGATAAAATATTAGTTGCCAAATATAGAGTCAGCATATGTTATGGACCATATATATATATCCCAATTTCTTCTGTCAATATAAATTTTTTTTTGTAAGTCCCCCATGAGCGCTCTTTGAATTAAGTGACAGTTATCCTTATCTTAATAGGAGACTGGTATGGAACCTAGCTAAACTTTTAATTATAAAAATGTAATAAAGGATTAGGTAGAAAGAAATTTGAAGGGCACTAGTTATAGCTTTCCAGTTTTTAGTTTATTCATTAATTATTGATGAGATTATTTCTAACCCATGTTCCACATTTTCTATTCAAAAGGGGTTTATGTTAGAGTTTATTGTGACACATTTTTATTGTTAATCTTAAAACATTGTATCAATTAACTTTGAACAACAAATATCACCTTAGCAGCCAAAATAGGCGAGCATTTCGTGGAGAGAGAAAACTACTATACATGTGATATAAATTAGGTAAATTGTCAAAATAGACTTTTTAATCTCGTATTTTAATTTGGTCCGTTATCTTTTATATGTTGTTGTTGGTTTTATATATTTCAATTTTGGTCATAGACGAGTGTTCCGTCACATAACTCAAAAAATACTCAAATAATTTAATCTGTGTCAGATGCATGCGCGTGTCATGCCAATGCTGTTTTTGTCACATTGACATTTTCCATTAGTTATATGATGGAATAGTATTTTAGAATCAAATTGAAAAATGATTTGGAACATAAGGATCCAAATTGAAAAGCAATAAAAGGTAATGGACCAATTTAAAAATCAAGGTAAAAGGTTAAAAAAAAAATACTACTTTGCTTAAATAATACTACACTTTCTTTTGGTTGGCTTGGAATTCAAATTCTAATCTTCAATGATGATTTAATATTTATCACGAATGTTCACGGTTTCACACTATAGACGGCAACAATGTCCAAGTCATTTATGGCAATGATGTAAACCACGAAACCACTTGCAATCCGGGTTCCTCACCATCATTTGATCGAGGTAGTTAAGCCCTAGGACAAGGTCGCCCTCACCTGACATGAACAATCTACATGCTCATTTATCCAAAATGGAGGCTCTTGCCTTTGAGATGCCATCCAATATTGAGACATTTACTACCACATCTCTCCCACAATACGCAATAGACAATTTCTAATAATCTAATCTATTGCAGCTTAAGAAAATTATTATTCAAATAATAAGGATGATTAAAATACAACGTTAGTTTTTAACGACAAAAAATGCATAAGCAGATTCACATTCCATTCGTCGCCCATAATACATGGCACACAACACAAATGAATCACCTTATCTTTATGGATGATGATTTGCTTTATACACTTTTATGCACTGTTTCTCTTGCACAACAAAAAATCGAATCTCGAAGAGAATATGGAGAAATGATCGGACTTCTTCCACGACTCAAGCTTGCAATAGCTTGAAAGCAATTTTGAAATCCTTACCAGGCTGTTATAGCCAAATGTGTGATCATTGAGTTTATCACTCCATATTAAATTCAGACAACATGAAATAAAATAACACATTACATTAATACTGTGAATTGCAGCAAATGACATTCAAGAACGATCGAATGAAACGTATGAAGCCAATAATAAATAACGTACTGTATTTCAAAATAAGTGAGGAAAGAGATATAGGCTTAGGAAGGTAATGAATTGCATTGGACAGCCGTCAAACACACCAATGACCTCGTCAAAGATGGTGGAAATTGTCCAGTAAACCATTAGCAAATAAACAAATACAATCCCATTAATAACTAGTTCATATTTATGGTTTTTACAATAACAAATTTTGATATTACATAACATGATAACAATGAGCAACTTGTTTCATTGCCAATTATTCGCCATTTCTAAGAAATACAAAATTGAGTTACCTTATCACTACCGAAGTATTCTTCTGTCCGTAGTGTGCCTGTGATATATTACTTGAATTGAGGTAGAACCTGATAATGAAAAAATGGTTTGTAATGACTATACCATACACTGAATAAATTAGTGTTACAAAATTTGATGGAGGGTAAACTCTCCAGTCTTCATTCCTTTGGCTTTTTACTCATGGCTTTACGCTTGTTAACATCAAGATATTTCTTCCGTAACCGGATGGCTTTTGGCGTAACCTTCAACAAAAGAAAACGCCAGAGAAATGTCACAGTGATAACAATCAAGCTTTATTATTATTGTGGCCATATGAACATCAGGCAAACAAGCCAGCAACAGCACAAATGCATGTGAAGTGGAATAGAATTTCATCAAAATCACAAATCATGGTGGGTTGTTATGATAGTGGGTAATTATTTTTTATGACCTGCTACTTTGGTGAAATTCTATTGATTAGTGTAAAGTTATTTTAAACTGCTGGTACATACAAATTGAGTTCTTAAAAGAATGTGTTGAGCATTGTGCATGGGTTTGAGGAAGTGGAAGGGGGTTGAAGGATCTAAAGATCTTTCCATCACAAAATATCCGGGAAAACTTCAGTGTAAAATATGGGCAATGCTATTTTGACATCTAAAAAGAAAATATCCTAATTGATATCCACTTTACCACTATTTACCACTATTGGATGAGTTTGTTGAGTTGAGAGAGTAAGGGGCCACAAATCCACATGCTCATCTAATGGTAGTAAAGTAGATATCATATGAAACATTTATTTTAGGGATATGAAAATTTTCCTTGATATAATGAATCTTATGCTGGAACTCACCTCAATAAGCTCATCTGATGCCACATACCCTATAGCTTCTTCAAGCGTCATCTGCAACAAGATAATCATCAGATGTAAGTAGACATGTAGGCAAAGACTTAAGTGGTGACTGATGAGTTTGTTGCCCTCATGGTTAGAAAATTCCAACCATCAAATAATAGATCTAAGGGTTAAAATCAATTGAAATTAAAATATAATTTTTTATTTTATTATTTATCGAAAGGTAAAACATTTTATAATTAGTCCCTTCTACCCCTATTTTTTTTCTTTTCAACACAACCCTCTCTCCACTTTCCCTTCTCTTTTATTCCTCCATCACTCTGCCACCACCACCCACTGGCAACCTCGCCGCTGCCCATTGGCAGACTCACTGCCGCCCATAGGCCACGTTGCACCACTGTCAAAGTGCCCCGCCGCCAGTATTCATGTTTTCCACCATCTCATTTCAAACCCATCAAGGAATATCTATCTCCGGTGTATGTATTCCCGCCTCAATGATGGTGCACCACCACCACCACCATGCCTATAACCATGGAAGCAAGGGAATAAGCACACATCACAGCCACCACAAAAGCAACATAAGTTCTTCATAGACATCCTCCTAAAAATCCTTACGTGACTTTGCACATTTCAACAACCACAGATGTGTCTGCTTGTGTCAAGGAAAGAGAGAAAAGGGGGGAGAAGGGGGGAGGGGGTGACGAATCTTCATGAAAAATGCTCAGATCTGAAATTCTTTTTTTTTTTTCCCCTAGAATCTTGAAAGTTAAAATTGGTAAAAAAAGAAGAATTTGATTCATGTTTGTTAATCATTCCTTATAAAGTTTTGGTAAATGGTACTGCCATAGCATCAGAATTTTGAGGTAACAAACTTTTGGAGGCGTGAGGGGAAAGGGTGGGGCTTTGGTGGCAGCTGCTGCAAAGGGGCTGCAATGAGGGGGAGGAGAGGCGGCAGGATGGGAAAGGAGAGGGGGGAGAGGGTTTGAATACAAAAGATGAGAGAAAGGGTAAAAATGACATGTTATATTTCTCATCTATTATAAAATTACCAGTCACCACATGGTTCCAAACTTAAATGGAACCACATAAGACACCGCCAGACATGTAATACGTTAAGCTTGAACACCATCATCATATCATATTGTAGCTTACCACTTTCAGACTACACATCAGATATTTCATACAAACTCAAAGTACTCAAAGTGATGCCGAGTCTAAAACCAAAAACTTGCTAGACCATTTGATATAGATTTTAAAAGTTGTGAAATTTGAAAACCACAATTGACAATAAAGAAAATACTTCTGAACCTATGAATGAAATAATTATTAGCTGTTCTCTAACAAAAAATAATGGCAATTGGCAAATTCAAAAATTTTTCACCATTCAGTAGGAGATAAAAACTAATTTGAATTGCGAAGTTCTAAATCATTTATGTTACACAGGTCGATGCAAGTTTGATAAATACAGCTTTCACTTAGCAAACTATGGAACTAATATTTAAAAACATCAAACGATGAATCCTACAACTCATTGCTGGACAGCTAATGTGTTAGAAATAAGCACATGTTAAATTATGTGTCTTTACATATTACTAGTGACTCCTAGTTTATAATGCCTATTTATTATGTATTACTATGTACATTGTGTATATATTCAATACATGAAGAGAAAGACACAACCCTTTCATATACAATCCTTACATGGAATCAGAGGGTTTCATCCAGAATCTAGTGCCACTGATCTCTCTTTTCTAGAGGTGCATCTGAACAGTGTTAGCCTCCACCACTTGTTCCACTGCCGGCGTGTCTACCCACAACTGGCATCTCTACCCACTGCCGGCCACCATCTCCGCCGTCTCAAGGACCACCGATCAGCCGGGCCTCCACCGGCGCGCCGCCATCCGCCACTGCACGCACCTTCACCCGCAGCTTCTCTCTGCTCGCTCTGCCACACATCAGTGTGTCTGGGCACATGTTGCCTCCACTGACCACCACCCTTCACCATCGGCAGCATCAGGCATTTCCAGATTGATCGCCGGCCCACCCACCCACATTACAGTGCTATTCCACCTTTGCCATCTCTGCCCTATTACTATTCCTGCACAAGAATCATGGCCGCCTCTGCATCTTCTTCTAATGGCTCATCTGATGTGAGTTTCACTACTGTCACTTTGATTCCCTATGACAAACTCACGGGTGCTTCTAATTACTCCTGTTGGGCTGCTACTATGGAACTATGGTTTGAAGGGCAAGGTCGTCACAGTCACTTGGTCAAAAAAGCCCCTGATTTTTCCCCTAAGGATCAACCTAAATGGAAGCAAATTGATGCCTCCCTTTGCAGTGTTCTCTGGTTCTCCATTGATGCCAAAACAGTCTCAATACCATTCTCCTCGTACATGTTATGAGGCTTGGGCTAAGGCCAAGAAATTGTGCTCTAATGATGTCAATCGATTGTATAATATTGTTTCCACTCTCATGGCTGTGAAGAAAGAGGACATGGACATGCAAAGTCATTTGAGTAAACTTGACTCCTTAATGGCTGAATTTGATGCACTTGTGCCATTTACTGATGATAAAGACAAACATGCTGAGCAACGTGGAAAATTCTTTATGGTTCTTGCTCTCGCTAGTCATCCACCTGAGTTGGACACAGGCCGCAACCAAATTCTCTCAAGCCCGTCTCTCATATGATACTGCGTGCAAGCAACTTTTGCGTCTCTCTATCCCTTAACCTTTTGTTTCGGCCCGGTTCCTATTGACACTACTGCATTGGTTTCTCAAACCAGCCAGTAGGGTGCACGTGGTGGTTGTTAGAATCTATAAATATCTATAAGTAGGGAAAATATATCTTTGTAATTATCGTGTATTTATTACACATTGTCTATATATATTTTCTCCGTTGTGTAGTTTAGACACAGATTCAATCTATGATTTTCTCTCTTTCTCTGTTTCTCAACATGGTATCCAGAGCCTAGAAAGAAAGAAAACCCTACTCCGTGCCATCAGGAGGGCCCATTGCCCTCTGGAGAAATTTTTTTTCAGCCAAACCGTGTTTCCCTTCCGGTTTGCCCGCTCTTCCCCTCCGTTGTGCCCCTTTTCCGGGCATGAAAGCTTCTCGCCACCGCTATTTCCCGCAGCCGGCCGCTTTTTCGACGTCGTTTTTGGCCGGCGACCTCACCGCCAGCCTCACCTCACCGTGCGCGGCCTACCCCCAGAAACCGTGGCTCCTTTCCGGCCGTCACGCGCTCCACGCGCGACTTCTCTCATCTGCGGCGTTTTCCGCCGCCGCGCCTTCCGGCAGCGCTTGGCGGCGCGTCCGGCCTCCGTTCCGGCCGCCATCTCCTACGTTTGACCCGCGCCGCTCTCCTCTTTCCGGATTTGTCCTTAGCTTCGCAATCCGTGCTCTCCGACGACGTGACTTTTTTTGTAATTCCCATTCTGCCCCTGCCTCCTTGTACCCATGGCTGGCAACTCTTCCTCTGATGATAAGGGTGTTCCGAAAGCTGATCCTCCCGCTTTCACTAGTTATGTCAGTGTGGCTCTTTCCACTGATAAACTTGATGGCAACAACTGTGATACTTGGGCATCCGACATCAAACTTTGGTTGGCAAGACAGGACTATGTTGACCACCTCACCACAAAGGCTGTAGACATCCCGGTGGATACGCGCCCCCGTTGGGTTAAGATTGATGCCCCGCTGTGTAGCATTCTCAAGTCCACCATTGCTCCTTCCATCAAACAAATCTTTCGGGCCCATGTCACTTGTGAATCTGTTTGGGCGCAGGTAAAGACCCTCTTCACCAATAACACTCAACGTCTATATCGTGTTTGTCAGGATCTCATGGGTATCATTGCTCCTTGCCAGCTTGATGGTTCTATGTCCTCTTATTTGGGTAAGATTCACAATGCACTCCATGACTTCAATGAACTTTTGCCCCCTACTGATACCTCGGAGAAGGAGTTGGAGTAACGTAGCTCTTTCTTTATGCTCCTGACCCTTTATGGTTTACCTTCGGAGTATTCTGCTACTTGTGATCAACTTCTGGGATCACCGACTATGCCTACTCTCTCCATGGTATCTGCCTCTCTCCTTTGGGTTCCCGCCAAACCACCGGCTGAGTTGCTACTTCCTCCGGCCTCGATTGATACCTCTGCACTCGTCACCCAGGGTACTAGTCGTGGTCGTTCTCGGAAGCCCCGACTTAAGTGTGACCATTGTCATAAGCCAGGCCACACTATTGATCGTTGTTACTCTTTCCATCCTCATCTGCGCCCTACTGTTAATGTGCCCAGACCGGTGTTCTTACTCCCTCGGACTCATCTGCTCCACATCCACCGTCTCCAGGTGACTATGCTGATTTCCTGAAGTGATTTGAGCAACGTCAGAACTCTAGTTCCACTGCTTCTGTTGCACACTCTGGTAATTCTTTTGCTTGTCTCTCTCAGTCGGCCTCTTTGGGTCCTTGGGTTCTTGATTCCGCCACCACAGATCATATCTCCGATAATAAAGCTTTATTTTCTACGCTTTCTACTTCTGGCTATTTACCTACTGTCACTTTGGCCAACGGTTCTCACACAAAGTCTCACGGGGTGGGCACTACCTATCCCCTTCCTTCTATGTTAGTTGATTCTGTCCTTTATGTTCCTGGTTCTCCATTCAACCTACTCTATTTATCGGTTAACTAAAGCCCTTAACTGTATTATTTCATTCACTGAAGATTCTGTTTACTTGCAGGACCGGAGCACAGGATGGATGATTGGCACCGAATGTGAATCTCATGGCCTCTATTGGCTCCGCCCCCCCTCAAGTGTTTGCTCCCTCACCACTGATGCTCTCACCCTCCATGCCCAGTTAGGTCATCCCAGCCTTGCCAACTTGCAACGCATGGTGCTTAGCCTGACCAAACTTTCCAGTTTGCCCTGTGAGTCGTGTCAACTTGGGAAACACACGCAGAGTCATTTTTCCAAATAGTGTTAGTAGTCGAGCTACGTCTCCGTTTGTTTTAGTTCATTCAGATATTTGGGGTCCTAGTCGCACAGTGTCTAGTTTAGGATTTCGTTATTTTGTTACGTTTATTGATGACTATTCTCGTTATACGTGGTTATTTTTATTGAAACACAGGTCTGAATTGTTTTTTGTTTTTACTACATTTTATCAAAAAATAAAAACTCATTTTGGTGTTCTTATTCGCACTTTCCATAGTGATAATACCAAAGAATATTTGTCTCATGATTTTCAAAAAATTTTAGCTTCTCATGGCATTCTTCACCAGACGTCATGTGCTCATACACCTCAACAGAATGGAGTTGCTGAGCGCAAGAATCATCATCTCATCGAAACCACACGTACTCTTCTCCTGCATCATCATGTACCTTTTCGTTTTTGGGGCAATATCGTTTTAACTGCATATTATTTAATTAATCGCATGCCTTCTTCTGTTTTGGGGCATCAAGTTCCCCATTCTATCTTATTTCCTCATGACCCTTTGCATTCCCTTCCCCCACACGTTTTTGGGTCCACTTGCTTTGTTCACGACTTAACTCCTGGTCTTGACAAACTTTCTGTACGTTCACTTAAATGTGTTTTTCTTGGTTACACTCGGTCTCAAAAGGGTTTTCGATGTTTTTCTCCTACTCCGCGTCGTTATCTTGTCTCCGCGGATGTTACCTTTTTGACGTTATTCCCTTCTTTGAGCCATCTAACCGTTCCACCTCTCCTGCTTCTGCAGAACTCCCCATTCCTGTGATCCCTGTACCTTTGCCACCCCTTTTGCCTACACCTCCACCTACACCCCGCCCCTTTCAGGTCTACCATCGTCGCGCCCGTCCACTAGCCGAGCCTGTCCCACCTCTGACACCCGTTGCACCTAACCAACAGCTGCTGCCTGCTCCTGCTCCTTCCTCTGAGCTTGTCTTGGCTGATGTGGACTCTCCTCCGCCGCCTTCGGTCCTGTCGGTTGCACCTGATCTTCCCATTGTCTTTCGTAAAGGTATTTGTTCTACTCGTAACCCATTTCCTCACTATACTACCTTAAATTATCATCGTCTATCTTCTCTACATTATGCTTGTCTGTCTTCTTTGTCCTCTGTGTCTATTCTTAAGACTACAGGTGAGGCCCTCTCCCATCCTGGGTGGAGGCAGGCTATGATTACTGAGATGTGTGCACTTCAAGACAGTGGTACTTGGGAACTGGTGACTCCCTCCAGGTTAATCCGTGATTGGTTGTTGGTGGATTTTTACAGTTAAGGTAGGGCCTGATGGCCAAATTGATCGTCTTAAGGCCCATCTTGTAGCCAAAGGATACACTCAGATTTTTGGTTTGGATTATGGTGATACATTCTACCCTGTTGCCAAGATGGCTTCTATTCGTTTATTTCTCTCTATGGTTGCTATGCGTCGTTGGCCTCTTCACCAGTTGGATATTAAGCATGCCTTTCTTTATGGTGATCTTGCGGAAGAGGTTTATATGGAGCAACCTCCTGAATTTGTTGCTCAAGGGGAGTCCTCTGGTCTTGTTTGTCGTCTTCGCAAATCATTGTATGGTCTTAAGCAGTCTCCTCGGGTTTGGTTTGGAAGGTTCTCCACTGTGATTCAGCAATTTGGTATGACTCGGAGTGAAGCTGACCACTCTGTTTTATCATCATACTCAAAGAGGTTGCATCTACCTAGTTGTGTATGTTGATGATATTGTCATTACAGGAAGCGACACTCAGGGTATAACATAGATCAAACAACACCTATGCAAGCATTTCCAGACCAAAGACCTTGGCAAACTCAAATACTTCCTAGGTATTGAAGTAGCACAGTCCAAAGATGGCATAGTTCTCTCTCAGAGGAAATATGTTGTTGACATTCTAGAGGAAACAGGTTCACTTGCTGCAAAACCCGTTGATACTCCTATGGATCCTAATGTCAAGCTCCCACCAAATCAGCGGGAGCCACTATCTGACTCTGGGAGATATAGACGATTGGTTGGAAAATTGAACTATCTCACAGTTACTCGTCCAGACATTTCGTTCACAGTAAATGTAGTTAGTCAATGCTTAAACTCACGATGTGAAGCTCACTGGGATCTTTGTCATACGTATTTTGAAGTATGTCAAAGGAGCACCCGGCAAGGGCCTTATTTATGAAGACAAGGGGCATACTAATATAGTTGGGTATTCTGATGCAGATTGGGCGGGATCCCCTTCTGATAGGCGCTCCACTTCCGGGTATTGTATACTTATTGGAGGCAATCTCATATCCTAGAAGAGTAAGAAGCAAACTGTAGTGGCGCGGTCTAGTGCTGAGGCGGAGTACCGTGCAATGGCCTCAACTACATGTGAGCTTATCTGGCTTAAGCAACTCCTCAAAGAACTTCAATTTGAGGAAACCAAGCACATGACACTTGTTTGTGACAATCAAGCCGCTTTACACATTGCCTCAAATCCAGTTTTTCATGAAAGGACCAAATACATTGAAGTTGATTATCACTTTATTAGAGAGAAGATTCTATCTGGAAACATCACCACAAGCTTCATCAATTCAAATGACCAATTGGCCGATGTTCTCACCAAATCATTGAAAGGCCCCAAAATAAGTTACCTATGTAACAAGCTAAATGCATATGATCTATATGCCCCAGCTTGAGGGGGAGTGTTAGAATCTGCAAATATCTGTAATTATCTATAATTAGGAAAAATATATCTTTGTAATTATCGTGTATTTATTACACATTGTCTATATATGTTTTCTCCGTTGTGTAGTTTAGACACATGGATTCATTCTATGATTTTCTCTCTTTCTCTGTTTCTCAACAGTGGTAATCATTCCCGTCCTCAGAGTACTTATTGCAAACACTTCAGCCATATTGAAGAACACTGCAGAACCAAAGCCAATTCACAATCTCAATCTGTGAATGTTGCTCAAGTTGCTCCTTTTGAATACTCAGCTGAGATTTCTCTATCTGCTTCTGAGTATCAAGAGTACCTTCAGCTCAAAGCAGCCATGCAATCCACCACTCCTGTCACCTCTGTTGCCCAGATGGGTAATCCTATTGCCTTTGTTTCTCAATCTTCTTCTCTAAGACCTTGGATTCTTGATTCAGGCGCTTCTGATCATATGTTTGTTAACAAATCTCTTTTTTCTCACCTCACTTATACTGATAACTTGCCTAGTATTACTTTGGCAAATGATGCAGACACCAAACTCCACGGCATTGGACAAACAACCCCTCCCCAACCTTAGATTCTGTTCTTTTTGCACCTGAATGTCCTTTCAATTTAATCTCTGTTAGCAAACTCACTCACACACCTTACCATATTATGTTATCTTTGCTAATGATTTGGTTCGTATACAGGATTGGAGAACTGGAGAGACGATTGAAGAAGGACTCGAGTCTCATGGATTGTATTACCTCACCCCATCTGCCTCCCCCAGTTACTTGTTCTACCATTGCGTCACCAGCAATCATCCATCAAAGATTAGGACATCCAAGCCTTCACAAATTGCATCTTATGGTTCCTACTTTGTCTTAAGTGCCCACATTAGAGTGTGAGTCTTGTCAATTAGGAAAACATGTTCAAGGTAGTTTCTCTGACAGAATCATTAAAAGAGTTGTCTCGCCTTTTGCTTTAGTTCATTCAGACATTTAGGGTCCAAGCAGTGTGTCTTCAAATTTGGGATATAAATATTTTGTTACTTTTATTGATATTTTTCCTGTTGTACATGGCTCTTTTTAATGAAAAACCATTCTGAAGTATTCTCTATATTTCAAGGTTTCTATTCCGAAATTCAAACTCAATTTGGTACTTTAGTTAAAATCTTGCACACTGATAATGCATGTGAGTATCTTTCTTCCTCCTTTCAATTTTTTCTGACTGCACATGGTGTTTTACATCAATCATCCTGTGCCCATACCCCTCAAATGAATGGTGTTGCCAAGCGCAAGAATCGACACCCGATTGAAACTACACAAACCTTAATGGTTGGCTCCAATGTGCCACTACATTTTTGGGGTGATGCAATTCTCAGTTCTCACTGCATGCTACTTCATTAATCTTTGTCATCCAGAATTAGGTGCCTCATTCATTATTGTTCCCTAAACAAGATCTCTATTCTCTTCCACTACGTGTTTTTGGCTGCACTTGTTTTGTCCATGACCTTACCCCAGGCAAAAATAAGTTGCTTGCTAAATCTTTGAAGTGTCTTTTCCTAGGCTATTCGAGATTACAAAAAGGTTATCGTTGTTACTCTCCAGATTTTTGCTATTATCTTGTTTCTAATGATGTTAGCTTCTTTGAGACTCCTCCCTTCTTTTCTTCTAGATCCGACATGTCTACTAAACTTGATAGTGTACTTCCTATTAGTCATTCTACTGCTCCGTTGGCTCCAACTCCTGTCATGGTTCCTCCCTTGATTACTTATCAGAGGCACCTACAGCCTAATCCTATTGCTCCACCTTACACACTTGATTCTACAGTATCTGTTCCTGACCCTCCAACAGACTTTCCTGCTCTGCTGGCCTCTCTAGCTTCACCACCTGCTTTGAAACTTCCCATTGCATTACACAAAGGTATTAGGTCTTCTCACAACCTTAGTCCTCTTTATACTTGTCGCTTGGCTTATCATCGTTTATCTCCTTCCTATTCTTCCTTTGTATCCTCTTTGGCTTTGGTCTATTCCTAAAACTATAGGTGAAGCACTCTCTAATCTCGAATGGCGATAGCCTATGATAGATGAAATGGTTGCTCTACACTCTAGTGGCACTTGGGAGCTTGTCCCCTTACCTCCTGGTAAATCCACCGTGGGTTGTCGACGAGTCTATACTATCAAGATTGGGCCTGATGGCAAAGTTGATCGTTTGAAGGCTTGTTTGGTGGGCAAAGGCTACACAAACTTTCTCTCCTATTGTCAGGATTGCTTTTGTTCGCTTTTTTTTGCCATGGCTGCAATTCATAAATGGCCTCTCCATCAACTTGATATGAAAATGCTTTCTTACATAGTGAATTGTAGGAAGAGGTTTGTATGACACAACCTCTAGGCTTCACTGATCATAGAGCACCAAAATTGGTATGTCGACTCAATCACTCTCTGTGGCTTGAAACAATCTCCTCATTCCTGGTTTGGGAGATTTAGTCAGGTTGGTCAACAATTTGGTATGACTCTTTGCAATGCCGATCATTCCGTCTTCTTTTGCCACTCATCAGTGGATGCTTCTATCTACTTGGTTGTTTATGTCGATGATATTGTCATCATCAGTGACAATGAGGTTGGTATTCGGAACCTCAAACAATATCTGTCCCATCATTTTCAGACCAAGGATTTGGGTCCTCAAATACTTTCTCCGGATTGAAGTTGCTTAGTCTACAACCAGTGTTGCTCTTACCCAGATTGGACATTCTTGCCAAAACTGGCATGTTGGATTGTTGACCAAGTGATACTCCAATAGATCCAAACGACAAGCTACTACTAGGTTAGGGGGAGCCATTGAAAGACCCTGGTAGATATCGACGTCTTATTGGTCAACTTAACTGTCTTACATTAACTAGGCCGGACATTACCTTTGCTGTAAGTGTGGTCAGTCAATTTCTAAATGACCCTTGTGATAGTCATCGGGATGACGTAGTTCGCATTCTTAGGTACATTAAAAATGCACCAGGGAAAGGATTACTCTATGAAAATAAAGGCAATACTTAAGTCATTGGCTATTGTGATGCTGATCGGCAAGCCCACCATCTGATAGAAGATCAACTTCAGAGTATTGTGTCTTTGTTGGGGGTAACCTACTCTCGTGGAGAAGCAAGAAACATTTTGCTAGATCTAGTGCTGAGGCTGAGTTCTGTGCTATGGCTGCAGCGACGTGTGAACTTACATGGTTACGAAATTGGCAATAACTATAGCATCTTAAATTCAGAGATGTCAAGGAGATGCAACTGTTTTGTGACAACCAAGTCGCATTACATACTACTTCTAATCCAGTCTTCCATGAAAGAACTAAACACATAGAGATTGATTGCCATTTTGTTTGAGAAAAGATACTCCCAGGAGAAATCACACCTGGTTTTGTTCATTCTAATGAGCAGCCAGTGGATATATTCACTAAATCCATTTAGAGGATCCTAGGTTGAATCTATTTGTAACAAGCTTGCCACATATGACATATATACTCCAGCTTGAGGGGAGTGTTAGAAATAAACACATGTTAAATTATGTGTCTTTACATATTAGTAGTGACTCCTAGTTTATAGTGCCTATACATTATGTATTACTCTGTACATTTTATATATATTCAATACATGAAGAAAAAGACAACACACTTTTTTATACAATTCTTACATAATGCATAAATTAGCATTTATGGACCTCTCTAGATCATATAGTTGCCAGAATTCTCATTTGTCTAAATGAGCAAGATATAAGAGCATAGTTTTGTCACATAGATACATACAAGACGAGGGGGAGACAGCTTCACATTCTCATCCTTGGCAGCAGCACGCACATTTGTAAGTTCTTTAGCTCTCACTGGATTGACCTGCAATATTGAGTCTTTGTCAGTGAGTCACCAACTTTGACATAACACTTGCACTCAGGATAAGAATACCTCTCTGACTTACATCAAGATCGGTATCCCGTGAATGTTCTCCAACAATCATTCCATCATATGTCTGCCAACCAAAGAAAAATAAGCAATTACAGGCAGCATATACAAGAAACTTATGCATGCACTATAAGCGAAAGCCAGATAGATGCACATCATTTAAGTTATTGAAGTTTAGCACTGTATCATGTTTCATTCTCACTACAAGGTCAATGTACTTGGCCACAATTTGACCATCAAATGGCCCGCTTGTTTTCAGCAAGAAAATCATGGTCAGATTGTTAACGGAAAAAAAACACAATATATATATATATATATATATATATTACTAGAAACCTTTTATTTAAATTAAACTTGCTTCCCCAATCTCCCTCACTGAATAAAAGGAATTTGCAGGAAAAATTTCAAACAAGACCTTGGAATCAAGCAATTAAGACAATCTGTCAAACAATATCATGTAATTCCTTGTTCACATAAATAGTCATCCAAATGTAACCCAAGCAAAACGCATCGGCTTAATGCTTGCTATCAGAAATTTATCTCAAATAAACGTGTAATGAACAGATGCCACAACTAACCCATAGTGTGAAAATAAAGTTAAATGATAGAGGTTGTCATGAATCATTTGAATAGTTTGAGGTTGTCCTGAATCATTTGAATACTTTAAGCTGTTAGGGGAAGGCAAAAAAAAGAAAAAAAAATATATATCTAATATCTAACACAACTCACGCAAGCACCCTTTAGACATGTGGGTTATGCGCAAGCCTACCTTACCTTTGGCTAAAACTATTATAAACTTTAATTGGAAGGATGAGGTTACTAGGAATCAAACTCAATACCACTTGGTCATAGAAATATTTCCTTTTGAGATGTGTCTATTGGAAATGGGGGAGGAGGCAGTGGTGACAATAAACCAATGAAAATTGCAATGAAGACATTAGCAGCATATAATAAAGACACAGAAGGTAGCCATGCTACATATAATACATGAAAACCAGGAGAAATTCCAACCTCTATTCCAGGAGTTACAAAAAGAATCCCACGTGCTTCTAAACTCATCAATGCATGAGCTGTGATTGTACCAAAGCCCATTGACACCTATTCAAAAAATAAAACTGCTACAATAAGCATAAGTTTGAAAATTGAAGTCAAACCACCCTCAAAACAAGATTTAGGGATTGAAATGCAGCAGAACAGCACCAGACAAACATACCAGTACTCCTTTTCTAACATTGCCAAGAGGGCCTCGAAACTTTTCATATGCTGCAAAATAACAATAATGCATACATAAATAAATCTGCTGCTAAATTAAGCTGCATTGCACAACTTTTCATTATTGTTAGCTGCAAATCATGTTTATTTCGCCTTATGCTTGCTTAATTTACATAAAAGTTAAGCTGCATTACAAATCATGTTTTGTTAGCTAAATAAACATAAAAATGGGCGAACCTAAATGATGGAAGCCGCTAAACAACATGATTTGTAGAACACAGCTAACAAAACGAAAATTAGCATCATTACATGCCAGTTGGAAGAAAAAGAAGTAGCAGAGAATGCATACCAAGGAAAGCACGATGCATGAACCCAGTTCCACGTGTGTCACTACTGAACACACTCCGGTAACCAACCAGACCCCTGAATAAGCAATAATAAAGTTGTTTATCAGATTTCTTGAATGCTGGGTAACATTCGATTTCAGTATAACACTGATGCCAAAAAGCTCACATCTCGATTGAGATTTAGGATACTTCATGACCAGCCATGGGCTAAATTCCATAAGCTCAAATTACCCAATAAGCTAAATGGACCGTAATCTAATTCTAGCCACTCAAAGGAGGCTACCGGAAATCTGGAATTTGAACTAGTTAGGTTGTCTTCTGGTTCCAATCACAATGGTAAAAGCTATTTTTGAGTGAAAAAAAATAGATTCAAGTATTTAACTTGTTGAGACATAACATTATTGTATAAATTCAGTACTATAAATTTTATAGATACGGTGTAGATTTGGGCTGCTGTATATTTATTGTGGTAGTTGTGTTATTCATTCCTCCGTTGTATATATAAGGGTTGATTGTAGTGCTGAGAGACATGAATCAAGAGAAACAAGTTTTATTCTTCTCAACTTCTTGTTCTTTAAATTGGTATCAGAGCAGGTACGATCCCGTCTCTGTTTCAGTCTCTAGTAAGTTCTGTCCTTGGTCCAACAACCCACAACGTTCTCAGGTCCTCCACTTCCTTCCACATATTTAGAGTTTTGCATCTGGTCCAGGAAAACCATCACCACTCAGTACTTGTCATTTCCACCTTCTTCCATCTATCCCTCACTCACAAACTAAATCTGTCTACTATAAGATCCATCACCAACAAAAGTCACCAACAGTCTTGGCTTGCTCAGATCGGCTGGAACCCAAATCTCCTCTGCCAGCTCTTGCTCACGGGCCACCGCACATGCCACCCAGAGTAAGACCCACCACAAAAGGAGGTCACAGACAGCCTTGGACTGGCCAAATCGGCCAGAACCCGAAATGCTGTTGTCTCCCTCAGCCGCACAAGCCGTCATGCGCACCATCTTCTACCGGCGCGTGAAGTGCATGCACTGCCGTCCAACTGTTTGTTCAACTTCAAACCAGTGCCATCTGAACCCCCAGTATCTTCTCTGTTTGTTTCTGAGGTCAGATACTTGAATCCGTTCTTGTATTGTGCCATTTTGGGCAATTACAGCAATCACCTTTTCTTGTTCAAAGTCGTTCTCTCCTGTCCATAATACTATCCACTCCCATTCTTCACTAATCTTCCAGAAATGTCCTCAAACAATTCTGAGGTCTCTATTCCAGCTCAAAATCAAACTACTTCAGCTAAAAACCAAACCACTTCAGTGTCATCAATGGTTCCCATTTCTTTTCTCTTTCTGGAACTCCAGCAATAACCTCAGAAAAATTAAATGGAAAAAATTATTTACCATGGTCATCTTCTGTTGAGCTCTGGTTCTTGGGGCAAGAATTGTTTAAATACCGTGGCAAGTCAGCAAAAGATACTCCTCAGAAAGACAGGAGCCAATGTAAAAAGCTGGATTATCAACTTTGTGCACTGCTCTGGCAATCTGTTGAACCATCAATTTTGATGAAGTTCAGAACATTTAAGACTTGCTCCACCGTTTGGAATAGGGTGCACAATGTGTTTGCTAATGATATTCAAAGGTTATGTGATGATTCCCAGAAATTAGCATCTCTGAAACAGACAGATCACGATATGACGCTCTTTGAATCTCAAGCACAAGCAGCAGTTGAGGATTTAAAATTATATTTGCAGGCTGATTCTCTTGAGGGATTGCTAACAAACTTAGATAATCTATACATGGTGATGGTACTCCAAGCAATGCACTCTGATTTTGAACATGTTTGAGATCAAACTCTAACAAGTCCAGAAATTACTACCATGGACAATTTGGTTACTCGAATTCTTTTGAGTCTATAAGCAATTGTAACAAATCGGGGAGGTCGAGGAGGTTGTGGATATCTTGGAGGATGAGGAGGAAGAGGTGGCCGCCCACAATGTTCATATCGTAAAAGAATGGGGCACAGCTAAGAAACATGCTACTCGCTTTGAGGGTTTCCTTCGAAGACAGCAAATGTTTCTAAGACTAAAACTTCTCACCCAAGATTTTCAAAGGACGAATATCATGAATATCTCCAAATGAAAGCTGCCAGACAATCTCAAGCCATCACTGCCAATGATTCTAAAAACTCTACAGTCTGCATATCTCAGTCTGGTAATAATCAAAGTCCATGGATAATTCCCGTCAAAAAAAAAAAAGTCCATGGGTAATTGACTCTGGTGCGTCTAATCATATTGCTGATAGTATTTCTTTGTTCTCCTCAATTTCTTCCCCAAAATTTCCTCGTTTTATTAACTCGCTTATGGTCCTAAAGTTGTGGCCAAAGGGATTGGTCAAGTCTCACAAACTCCTTCCTTATCCTTGAAATCTGTCCTATACATACCTGATTGTCCTTTTTACTTAATATCTATTAGTCAACTTACTCGATTTCTTAACAGTTCAATAACCTTTGATGCAAATTCTTTTGTTATACAGGAGCATGGTACGAGCCGGCTGATTGGTAAAGGACATGAATCACGTGGACTCTAATATCTTCAATCAACCCCATCTATAATTTGTGTCGTATCTGTGTCTCTTAACCTCCTTCATGAATGTTTGGGTCATCCAAATTTGTCCAAATTAAACAGAATGGTTCCAAAACTTGAGAAGATAAAAGTAGAGAATTGTGAGTCGTCAGTTAGGGAAACATGTTAGATATTCCTTCTCTCAAAAATCTGAAAATCGAGTTGATTCTCCCTTCTCTATTATCCATTCTGATACATGGGGTCCAAGTCGAGTGTCTACCACTATGGGTTTTAGATACTCTGTCACTTTTATTGATGAATTTTCTTGGTGTATTTGGGTATATCTAATGAAAGATTGTTCTGAAATCCTTTCCATTTTTACTTCATTTTGCACTGAAATTAAAACCCAATTTGCTAAGAAAATTAAGATCCTTTGCAGTGAGAATGCCAAAGAATATTTTGCTTTTGCTTTCTCTTCATGTTTGTCTTCACAAGGCATCTTATATCAATCAAAATATCCTCATACACCTAAGCAGAATGGGATAGAAGAAAGAAAGAATAGGCATTTGGTTGAAACTGTAAGGACCTTACTTCTTCATACCAATGTTCCTGTTTGACATTGGGCAGATGCTATTCTCACTGCCTCTTTTTTAATAAATCAAATGCCTCCCTCCTCTCAAAAATTCAGTTCCCCATTCTATTTTACTTCCAAAAGAACCATTGTTGCATGTAACTCCTCGAGTTTTTGGATGTACATGTTTTGTTCATGATCTCTCTCCAGGATTGGATAAACTCTCTTCTTGAGCTATCAAATGTTTTCTTTTTTTTTATTTTGGGGATATTCAAGAGTGCAAAAAGGATATCGATGCTACTCCCCAACTCATAATCGTTACTATATGTCGGTTGATGTTACCTTTTTCCAGGAGATTCCATATTTTTCCCCTTCTATGAAAGAATCTAACACAGTTCTTGAAGTATTACCTGTCCCCTATTTGTTCCTTCTTCTACTCCTTCGCAGGAATCAATATCTCCTACTAATTCTCAAGTAAGGTCATCTTCATCACCTCTTAAGACAGCAGCATCGTCCTTGAGTGACTGAACCACCTTTGGAGGTAACTAACAATCTAGGTGAATCATGTTCTACACCATCAACAGGCTCTACTATGGATATTCCTGACACCACTATTGACTTATCCATTGCTCTCAAACAAGGTACTCGATCAATAAGGAATCCACATCCTATTTATAATTTTTTAAGCTACCATCGTATATCACCATTTTTTTCTATCATGTCATCCTTATCTTCTGCCTCTATTCCTAAGAATGTTCGTGAGGCACTTGACCATCCAAGATGGCAACAAGCCATGATTGATGAAATGCATGCTTTGGAACAAAGTGGCACATTGGAGCTGGTTCAAATTCCTCCAAGCAAGACAACTATTGGTTGTTGTCGCTAGGTATACACAGTTAAAATGGGTCCTCATGGAGAAATTGATCAACTTTCGGCACATTTCGTTGCTAAAGGATATAACCAAATCTATGGTCTTGACCACTATGATACTTTCTCTCCTATGGCAAAAATTACTTCGGTTCAACTTTTTCTTGCTATGGGTGTGGCCATTATATCAATTGGACATCAAAAATGCATTTCTTCATGGAAGACTAGAGGAGGAGCTCTACATAGAGCAACCGCCTGGCTTTGTTGCTTAGGGGGAGTCTGGTCTTGTTTGTAGACTACAACAATCTCTTTATGAGCTTAAACAATCTCCATGAGCTTGGTTTGGGAAGTTCAACTCTGTTATTCAAGATTTTGGGATGAAACAAAGTGAAGCAGACCATTCAATTTTCTATTGTCATACTGTCCCCTGACAAATGTGTTTACTTGGTGGTTTATGTGGATGATATAGTCATCACAGGCAATGATGATAGAAAAAATTCTCAACTAAGAGAACATTAGCTCAGCCATTTTCAAACTAAGGATCTTGGGAGATTAAAATATTTTCTTTGAATTGAAGTTGCTCAATCCATGAAGGGTATTGCTGCTACTTCGAGAAAGCATGCTTTAGATATACTCTAAGAAACATGAATGTTGGACTATACATCTATTGATAGTTCCATGGATCCAAACCAAAAGCTATTACCAGAACAGGGGGATCCTTACCTTGATCCTAAAAGGTATCGAAGATTGGTAGGGAAGCTTATTTATCTCACTATAACTAGACCAGATATTTCTTTTGCAGTTAGAGTAGTAAGTCAGTTTATGCAATCTCCTTATACTGACCATTGGAATGCTATGATGTGAATTGTACGGTATATTAAGAAGACTCTTGGACAAGGATCACTCTATAAAGATGAAGGAAATTCTCAGATAATTGGCTATTGTGATGTAGATTGGGTGGGTTCCCCAATAAATAGACGATCCACTTCAAGATATTGTATCCTTGTTGGAGGAAATATGATTTCTTGGAAAAGTAAGAAGCAAAATGTGGTTGCTAGGTCAAGTGCAAAATCCATGTATCGAGCAATGGCCGCAACCACTTGGGAGTTCATTTGGACTAAAAAACTACTTCAAGAATTGAAGTCTGGAGATTTTCAACAAATGAAGTTATGTTGTGATAATCAAGCAGCCCTACACATAGCTTCTAATCCCGTATTTCATGAGAGAACAAAGCACATTGAGATTGATTGTCACTTTATTCGAGAAAAAATTCTGTCTCAGGAGATCATTACTGTATCTGTTGGTTCAAATGATCAACTAACAAACATTTTTATCAAATCTCTTAAGAGGACCTCACATTCATCACATTTGTTGCAAGCTTGGAGCATTTGATTTATACACTCCAGCTTGAGGGAGATTGTTGAGATATAATATTATTGTATTAATATAGTACCATAAATTCGATAGATATGGTGTAGATTTGGTTGTTGTATATTTATTACGGTAGTTGTATGTTAGGTACCTAAACAAATATAGATTGGGGAATTAATTGTAATTGGTGAGTATGCGTGGGATGAAAAGAGTGAAATGGGTGCCAATGTGGGAAATGTGAATGTTGTAACTAACTCTGCCACCTAGGCAGAGAAAGAATATTCTAATTTGTTAGGGGAGAGTCTATATAGGCAAGGGGAGGGATACTGAGGGGAGTATCTCAGATAGTTGGAAAAGAATTGGAATTAGAAAAGTGCTAGGTCTCTCTAATACCTGGCTACAACACCTTGTTATTTTCTGTTTCAGCCATAATAACATACATTACAGCAAAAGGAAGAAACACTACTCTGGTATTACTCTTCTCTGAGTTTCACATTTCAGTTCTTGCTTCTTCAATTGTTCTTACTGATACCAATTCTTACATTGTATTATGAATTCCTATGTCGTATATATATGGGTTGATTGTAGTGCTGAGAGACATGAATCAAGAGAAACAAGTTTTATTTCATATTGTTCTTCTCAACTTCTTGTTCTTTAACTTAACTATTGTCCAATTATTGAAGAGGCACTTCATCAAAAATTCCTCCCTTGATTTTCTTTCCTGATCATCTCAAAGAGCTAGTTTTCAGAAAAAGCCACTAAGGCAAGAGGATATCTTCATCCCTAAGAAATGTACAATGGATTTTAAAAAAAAAATAGATATACCAATGTGATGTCATCAAATCCATGGATCCATAGTGTTTCCTTACATATATATTTTAAGCATGATAATACAATATCAAAATTAAGACATTCATGTGCAGGGGGGAAAGACTGATCAAATAGATTCAAGATAGACTGAGACTACTATGCTAACCTTGATGGACAAGTCAAAGACAATCTAGTCCGACCAACAGCTCCTGAGACAGGACCCATGTCAGTGACCTCAGCTCGCCTATGAGACAAGGCCTCCATCACCAACCCAACGTGCTCATCATTTACCTGCGACAGATACATTGTGAATTTAGAAGTTCAAACTCTTGGACTAGCATATTATGAATATCAAATTGAATTATTACCTCAATTGTAACTTCTTCTATTGGTTCAAGTTTCTGACCATTTTCAGTTTTATACCTAATAAATCCATAGAAAAGAACATAAACCATTATATTAAGTAAAAAGGAAAAAAAATATGCGTCAGCTCTAAGAATGAATATAATTTGAAAATTGGAATCACTAAACCATCAATCAGATCGGTATAAAAATTTTGGACTGAACAAATATTTTACATTGGTATACCTTTCAAAATCGATTTGATGACAAGAAAGTTTCATGCAGAATGGCTGTGCAGAACACACAAATAAAAGAAGCATTAAAGATAAAAGCAGGGCTTCACAGACTCCCCTGGTACAAAAACCCTGACCAGCCATCAAACTCAGAGTCTCAAAGACACAAAAACCATGCTTATTGGTTGTTAATTCATGAACTTGTGTGTCTGTTAATTGAATTCCTTTTGTTTTAGGAGCCTTATTTTGTTAGTAGTATTATTGGGATGATGGGATGGAAACTGGAATTGTACTTGGCCTAGAAAATAGTGCAAATAGGAGTATTTGGCTACTGTTTTGCACCACATGCATCTCATGATGATTCATGATACTACCACATTAGTGCCATTTATATTTTGTTCTGTTCCATCTCTTTCCCATAATTTCTGTTAAGAGATATGAAAACCATCCATGAGCCTCCTACTTAACTTGGAAAACAAGTTGGTCTTTGACATGGTATTCAACTTCAGTGACCAAGTACTTAGGAGTTGGATTCTTGCAGTCCCTATTAAACTAATTTTGGTGTAAGGTAACCAGACTTGTGTGTTGTCTGTAGTTCAGGCCAAACTAGCTCTTGCTTGAGGAAGTGCATTTGAGATATATAACCATCCCATGGCAACCATCAAATGGCTTAAGCTTTAACAGGAGTTGGTCTCTAAAAGATTGAACAGGCTAATCAAAACATCCAAAACAATGCACAGAAAGTACAGGATTTACTTGGTGTTTAATCAGCATGACAAGTATGTAGCACTAAGCAAGCAAAGCCATACTTGGTCAAACCAATGATTAGAAAAAAGGAGCATCATTGAGTCATTAAAACTCACATGACTTTAGGCGGAGAGACAGATAACTCAAATCCCTCGCGTCTCATGTTTTCAATGAGGATACCTGTTAACACATATGCCCATAAGCAGCTGCCTAAGCACAAAAAGGAATCACAGTTTTAAAGTGTATATCACAGTAAGGATCACGCAATTTCAGATATAGGAACAAACCCAGCTGTAGCTCTCCTCTTCCCTGAACTTCATATGATTCTGATAATCCTGGAAGCACATTTATGGCAAGGTTTGTTTCAGCTTCAGCCATCAGTCGGTCCCCAATCCTTCCTCCAGTCAACTACAAAAAGTTCAGCATTAACCTATTATCCTGAACCTGATAGAGTGACCAATAACTACAAGCATAAGATAACTGTATAGGTAAAAACCCAGCTGATAAAAGGCCAGGTCAGAGTTTGAAAACCTCCGCCATAATTTTTACACCAGCAACTGAAGGCAACAAAGAATATAAAAGTAGCAACAAAGAATATAAAAGTAAAACAAGCACTACTTACATGAGTACCATCACGACCAGCCAATGGGGAGTCATTTACACCAAAGGTCATGGAAATTGTTGGAGGATCCAATTCAATTGTGGGCAATGCAGACAAAATCTAGGACATAGAATCATGAAGTTACTCAACTCACCATTTTCTTCAGTCAAAAAATGAAGCACACTAAGTCAATATATACATTGAATATAAATACAGTAAAATATAGAAAGCTTATCATTCTTCTCAACCTTCTCAACCATGGAACAAATGAATGATTGATTATGAAGTTATTAAGCCAGTATTTTGATCTAAAAATTTATTTGAAATGAAGAGGGGAATGAGAGCATCTGGTAAATATTGTCCAGTAACATGTTAAAAGTAAATTTATAATTAAAACTTCAAATTGGCAATACTAGAATATCTAAGACTAAGAATTTTCATAAAAAACTAAATACATGTTACAATTAAACTAATCAGTTTAAATCAACATTATATTTATCTGTTTATCACTTTCTTGGCTAAATAACAGAAAATGTCAAGGCCACATCAAATGGCCCATGGCACTTTTCATGAAGTTAAATGGCCCTAAAAGGAGGCATAAATATTATAAAATTTACTAATAATAACAAAAATATTCTTATACCTCCACCGTTGCCACTGTGTGCCCTATTGATGGACTTGCCAAGCCAGCTACAGAGATTATATCACCAGCTCCAGCACATTCTGTTAGAACTATGTTTGTACCCTTCTTTTTCATCAATTTTACCACCTAAAAAATGGAAAGCCTCCAGTAAAAGGTCAAGACTCAAGATATCTTTATTAAATAAATGCTGTTCTTCTTATTATTAATCAATATAAAATTCTATACTAGGACTTTGAAATTTCAGCTCATAGCATTTCAAGATTATTTAGTATTTCGGGAACCACTTATTTACCCTACCTTCTGAGTACAACTAAACAGTTTTTACATAAATGGTCAAAATTAAAAACATAAAATCATGTAACTTTTTTAAATAATCATGTGACCATTAGTTTACTTTTAATCTTAAATATTTATGTATGGTTATATGGTTCAAATTTGCTCTTCTAACTCTCATAATAAACCACCCTTCTCAGTAGATACGCTATATTGTTTAAAATTCAAAAAGGTCCTCTTTGACAAACAGTTGACAAATAATGACATGATTGATATCTAAGCATGAAAATCATTTTTGCCCTTTACAATTCAATGCCAGTAAAAATTTTATGCAAATATTAGACATATAAAAGGAAAACATGCTTGCTTAAATGCATTTGAATTTAGAGAAACTATAAGAAACTAAGCAGGATATAAGTGGCACCAAAAGACACCGTACCGAGAATAAATTGAGGCATTCTTCTCTGACATCTGAATGTTGATGCTATTCATAAGAACATGGCGTAAAACTTTTTCATGGTGGATTACAAATACATAAGCTATTAAAATTTATCCCAAGAGCACACTTCTGGTAATGTACTGATGGAACTGGAAAATAAATTGCAGTTACAGGATGATTTAATGTATTACGCATTAGCCGAAAAATCAACAACAAAATTTAGCTCTTATCTTTTACCAATCATAGTACCAATATCCAGTCTAATAATATCAATCCGCAACTGTAATTGCAAGCTTGTAGACGTACAAACCTTTCCATCGTCAATCTTTTCAGCAGCAGAATTCTTATTACGCAGTCCATGAACCCTATCACCAACACGAACAACCCCAGAATATATGCGTCCAGTCAAAATTCGACCAAGATAGAAGTCCCGTTCCATCATCGAAACCTGTAAAGCACTATTAAGCATGGTTTTTCACTGATCCCTATTATACATCGGCGAAACAACAATAATTCAAAGAGGATATATAAGAGAAACAAAATGAAACCAGTTTTTTCCTAAAGCTATTGTCTTTTTAACTCGTGGACTCTGATATTTGGTTGACACTTGTGATGATATAGATGGGGAAGTAGACTATCTAATAAATGAACAAGGATGATTTATTATTTACAGAAGTGTAACTAGAATTGAATAATCTGAATCCTCAATAAAACTTTTACTTAACAAAGAGGGAAGTTCACTGTTAACAAAAGAGACACTGCAGCATTCAAGATGACAACTTCCCCAAAAGGAAACTTATTTATCAGACTCAATACTCATAATGATAAACTCATCAAAATCTTAAATACCAACCAGCATTTGGAAAGGTGCATCAATGCTTGCATTTGGTGGTGGGACATGTGAAACAATAGCATCAAGCAATTGTGACATATTCTTGGCCTCAGCAGGAGGATCCTTGGTAAACGTGGTAGAGGCCCATCCTTCTTTAGCAGAAGCATAAAGAACTGGAAAGTCTAGTTGCTCCTCTATACAAAAAATAATAATAATAATTAAAAAAAAAATTCAGCAAAAGGAGTTTAATTTACAGGACAATCAAGCATACACTTCGGGTATTTCCATTTTCATACCTGTAGCACCCAGGTTGGCAAACAGATCAAACACCAGACTCTCAACTTCATCACACATCTCCTCAGTAACTGTATAAAATATAACTGAAAGTATTAGGCCACAAGTATAAAATTATACAAATTATGCTAATATGAACATGTTGCAGAAAAATGATTTCTGGTTTTCCAATTATAACTGAGGTACACTGTTTTCTGCTGCCAATAGTAACAGGAATCTGAAACACTCAGGGTCAACTTCACTTTTTAGTGTGTGAAATGTGGGATGAGGGTATGCTAACCCTAGAACACAGAAAAAGAAAATCAAATGAAGAGAAATAGACAGAGGATGTACGCCAAATCAGATTGCACTCAAAAAGATTGAAAAAGAACTTGGTGCTTTCTTATTGGTCTCTGTTTACACATTTTTGGGTATGCACAAAATCATAAACCCAACCATTAAAGTTCCATTTGGTTGCTAAAATTGGAATTATTATGTAGAATTCTAATTTCAATTCCAATTCCTTTGGAATTAGAATTGACTTAGAATCTTAAACTTTGTGTTTGGGTTTACTATGGAATTCTAACATGATTATTCGAAAATTAAAGAAGAAGAGAAAAAAAAAACTATATAGACTTTATTGAGGAGAGAGATATTTAATAAGTTTTGGAATTGAGAATTCATAAGGTACATGTAGGAATTAAGAAGAGTCTATTTTAGTTGGTTTTGAATTCCATGGAATTGGATTGTGGAATTATAATTCCAATTCTATATGTTACTCCAAATATAAAAATTAGAATTGGACTGTCTAATTCCAATTCAAAATACCAATGCCATGCCCAATTCTGGACGCCAAACGAGACATAACATAAATTCTATTTTATTTTCCTGTGGCATAAGATATAGGTTATGTTTGGGCAGATGGAGTTGGAGCAGGATTTTAAGTTGCTCCATTCCACTCCACTCTCCTCCATTCCAACCCGCCATGCTCTGCCAATCCAAACATGCCTATAATAGGGGATAATTAGGGGATTACCTGAAGGTCGGTCTACTTTATTTAAAAGAAGAATAGGCCGCAGCCCATACTTTAAGGCTTTCACAAGAACAAATTTTGTTTGCGCAAGTGGACCTTCACCAGCATCAACAACTAAAATGGCTCCCTCAACCATACCAACGACACGTTCAACCTAATCATCAACAAACACAAAAATGAGAGAAAGCACAAACACTACAACAAGTACACAGTTTTCACTGAAAAAATGTTTTACATTCAAATAAAAAAAAAATCAAAAGCATAAAATCACGCATTAGCCTATTGCAGAATGGTGAAAGGTCACAAGAACAAGAAGTATAATCTTCAGAAACTAGAAATCTCGTTTAAATCACCAGTTAATCACTCATTCTGTCTTTCTTATTTTAGTCACCAAACATTATATAATATGCAACCAGAGTCCAAAACTCCAATCCATAGAATAGAAACATGGGCAAATTACACCAACCTCCCATAAGATTTCATGAAATTCACCCTAGCTCCCTTTCATTTGTACATGTAACACTATCATTCCCTGCATGCACTGGCCAATGTGCAATGGATGACAATATAATGATTTCACAAACTCAGAGATTGTTGTAATAATTTTACAAACTTAGAGAACTCTTGAGCAAATTTTACAAATAGAGGAGAGTAGAGATGAATTTCACCAAATTTCGAGAGAGGTTGATGACAGAGATCAATGTTATTTACCCTAGAAAAATTTCCCGTTTGATAGGGTGAATTATTTTGATATTTAGGCCAAAAACCATTCTAATAGCCAGTGAGTCAGAAACTTACTTCACCACCAAAATCTGCGTGCCCAGGAGTATCAACCATGTTCAGCTCATTCTCTTTCCACGAAATGGACGTAACCTTCAAAAATAACGAAAAGAGACCGAAAAAAAAAATTGGTAATACCAAAAGTCACAAAACCTATTCGAGCATCCATGACCTAATCCGATACAAAAAGACGGTAATTCTCACAGAACGAGAACCTTGGAGGCGATGGTGATGCCTCGCTCGCGCTCGAGCGAGATGGAGTCCATGGCGCGCTCGTGTGGGATGTCGGCGCCGCACTGGCGGAGCAGGCGATCCATGAGCGTGGTCTTTCCGTGGTCGACGTGGGCGATCACCGCCACGTTGCGGAGGCGGCCGGGGTCTAAAGCACCGCCAGGATCTCCACCGGCGGCGGCGGCGGCGGCGGGAGCGGCGGCGGAGAAGGCTCGGGAGAGGTGGTTGAGTCGGGGGAAGAAGGGTCGAGAAGAAGAGAGAAGGGAAGGGGAAGAGGAATGGGAAGAGGTAACGGATTTTCTGGTGGAAGACCAGAGGGAACGAAGAAGAATGGGACCTGCCATGGGGGCGGCACAAGCAACCCACAGCGACAGTGTTGTTGTTACCTCTGACTCTCAGGTTGGGTCTCAGTTACACTACAACATAGAATAGGAATACGGAAAGGGGGTTTTGCAGTTCCACGTTCAGGGTTTTAGCAAGTTGCAACACAAGCAATGTGGCTTTTTTTTTTTTTTTTTTTTTTAAGTTTTGCTATTTTAATGCTCTACTTTCTCATTTATCTTTTTTCTTGATTTATTTTTTCTTTATCACTTCTCTCACATCATATGAAATCCACATCTATGTGGATATTAAAATATCATTTCTTGCTTCTTCTACTGCTTTGCCATTGTTTCCAAACTATCTGTCAAAATGTCACTCTTCTCGGACTACTTACTAAACATCTCCCTTTTATCCAATGTGGCACATTGTCTTGTATGGCGTTCACCTTTAAGAAGTATCAAAGTACATGTACATGAAGACACCAAAGAAGAAGGTGTCGGGTGTGCAAAGTTGCCTTACTAAAAAAGGTGACGTAATATCAAAAGATGAATGCTTTGGTACTAACGATAACTAAACAAAGCCAAAACAAATCAAAATGTTGCAAGTATTTATTGGACTCTTTTATCCACATCAACATTTAATCAGTATTTAATCAGTAAAATGTTTTATCTGCAATATAACTTAAAGGTTCTTTTAACAAATATCCAAATTCAATTAAATTGCCAATTTGTCCTAACTCCTAATTTATCCCCAATTCTCATTAATAAATAATCATATTTTTCCAATCATTCACCTCTTTCGATTATTTTCACAAAATCATTCGCCAAAAATTATTTTTACTATTCAGCAAATCATCTTCACGATTCAAATTTTAGATTTAGATCATAATCATAATATTTCCTATGTCAGACCTCACTTTCGAAAAGCTTCTCATGTCTTCTTTAATGGCGCTTATGCATCTAGCTTTTTTTGATAATTTGATACTGCTCAGCCCCCAAAACGAAGAGAAGCAAAAGATACAGTAAGAAAAGAAAAGAATATCTATGTTCTGGCCCATACACAACAACCCTTAGAAAGGCCTCAAAAGCTTTTCAAAAAGGCACAATTGCAAAAAGAAACAAGCCAAACTCCACAACCAAAGTCATCAAATGGTGCAATCTAACTAGATAAGGCACTAGCACCAATACCATGTCACAATCAAGTCACCATTCTCGATTGATTAAGTACCACCTACAAAGACTAGACATACATGGGATGCTAATGGATATAATCTGGGGGCAAACACCATGGAACAAGTTTTGCAACCATTGAGACTATCTTGAAGTGCTAGCCCCATCTTGAGGCACTACAAATGCATAAACAGTAGAAGCAACTATTATAAATAGGAAAGAGTTGGAAAATCCCCCAGCAAATATTCAAAATCAACTCCATTACACTTTCCTCCCTGAATTAGATTGTGCTTGATCAAACTATCCTTGGAAAATTTTGTGGTTAATTTTCGAGCAGAACACCAAAGAAAAAATTTGCAACTTTTTCAATAACCTCAGAAAAAAGTTACACAAGAAACATTGATCCCAGAGGACCCTTTCTTCACCTTTAAGCCAAGCATTTAGTAACACGGAATTAGTCTTAATTTCCACCTGAGAAGCTGCATACCCTAGATCAAACAGAATAAAATCCAGGACCAAATTTAGAGCCTTAACTTCAGCTTCAAATTTTGTGTTGGCTACAATATAATTGGAGAAACAGCAACAACAAATATTTGTAATGGACAACAACACTCCTCCTACCATATACACATCTCCATTCTGACAATAATTCACACAAGATCACCAATAGTGTTCCCTCAAAGGACCTGGTCTTATTTCTAAAATGTATTTGACTGGAGATCACCTTTTTGATTAGTTTCAGCTTCCTTTACCTAGAATGATGCCTTAGACCAACTAAACCAATGGAAACAAAATTTCTGAATCAACATCTCCTTGATGACAGATTCATTCTCAAATATAGCTTTATTTCTGTAGCCCCAGATACACCAAATTATAGCAAAAAATAGTCTAATCCACCCCTTTTTATAACTCCCCTTTTTTGGCAATTCACTCCAACAGTCAAAAAAAGTTTTTATGTTAGAGGAGATTACCCAGGAAACACCATCTCTACAAAGAAAGAAACACCAAATTGCCCATGCGACATTGCAATGAAGAAAAAGATGAGAGGTGGTTTCAACTTCAAAGCCACACAACACACAGTTCAACAAATCTCCCTACAAAATACCAATTTTGTGAAGGTAGTCCTTGGTCTTCAATCTACCAAGGAAAGCAAACCAAGCCATCAATTCCACTCTATGAGGCACAAGTCCCTCCAAATATTACCAAAGATATTTTGTGCTTCAATTTGGCTTCCAAGCCTTATACCTAACTATTGTACAAAAGATTTAACCAAGAAGACACTACTTTGGTGATGTCTCCAAATCCATTTATCTGGCGTACGCGCATAAATAACAACCTACAAGAGCAAAAAATTAAAATAATCTACAAAGTGTTTCTCCTACTCAAAAAATTACCTCTTCTATTGGAGATTCCACACCCACTCACACCAACTAAAGAAACCACATTCAAATTTGACACTTTTTTATTGGGACGAAACAGCATAAAGCCTAGAGAATTCATCCTTAAGGCATGAATTTCCAATCCATGGATCCTCCCAAAATAAGGTCTTTTTCCTATCATCGACAAGAATCCACAGGCTATCAGAAACAATTTTTTCTATCTCTTTATCCATCTTCCAAATATTACAAATGGTATGCCACGTGCTTCCTTTCATGTTACACACTTAACCCAAAATGGGTTTCACGAGGGATAACTCATTACACGAACTTACAACCATTTTCCATAAAGATTGGTTCTCTTCAACAAACCGGCACCACCATTTAGATAGCATAGCAACATTTCTCTTAAGAATATCTCCAACAGCAAGTCCACCTGCTTCCTTTGGAAGTTGAATAATACTCTATTTTACAATTGGAATAGATTTGCCCTCATTACCATTGGCCCAAAAGAACCTTGTGTAACACCTTGATTTTTCCTGTGTTTAAATTACCAAAATGCCTCTGAGATCATTTTTACTCGGGAATCAAGGATAGTCGGTCCAAGCTATCCTCAAAGGGTTATTTTAATGATTAAGGGGGATTATATGTGTTGTGCGTGATGATAGAGGTGAAAATCTCAATTTTTGGTTTTCACAAGTGTGAAATTACCAAAATACCCCAACAATAATTTAACGCGAGATTAATTGCCGACTGGACCCGGCCATTACCCGGGAGTTTGAAATGTTGATTTTAAGGGATGCATGATATCTTTATAAGCTCGGGTGGTCCCAGGGAGTTTTTATGCAAAATTACCTTTTTGCCCTTAATTAGTGCATAATGAGCTTAATTAAGCGATTAAGAAAATGCATGCAATATTAGGCTCTAATTAAAGATAAATTAATTTTAATTATTAACTTTGAGTCAAAATAATTAATTGAGGTTAATTGAGGTTTAAGATTTCTTAGAAAAAGTTAAATTCCTTTCTTAGCCGAAGAGATCTTAAGACTTTGAGAAAGTCAAAAAGGTGAATAGTAATTTCTCTATATTGTTCCCTAAAATTAGGAATCTTATTGGTTTTTGAATTTCAAACTAAATGAGGTTATTTCAAACTAAGTATGTATGACTACTTTTTAATCATGTCTTGAAGCCCCTAAACACATGATTACTAATCGATGCACTTAATTACCAATCCCTAAATCTTTGCCTAATCAAATCTAACTCTAACCTAAGTCTTAACCCACAAAAAAATGAAAATATCTCCCCCCAAAAGCCCTTCAATAGCCACAGCCTCCTCCCCCTCATACACCCTCATATTTATTCTTCTAACACAAAAGAAGCACACACTTTACCATTTTCTTTTTTGGTTTGCATTCTTGTTCAAAAATTTGGCCAAAAACTCTCTCTTCTCTCTCATCTCAAGAGTCTTTTCTTCTTCATCCTCCACCACCAAGAACCTTTATCCTCCACCACCTCTCAACCTTAAACCACCATTTAATCACTATAAATCATTTCCAAGACACAAAAATTCAAGAAAAATCCTTCTTCCATTTTCTTTCCTCTTGGCCGAATCATTGTTGTGCTCCAAGAGAAGATTTATTCTTTTCATTTCTTCACAAAGATCAACCTCTTTCCTTGCCAACCAAAAAAAACCCTTGGTAGGGTTTTTGTTTTGAGTTTTTTCTCTTTTTCTTTGTCTTATTTTTGGCCTTGTTATTGGTTAAGTGGGCAAGTTTTTCCTCTTTTATTTTGCTCTCATTTTCATATTTGGATTTGAATGAATGGACAAGATCTTCCTTTTTCTTCCTTTCTCATTTCAGTTTTGGTCTTCCTTTTTCTTTCTAATTTTGATTTTGGTTGTTAATGGATGATTGAAACTATGGCTTGATGATGGTAGATCTTGGTGGTGATTGTGAAACCATCATGTAATAGACCTCTAGAGCTCAAGGTTTTGGCTCCATTTTTGGTTTTGAAGAATGAAAGACATAGAGTACTTGTTAGTTTCTTTTGAAATATTTTCTTTGATGCTTAAGACCATGGCTTGATGATGAGGGTTTTTAGATGATGATTGTGAAATCATCATATTTGGGACCTCTAAAGCTTGAACTTGTTTTCAGTTTTCAAAGGGGAATAATGAGTAAAATATTGGTTAGTTCTCTTTGTCCATTTTTTTTTGAGCTTGATGGTAAGTCCAAGAAATGAGGTTCTTAGAACCATGGTGTTAAAGGACTCTAAAGTTCACTTTCATTTTGTCAAGATTGATGTGGGGTTGAGAGTTATATTCTTTAAAGTCTTAATATGAGCTCTAGCAAGATAAAAAGAAACTTGCATTCATGTTTATATTTCAAGTCTTTGCATCTCATGTTTACATTTCAATGCCTTGCATATAATATTTATTTTCAAGTCATCACCTTAAATCTTGAAGACTAAACAAATGGACTTGCATTTTCAAGTTTAAATTCAAATATTGCATTCTATGTCTATATTTCAAGTTATCACCTAAACTTAAAGACTTAAAAATGAACTTGCATCTCATGTTTATATTCAAGTCTTGTACATCATATTTATATTTCCAAGACATCACCTTATAGTGATAAAGACTAAAATGAGGTTGTATTGCATGTTTATGATTCTTGTTATCACTTAAACCCCTAGAGCTCAAGACTTGTCCCTTGGATCTCAACTGAAAGTTTTGATGTTAGACATGCTTTTGAGGATTTATTTTCGGCCTCATGACGAAGATGAACTTGAAATAAAGTTTTATTTCAATCCTATTTTATTTTAAGGTTAAAAAACTTGTGTCTTAGAATTTTTGAAAGCCTTGAATACTCAAAGGATACTAAAAATAGCACTTTCATCAACAAAAGACTTATCAAGGAGATTTTAATTTTTGGTTTCTATTTCAGATGTTATTATTTTAAGTTTCCAAAAGGATAAATTAGTTTCAAGTGTCCTCTTTATCTTAAATTAATTCTTGAAGAAAACTAGCAACTTGAAAGAGATTAAAAATGTGATTCCTAATGTTTTGGAACTAAAGATTTCGGTTACTGTTTTGGACTCCATAAATCTATAAGGTGCTGTTTGAATGTGTTCAAGTGTGTAAAAATTTCTATTAAGAGTTGCAAAAATTGTTTTTAGCATTTTAGGGAAAACTAGTATCTTGAAAGGATCAAAAATGCAATTTCTAATGCTTCTAAAAGTGAAAAACATAGCTACTATTTTGATATTATAAATTCGATAAAGGGCTGTTTAGAATGATTTAAATGTGTATAAATCACTTGTAGTTGATGCAAAAAATCATTTCTAGCATTTTGGGAAAAATTAGAAACTAAAAAGAACCAAAAATGTGATTTTTCAAGACTTCTTAAAATTGAAATAGTTCTATAAATATTCTATGTGGGACTGATTTAATGTGTAAAAATTACTATTAGTTGTGGTGATAATTAATTTTAGCATCTTAGGAAAAACTGATAATTAGAAAGGGTCAAAAACGTGATTTCTAGAACCCCCAAACTGTTTATTTTAAATACTGCCCAAAGTGTACAGCATTATTTGAAAATGTTCATGAGATTAAAAATTAGTGAAAATCATTGTAATTGGTCTCTTAGATGCCCAAAAGGATAATTACATTAATTAGGTTAAGCTGAGTTGTAGTTTGACTTGTTTGGGGCTAAAGTGTAATTACCAACAACTTGAAGACAATCATGTGATTTGTGTCCAATAATGATCCTTAGTGCACTGTATAAGTGTATATTTATGTTCTGTGGAGCATTTTATATGCATTAGCTGAGCTCGGTCCTTGATTTTCGGCACACTGGGTAAGAGCATGTTTATTGTTATAAGATATTGATTTGTGACATGCTTATGGATATATGCAAAGAATGTGATACGTGCTTATGTGATCAATTACATGAAGAATTGTGGCATGTTATGATTATGCTTGAATAAATTGAGGGTCATGACCAAAGTATTTTTTATGAGCATTAAATATTAAATGATAAGTTATGATATGATCATATATTGCATCTCTAAATAACATGCTAAAATTAAAGTGACATAAAAGACATGGAAATGATTCTTTAGACTCTCCAAATTAAAAGTTATGAAAGGTGATCCAAGTAAGTTGCATGCTCATAATAAGAAAGTTAAGTTAAGACAAGGAAGTAATGTGTTTCCCTCTCTATTACCCCATATTAAATCTGGCGATGGCTAGTTAAGTTGAGCTTATTCTTGACAATTGGTGAGGTGAAGTTTTGGTGATGATTGAAAAATCGCCGGGAAGGTGAGATGGTTGGTTTAGAATGATAATCTAAAAGGGTGGCTGTTCAAAAAAGAACTTGAGAGTTCAATTATGAAAGTAAATTATCATTGGTTCTCTTGCCTTCCCATGCATGCTAAATGTTATATGACTCATCATATTCCATTCATTTACTTGTCACTCAATCACATAATTTGAATGCTAATTCACTTAAGAGAGTAAAGTAAAGATGTATATTGGTGTACTTACTCGTGTTATGGCGAGGTGATTTTAGTTCTTTAGCTGAACTTATGCTTATATGCTTAGCCTTATCTTGTGTTTTAGATTTAAATGTGCACAAATTCATGTCGCAAATAAGCTTATTTAATTGCACATGTCACTTATGCACTAGAAGCATTGACCTGCATTCATGACTTATTATGTTGCATTCATGCATTAAGATTCATGCTAAAATAGGTGGGCCTCAGATTAATGGTATTTGGAACTTAATAATTGAACCTTATATATATATATATATATATATATATATATATATATATATATATATATATATATATATATATATATATATGCTCACTATTTCGTAATGAAACCCGAGGTTCCTGGGGATGATAATGATGACACATGTGTAGAGATGGAAACCCTACTAAGATTCTTATATAAGTTTCTCACTCCCTCTTTTTCTTTCTATCTTCGTCTTCAGACAAGGCTGATGGCGATGTCCGTGGACTTCCTTCAGATGCCGGCATAGGAGTTGCACTATGGTCGATATTAGAATGGCGTAGAGGATGCAGAGATATAGTCCTTCATGCTTATAGCACCTAGGAGTTATCTCATCTTCGTACATGCTCAAAACTTAGTTTTTAGTAGATGCGCACCCATGAGAGGTTTAGCTACATCATAATCATGCTTACCTTCTGAATTATTGTATGCTCAACCTCTATAGGTGGGCTTGGTATAATTGTTATAGTATTATACTTGTGGAATAATATGATATGATGGTGTTCTCAGTTTATGATATACTCTGTGGTGATTTGTATGTATGCTATGTGATAGATGTTTAAGAATATGCCGATGATATGTACTATTATTAAGTATTATATGATGAATAGTTATACACTATAACTTACACACGAATGGCTCATAGTTTGGCCTTTTAAAAAAAAAAGGTCATATTTTCCATAGACTTATTTTCAAAGTTTAAAAGTAAGTAAAGTTCTAAGATGAAAGAGTAACAATTAACGATTAACTATCATGCGTCCTAGGCGTATTGTGTTGAAAGTTAGAGTGTTACACCTTAATTGCTACGAGATAATATTCTTTGCCACTAATTTAGGCATTTGGAATAGTCCAAGATAATACAACGAAAGACGATTAAGCACAACCTTAATGACAACCAGACTACAGACTTTTGATAATATCATGACCCGATTTGGGCACGTAACCGGCACACAAGGAATCTCATCCCCACGTAAGCCTTGGGACCTGTGTACTATTCTATATGCATATTCCAACAGGAAAAAATCAATTTAAAACATAATTTCATTTTCTACATAGAAATCACCTATCCTCTAAAATCAAGATAATTATATTTGAACTTTCATAATCAATATCTAAAGTCTATAGTCATAGTATCATCCATATATGAAATGCCAATGTATTAAACTATTCATATCCAGTTTGTTTAGAAATAACCAAATCCTTTAAATACAAACCATAATATGATTAAAATATGCAAAATGTAAAAAAATCTCTATATGAATTAGGATTGTTGCCTGCATTGACATTGGAGCATTCTAAACTGAATCAAGATTGCTTCACTCAGGTGAAGCTCACTAACTGAATCTTTATTGCTATTGGGAAGTAGGAAGATGAGAAGAGTCCACAGCAGCTACTGTATTTGTAAATGGGAGAAAAGAGAAGGATGAGTTTTTATACAAAAACTCAATGAGTGAATCCCCATCTGAAATCCCTTTCATGAGATACCAAAGGAATTATGCAATAATTCAAAATAACAATAACAATATAAGGTTTTAAAACATTTCACATAAATATATGTATGTAAATAATTCATTATTTACTATTAAAATCAAAACAGTATATAACTAGAGCAACAGGAATCTCTACTCTATGGTTCTTTAAGAACTGACATGTGCTACTTTATGATCCACCATGGATCTAGTATGGACACCTAAATAGGTTTTATTCTTTGCTCTATGAGATTATCCCTTGGATAACTTGGTACCGAGGTTAATGATCAATTTCAGCCATTAACTCGCTATCTGTTTCTCTATAGCTACTGCTTAGTATCAAATGGAAAAACTGAGTGCTTTCTCTATACTTCACAAAGTCTTCTACCCTAGGGTTCCAAATTTTTCATATAACAGTATCCAGTGTACCAATAATTATGAAATCAACATAATAGCTTTCAATATTGGAAAATCATAAATCAAATATTCATATTCTCATTTATGCAATAATGATCCTATGAGTTTTATTAAAAATAGGTTCCATGTTTTCAAAACCAACAGTTCAAAATACAATAACTAGAAGTAATTTCAAATCTTTATGCATAAGTCTCTAAAATCATAATATAAGCTATATTTTTATGAAAATAGTTCTAATGTTCAACTTAGAAGTCACAGATGTGAACCTACTCACCTGAAGTGGTAGAACAAACATGATTGACATTAACAAGAGCTTAAGAGATAGAAATGGTACCACTATCTGTTAGTAAAGTAATAAAACTCTAGATCAATCTCGGAATAACTCTATTCTAACCCCCATCAATGGTGGAAGAATATGATGACATAAGAACAAGGAGGTACTCAAGATCTAACCCCAAGAACAAGGAAGAATAGAAGAAATAGGAAGTAAAACTAGTATAATCTCTTGCTTTTAAGCCTTGGAAGTGAAAGATTGATATTAGATTGATGAAAATAAGGTGAGAAAGAGGTAGGAGATGAGGGTTTCGTGTTTTAAGAGGTTGGCGCCGTGTTTCATGTCTGGAACCCCGAAATGGGAGTTTTTATAAGACTGTTGACCGCTGTAGCACTCACCAGAGATCATGAATTCTATTGTTGTACCGCCTTACTGATTCTTGACTATTGTAGTGCTATTGAACACTGCAGTGCTCTCTAGAATGATTTTTCTCCCAACTTTGAGCTATAATTCAAGTACTGGTATGTATTGGACTGGGTTATCTCAATACTCACTTATTTACATTTCTTAATTCTAAGTTAATGTCTCTATTAACTTTAAAACATAAATGTAAATAAGGAAATACTCCCCATTTAGATTCAAATAAAATATCAAAAAAAATCAAAATCCCAAAAAATCAAAATCCAAATTTTGGATTTTAGTTCAAATCCGAGAATCTTCAAGATTTGCTAAACTTGTAGACTAAAAAAGAAGCATTTAAAGGTTTTATAAAATTTATTTATAATCATTCTTTAACTTTTTTTCCTCTTGGAAACAATTATTGGGACTTTTGATCTTAAGAATATGGTTCTATCATATAGCCCTCCAAGGACATGTAGAATCCAGACTTAGTGAAATTCAAAACTCGGATTTGTCTAATGACACGTGTACTGCTCAAAGCTCTCCTAGGTAACAGTATACCTAGGGTATTATAGATAATAAACTTGCTCTCCAGCCACTCAGCTTATGCTCAGTTTTGTCAATTATGGGATGCTAAGTTCCAACTCTCCTTTGATTAGCACTAGGAGGGATACCTAAGAATTTAGTTGGAAAAGAGGCTATTGAGCACCCTAGAATGTGCTGAGCTTTCTTGTCTTGTAAGGGGTTCTTCATCTAACCCTTCCTTTTCAATTTTCAACTTGACAATTCTCAACTCATCCTCCAATTTCTTGATTCTAAAATTAATATTTCTAAAAACCTCTTTATTCCATTTTCTCAATGGCTTTTTGAGCTTCTTCAACTTCTTCCCAAAATCAGATCCATCCAACCTCTTCCACTCATTTTGAATCATCTTCATGAATTTAGGATGCAAAAAACCATATATCTAAGACCTGAATGGCTTTGGTCCCCAGTTAATATGATCTACATCAACTAATAGAGGAATATGATCAGATCTCGAACATTTAAGGCAAATAATTTTCATATCAGGGAAAATTTGATTCCACTCCACTTCAATGAAAACTCTATCTAATTTGCTACACAATGCTCCCCGGCTCCATGTATACTTTCTACCAGATAGAGGCAAGTCAATCAAATTTAAGTCTTCAACCCAACTATGAAAATCATTAATACTACTAGTGAAGACTGAACCTCTTTTCCTTTCTTCAGGATATAGTACTTTATTGAAATCCCCCATTAGCATAATTGGGACACCACACTGAATTCTGGCTTCCTTGAGCCTTCCCAAACTAGCTGTTTTTCTTTTCTATTATGCGCCCCATACATTAATCCAACAACACAAGCAAAGCTTTTGTCAATTAAAATACCTTTGATACAATTAAAATAACTTATGCATATGGTTCTTATTAGTTATTTGAACTCATCTTTTGGATTTCATTTAGTCTATACCATAATACAAAATCTTGTAGACTTCCAGTTGCAAGTGTAACACCCTAATATTTAACCCAATATGCCTAAGATGCATCTAAGTTGATTATTAGATATTACTCTTTCACTTTAGTTCTTGACTTTAGTGACCTTGAAAATAGTTAGTAAAAATACGAGTAAATTTTTTTTGAACTCTAAAAACAAAATATGAGCCACGCATTCTCATTATACCCTTTCACTCACCTCATACAAAAGTAGAAATAGTCACCATACACATAATCCATATCCCAACAACATCATGAATTTAAACACATCGTCACATAGACACACACACACGCACATATATATAATTGTAAGTATCAATCGTTCCATTACATGCACCAACATAATATTAAAAAAAGTATCATGCCCACCAATAGAGATTGGGCTAAATATCATGATCCAGCAGAGAAATATAAACAAAAATGTAAACAGGAATATAAATAGCCAAATAAAAACCCTCAAACACCACTCCTACTTAAATGCGCCTAAAAGTATATAAGCCCATGGCATACTAACAATATAAGGGCTATACTCTCTATGGAATATGCACAGGTGCTCCAAAAGTCCATTGCTGGCTCCTAAACACGTTGCTCCGAGGAGGAAGGTAACTAAGCACATGGGAAAGATTAGTAGGCATAGTGAGATGATCGCTAGGGTAGACATGAGCACCTCTACCTAGGTGGGTGGCTCCCATTTAGGCTTGCGTGACTGACCCTCAAAGGCGACATCATTGTGGCCTCACCATCACTACTACCCCCATCTCTATGGGAACCATGGGCACAAAATCACCAAATGAATGCTGAAAGGGTGACTCCTCTTATGGATCTGACCATGGAATAGAGGGGCGAGGTGATGATCAAGGCATGTACATAGCGAAATCTCTCACAACTGATACGATAGGACGAGTACAAAGGAAATCCTTCATGTGTGGGTCCATACACTTATAAGCAAAGTCGTCGTTGAAAATAGTAACCGTAGAAAACGTCACAACCCAAAATTCATGACCGGCACATAAGGGATATTATCCCTTATGGAAGCCTTCTGGAGTTAATTTCATGCAATGATGCATAGTAAATTACTAAACTAATGCTCATAATAGATTATAAAAATAAATAAATTCCTTAAAACTTCTTGAAAACTTTATTCATAAAATAAATAAAATATTTAATTCTTCTAAATCATTCCAAAATACATAACTGAAATAGACAATATTAAATCTTGTTCTTGGAAGAAATTACATATCATATCATTATGACAAAATAACATAACTTTAAAATAATCATGCATGCTAAATGATGTTTGACCTAGCCTGTACACTACTGGAGTACTCTATTCTAATATTATCCTATTTCAAACTTTAATACAGAGTGAAGATCACCACTATAAGAGCTACAATGCTATTGAGGGTGGGTAATTGGGTCTGTAACTGTAACTATAAAGGGGAGGAAAAAGGAGGGGTGAGTTCATCAAAACTCAGTGAGCAGATAGCCACCCACAGCTCATGTGGGATAACAAGGAACTACATAATAATAATACATACAACAAGGACATACAAATAATTATGTAATGATAATAATATTTATAGACATTCAATTCGATTCCTGTCTTAACTAAATAAAATCCAACTTAAAGGAAATTGACTTAAAACTAAATTCATATTCAATATGCATTCATTTGCATCATAAACATTTACTTATGGGTTTGTCCTCTGTAAGACTGTATCCTGGGGTATATTAGAATCATAAATAACAGTTTTCTAAACATGACGGATATATATAAATAAGAATGGTAATAACTGTGTGTAAATAACTCTATTCTCTTTAGGCACCTCACTAGGTCCCGAACTTCTCTGGTCTTTAAAAAGCCTGCCTCCATGGCTGCTTGACATATCGCCTCCATGGCAGCCAAGCATGTCAAGGTTAAAGTCTTATAGGATTGCCTCCATAGCCGCTTAGTATACCGCCTCCTTTGCAGCTAGGTATACCAAAGTTAACATCTCATAAGATCAATTCCATGGTCACTTGGTACACCGCCTCCTTGGCAGCCAGGTGTACCAAGGTTAACGACTTTTCCAAAATATGTTGTAATTCTACTATACTGATCTCAACATACATAAACTAATTGAATCAATAATAAATTCAAATACTGCAACTTATTCCTCGTATTCTGCTTACTACTAATGAAATAATGATTTAGATATTAAGTATTACTTCATAGAAACTGTTTCTGCCATACTATCTACTAATCCACTTGAAAAATAATAGCAATACTAATAACAATAATAACAATTTAACTGTGAACCTTTAATCATTATTTACCTATTAATTATCATTTACCTATTTATTTATTGCCAAGAAAGTATTGGGTTCTCTCATACTATATAAATAAATAAATTTTAGAAACTGATAATAGTTAACTGATATCCATGAAATTGAAGCTGATCTTGCTATACTGAACACTTCTTGTACTTTAATAAATAATTTATAATTTATAATTTAATCGTAGAGGTTGCAAATGCTATTACTTGACTGAGTTATGTCATGAAAAATTATTAGATAAAATTTTAACTATTACTTAGACATTTTTATCGTTCTGGATATTATTCATATAATAAATAGCAAGTATGTACTAATCTATTTATATAACTTAGCTGTTAACTACTCTCCATCAACTAGCTAAATCCTATCATGCTAAACCTTACCATTTCTTAATTTAATGGGACACTGTACTAGTTGTTTAACTGAGCTCTAATACTATGTTGGGCTCTATATATATTATTAAAATTTTCACAACATCATCCCTATTCTTGCTATTCTAACTGCTATTCATACGGTAACTATCAAATAGTTATAAACGGTTTTATCTCCTTAACTATTTTATTGTAACTAGCCGGGTCATAATATGCTAAACAACTAGTAATAATATTTTCTAATATTTGTATAAATTATTTTATGATGTCTTGCATGCTGTTCATATATGATAATTAAATAATACTTTTAACTGTGAAATCATAATAATTGTAACCTATTTTTTGATGAGAAGATTCATATCATACCATATAAAATCATGTATATTCTTGAAATATAATATTACTTGAACTAGTGACACCTTCTGACAATCATGCAACAAACAATGGTCCCTTAAGTTTTCCAAAATATAATTTTCATGATAATAACGATAATAATCAATTTATAAAATACTTTTAACAACTAAAATATATCCATGAGCAACTACCCACTCACCATTGGTAGCTGGAAGTGCACTTTTACTACCAACTTAACCTTAAGGAGCAGGAATGACACCGGTAACTGTCAAACAACATAATTAAAACATAAACAATTTGATTCTATCACCTAAACTGAGTTTGGGATGATAAGGAGGAAGAAAATTGTGAGAAAATCTTGCCGGATCACACCCTAACTCATAAGCTAGGTGAAAAGGGGAGGAACTGACCAAATTCCATAAAAATCACTTACTGGAAGTGATTAATCAAAGAAAATTGAGATAAACCATGTTTTTCTTTTTAGAGAAAAATCCTTGGATGGCTAGGGTTCTTAGAAGGTTGTTTAAGAATGATATGATGTGCCAAATATATACTACAGAAGTATAAAACCAAAAACCCAAAAGTGTCGCAATCTGGATCCCGCATACCCACACATTGTTATGTGCTTTCAGCATTTTTTTATTTCAACAATTCAAAAGCTTTGATTTGAAAACAAATAATAATATGCATATGACTGTCTTTGAGCTTTTCCTATTCCCCTAGGCTACACTTAGGGAAGAACCCAAAATTCTCTCTCTTCCACGTATAGCAAGTCTTCATCCATTTAACACTCTTTCCTGATTTCCTGTTTTTTTTGGTTTTTTTTTTATTTTGGCCTTAGGTTGGTGGGCCCATGCAGCAACCAACATCCATGTTAAATAGATTTGAGCTTTTGGGCAATCCACAATGCATAAAGATAGTCACGTATATGGCTCCAACAACTTCTACACGACTGGTGATATTAGATGAAGTAACCCATTCTTGCTATAACTCCAGTGTTCGTGCGTGATAGCTGGCTTCATTTCTTTCTTCTCTGATATTTGAAGATAAAATTGAATTTTATATTTTTTTTAAAGATTATTTTTATTCTATTTTTAGTGTTAAGATGATATTGAACAATATTTATCATTTTTATGGGATTAAAATATATAAATATCATTACGAATAAAATTATATAAATATTATTTTTATGATATTTAAATAGTTATTGTGTTAATAATAAATTACAAGTAAAAATTGAACAACAAAATATACAAAGCAACTTCACAAATTAAAAAATAACTAAATTAAACTTTTAATTAGCAGATATATATCAATAAGAAAAACATATTCATACAATAAAGCCACGGAGCCCACACCTCGGAGTAGAATATACAATGGCTTTATTATATAAAATTGTTCTTATTCTCCCGTTTGCATCCATTATCTACAATTGCTTCAAACAATATTTACCTTTAACATTTCGCATGGTGAAAGCCACATGTATGGCTCCAACAGTTTCCATGCAGCTAGTTATATTAAATGAAGCCCATCCGCTCTTGCCACAACTCTAGTGGTACCTCCATTTCTTTCTTCTTTGACATTACAACGTCGGTGACGTTGCTTAGCTTTCTTTCACAAATAGAGAAACAAATGCTATGTTTAGCCTATGCTTACCGAAATCCTTCTCTGAACTTACCTCTTATGCTCTTTGCCTTCATCATTGACTGACCGCTTACATGCTTTAATCGATTTTGTTCTTCCCAATATTTTGTTAAAAAGTTTTGATCTTCGAACTTCTGATCTGCATTTTTTTTTGGGTTTTGACAAAGAGTGGGGGTTACCAAACTTCTGATTTTTGAACTTCTAATCTGCTTCACAAATCCATTATTTTTTGCAGGTTTTGAAGTGGGGTTTCATAGATCCAAATATTTTCATGTTTTTTTTTTATTTTCATTATGCCCTATGTTGGTGACAATCATTTTCATTTCTGATTTGTGGATCCACTTTTGTTTCTGTTCTGACCCTTTCGTCACTAATCGCTTTCATTTGATGATCCCTTTTGATTTTGTTCTGCCTTATGCTGCTGATCCTCTTTTGTTCATATTACCTTTTATGATCCTTTTTCTACTTTATTTTTATTTTTTTTTCTACTTTTGACTGAATTTTTTTTAATATTTTCACAGATCTATAGTTATATTTGGGTTTTCACATATCCTTTTGTTTTTTATTTTTTTTCATTTTTCTAATACTTAATAGCAAGATTTTGGTTTTTTGGTGTGACTTTCTAATGTCATTATTGGCTTCTATATTGATCTCCTCTTTCATAATATTTTCCCCTTTTTTTGTTTTCGTTGTGCCCAAGTTATATTTATGCTGTCTTCCATTTTCCAAAGTTATTTTTTATGTTTAGGGTATATTTGATCCCTTTTTGTTCTGGGTTTTACTTTCCTATTTGATGTTTTTTTATTATAGGGTTTATTAGTAGCCATCTTAGCACTGAGTCCATTGGTGTGCAAAGCATGACTCCGTTAATATGAATCTGCATTTAATTCTCACTACATGCATCATTTTCTTTGTATTTAGCCTACATAATGTTGACAATTTTGTGGTCAACTCTTTGATATGTGTTACTGTCGTATGTCTCTATACTTTAAATACTTAAAATAAGAGATTTTGATTCTCTTCTCATATTATGTGACATATGTTTACATAAATTGGAATAAATTTTTATGTTGTTATATTTTGATTCTTTGAATCTTTAATTGTTTGATTGTCCAAACTGTGGCAAATGAACACCTTTTCCCTTTAATGTTTTTGAAAAATTGAAAATGGGCTTGATTTCCAATTCCTCTAAATTGGCCTACAAATGATGGTTCATTTGCCACTTCCATATTCGAAGCTTTATCTGTTGTTTTCTTTTTTTATCTTATCTTTTCCTGAGTGCTTTTCTTATTGTTGAGACATGGCTCCTTCATGTGTTGCTATTGCTAATGTTTCTGATTGTTGTGAGACTTTGAACTTGATGGTTAAAGTTATTAGGCTTTGGACTGTACCTAGCTTTAATAATGGAAGTGTTGCTGGTAGTGTTGAAATGGTTCTCATGGACAAAAATGTGAGTTAATTCAATTATCAATTTCTTTAGTCATATTGATTATTTGTTCTATGATGCTGTGATATTGTTTATGTAGTACATGAATTGGACCTGATATGTGTGTTTTTATCAATATTGCAGGGTGACAAGATCCACTGTACAGTGAGGAGGCACTTGGTCTCCAGATTTCAGAATATCCTGGAAAAAAAAAGGTGCTATAGGATTTGTAGTCTTGCTAAGATGCTTAATATGGGCTCTTACAGGACTACTAACACAACTGCAGGGTGATCTTCCACTTTCAAACAACTGTGAGTCCCATTGAACTACCTGAAGTGGACCTCTATGGTCTGAGTCCGACCCCCTTCAGCGAGGTTCTTAGTGACCCATTGAACATTGACTATTTGATAGGTAATACTTCTTTCTTTCTGACATTGTTCACTTTATTATGTATAATTTTAAGTGTATAACTATAATTTTGTTTTATTCATTAGATGTCATCAGTTTGTTGACTGCCCTTACTCAACCAAAGGAATATGAAAAGGACGAGAAGATGTTCAAAGAGCATCTGTAATGGAACTCACCTGTGAGGAGTATGGGACTTCAATGTTATTTAGTGTTTTTTTTAATCTATTTTTATTCTTGAAATTTATATTGATTATTTTGCCTCTATTACCTTTTTCATTTAGCTTGAAGCTTGAATGTGCCTTATTTGGGGAGTATGTGGATTAGATCCAAACATATCTTGGTTCTAGGGATGTTGATTTGCCTATGGTTGTCCTTCAATGTGTGAAGGTAAAAACTTTTAGAGGTATCTGCCTTTATTTTTTCTTCTTTTTTGTTTATATTATTATTTATTTTCTGAATCATTATTGCTCATTATTTATAACAGTAGATTTAATGATGTGCTTTAAATTTGCTTTGCTTCATAGGAAATATTGGACTTCAAAATGTCATATATGCAACTAAGATTCTGTTTAATCCTGATGCTTAAGAGGTGGTTGATTTTAAAAATAGGTTTGTATTGTTGTTTTAATCCCTACTTATACATTTATGCTCTCATACTTCATATTAATTTGTTCTATGTTTGCTTGTTTGTGTTTGAAGCATTTTGATTGAAAGGTGCTCTGATGGTGTTGGCTTCAACATCTATAAAAAGGCCCCTCATGTCAGTATGGATGAGGATTTCATAAGACTAATACCTCAGTGCACCATTGAGAACTTGACTGAGAACAAAGACGTATTTTGTAAAAAAATTTATTACTTACTATTTTGGTGCCAGAATATACTTAGTTTACAATATTAGGTTAATTTTTTTTAATATATATATATATATATATCAGGGTGGTTCCTCTATCATTATGGGAACCATCAAGTCTGCTATTGAGGAGGGCCCTTGGTGGTACTCTTGCTGTTATTATGGGTGGTCAATTATGCCTAAATTGGGGATGTATTATTGTGATGTTTGTATGAAATTTATCTTCTGTATGTCTCCTAGGTATGAAATTACGTACACATTCTTTTCCTTTTTTACTAATTTCCATTCATATCTTCTATTACAATTAACAATTTGTTTTTTTTCCTTTGCTGTCTAAGATTCAAATTGAAAGTTGAAGCGGAGGATTCTACTGGTACTGCTGTATTTGTTATCTTTGAACGTGAGTGTTCTTCATTGCTTCAAAAAACTTGTGCAGAAATATTTTTAGAGCACATGAAAAACCCTAAGGTATCATGCTAGCTTTTTGATATATTTGTTTTTACTTTTTGTTATGAGAATATGTGTTTCTCAAATAATTTCCATGTATCTAACTATTTCCATTGTAGTCTATTAGGGCCAATGTCTACCCTTCTATTTTTTCTGTCTTATATCGTCAAAATTTTTTATTTAAAGTTAAAACAAAAGTGGTATCACCCAATAGATACCATGGCACTTTTGTGTTAAATGGATATGTAGCACAATGTTGGCTATGTTTAGCTTGAATGGGGCTGAGGTTACCCTAACAAAGATAAGATAGATTTTTTCCCCTTACACTTAAGGTTGTCAGATATTTGAAGCTATTTTTGACTGCTTTGTTGTATTATAGGCAATATTTTCTCCTACATTTCCCCCTGTGTTGAGTATAGGGGAGTTGGATTCTGTGGGTGTAGGAGGGGTGGTACTATTAGCCTGGATGATGATTCAGCTGTGGGTGATGTGCATGGTTTGCATAATAAGGCAAGTATATTGGTTTGTTATTTTCTTATTGTTATTTCTTATTCTTAATATTTTGGTTAGTCAAAATCTTAGATAACTTTTTTCCTTCGCTTGGAATGGTAGAAGCTTGGTTCCCGTTTATGTAGCTCTGCTGACTGAGAACTTGAAAGGTGGCCAGTGTAGTCTTGGTTCTGTTACGCCTGCCAAAAGAAAACATCAAGATGAGTTAAATGAGGTTGCATGTTCTTCTACAGATGAGGAGATCAATAGGAAAAAAGTAGTTTCAGACTAAGTATTAGTATTTTACTAGATTTAGTATTAGTATTTCACTTGTGCTTCTAATATGTGTTGATGTTAAGTGTGTTTGTTAGGTTGAATTGAGTATGCAGTAAATGTGTAGTTAACTAGAGACCTGGTGATTTTGCATGGACTTTGTTAAGGTTTTGGTGAATACTCTTTGGAATCATTACATGGTCCAGTTTTAGACTTATTATGTACTCCAGTAGTTGAGTTTGTGCTGTGTAAATTGGGCTTGGAGGCTCTTTCGGTCCAGTCTTTGGACTTTCCTATTTTTTTTCTTGCATTTAAAACATAAAATTACTATTTGAATGAAGATATTAGTGGTCCAATTACTTTAATTGGTTTAATTTCTTACTCATGTTCAAAATGTTTCTGTATTCCTATTGTTGAAACATAAAAAAAATTTATTGACAAAAAAAATTGGCCTTATAAGCATAAAAAAAAAATTTCCGCACTTGGACTATATTTGATGTAAAGCAATTAAAAAAATTGACCTTGAACACTTTTGATATTCCTATTTTTTGATGTAAAGCATAAGAAAAAGTTGACCTTCTGATATTCCTTTTTTTTCATGTAAAGCATTAAAAAAATTTGTTTGAATGGCCTTATCAGTTGGCCCAAATATTTGAACTTCTTTAGTTTTTTATGGACTTTAAAACTATCTCTTTATTCCTAATACTAACGAATATTGGCCTTGGGTACTTTTTGGGTCAACCACTTGGACTATATGCCTCATTTTGCATGTAAAGCACACAAAAAAAATGTTTTAATGACCTTATGAGTTGTCACAATTTTTTTAATTTGTTTAATTTTTCTTTGGAGGTAAAATTTTCTTCTTTAGTCCTATTATTTTCATAGACATATGAATCTCTAATGTTTTTAGGTCTTGGTATTTTCATTTTATAACATGGTTAAAAATAAAAATTATTAGATTAATAATTGAAAAAATGAGTTTGACTTTTATTTATAATTTTGTTAAATTTAATATGTTTTCCTATAACTGTTAACTTCTATTAACATTGTTTTGATTTGCATGTTACCCGATTCAGTCTTACTCCTTGAATGGGAACTTCATTATTCATGCATGATTTTTATGGTGGAAGGCAAATAGATTAGTCATGCTATTTAAGCTATTTTTTTTCTAATTAAAGTGAGTTAGAGGAAAACATTGGTTCATTTGCTGATGATGGGTCATTGGTATTTTCATTTTATAAACATAAGGGTAAAAAATAAATGAACATAGATTATTAGACCTAAAAAATTTTATTAGATTAAGAATTGTAAAAATGAATTTGACTTTTATTTATGATTTGTTAAATTTTATCATAAATTAATTACTATGTAGATTATTCATGTATGATTTTTATGGTAGAAGGTAAATAGATTAGTCATGCTATTTAAGCTTTTTTTTCTAATTAAAGTGAGTTATAGGAGAATATTGGATTCAGATAGCAACTAAAACTAAAGTTTGTATACAAACAATTCATTCATTCATTTATATAAATATTGGGCACAATTTTTTTGGTGTTACTAAACCTTTTTGGATACTATTGATTAGTTCTTTTTGTGAAGGTATATTTCCAAATGGAATTCATAGAGTGAAAATAAATGTTAAGCCATGATGAAGAGTTCAAACCGTTGTGGATGATATTCTGGGTTGGAGAGTTTAATTCGTTATGTCAATTTTGTTTTGGTTTTTTTTTGTTATTAATATAAGGTCATGTTATAAATAATGTATTTATAAGAGGTAGAATCCGATTTTTCTATTGATGCTCATATTCTACTTTTTCTTTTGTCAGTTTATTGACAAGAACAATACTAATATTGCTAGAGCTTATGGACTAAGCCAATTGCAAATGGAGAAGGCTTCTTAATCACATATGCATGGTGATACTTTTTTTTTCACTTTTCTCCATATATTGTGTTCTATATTATTTTAACTAACTTTTAATCTTCAGTGATCAAGGCCTTTTGTATTTTCAAAAGTGACAAATAATTTTTTCTATGATTTTGTAGAACCATCAAGTAGTAGTCAAGCCATAATTGTTAATACCAAGTCCTGTGGGCATGTATCGGTAATTCTTACTTTCATAACACTATATTTTTGTTTTAGATTAATTATGTGTGTCTGAGTTATAATTTTGTTCAAAATTTATAATTGTTGTCATAATTATGAGTTATTTGTTTGTTGATATTTTGTTTGGTTCTAGGTAAAATGAAATTCATGGATGACTAAGGAAAATATAATGACAAAGAATGCTAGGGCCTATAGAATTAGCAAATTACGTGTTCAAAAGTTACTAAAGTCTTATAAGAATGGTAATCATTGTAACATCTTGATTTTTCTGTCTGAGAGAAAATGACCAAAATGTCCCTAAGGTCATTTTCTGCCCGGAATTTGAGGACAGTCGGACCGGTAATCCTTGAAGGGTCAACTCAATGTTTGAAGGGGATTAGATGATCCTTGAGTGGTTATGGAAATGAAAATCGTGTTTTCTGCAATTTTGGATCAAAATGATCAAAATACCCCTATAGCGTTTTTACGCGGGTAAAGGTGCCGTTCGAGTCCGAAACTTTTCTCAAATGTTTAAAATGACGTTTTCATGTATTTAAAAGTATTTATTTAAGTCACAGAGGTCCCAGGCAGTTTTTGTGCAAAATTACGATTTTGCCCCTGGAATAGTGTTTTTGAGCTTAATGTTGTAATTAAGCAATACTAGGCTCTAATCGAAGATTAATTAATTTTCATAATTAATCTAGAGTCAAAATAAGTTATTAAAATTAATTAGAACCTAAGATTGCTTAGGTTAAACTCAAAACCCCTTTTTCTTTTAAAAACTCAAGTTTCTAGAACATAGAATCTTGAATAGTGTTTTCACTATTCACTCTCCATACTCCAAGAAGCCTAGCTAGAGTAGGATTTTGACCCCACTAATGAGCTAGAATGCCCACTAATCATGCCTCAATATAGCTTTGATTACCTATCATTTCACTTATACACTTACTTACAAACTCCTAATCTTAAGTCTAATCAAAGACACACCTAAACCCATCACTAACCCACAATTAGGGAAGCAATTTCCTCCCCTTGGATTCTTCAAAATAGGCGCCACCTCACCCCTCCCTACATCAAGAGTTTGTACTTTCCAACACTCAAAGTGACATGCTAGCCTATACTTCCAACCATGCCTAGCCTTACCTATGAATGACTACATGTAAGAGATATTTTCTCTCCTTCCTCCACTCAAATTGTGCCACCTAGTCTCCTTCCCTCACTCCTCTCATGTTCATTTCCTCTATAAATAGACACCCAAGGAGCTTGCTAGAACCTTTGCTCATTTCTGTCACACCCCCAATTACTTTCTTTCTCTCAAGCTTCAAGGAGTTCTTCTTCTTCTTCCTCAAGAGCAAGTTCTCTTTTTCAATCAAGAAAACACATCCAAGGTAGGATTTTGTTCTTTAAAGTTTTGTCTTTTAAAGCTTTGCTAAAAATGAGTTTTGTTAGTTTCTCTTCGCTTTTAGAACTTCTTTTAGAACTTCTTTTCCTCTCTTTGATTCTTAGCCTTGGAGCCTTTTTCTTTAAAGGAAATGTTGGCTTGATGATGAGGTTTCAAGATAATGGACTCATGATTACCCTTGAGAAACCTCTAAAGCTTGAAACTTGGTTTTGATCTTAACACATTTTGGTTATTCCTTTTCCTTTTCTTGGAACAAGTTTCGGTTCGTTTTCTTTCTTCCCCTTTGATTTTCGGTTTCTTTTCCTTTCCTTTGCAAGGATTTCGATTCCTTTTTCCATTGCTTTGCTTTTGTTTCTCAAAGAAAGGTTGTTGGTTGTTTTGATCTCTTGATCCATTTTCTTGAACTTGATGATGATGTTCAAACCATAAGGTTTCTTTGACACCTTGGTATAAAGAACTCTAAAGTTCACTTTATCTTGCTATGATAAGTTTGGGTTGAGGTTTAAGTTCCTTTAAAGTCTTGGAAGAGCTCTAGTAAAGATATAAAAATGAACTTACATATTTATATTTCTAGCCCTTCATATTTATATTTCAAGTTCTTACATCTCATATTTACTTTTCTATGCCATCACTAGATTCTAAAGATTAAAGAAAAGAACTTGCATTATCACGTTTAAGTTTCAAGCTTTGCATTTCATGTTTATATTTCAAGTTATCACTTAAGAACTTAAAGATTTAAAATGAGAGCTTGCATATCACCTAAAATAATCTCAAAGCCTTTTTATTTCGGCCTTAAAGTCGATTATTGCTGGGCCTAGAGCACTAAAATAAAGAATTGAACTTGCACATTTACTTTCAAGTTTTGTATATTTACTTTGAGTTTTGCATATTTACTTTCAAGCCTTGCATATTTAATTTCAAGTTCTTGCATTTCATATTTACTTTGAAGCTCTGACTTTACTTTCTAATGAAGAATAAAATGGAATGCATAGCACGTTTACTTTTTGTCATCACTTAAAGATCCTAGAGCTCAAAGACTTGCCCTTCTATTTCAAGCTAAAGTTTGGTTATGGAAGCATTCCCTTGAATGTACAATTCAGCCATGTGACAATGATGAGCTTGGTGTGAGTTTCATCTAGTCACAAGTGCCCATAATCTATGTCTTAGGATTTTCTTAAGCATAGGAAAACTCGAATATTTCAAGTATGATTTTACGTTTTAAAACTCCAATCTTGGGCCAACTCAAATGGTTGCTGCCCTTGTTTGGGTTGTGAGGATTTTAAGGAAATAAGTTGGTTTTCAAAGAGTTTTAGAAAGTCCTAAAATGATTTCAAGAGAAACTAGTAACCTATATGTTTTGAGAATATAAGATTATGTATTTCTTGGGAGCTATGCATTTCGATTCTGCCATGGTATGGCTGCTGCTGTATGATGATGTTTTAACATGTTAGTATGTGTAAAAATTATACGTTGAGGTAGGAGCCTTTCTATGCATGTTAGGAAAGAAACTAGTCTTATCGATTAACCGTAAAATTGAGTTTTAACATAGTTTTGACCCATTTATTTTTAGCCACTTCCAAAACTATTTTAATAGGATAATATTCAGTTTAGGATTGATTAATCATGAAAAACTTAGTAACATTTGATGTAGGATTGATTTTTAGCGCCTATAGAGAAATTAGTAACTAGAAAATCGTAAAAGTGCAATTCTAGAACACTTAGATCATTCAATTTTCTGTTTTTGTCCAGCAACCTTATAAAGAAGGAAAGATGGCTCCGTGAATTTATTGCCTTTAGAATTCAAGAGCGATTGGCTGAGAATGGCATACTCTTGAGGAGTAGAAGGTTGTTTCAGCAGTTCGTTGTTGATTGCTATTCAATGGTTGAGTTGCAACGTTTATTATTTATTAGAAACAATCAAAAAGATGTTAGATATGAGTTTCTAAGGGGATTAGAGGAAGCCATTGAGAGTGGCGACACTAATGCAACATCCATTGGGAATAGCATTGTTTTACCTTCTTCCTTTAATGGTGGTAGAAGGTACATGTTCAACAATTGCCAGGATGCTATGGCCATATGTAAACAGTTTGGCTACCCAAATTTATTCTTGACTGTAACTTGCAATCCTAATTGGCCTGAAATTAGGAGATTTGTCTGTGAAAGAGGATTGTCATTGGATGACTGCCCTGGCATTGTTTGCCTATTTTTCATATGACGTTAATTGAGTTGATGGATGACTTTAAGAAAGGTCAATTCTTTGGGAAAATGGTTGCTGGTAAGTTGCAACTTGAATAACTATTCGTCATTTTGTTTATATTTGTCAGATCAAATGATTTGGAGATTAACTTCTATTAACATTGTTTAGGAATATACACTGTTGAGTTCCAAAATCATAGTCTTCCTCACGCTCATATATTGTTATGGCTTAAAGAAAGTCTTGCCAAATCAACCTACTGAAATAATTGATAATTTGATTTGTGCTGAATTGCCTGATCCATCACGATACCCGTCATTGTATAGTGTTGTTACTAAATTCATAGTACATGGTCCTTGTAGACTTGTGAGGTTGAATTTCCCATGCATGAAAGATGGCAAATGCACAAAGTTCTTCCCCAAGAAGTTTGTAAAAGAAACATATTTTAATGAGGATGGATTTCCAATTTATCGAAGACGAGGTACCAGTGTTCGTGTTATGATTAAAGATGTGGAGGTTGATAATAGGTTTGTTGTGCCATACAATCCTAAATTACTCATGAAATATAATGCACACATGAATCTTGAGTTCTGCAATAAATCTAATTCAACAAAGTATTTGTTTAAATATATAAATAAAGGACCAGACCATGTTATGGTTGCCATGAGACAACCTTATAGTGAGATGGTTGATGAAAAAGTGGATGAGATCAGTAACACTATGATTGTAGATATTTGTCTCCATGTGAGTCTGCATGGAGAATTTTTGCTTTTGATATTCATCATAGATGGCCTCTTGTGCAAAGACTGATATTCCATCTACCAATGGAACAAAGTGTGCTGTTTGAAGAAGGTGACTCGATTGATAGCATTGTATGGGTAAATGGGGAAAGAAATATAATGTTCACTGCATGAATGGAAGTTAATAAAAGATTTTGGAAGGTAAAAATATTACTTATGGTGTGTTTCCCACACAATTTGTGTATAATATTGGTCAACGAGAATGGCATCCTAGGAAGAGGGGATTCTGTATAGTTAGACTTAATTTTGTACCTTTCAGAAATGGAGATTTATTCTACCTACAATTATTGCTCAATGTACAAAAATGATGCACCAGTTTTGAGGATACAAAAACTGTTGCAGGTGTTACTTATCGGTCATTTCGAGAAGCTTGCTATGCACTAGGGTTGTTGACTAATGATAGAGAGTTCATAGATGCAATTAGAGAGGCAACTGAAATATCATTGGGCCCTTTTTTGATATGTCTATTTGTTACTTTGTTGCTTTCACACTCGATGAGTAAGCCTTCATATGTTTGGAAGCAAACTTGGAATTTGTTGGTAGATGGTATTTTATACAAGAAAAGACGTGAAATCCATCGTCCAGGTTTGAGATACTATATTGTTTTTCTTTTATATTTATTCTTTTATGTGTTACATGTTATTAACTATAGTTTTTTTTGTAGATTTAACGATTGCGGATGGGGATTTGCAAAACCTTCGTTTGTTCGAGATTGAGAAGATGTTAATGGAGAATGGGAAATCCTTGAGTGAATTTTATGGTATGCCTTATCCATAACTTGATAAGGGTGGCAATGGGGCAGGTTGGGGCGGGTTTTTGCTTAACCCGGTCCCGTACCACATAATATGAGTCTTAACCCGCCTTGCCCCGCATCGCCTTTACCCATGGGTTTTACACGATTAAACCCGCACCCACCCTGTCATTTTAAAAAAAAACTGTAAAATTATCTTAAAATCTATAAAATCAAACACAAAAATATAAAATACAACCAATAATAACATTAATATTTTAATTCTAGAGTAGTAATCATCAGCACAAAAAAATAACAAAATATCCTTAATAGAAAAAAATGACCAAGTTCCAAACAAGTTTAACAAATATCAAATTATAACACATACAACATGACTTCATGTCGAGGCATCTAGCCTCATAATTCTTCAAATCATCATTCTTCAATTTCTACATCCTCATCTTCATCATTAATTGTTCGATAATCATTCCCAATAACAGGTTTTGTTCCTGCAAATTAAACATGATAAATTCATTAATAAATCAATTAACATCATTTAAATATAAATATCTTTGGAATAAAAGAATTAGATAAAGCATATGAAAAAAATTTACCTTTGCCTCCATAAGTTGCCAATAACTAATTTTGAGAACACATCAAAGCTTCTATTGTGTCTTCATTTAGGCTACCATGATTAGGATTAATCAAATGACCACTCACACTAAAAGCGGATTCAGAAGCAACACTAGACACAGGGATAGCAAATATATCTCTAGCAATTTTTTTTGAAGAGTTGGATATTTGGCCCCATTCACTTTCCACCAAAGTAAAATATCAAAATCAAGAGTTCTTGGAATAACATCTTCCTCAATGTAAAAATTAAATTCAGTTTTCACAACTGAGCCCTTTGCTTTCTTCAACTTTCTAAGATACAACTCATAAGCAACATCATCATCTTGATCTTCTGAAAGAGTGTGGTTTTGTGTAGAAAATTCTTGCACATTTGAGCTTGAAGAACTTGCCTTTTGTTGGTACTCAATGATCAAGTCATAGCATAATTGTTGAATTCTTTGAACTTGCATTGTACAATCCATTGAATCTAGATATAATTTTGAGAACTTGTACTCAAGAAAAGCAATTTTATACCTAGGGTCTAGGACAATAACAATACCCATAATGCCATGAACTTCATCTGAATACTTCTAAAACTTTCTCTTCATATTACATGCTATATGACTAATCAAAGGATCAAAAGAAGAAGCCCATTTTTCCAATGCCAACTTTATTTCACAAATTTTATGAAAGTAAATATTAGCAGTTGGATATTGTGTACCAGAACACAATTGAGTCACATCATAAAACACTTTCAATTTACCACGTATGTCCTTAGCAAGTTCCCACTCCTCATTACTCAGCACACTTTTATATTGAGGTTCCTTTTGTCTTAAACGAGGGAAGACATCTTTGTACAATGAAGCTGTTTCTAACATTACATAGGTTGAGTTCCATCTAGTTGGGCAATCAACAACTAATTTTCTTATGTATGGAACACCTGATTTACTACACCAAGCAACAAATGTTTCATGTCTTTTGGCAGTTGCTCTCTAATATAATACACCATTACGAATCTTTTCCACACTTTCCTTAACTATATCTAAGCCATCTTTCACAATCAAATTCAATATGTGAGCAACACAATGCATATGCAATAATTTCCCCTTCAATACCAAGTAATCAGAATCCAAGCGTCCCAACAACTCTTCCATCATAGCATCATTAGTAGAACAATTATCTAATGTAATGGTTGATAATTTTCTATCTATGTTCCATTCCAACAAAACCTTCATCAATGTGTGAGTGAGCACATTACTTATGTGAGGGGCAGGAACATAAGAAAAATTGAAAAATTTGAAAAACATGCACATTATGAAATGATAGAACCATTGTTTTAATATTAAGTGTAAGAAGAGAATGGAGAAAAACCTCAAAATGTGCATCTGCAAATTCCATGAGCTATCAATAGTGTGCCGTGACAACCATGTATCCTTTGCTTTGGTTGGAAGTCCACATGTCTGTTGTAATTGCCACCTTACTTCCATTTTGGTCCAATGACAGAGTTGTTTTGATTTTTTCTTCCTCATAAAATTGAGGAATGTCTTTCTTGATTGTATTACGACTAGGCACCTTAAATGAAAGCTGTAAAGAGGCAGAATACTCTCTCAATGCAATATGTTTCACAACACTCAATGGATATTCATGCATTATAACCATCTTGGCAAGACACTTTCTTAAGTATGCTGGATCAAACGTGAAATTTTCTTCCCCTTTTTTGCCTTGTTTCGCAAAACATTCAGCAATAGTTGATTGTTTTGATGTGGTTAACTTTATTTTCTTGCAATGGATAAGCACATGGTTTTTCAATGCCTTGGTCCTATTCCTTTGAGTTGCACTAAGTACCTTGCCACAATGAAAGCATTTTGCTTTCCATTCTCTATCTACTTTAAATCTTTCAAAATATTGCCAATAAACATTCTTTAGATTAGATTTGTTGTCATTTTCAACTTCAAGTGTTTCATTTTCATTTCCATTCTTTAGATGTTGCTTCTGTGGTTGGACTAACACTTTCTCTTTTTGCAGACATAGAAACAATTTCTAATCTGATGGTTGTATCAGCCTCCATCTCTATTTGAAAAAAGTGCAAATTCAAATTCAAAAAAACAAGACCAGACAATTAGTCAAAACAAGAACATGAATCTAACTAAAATTTAAATCTATTGCCTAACAAAATTAATCTTGAAGTAGAGAAAAAACTAAACAAAAGCCAAAGCTAAACTAAACAAAACAAAATAGAACCGAACCTCAAACTTGAACTGAACCAGAACTAAGACCCAAGCTTGTAAAACAGAAATGGAGCTTTGATACTTCCAATAATTTGATTCAGGCATAAATTATCAATCAAGCTCAAGCATAAATTATTAGAAAAAATAAAGAGAGGAAACCAAGAATAATGAACTTACCTTTCACTTTCACTAAGGCAGGCACTAGCACGGTCAGCCATGAAGTAGGCAAGGGTGCGGCGGTTCGCGGCTTGACTAAGAGCGTCGAGCACGGTCGCAATCAGAAACGCGGTCAGGCGCGGTTGAGGGCAGGCACTAGCACTGTTAGGTGCGGCGCAGGCAAGGGCACGACATTCGCGAGCGCGGTTGAGGGTGTCAGGTGCGGTCGCGAGGCAGGCACTGGCACGGTCAGGAGTGGGCAGTAGGCGTATGTACAATCGAGCAACAGGAGCCTTCCTTCCTCACACGGTGGTGGTAGTTTTTCCTTCTCTGCTCTCCTTCTTTACACAATGGCTGCTGGGTTTTCCTTCTCTGCTCTCCTTCACAGCCCTTGCACGCAAGAATCTGGTGGCAGTGGCTACGCTTCTCCTTATGTAAAGAATGAGTGAATGAGAGATTAGGTTAATAAGTTGTGAACTTGTGATGTTGTGATTTGGTCAGGGGTGTTGCAAAGTGAAGAGTTGAAACGACTGTGTTTAGTATAGGAAAACAAAATATTTTTTTATGTTAAAAAAAGAGGCTAGAGCGTGGGGACCAAAGAGGGAATGTGAAATTTAGAGATTGAATGGCTGAATACATAATTGGATAGAGGGTCTAGGGTTACACAATTTTTTTTAAATATATATATATATATATGGTGTTAGGCGGGTTAGAGGCGAGTTCATCCTAAACTACTTTCCCGCCGATCCGTAAACAAAACCATACTGCATCAACTCGACCCGAGCGGGGTGGGTAGTGCAGGTAACCCACGGGGCGGGTTGAAATTTCCACCCTTAGAACTTGATGTTATTTCTAACATGGACAATGTGTTATTGTTAAATGAGCTTAAATATTCAAAGCATGACATGTTAGTTAAGCATGAAAAGTACTTTCCACAATTGACTAATGAACAAATGAATGTATATTGTCGTGTTATTGATGCTGTTAACTTTGCAATAGGTGGATTCTATTTTGTACATGGGTATGGTGGGACTGGTAAAACATTTGTTTGGAAAGCTTTGTCTACTAAATTGTGTTCTAAAGGAAGGGTTGTGCTCAACATTACTTCTAGCAGGATTGTCTCACTTCTGTTACCTAGTGGTAGAATAGCTCACTCTTCTTTTGCAATTTCATTGCAATTAACTGAAGAATCAATGTGCCACATCAAGCCTAATAGTCCAAAAGGTAACTTATTAAAATGCTAGTGTTATCATATGGGATGAAGCTCCAATGACAAATAAGTGGCCTTTTGAAGCTTTGAATAGAATTCTTAAGGACTTGATGAGAATCAATGATAGTGATAATTCCATTAAACCATTTGGTGGTAAGGTCGTTATTTTAGGAAGTGATTTTTGACAGATATTACCTTTGATCCCAAAGGCAAGTCGTACTGATATTGTCATGTCCAGGGTTAATTCCTCTTTTTTGTGGAGTGATTGCGAGGTTTTGAGTGTAACTAAAAACATGCGTCATCGGTCATGTTTTACTGATAGTGACCTCAATAGTTTGAAATCTTTTGCCAAATGGATATTGGATATTGGTGAGGGTAAAATTGGACATGAACTTGATTGTGATTTTGAAGTTGATGTTCTAAGTGATCTGTTAATCTTAGAATGGGATGATCCAGTATCAGTAATTGTGTCGCACACTTATCCGAAATTGTTGGACAATATTGGGAACTACAAATTCTTTGAAGATCGTGCTATTCTGGCTCCAATTGTTAAAGCAGTTGAAAGAGTTAATGACTACATTGTTGATATGATACCATGTGATGAAAAAGAGTATCTCAGTTCGGACTGTATTTGTGGGTCTGATTTTGATATTGGTATTAAACATGATTGGATCACTGTTGAGTTTTTGAATCAAATAAAGTGCTTTGGACTCCCAAATCACAGATTAAGACTCAAATAGGGTGTGCCAGTTACGTTGTTGAGGAATATTGATCAGTCTATAGGTTTGTGTAATGGTACACGACTTATAGTTACTGATTTGGGCACCAATGTTATTGGTTTTCGGATTACCACAGGAAAAAAAATTAGTGAAAGAGTATATCCCAAGGATGAATTTAATTCCTTCTGACTTGGGTCTTCCATTAAAGTTCCAACGACAACAATTTCCACTTTCTTTGTGTTTTGCGATAACAGTGAATAAAAGCCAAGGACAGACTCTATCACATGTCGGGTTGTTTCTCCTATGTCTGGTATTTTCACAGGGACAATTATATGTTGTGATATCAAGGGTGGAATGAGGTTTAATTTTCACAGGGACAACAATGTCGAGAAGGCTTGAAAATTTTAATTTGCAATGAGGAAGGGTGCCCTGGTATTTGTATTGGAAATGTTGTTTACCCGAAAATATTCAACAATTTATAAATGAAAGTATTGTTGTGTGTTTCCGGGTCTTTTCTTGAAATGTATTTAAATTGTGTATTGCCTGAAATTTGGTTCTTATTTTTGTATGTGTTCATGTTAAAGATATTATGATTTTCCTTTTACGACACAGTACATTTTATTAGAATTTGGAAGATATAAGGTGAGGATCTCCTTTGAGAGAGTGATATGATGAAATTTTATCCTTGAATGAATAAACTTAAAAATGGGACTATTTTCATCATGCCTCGTAATTATTGTGTTTGCATAGTAGTAATTTTTGTATTCTCATCACTTGGATTGATATATTATTTGAATGCATATGAAATGTGTTTACTTGAATAGGAACTATTCAATACTTATTACGGAATGTATAATCTAATCAGCTGTGCTTAGCACGGGTTCCTAACTAATATACACACACACACCCCAACATTAGCTTGTGATGGTGCGTTCAATATCTTTACAAATATATATATATATATATATATTAATAGTAAAGTTACGCATATAGTTACTTTTATATAATAATAATAATTCAAAAATCAATAAATTTCATATTTAATCATTGATAGCTTCTTATATAATACCTGATAATTCTCTATGATATGTAACAAATCATATTCATGATACATGTTAAATATAAACAATATCTAATATCTTCAAATAAATATCATTATAATTCATCGACGAATAAAATATTTTCCAAAAAAAAATATAATATATAATGCTGGTATAAATATAAATATCAATGGTACTTATAAACATATTAGATTTAATAGATTTGATACGATAATATTTTCAAAGTTTTGAAAAAAAAATCAAACGTGATATCTCAAATTAAATATTAAATTTCATAAAAATAATAAATATCAAATTCAAATAATAACTAAATATCAACATATAAAAATATTCATGTACAAAATTCATTATAAATTTATAATTTATTTTCATCTTTTGGGAATTATATATATATATATATATAGATAAGTTATTTGAATCTCTATCAAACTTTATCCAACTTTCCCATAGTTTAAACTTGACCTTCCTAATGACGCATTTTTTTGGGATATTGCAGAAAATCAGAAAGTAGTGATAGGTGTGTGAAGGGACGATATAGGAACACAAACAAGTGAACTGCACAACGACCGACGAAGTGGTATGACCTATTGTTTGGGTCGAAATGTAGCTCCTACATAGGCACATCAATGTACAAGACGAACATCACCATCGACCTTTGAAGACAACATGGAAAAGAAAGAGAGGGGGAATGAGAAACTTATACAAGAATTTCAGTATGGATTTCACCTCTAAACATATTCATCATCTTCGTCCCCAGGAATCTCGGGTTTCATTATGAAAATAATGGACATAGCAAATTTCATTTGTTAAAATGCATTATACCAAATTATGAATGCATGTCAATGCCCTGTATAACATACCATACATATTATAGCAAACTATCATACAGTAAGGAACATAAACATCTTAGCATATACTTTCCTCTTTACTTTCTTAGGTGACTTCTTATAAGGGGCCACCCTAATACTCTCTTCTTTTTGAGAGTTCTAAGGTTATGAGTTCATACTTAGCTAGTTGTCACTATTAGCTCCAGAACCTTTATGAAAGCTTTAATTAAATGTGTTTTGAATGACAAAAATGCTAATTTAAGGAAAATTTTTGAAGAATGATTAATGTTTATCTTGAGTTTCTTGAATAGCAAAAAGGTTCTTTTGCTAGCTCAACATGGCTCCATTAAGCGAGAATAATTTCACTTTACATGTGTAAACATGTTTTATCTCATATTAAGAGATAGGAACTAAATGGAGATGAATATATTATATCAAAAATCGAGCTAAAAAATGCCTAATGATTTGAAGAAAAGCAACCAGAATAAGAAATCAAGACTCGAGTCTTCAGAAAATAGCACTAGATTTCATAAAGTATACCTGAAATGAAGATATCAATCAAACTTTAAAGCCAATATATTCTAGAATCTTCAATCATCACATTTGCAATGTTTTTATCATTAACAAACTCCAATTGAAGACCAGAAGACTCGAGATTCATCAAGGAAATGATACCGTACTTTAGAAAGCTTATTCAACAGTGAAATAGTGCGCTCTACAAGAGAATGAGGGAAATTTGAAATTGAAAAGTCAAAACCAGTGTTAGAACTAGTGTGACATCTCTTTTGCCAACTTGGTCAACTACCCCAGCTTCTAGAAGAAAAAGTTCAGAAACCATGTTTTGAAAGTAAAAGTAGTTTCTAAAAGGACATCAGAAAACCTCAACTTTGTAACGGCTTTTACAACAGCTCTGACAAACAGACAGGCTACTCTTCTAGACTACTTTTTCAAGACACAAATAGATGATCAACACGTGTCACTTGGAGATCTGATCAAGGGCAATGGTCATAAGTAAGGCCACTTATAAATAGAGATGCTATGCTTTCAAAGAAAAGAGATAGAACGCTGCAAAAAGAGCAAAAACTCTGCAAAAATTTCTCCTCATCTTCTTGTAAAGTTCATTACATCTTGTAATCATTTTATTTGCTTGTAAAAATCTTCTTTCTACATTCCTTTGTTGTTCATATGTTCTTCAAAGGAAGAATAGCTAGAAAGAAGTTATTTAAGTTATCCTAGGTCTTTCACTATACATCTTAAGAAAACTTGAGTGTGGGTTAGTTTGAGTTGCAAACCCAAACACAATCCTCTGTAACCTTGATCCAGTAGTGATCGGTGTGAGTTAACTTAGAAAGTCTAGTCAAAGACTTCTTGCAACATGACAGTAAAGGTGTTTTACTGGTCACGGTTTAGCTTGGAGAGCTAGTTAAAGACTACTCGGTTTAGCTTGGAGAGGCTGATCAAAGACTACTCAGTTTAGCTTGAAGAGGCTAGTGAATAACTACTTGGTTTGTGGCAGTAGGGGTTGTCTACTGGTCACAAGTGAAAGCTTAGGAAGGCTATTGCAAAGATTATCCTTGTTCTTTCTCGGGTTTGAGAAAGGTTTGGTGGAACACAACTATTGCTGAGAATTAGATGTAGGTAGATTGGCCGAATCAGTATAAAAACTCCTGTGTAGTATCTCTCTCTTCTCCTTCACCTTTTATTTATTTACTACATTCAGTTCAATTACTGTGTTTCTTCTAAAAAGCTTTCTTTTACGCGTTTAGTTAACTTAGCTCGAAAAGCTTATTTTATGATGTTTCTAACGTTATTTCCGCTGCACTTCAAGCTCAAAGCTTGATAGTATTTTGATTAAGTTTTTCAGAAGATAAAAGGAAAGAAAAAGTGAAACACGATTCAACCCCCCTTCTCGTACATTTTTCTACCTATAGTCACTGGCCTACACTTATCCTATCGATAAGTTATTTCCCAACTCCCAGAGTGTGGGACATGGGGCATTGGATCACTTTTTGCTATGCTCAACTCGATACAAAAAGATCATCTCCTTTAATTACCTTATGCTAGGCTCGGCCCATTACAGAAGGGTCATTTTCGAGAGCTTGTGTCATCTTTATCATTAGCATATCATTTAGAGATGCAAACACGAGCATTTATTCACAATCATCATCATAACTTAACATTTAACATTTACATGCTCATAAACCTTATGATTTCTCTCAGTCTACAAATTTGATGGGAATCTAGCAGTATAATGGCTAGGAACAAAGTTTTCCTAAATTTGCTTCCTATTCATTTCACATAAATCATGTATCTCAAACATCCACATATATGATCATGACATGCTATAATTATCATTTCATTGATCACATTAGCATGCACTTTACATTTGCATATATCCATAAGCGTGTTATTGTCAATATCTCATTGAAAGGTAATATGCTTCTACCCAGTTGCCAAAATCAAGGAATGGACTCAGCTAATGTATATGCTATGCTCAATAGGATATGTACAATGTAAATAGTAATCATCAATCACATAATTCAAAGATTTGGCATGCATAGTTATCAATACATAATATCACCCAAGCAATTCAAGTCATTTAATTTCTAAACAATTCATATGAACATAACTCTTATAATACATCATTCACATCAATATCATCAAGTTATTGTTATTTATACCTTAACCCTAAGAGCGGTTAAAACTGTAACATCTAAAAGCATGTGGGTCAAGGTGTAAATTTTCTATTCAACACTTTTTCTCAAAACTAATGATTCAAAGATTATTTTACACCTTTAAGAGACACAATACCGCTTTTAGAAATCATTTCTAATAATCATAAAAACCATTTTGGGCCTTTGACTGAATTTGTTACTTTAAGGGTTAAAATGCAAACTTCCACTTTTTGACGTTTAGCAAGTATCAACACTTTTAAAAATCATTCTTAACACCATAAATGGTATTTTGAACATATGGATACATCCAAAATCATTATTGACTTTAATTAAACTCATTTGGCCAAAATTCACCTATTTGAGAAGTTTCAAAATACAATTTTTCACATTTATAAAACTATTCAAACCTAATACTTGTGAAGATCATTTTTGACACCTAGGATACTAAAAATAATTTTTGCAACAATTTTAACATTTTGAACATCCCAAAATAGTAGTAAACAGTGACTAATAATGGGAAAAATTGAAAATATAAAAATCTTTAAAAATTATATTTTTTGCCTTTCTAATTACTAGTTTATTTCAAACACTATTCTAAGAGATTTAAGACATAGGAAGTAATTTTTACACTTAGAGGAATTGATTTTTGACATGAAAATAGTGGCTAGCTCAAAATTTCATTCATGTGGTCCTATTTGTTCAAAGATCACATTTTTGCTTCTTATGGGTTTCTAACTCTTTCAACATTCTTTTGAACATCTTAGACACAAGATATAAGTTTGAAAACAAAAAAGAAAAAAACATTGTATGTTGACCAAATTCAATCTTATGTTAGTACTAGAAATATCAAGCTCCCTGTGGTTGTGCTTCAATTTGTGAAAGTTAAAAGTTTTAGAGGTACATATCCTTGATTATGTTTTTATTATTTTGATTCCTTTATGCTAATAAATGTTTAGGCGTTCTAAAGAATTACGGTAGTGTTAACATTTATCTTTTGTTGGTTGCCAAACAAGAAAAATTGGGATGCAAAATGTGATGTTTTCTTACAAGATATTATTCAATCTTGATATGCAATGTGAGATGGGATTAGTGTGGTGTTTATTGCTGCACTTAACTATTTTATTATTTAATAGTAATTTGCAATATGGCAATGTAGTTTTAAATTTTTGGACCTAATATATTATGCTTTAGTTTTAAATATTTTATCTATTTGGTGTGTCGTAGAAACTTCCATTGATTGTGTTTTTATAGCATAAAATTGTTCCCCTCCTACTTTATTTTATGATAGTTTGAGTGTTTGGAACTTGTGGAAAACTACATTTCCTTTTAACAGACCCTACGTTATTGATTTTGCAAATTTTCGATGCAAAAGGCCGTCATAGGTTGTTAATATGTTATGATAAATATGCATTGACTAGGTAACCACGAGGTGTGGCGTAGTGGCGACTCACTTTATCTCTTAACCATGTGGTCGGGAGTTCGATGATGGATACCTTGATTTTAATCAATATGCATTGAGTTGGTGTTTTGTCTGAGAGTAGTCTAAAATTAGATTTGGATTCTAAAATAACTAATTTGAACAAGAGCATGTGTTGGACATGCTGCGAATGATTTTCTTTTGGGGAGGTGCAGAGATTCCAATAAGGACCATTGTCACAAAAAAAAAGAAGAAGGATAAATTAGTCTTTCCATTAACAAATGCCTATTGCGATTTATTTGAAATGAACAATATAAGAATAAAAAAAATATATAAAGGAAACAATGTAGACCATTGCACTATTGCTTTCATTAATAGCAATAATTATGAGGATGTTTGCGTCTTTTGTCTAAAATATATGAAATTTATAAAATATTCACGGCAGTTATTTTCTTAATATTTTTCTCAGCAATCTTAAAATCCTAATAACAGTTACATAGGAAAATTCAGTTTAATTATCCAAGTAATTTGGTAAAAATATGAACCATTAAGTAATTTCAGCTTGTACGAGGGTTTACCAACTAGGACCAAACCAGGACAGAGTTTGCATTTTCACAAATGTTGGACCAAGTTCCTTGCAAATCGCAACTGCTAATTCAAAAATAAAAATTGCGTAATGAAAAACTGGAGTGAAATGTCGCGCCAGGTAGGGGTCGTACCTACGACGTTCTGCTTAGGAAACAGACGCTCTATCCACTGAGACAGTATTTTGAAAGAAAGGGCTTTCCCTAATCCCTACTCACATGATCAATTGTCTTCATTTTTCACACTTTAACCAATTTGCTGCTACTTTGCAAGGCTTGGAATTCTCGTGTTTGAGTCACAATCACGGTGCTTTATTGTGTTTTGTGAAGCTTCGGGTATAAGGGTCAATTAAGAGAAATTAACATCCTTGAGTTCAAAAATTATTTTGAGGAGAATGAGGGGCCGTCGTTCTTTTTTTAACTTTTTAAAACATTTTAATTATTGTTTTAGTTTTAATTATGAAATCCTAGTAGCACATTATCTTTTTATATATTTTATGTTTGGTTTTTGGTTTAATACCTAAGAGTTATCGGAAATTAGAGGTGGGTATGTGGATAAACCCGATCCGTAACAGACTACAATTAAATGAGCCTGGACCGGATCAATCAATTTCATAGATGGACTTGATTTTAGCCAGCCCGCGTCTGCCCTGCATAAGCCTGCGAGTTCGCGGACCAGCCATGTAACCCCTTTTTTCTATTCACATTTTTGCTCACGGGTCAGCCATTTTTTTCTTTCATTTTTTTAGATTTTTTTATACCCTATATTATATTATATTTATATAGTATATTTTACCTCGCAAAATATATATACACATTTTTCTTTACATTATCCAAAATATTACTAATCAAATATGCATAACTCCTCCAATCATAAAAAATAGTGAAACTACTAAGAAATATAAATATATAAATTAATAACTATTAACTATCAAATACCAAACATGAGCAAATTAAATACCAAATACAAATACAAAAAATAGTAGAATAAATCAACTCACCAAAGTCCATCCATAAAAAACATAAATAAATACCACAAATGGAAGTATTCCTTTACTTATGCAGGCCAGTGGGTTGGTACATGGACTTGCGGGTCATGCCCATTTAGCCCACAAGTTAAGCGATGCAGATAAAACAAGTTCACAGGTTGGCGTACTAATAATTTTCTGATTCATTTTTCTATGGATTGTGAGTTAAATGGATTTATTCGCGGATCGCGACCCATATGCCCAGCTCTAATCGGTACCCCTTGTATTATCAATTATTATAATTTTTTTTTTGACTTGATAGATTTAAAAAACTTATGTTAGTGAGACATATGACTCATTCTTATCCACATATAACTAAAAGGTACTCGTATTCTTGAATTTTATAGGGGCACTGAAAAAAATTCTATTGTTTGATTTGTTTTTAAAATTTTGTGAATATAATGAGGGAAATTAAGAAATATTGAAAAAAATGCAATTACCTATTTATTTTCATTTTCATAATTAACACTTTATGGCCTATGAAAATGGATTTAAGGAACTGTTCAAGTTTTTTCCGGTGATAACACTTTGCATATGCATTAATAGTATGCCACGTAGTATTATATAATACCAGCCGTAATTTTGGCAAAACTGGAATTGTTACACGTTTAGATATGATTGATTATATATTTTAAAAAATAAGGGCAAGTTTGGTTGTATGTTTTTAAGAAAAATACTTTTAATTCAAAAAACTATTCAAAAAGTTTCATCTTGATTAGATAAAGTTTTTGAAAATAAGAAATTATTTTTGAACTACGAAAAGTTTTTTAAAATATTTTAATTAAGAGAAATGTAAAATTAATCAAATAATTAGATACGTCTTGAGTTTAACCTATACTAACAACGTAAAATAATTTTATTTTGTCACTCAATTAAATCATTTTATTATTTGTATGGCTTTTCAGATATTGAGTGCAAGATTTAACTATATATGCTAATTTGTCTATACATAATTGGATGACAATGTAAAAAAATTTTACATTGATAATATATAAAAATTAAACCCATAAGTTTTTTCTTAAAAAATAAAATGAAGAAAAAATTAGTAAATATTATTATAAAAATACTTTTTTTTTTGGTAAAATGAATCAAGAGTCTATCTCTTTGGGGAACTTCTACACTAATAAAATTAGTCATTGCTGTTAGCAGTGGATACTCTAAAAAGAAAAAACTAAAAGCTACTCTCGTGCTTAAATCAAGGTGTTTTCTGCTAATGTAACTTAAGCTGAAGGATAAGCAGGATGGAACTTAAGTTGTGAAGCATAATTAGGAATGAGCTCTTGGATAAAATTCTGAGAAGAAAAAAAGTAATTCTTTTCAATTATTTTTTTAAAAAAAACACTTCTAGGATTTAGTTGAATATTTGCTTGTGTTTCTCAAAAGAAGTATAACTAGAAGATAATGTTTTTCTACTTTTTTCAAGAAACAGGTAGAGACATGCTTCTGTTAGAAGCAAAAGTAGTAGAAAAGAGAGAATAATGGTAGTTATTTATTGAGATTAATTGAATTACAAATACATTCTCACAAATTTTAAGAAAAGATAAAAGAATAATATTTCATTAAATAACTCAAACTGCTTATCTTATTTAAATTACAAATCATATTCTTAATTGTAATTTTACTAAAAAAGTACTTCTAAATCTATTCTATCTAAATAGTTTAATAATTTCTAATTATATAAATACTTCTACAATTACATCAAAATATATAGAAATTTCTAATTCTCTGCTTCTAATTTTGCTTATAATTTTACTTTTAAAGAAGTACTTCTTCCATAATTTTAACTTTAACTTTAACTGAGCCAACCCTTGCTTTGTATACTAAACAGATTTTTCTCGCAGCTTTAGTTTAACAGACTTTTTAAATTAAAAACAGATTTATAATATTTTTTTATTTTAAAAAAAACACATTTATAATATTGTTACTTGACAGTTTGAAACTCTTCTCATAGCCTTACGTGACAGCAACGAATGGTAAATTTACTTTGCTGGTTCGCCTCACGTCAAGAACATGCCTAGATGATTAGTTCCATGACTTTTTCATCACAAACAAAACATGAGCAACCACTTAAAGTTTAATCAGTCAACAACTAATAGTAGTCCTACACTAATGTGATCCGTCTTAAAAAAAAAAAAAAATACTAACCAAGTTGGGGGAATAATAATTAGTTTATGCTTTCTACTTTTCTTTCAAACGTGACCAGCCAGAAAACAAAAAAGAAAGGAAAAAAAAAAAAGAATCAAATACTGAACCGAGAGACAATCCAGGTAGTGTTTAATTGTTCGTCACTAATCGTCCGTGATTTACGCATAGTTGGTAACTACCTGATTTTTCTTTTCTTCTAAAGCAAAATTGCGCGAATTATATATCTCCTAAGAAGCTGATTTTATCTCTTATCTACAATTCTTTCTTTTATCCTTCTTTTATTTTTTTTTTCAGAAAAAAAAGAGTTTGTTTAGAATTCTCATTCTTCCTATGTGGGCTACTAAAATAATTACCACTTCAAGAGACAAGAGCCTTGACCATCTTTCTATGCCCTTCCTATAATATATATACAAAGCAGTTGTTTCTATTGACTAGCTGTATATATCTTGTATATTTATACCGATATTGCTTTTTCATTCGCTTGAAGATCGACAATAACAACTGCCCGAGGTTTGCATCTTGAATTCGTCTCTAATTTTATGCTCTGTCCCGGTGTTTTTCCTTCTCACGGAGAAGAGATGCATTATTATATCATCAACTTCTCTAGATTTTTTTTTTTTTAATTGAGGCAGCCATGTATGTGCTGCATATACGGTCATATTCTGCTTTCATCATTCTTCTTCTTCTTCTTCTTCATTATAGGAATAACAATAAAGTCATAACAACTGAAAACAAGAGTATTACATGTGCAGCTCATATATATCTGGATTTTCCAAAGGCATCTTTTATTCTTTTGTTGGGTATTTTGTTTAGGTTTAAGTATTTCATTAGGGCGAGTGTAGCATAGGCTTAATTGCAGTAAAAGTTGCGTCGGATTGAGAAATTGATGTCAAGTTCAACATATGACACATACATGGGTTATTTGAGTTTTCATACATAATATATGGAAAGCGTAGTGTTACGTGTATAATAAAATTGCATATAATCTGTTGCACACATCTTATCACTATTAAAAATGATGAGTGAGTGGGATCACATCTAACGGTAATAAGGTGTCTGATATGTATTTGTTATATAATTTTATTGTACACCTAACATTATTCTATATGGAAATCATTCGTACTGTGTTGTAAAATAATATGCTATATACCAAGTTGACCCTAAAGGTTTCTTCTAACAAATGATTCTCTTGTATCACATTGGCTTAAAATCTCCTTATTATAGGATGCAAAGAAATAATAACGGGATGCATTCAGCATGCGCGGCATGCAAGCATCAAAGGAAGAAGTGCAGTGAAAACTGTATATTGGCACCTTATTTTCCAGCAAACAGAAGCCGTGAGTTCCATGCTGTGCACAAGGTTTTTGGTGTGAGCAACATAACCAAGTTGGTGAAGAATGCTAAGGAGGAAGATCGAAGAAGAGTTGTGGATTCGTTGATATGGGAAGCATCTTGCAGGCAAAGGGATCCTATACATGGTCCCTATGGAGAGTACGCAAAAGTTTACAATGAGTATAAAAACTGTTCAACGAACTTAAGATAGTTAGATCAAGCCAAAACCATCCAGTGCAAATGCCATCTCAGGGATTCAAGTCCGTGCAAGATTTTATTGCGTGCAATGGGACACAAGGGAAACACAAAGCAGATGCAGTTGATAATGCATTGGATTATCTTCAGGAGAATAAGAATGGCATTATTGATTCTACCATTTATAATAGCTATTGTTCAAATTATTTGCAAGATTTGGATAGTATGAGGCAGGAAGTTGTCATCCCATTCCAGCACTCTCAGCCATACTATATTACAGGTACCCTTTTTTTAAAAAAATTTCTGTCACCAATTCATAAATTGATTAGTTGAATTTAGCTTGTTTGGAATCAATTCAATCCAGTAATTACTGATTCAGTTTCGGATTTATGATTTTCCAACCGATCACCCAAATATTCAACCTGATCACCTAATGATCAACTATTTTTTTTTTAATTTATTTCTAAACTTTAAAGGACTTGGGCTCATGCTTCTAGTGATAGAGTTATTTTTTAATTATTTCTGCTTATATTCGTTTAAGGAATTCATCCATTTTCACTATTATTATGTATATCATGACCAAGTTTTATACTATTATTTGCAGTTATAAGAATAAAACCTGTTAGAAACTAAAATTCTTTATTTTTATTTTGATCCAATGGTCCAAACCAAAAAAACCGATCTTGTTCGGATAGGATTTGTTTGAATTTGTTGAATAACAATATAAAATTGGAACCAAACTAATTTATTGATCGGTTCAAATTCATTTTTGACTAAAAACTGGTCCAAATCAATCATTTTATACTTATAAAATTAACCATGTACACTGGTTACCTTAAAAGGATATTCTAGCGGGAGAAAATCCTCTTTATGCGTAAATTTATTTGACTTATTCATGATTAACTAATCATTATTGATTAAGAAGATGAGAGTTAGAAAGAGGTAGATGAGAGAATCTAATAAATAGATCAGTGACTATATTAACAAATGATTGAGCCATATAAAATTTGCACAGGACAAGAGTTAAATCGGTATATATTTGGCACATGCACATAGGTTCAATATAGACTAGTGTACTAGTATATGTATATATGATAGGGTTTCTCTTCGATTTCTTCTAAAACTTTAGAGTATTAAATACTCAGATTTTTTGTGAGTGCTATAAAATTTGAGATTGATATTCAAATGTTAGAGGTGTTTTTATCAAATTGCTATAAAATTTCCTAGGGATTTATAGTGTTGCGACGAAAATTTAATAAATAAATTTTTATTTGAGTACATCCATATTTGAATATATATTGTCTTTTAAGTGAAAAATCTTCACTGCTGTTGAGTTAAAAGTCCCTAAATTTTATACATGATTTCTCATCAAACCCATTATCTTGTAATCGAGTGCGTATTCGAATACGATTTAGTTGGTTTGATCGATTTTTTTCTCATTTTTGACTGATTTTTAAACCAACAAATTTTAGCATTTAACTGAACTAGATGAAAGCTCGGTTCTTGATTCAATTAGTTGGACCAACCGATCTGATCCCACATTCAAAACAATGATTATTGGTTGTCTTATTGGATTCATCAATATATACAATAATTGAAATTCTTTTAATACATGTTTGAATAGCTCATGTTAAATGTTAATTATTTATTTAAAAGAGTTTAATTATATATATATATATGTGAGTTTGATTTTAACATATTAATAATTAAAAAGCTATGGTTCTGCTAATAAATTAAATATTATTGTAGGTAAATTAAGGGTTTTAATCGTAATTCTCTGATAATTGAAAATATTGAGCATATTCTTCATCCCATCTTAAATAACATGTGACCTAGAAAAACTTCAGTATGTTCCAACTCTCTAATTTACCAAAAAAAAAAAACTAACTATTTTTCCTGTTCCAATATTGTAGGTAATCAATTCAATCAATGAATAAGAAGGAGATGGAGTTCCATATGTCATGGGCAACCATATAGGATTTAGATTCTTTTCTAGATCAGAATGATCATTCTAAAAAAAAAATGATAGTTACAGGTTTTCTTGTACAGAACCTACCGTGATCAGGATTCGCAGCAGTCATATTTAGAGTTATTTTCGCCTTTATCTATTTAATAGATGATCCTCCCCTTATTTAAATTACAAGATATTTGAATTTTTGTTATTGATGAAGAACGTCTTATCTTTTTCTTTTGGCATACTATTCAAATTTGTAATTACTTATACGAGTGCATCGCACGTCGAGATGTTTTGTTGTTCGCATTCTCTGAACATCTTTACCATCAATCACAAAAGCAGGCAAGTTAATATATACTTGCCGCTGCTGATGTTAATGATGATCAAATGTTGAATGATTGATTTTCAATCCAGGAAGAAGTGCTTAACAAGTTGATTGTTGACATCTTCAATTTAGGTAGCTTTCTTTAGCTAGCATTCTGTTTAAAGGTCATGCAACAACCTGAAAACTAATAGCTTTTCGCTTTCTTAGTGAAGCTAGGAAGTTCTGCCTTCACAGGTTTGGGAAAAGAGTAGTTTGGAGAGGTAATCAGTGGTTTTTTTTAATTTTCCATAAAATAATTTAAATAAACTCCAATTTCTATCCCATGATTTCCAAATGGTCATATGTTAACGAAAACACAAACATTCATTACAATAAATTTATGTCTAAAGGAATACTTAATTTTGGGTATGCATAAAAAGTGTTATTTATACATACACAGATAATATTTTTTTTAAATGTATTGCTTTTGATATAGCAGAGGCTATACTTTATTAAGTTAAGACATAACTTTTTGAAGAGTTGCTATATCATATCAGGCCAATTGTCAAAGGCAACATTTTTTAACAAAATGATACATTTTAAAGCTAATGCATTACTTTTCAGAGTGTTAGTATAGCAAGTGTGGTCAATTGTTTAAGGCAACACTTTTAAATAAAGAAGACAACATTTTTTAGATATTAAAGGCAACACATTTAAAAAAAAGTATTGTCTATATATATAAAAAGTAGCACTTTTCATATGTTTCCAAAAATAAGTATTGTTTTAGGTCAAATTTCTTAAGTGCTTCATATCCCAAATATTAATAAAACATGTCTCATAGTTAAAAATATTGCAAATAGGCACAAACTAACACGCATAAATCAAACACTACTAGAAACGCGTGGTATTCCGATGACTTTACCGATGGGTTTACCGATGGTCGTAAATTTTATCGACGGCCTTACCGATGGGTACGGAGCCATCGGTGATGAGGGCGTCGATGAATATTATCGACGGTATAGGAAAACCAGTTGGTTATTATTGACGCCTTTACTGACGGACATATGGATTAATAGCCATCGATATAATTAAATAAAAGGTGTCAACGAATCGTCAAGGACATAATTTTACCAATGGTTTTACCGATGATTATTTTTAATTTTTACCGACGGTGTTACCAGTGGGTGTTCATTTTTCTGCAATTTTATTATAAATAAATAAATCCATATTATCGATGGCTTTGCCCGTCGGTAATAATAAAAAAAAATTTAAAAATAATTTTATTTTACCAATTTATTAATTATATATTTATTTATATATAAATACCTAATTATCAATTAAAATGATATTAAATAAGAAAATAATAAATTGATAAAAAAAATAAATTAAACTGATTAAATAAAATATTAAATTATGACAATAAAATATACACAAATCACAAATCACAATAAATGTAAAAAAAAACAAATCCAGAATGGAAAAAAATGAAGATAAATAAAAACTAGCTAAAGTCCTAAGCATCGACATCGTCGGTGGTATCATCATCATCAGGACCATTATCATCATCCACCCCGTCTGACTGTGACTGGCCCTCATCAATGGATGGGAGTGGGATATGGGGTAATGAGGGAGCGTCTTGCCGGAGCTGGAGGATCCCGAAGCCTGCATGCCTTGGAAAAAGCTCATCACATGTGCAATGACCTGCTGCTGCATCTTCCGGAGTTGAGCCTTCTCCTTCTTCGCTAACTCCTGCTGCTGGCGCTCCAAAGAGAGCTTAAGCTCTCGAATCTCTCTCAACTCCTGCTCCAAAATTTGTCCATCGGCCTTTGCTTTGCTCTTGGAGCTCTTTGAAGCTGCTGCTACTCTACTCACTCTGCTGGATGAGTTGTGCTTGCTACTGTAGCTTTTTGGCTGAGGGCATGCACACACTCCCTTAGGGCATCATCCCCAGTAGCTAACCTAGTGGTGGAGGATAGGGATATACTCTCAGGATAGTACCACATCCCATATATGCGGCCCTTGTTAGGGCCACCAACCATCTGGGCCCAGACATCCTCCTCGGTTGGAGTTGGAGGAGGAATGTCAGCATCAGGCCCAGCCTTAGCCACCGGAGTGCAGTCTGAGTGCATTGCCTACTCTTAGAGGTCAGTAAACTCACGCTACAAAGGAAAAAAGATAATTATCATTGCAAGTAATAATTATGACATAAATGAAAATAATAATAAAAGTTAAGTAAAGTTATGTACAAATTCAAACTTACATAGGTCGTCTCAGAATGAGCATCCACCCAAATCTCTCCAGGCTCATTACTATCCTTCTGCACACCCTTTTGGGTGTGGGTCTCCCGAAATAGGTCATCCTGTGTCGAAGGGTGGCTCAACTCCCTTGCCTGCACAATAAAGTCATATACATATAGTATTTGCCAAAATGCAAATATAGTAAATGTTAATATAAAATTTATAAAGGTTAAAAAATTACCAAACGCTTGCGGGTTCCTTCCAGGGTGCTCGACCCACCGGTGTGCAGTGACCCGCCTTTCTATAAGGATCGGTTTGTTTTCCCCTTAGTCGACCTATCTATAAAGCTTGGGTCACTAGCCCAGTGGTGTTCTTGACTCAGCTGGCGTGGCATCCCCCAGCCACGAGCTACTCATTTGCCCTTTCCTGATAGCATGAAACATATCCCCCAGTTGCTTGGAGGATCTAATCTTCCAAGCCCTCTTCACTGCGGGCTCATACTCGGGGTCAATGTAGAAGGATTTCTACATATAAAATGCACAGCATACAAGTTATTATATTTAAGCAAACAATTAAATAATATAAACATACATTTTAATAAAAGCAAATAAATCATAGAATTACCTTCTAGTCCTCCCAAAAGGACTCCCTGGTGGTTTGTGGGATGTCACTCCATGTGGGCCACGGATGGTTATACCTACTTTGTATAACCTCTGTGATCCTATGGTGAGCCGGCGCAAATGGCTCAAAACTATTAGATAAAATAAATCACAAAACAATCAAAATGATTTAATTCTCATAAGCAATATAAAACTATAATGTAATTAAAAACAAATTCAACTTACCTGTCCTTATCGTCTGGCCTGATCTGGCAGAGTAGTCTACCATTAGCTCCAAGTGGCCTGCCATCAGGGTTGAGGGGCCTCCCATATGCGTCTCGTGCCTGTGATCCAGTGGAGGAAGGAGGAGTTTGATCGAATCTGAAATTTGGAAGTAGAGGCGATGGGAGGCGCTAGGGCCAGTAGTAAGGCTAGAGGAGGGATCACTAATGCGAGTAGGCTGTGGGTGTAAAAATGATGGAGGTTAGGGCTTGGCATACCCAGGAGTAGGCATCATCCTAAAGCCTGGGGTGCTAATGGTAGGGACAAAGGTAAAGGTAGTGGAAGGGGAGGTGGTGGAGGCAATGGTAGGGATAGTGGTGGAGGTGGTGGCAAGGACAATGTGGAAGTGGGAGGGGCGGTGGCAAAGGTGGTGATGGGTAAACCAACCTTCCGAGGTTGGCCTCTGCCTCTACTAGCCATACTGAAATAATTAAAAAGTAGTCAATAAAAAAATTTATTAAATTAGAAAATTATTATAATTTCATAATAATATTGCATATAATATTAAGCACCTCAGTTAATTTAAAAGTGATCATCACTCTGTTGTTGATCACTAGGTGAATCATCAGCACTACTAGCACTTATTTCATCTTCATGATTTCTGATTGGATGGTTACTTGTGCATTCAATTATGTCAACTTCCCCGGTAGTCAATGGAAGAGGGTTTTCAGAATTGTCTGTATCAATTACTACCATTGAAGTGGGTGGATCATCCATTTGATAAGCATCGGTATTTGTATCTTCCTCTATTTCAATCCTACCTCTTGGTTTTATCTTGTTCACAACCCTCCATTGTGACCTACTTTTTCCAGGATAAGACATATAATATACTTGTCTAGCATTTTAGGCTATAATGAATGGATCATAACTTCTACATCTTCTGGTGTGATTGATTTCAATGAATTTGTAATTGTTGTGTTATCGTGTCCCAGTAAGTCGGGTAAGATCATACCATTCACATTTGAATAGGACACATTTATTTGTGAGGTCACCAACGTACTCAAACTCAAAGATTTCTTGAATGACACCATACCAATCACATTCTCTGTCCCCAGTATTTCCTTTAACACAAACATCGGTATTGTTAGTTTTTTCCCGTACCCCAATCAACTGTGTGAAACTTACACCCATTAACATAGTACATCGGCCAACTTACTACTTTATTTTTTGGCCCCTAAGCTAAATTAAACAAGTGGGGACATGTTACACCATTATTTTTATCATGAACCTACATACATAAAGTTTGAAGTGCCAATTAGGAGTATATATCAAACAGAATTAACATCGAGATTGTATTGGGTTACATAATCTTAAACAAGTGCACTTACATGTAATCCAAACCAATCCGGAAATTGTTGAAGAGCATCTTGATCGTGCAGTTGTTCAAAGTATCTGTTGTTAAAAGTATATTTTATGTTATTATAAAGATGCATAACATAAAATTGCACTAAAAAAGGAATTGTTGACTTACAATCTGAATGGTTGCACCTCATCACAATTTATCAAAATATGTAAGTATGCAGAATTCCACTCCTAGAAAGTCAGCCATCGAGCCATGCTCTTTCCAGTTGCTCGACCATGTTGATTGAATATAGACAAAGTTGGTGGAATAGAACACTCCCTTCCATCATTGTTACGACCAACCCGAGTTCTCCTAGATTGAACATGTGGTTGAAAGTAAAATGAGCAGAAATTTGAAGTCTTTTTTGCTAGATAAGCTTGACAAATTGATCATTCCACTTGAGACCTATTTTTCACGGTTCTTTTAAACCCTCCTATTTCCCCTTCAAATGAATACATCCACCTGTATTGAACCGGACCACACACCTGTGCTTCATATGCCAAATGTATGGGCAAGTGTTCTGTTGAGTCAAAGAACCCAGGAGGAAAAATTCTCTCCAATTTGCATAGAATCAGGAAAATATTTTTTTCATGACAAGTAGATCATCAACCTAATGAGTAGAAGAGCATAAATCCATGAAATACTGACTCAACTCAGTTAGGGGCTTCCAGACAACATTAGGTAGCTCTCTAAATGCAATCGGAAGCAAACAGTCCATGAAGACGTGACAATCGTGGCTTTTCATGCCAACAAGCTTACTTTGGACAACATTGACACACCTACTTAAGTTAGAAACATAACCATCGGGCATTCTCAATTCCTTCAGCCACTGACAAACAACTTGTTTCTGATTGGAACTCAGAGCATATTTGGCCTTTGGTTTATAGAACTGACCATCTCTTAATTCTTGTGAGTGCAAATCAGGCCGCGTGCAATACTCAGCCAGATCATGCCTAGCCTTGTCATTGTCTTTGATTTGATCTGTATCCAATACAGTATTCATAATGTTGTCAAACATATTTTTCTCAACTATGCATGACATCTAAACAATGAAGCACCAAATTGTCCTTCCAATACGGTAACTCCCAGAAAATACTTTGTTTTGTCCAATTATGGTATACCCCATACCCTGGCATTCACACTACCTTTCCAACTTCTGTTATTTTTGGGAATTCCTTAACTCAATCCCACATTTTGCGACCACATTGTCTAACTGGAGGCTCATCATGCTCAACATAATTTCATTTAAAGCCATATCTTCTTCGCCTATATGGATGATCAGAATCTAAGAACCTTCTATGACAATCAAACCAAGAGTTTGTTCCTCCATATTTCAAGGTGAATGCTTTAGTATCCTCCATGCAAATCGGGCATGCTAATTTGCCTTGGGTCATCCATCCAAACAACATTCCATAAGCTGGAAAATCAATGATGGTCCACATTAATGCAGCTCTTATTATGAAATTCTGCTTGTTGAAATATCATAAGTAAGAACACCTTGACACTACAACTCATTCAGTTCATCAACTAGGGTTAAAGATACACATCAATCTTAGCCTTTGGATTATCAGGGCCAGGGGTTATACATGTTCAGAACAGGTAAGGATCTTTCATGCACATTTCAGGAGGGAGATTATAGGGCGTAACAACTACAGGCCAATAGGAATAGGGTTTGCTAAATTGATTATTCGGAGTAAATCCATCTGAACATAGTCCCAATCTAACATTTTGTGGGTCACAAGAAAAATCAGAATACTGTTGATCGAACTTTTTCCACGCTTCACCGTATGATAGATGCGTCATCACACCTCATCCCTTTGATTTTTATTGTGCCACCTCATATGAGAAGCCGAGCTCATTGACGGATACAGTCTTGTGAGTCTAGGAATTAATGGCAGATAGTGCATTCTTTTCTAAGGGACATCCTTATACTTTCCACTTCCACGTCTCTTGGGTTTAAACCTAGGCTGTTGGAAAAACTTACACTCAGTCAATGAAATATCATCTTTATAATAAAGCATGCAACCTTTCAAGCAGCAATCAATCTTTATTTCCTTCAACCCAAGTTTGGAAACTAATTTTTTAGCTTGATAAAAATCTTTTGGAATTACATCGAGGTTTAGACTTAGTTCACTTATCAGTGCTGCCCACTAATCAAAAGAACTTTGGCTTTGATTCCCTTCGGACTTAATTCTCAACATTCGAACTGCTAATGACAATTTAGGGTGCACACAATCCTCCTACAAAGGTTGATTGGCTACTTCTACGAGACTATAAAACTGAGCAGCATCTTGGTTGGGCTCCTCGACTGAAGGCTGCAAATAACGAGTAGCAAATTCAGTCGATGATCAAACACCATCTCTTGATGCCTAGCCAAGTTATCCTCCCACGGCACATTACCCACGTCATTCTGAGCTATATGGATCCCACCCGAACTACTTCTAGTTTGAAACACACCCACTTGATTCCATGCATGAAGGACCTCCCCATGCTCGGTCTAAACCCAATAGTTAGGCATGAATCCCTACTTGTACAAATGAACCCTTATTGTATCATCATCTAAATACTTCCAACATTTGCACTTATTACATGGACACCTAACTTTTGCCTCATTAATGAACTGTTGTGTTTGACGTGCTATCCTCATAAATTCTTCAACACCACTATAAAACTCTGACTTAATTCCCCCTCTATTAGGATGTAATCTATCATACATCCGTGACCAATTTGAAGGTAACATTGTGCTTATGATAAACCAAAGAACCTACAATTTTTTAAGGATGTCAAATTACTACTATCAAATACAATTTTAATCTATTATTCTCACACAAAAATTAATAAAATTTCGACAGCACCTCCCCTATAATTAGGAGCATCCATCATCAAAAATTTATTATATTTGGTCTTTAAAACATATCCAATTAGTCTTTAACTTTTATTTAACAAACTCAACTGTCTTTTAAGTTTTTCTTGATATAGTTACATTTTTTAATCTATTATTCCCACACAAAAATTAACAAAATTTCGACAACACCTCCCCTATAAGTAGGAGCATCCACCATCAGATATTTATTGTATTTAGTCTTTAAAACATATTCAATTGCTCTTTAACTTTTATTTAACAAACTCAACTGCCTTTTAAGTTTTTCTTAATATAGTTACATTTTTTAATCTATTATTCCCACACAAAAATTAACAAAATTTCAACAGCACCTCTCCTATAATTAGGAGCATCCATCGTCTGATATTTATTGTATTTGGTCTTTAAAACATATTCAATTGGTCTTTAACTTTTATTTAACAAACTCAATTGCCTTTTAAGTTTTTCTTAATACAGTTACATTTTTTAATCTATTATTTACACACAAAAATTAATAAAATTTTGACAGCACCTCCCCCATAATTAGGAGCATCCATCATTTGATATTTATTGTATTTGGTCTTTAAAACATATTCAATTGGTCTTTAACTTATATTTAACAAACTCAATTGCCTTTTAAGTTTTTAAGTTTTTCTTAACATGGTTACATTTTTTAATCTATTATTCTCACACAAAAATTAACAAAATTTTGACAGCACCTCCTCTACAATTAGGAGCTTCCATTGTTAGATATATCGATCAATTCAACAATTATAGATATTATTATAAAAATCAACAATAGAATAGGAATAGTAAAATAGTTACATGTTAATAATTACATACAATTCACATAATCCTAAAAACCGTTCTATTGCACATCCCCTTATAACTCCATAACATGCATCCTGCAATCTCCGCAAACACAAAGAATCCCACAACAAACAATTCAAATAAGTCAGGGAAGGATCTCTATGCCCTTCCCCCCAGTCATGCAATCCCCATTTCCCACAACTCTATCCTAGAAAATATAAGTCTCTATATATCATACATATATAATAAATAGTTAAATGATATAAATAACAAGGATTCAGCAACTAACCTTTATAGCAGTAAAGAAAAAAACTAAAATGTAGGGAAGCCCTCTGCAGTCAACCAAATCCAATCCTGAAAATTGAACATTATAAATTTCAATAACTATAATTATATACATACAAAACATAGACTAATATAAAGAAAAAGAATAGCAAACCGATCCCAAAGTCGATAGTCACTATGACCCTCAACCAAAACTCCTATATTAACAAATTAATAACGATAATTAATCACCAATGCAACAAACACACAATACTATGGGCACCCATAAACGAATAGAAAAAGTTAATCAAATGAAAAAACTAAACAGATTAAAATGCTCACCAAAGCACAGGGATCGTAGAGGTGGCCTCCGTTTCTCAAACGGAACTCCAGTGGCGGCAAATGGAGGGGAAAATCACGGTAATGGTGGCGGCTAGAGAGAGAAAGAGTGAGTTTAGAGAGAGAGAGAGAGAGAGGTATCTGAGTGAGAAGAAAGAAGGGTCTCGGGTGGGGTATAATTCACGCATTACCAACAGGCTTACCGGTGGGTACGCATTTATTAAAGCATGACATTTTATTAAAAGTACTTACCGAAGCGGGTTAAAGGTATCTGAAGGTTCTGTGGCAATAATAAAAATTTCAAATACTCGTCGCTAGACTTGTTGGTAAGTACTTTTAATGAAACGTTGCGTTTTGCCCACCCGTCGGTACACCCGTCATTAAAGCAATTAATAATTATCATTTATTAATATTATATTTTACCTGTTGGTAATGTATTTACTACATACTTATAGTAATTAACCATCAGTACAGTTGTTGGTAAACCCATCGGTTGTTTTACGCACCAAGTGGCACGTAATGTGCTAGCATTTACCGACGGGTTATTGTACATATCATAATTATTTTCAATAACGTATTACACCGTCATAAATATCGTCGATAATTACCGACAAGTATTGAACCCGTCGATAACCTCGTCGGTTTCCCGCGCGTTTCTGGTAGTGAAATATGGTCTAATGTAATTTATTAGAAAATGGGTTTTCATGCTAATAAATCAAATTGTCATCGACCTTGAGGATTTTCATGCTCATAATATCCTATACATAATTTCAAAATAATTTTAATGACAAAAAACTATGACCATGAGCAACAATCCACTCACCATTGGTTGCTAGTAGCGTTTAGCTAATACCTATGTGATCTACGTGATCTAGGGAACTGGAATGTTGTTACCAACTGGCCAAAAAGATAAGCTAAGATGACTTAGTCTCGGTTTGGAATGGAAGAGGAAGAGAAAACTAATCCATAATAGCTCCAAGATGATCTAAACTCATAACCCATATAAGAGTAAGGGTGAGAGTACTTAATTACCAGAAAAGATTAATTGGAGAGGATTGAGAAAAATTATTTTTCTTTGGAAAACATACTTGGATGGCTAGGGTTCTTGAGGGAATATTCGAGAGTCTTATAATGTACCAAATATATACTAGAGTGTGTTTGGTATGTTGTGTTAGGCACGATAAGTCAATACTATACATTTTGCCATTTTCCATTGTTTGGTGCAATCAACATATATATCGTGTTAGGTTATCTATCATAACCTTCTTATACATCAAAATAATGTGTAATTTAATATAACATGGGGAGGTCTAATTAGGTCTAATTAGCTTTTAACATATCATATATTGTAGCATTGCCAATTTTAAATAGAGAGAAAATGGCCAAAATGCCCTTGAGGTCATTTAGGAGGCATTCCGAGGATAAGCCGTGGCTGATTATCGCCGAAGGTCAACTCAATATTTGAAGGAGATTGGATGGTCCTTGAGTGATTTGGAATGAAAATTGTGTTTTCTGCAGTTTTAGGTCAAAATGGCCAAAATACCCCTATAGCGTTTTTCGCGGGTAAAGGTGCCGTTCGAGCCCGAAACTTCCCTCGAAGATTTAAAATGACATTTTCATGTATTTAAAAGTATATGTTTAAGTCCCAGTGATCCCAGACAGTTTTTATGTAAAATTACGATTTTGCCCCTAGCATAATGTCATTTGAGCTTAATGATGTAATTAAGCAAACCTAAGCAATATCAGGCTCTAATCGAAGATTAATTAATTTCCATAATTAATCTAGAGTCAAAATAAGTCATTAAAATTAATTAGAACCTAATGAGCTAGAATGCTCATTAATTAGAGTAGGATTTTGACCCCACTAATGAGCTAGAATGCTCACTAATCATGTCTTAACATAGCCTTAATTACCTATCCTTTCACTTACACACCTACTTAAAAGTTCCTAATCCTAAGCCTAATCAAAGTTACACCTAAACACACCTCTAAACCACAATTAAATGAAAGATTTTCCTCCCCTTGGATCCCCCAAAAGTGGCACCACCTCATCCCCTCTTGCATCACAAATTTGTTCACTCACACACTCAAAGAACCATGCCTACACTATGCCTAAACCTACGCCTAAACCCATGCCTACATCTTACCTTGAAATGACATAACCAAGAGATATTTCTTCCTCCCTCCTCCCCTAGAAATGGCGCCATCCCTACCCCCCATTTCCACCCCTCATGTTTTGTTTTCTATAAATAGCACACTTATGAGAACTTGAGCTACCTTTAGTCATTTGCTAAGTTTTAGTTTCTTAGAGCACTCAAAGTTTTTCTTTTTCTCTCAAGATCAAGAGTTCTTCTTCTTCAACCTCTTCATCTTCTTCATCTTCTTCAACCTCATTTCATTTGGTAGGGATTTCTTTCAAGTGTTTCATTCATTAAAAGTTGTCATTTGGTTATGTGCTTCATGATTTCCCTTGAACCTCTTAGTTATTCTTTCCTTTTCCTTTCCTTCTTTTTCAGTTTCTTGGTTTCCTTTTTCTTCCTCTTGGTTTCGGCCATGATGGCCTAATTTGGAAGAAAAACCATGACTTGATGATGAGGTTTCAAGATAGTAAACTCATGATTACCATTTGAGAAACCTTTAAAGCTTGAAACTTAGTCTTAATCTCAAACATTTTGGGTTATCCCTTCTTTCCCCTTTTCCTTGTATTGGTTTCGATTTTGAGGGTTTATTTTTGGATAAAAATGACTCAAGGATGAGAGCACATGATGTTGATGTTGATGTATCATCAAGATCATGACCTCTAGAGTTTCAAAGTTCCATCCTTTTTCCTCCATGGTTTAGAAGCCATGGATTTACCTTTTCTTTGATGTCTTGGTTTTGTCACCAAACACATGGTGACATGGTTTCTAAAACTCAAGCTTGGTTTTCTAACTTGATCCATTTTTGGTTCTTTAAATAATATTAATGTTTAACTTGTTTCTTTTAATCCATTTCCTTGAACTTGATGATAATGTTCAAACCATAAGGTTCCCTTGACACCTTGGTACAAAGAACTCTAAAGTTCACTTTATCTTGTTATGCTAAGTTTGGGTTGAGGTTTAAGTTCCTTCAAAGTCTTGTAAGAGCTCTAGTAAAGATATAAAAATGAACTTGCATATTTATATTTCTAGCACCTCATATTTATATTTCAAGCTCTTGCATCTCATATTTACTTTCTTATGTCATCACTAAACTCTAAAGATTAAAGAAAAGGACTTGCATTATCACGTTTAAGTTTCAAGCCTTGCATTGTACGTTTATATTTCAAGTCATCACTTAAAGAACTTAAAGATTTAAAGCAGGCTTGCATATCACCTAACTAATCTCGAAGCCTTTCTATTTCGGCCTTAAAGTCGATTGTTGTTGGGCCTAGAGCACTAAAATAAAGAATTGAACTTGCATATTTACTTTGAGCCTTGCATATTTAATTTCAAGTTATTGCATTTCATATTTACTTTGAAACTCTCACTTTACCTTATAATAAAGAATAAAATGGAATGCATAGCACGTTTATATTTTTTCATCACTTAAAGAACCTAGAGCTCAAAGACTTGCCCTTTTATCTCAAGCTAAAGTTTGATTATGGAAACATCCCCAAGGATGCAAATTTCGGCCATGTGATGTTGATAAACTCAAAATAAGTTTCATCTAGTTGCAAGGGCCAACAATCTATGTTCAAAAGTTTTCCCTATGTTTTTAAGAGTTCTATAAGGTCATGATCAACAAGATTTGTAAATTAAACCTCTTTCAAGAGTGTTTTAAATTAGTTGCTACCCCATGATTATTCTTAGCCTCTTTTACAAGATAAAAAGTTTTGCAAAAGGGTTTTCGTAGTCCTAAGACGATTCAAGGAGAAACTAGCAACCTATGCTTGTTGAAAATGAGATTTTATGCATGATGTGTATGTATATGGGTTCGGTTCTGCCATGACATGTTTGCTGTTGTATGATGATGTTTTGACATGTTAGAATGTGTAAGAATTATGTATGTGAAGGTAGAAGCCTTTCTATGCATGTTAGGGAAGAAACTAGCTTTATAGAAAAACCGTAAAGTTGAGTTCTAGCATAGTTTTGACCCATTAATTCTTAGCTTTTGCCAAAACTGTTTTAGTATGTTAACCTTCAATTTAGGATTGTTTAAATATGAAAACTTGGTAACATTTGATGTAGGATTGATTTTTAGAGCCTATAGAGAAACTAGCAACTAGAAAACCGTAAAAATACGATTCTAGAACTCTTAGAACATTTAATTTTCTGATTCTGTACAGCACCCTTATAATGTAGTAAACATGATTTATAATTAGTTCAAAGGCTTAGGGATACTTCATAATTGGTTTAGATCTAATTTATATCGTCTTAGGTGAAGATGGAACCAAGAAAGGGTATAAAACATAAGTTCTAGAACCCCGTAATCTTAAAGATATAAGTGCACTTAGAGTATGATGCTGCCCAGATTTACCAATGAACTTAAATGCTAGTAAGAATTATTAGTTGTGAATCATTAGGTGCATAAGAGGTTAATAAAGAACGATAGAATAATTACATTTTAAATTTAAGGCGTAAGAGGTCAAAGCATAAAATCTTTGTAAGTTCAAGGATATAATCAGTTTTTATGTTACACGAGGATGCATGTTTTATTTGAGAATGATCATGTCAGCGTGTGAAATTATGATTGAGGATACATGTTCTATTTGTTTACGTGGCATAAAGCAAATTTGGAAGAAATCCAGCGTGCTGCTGTTATGCTGCCGAATTTCTGACAAATTTGGGGACTTAGAAAAGTTTTTAAAAACCTATGAGAATTTTCCTTAAAAGAGATGAGATACTAAGATGTGTTCTTGGATGACACCGGTTCAGCCGAGCACCCCCAAGAAAATGCCCCCTAGCTCGTACTAAAGAGTTGGGATTTATTTACGATACGCTTATCGGTAAGGGATAAGTAAGAGCTAGTGACGACTAGTTAGGTATGAGCTCATAACCTAGAGATGTGACATGTTCTGGGTGACACCGGTTCGGCCGAGCACCCCCAGAACGAATGTCTTTTAAGTGGCCCACGAGAAAGTAAAGTATGATGATTATGTCACAAAGTCTTCCCACATGAGATTTCAATTGCCACTTTATGCCACCAATATGATGTTTCTTGATGTTATGATGAATATTCTTGCATTAAGTAGTGTCATGCATACATTCTTTACTATGTTGCATCCATGACATTAAGAATCATTCTAAAAGGAACAGACCTTGGCTAACTATGTTTTGAAGCTTAAAATGAACTTGATGCCTGCCCACTTATTTTATACACTAAACCCAAGGTTCCTGAGGACGTAGATGATGACACCTAGATAGGAGGTCGCCTTACTGAGATTCTTTAGCAAGATTCTCATTTTCTCTATCTTTTCTTTCTGTCACGTCTTCAGATGACGACGTTTGTGGTGTTTGTGGACGCCCCGACATGGGAGGTGCATTATGATCCGGACCACGGATCATACCATTTAAGTCATTTGTGTCGTTCGTGTATTCATGTTCATTGGACGACCTTTCACTCACCCTGTATATACTCATCGATTCTCTCCTGCCTCACCGTTTAGCGACGACCTCGTGTTTGAGCGCGCCTTGCATACATGAGAAGGCGAGTCGCCACACCCTACCGATAGCCTATGCTATCCGGGACTACCCGCAGTATGTACCCCGCTCCCCCTCATCATTCTCAGAGATGGACCCTTTAGAGGACTCTGCCACTCAAGTACCTTCTGAGGGATCCTCCCCCACTGTACCAATGGACTTCGGGGAGGGCAGCGAGGCCACCGTCACTCAGCCGATATGTGGAGGTCGAGTGAGGATGACTCCCCACCGTGGAGCCCATGCCGAGCCAATGCGTATAGCCACGGCGAGAGATAGCTCAATGGATCGGATCGTTCCTCCTTTCGAGAGGCCCACGATGAGAGGCAGTGATCGTGTTCTGGTGCCGACTCGACTAGATTAGGATAGCCTCCTTTTGTTTAGGAGTTATCCATTTTGTAAGCGCACTAGAGTAGAAGAGTTTCTTTTATGCCTTACATTTGTACTTTCATTTTCCTTGTATTTTTCCCTGTCAGTTGTATTTGCCTTATGATGTATCAACTAAGTCACTGCTTTTTCTAAGTGGGCATATCATTATATATATATATATATATATATATATATATATATATATATGTGATTGATTTCACTATGATGTGCCATTACTTGCTTTATGTTATGATGTTCATGAGATGCTTGTTTTATTCCCTTCATGCTCCATTGCTTATGCGTATCACGCGACTCTCACTTTGCTTTTATAATTCAAAAAAAAAAATTTACCTGTATTTTCCACTAAGTATTTTGAAGCAAAAGGAAGCTATGGCGTAATAGACTAATGATTAACCTAAATATGTTCTAGAATATTGGGTTAAAAATTAGGATGTTACACATATCATTATATTTTTAATATTTTATGAAAATAAAATTATTCTTAAAATAAATAATAATAAGTAAAATTATATAAATCAAATAATTCTTAATAAAATTATTTAATAGCAAATATTTTTAAGAAATAATATATGATACACTACAAAAAATGTGCGGGATAACGAGTTTACCCTTTGATGGATATATTGACGGTTATTAATTTTATCGATGGGTTTACAATACGACATGAGAAGTTAGTTTTCATTTGTCGGTAGATAACTATTGTCGTGTAGTTTGAACTGTTGATAATTACCGACGGCATTGCAAATGGGTAATAAAATAGAAAACAATCGGTAATATGATGTCCAAAAAGGCATTAATATGGTTGTCAATATATTAATAATATTGGCGACTTGTTTCTAATTTTACCGATAGGTTATGAAAATTAAAAATATTATTTTATTTATTTATTCTTGAGGGTTATTAAGGCGATATCAACATCTAATAATTTCTTGTGATTAAAATATTAATTTTTTTCCAATGGGTATACTTATAAGTAATTTCTTTTGACAAATTAAATTGTATTATGTGAAGTATTTATATATATTATCTAATTATTTTACATTTATTTATTATTTATATAATTATTTAATTATAAACTAAAATTATATGAAATAAGGAAGTAATGAAATATTAAATAAACAAACTAATGAAATAAACAATAATAATAGTAAGGTATCAAAATAAAATAACTGCAAATCTAGAAGTGCTATAAATATAAAAATATCCATAAAATAATTGAAATAAAAAACTAAGCGAAGTCCTCTGATAGTCATCGTTATCGAGTCATCATTATCAATTCAGGCGAGGAGACCTCAGTAATGATTAAGCGAGATAGCTATTGGGAGGCTACTTGGCTGCTAGATCTTGAGGCATGCCCATCTTGTTGAAGCATTTCATCGCATATCGACCTAAATCTTCCCTCTTATCATTGTTCTTGAACTATTTAAATTATTAAAAAAAGAATTCTAATATTGTTTGGAATCCACCAAAACAATGATAAACAAGTAAAAAGCAACATTTCTATTGTCAAATGCTAAACGGAACCTATGATGGGTTGGTTTAAGATTGACTATAAAAAATATTTTTTACTCTTTTATTATTTCAATAAAAACTATTTAACAATTGGATGGAAAATTTAATAAGTGTTTTTAGATTATTAAAATTATTTATAAATTTTTTGGAGAAAAAAGTATCATTTTATAGTCAAAATACATAAATGCGCAAATGTGTGTTGATCAATTTTCAAATTGAAGAGGTTTATAGGAGACTATTCACCCTGCCACAAGAAATCAATCATCATTTTGGAATTATTTTTCTTTCCTCTTTCTCAACACAAAACCTTTTGGTTTCAAAAAAATTCCTTTTTTAATAGTTGTTTCAAAATCTTTTTATGATAAATTCACTTAGTAATTTAATAGTTGTTTATTTTGACATCATTAATATTTCCCATGATACTTAATTAATTTTTCCTACATGATGTGCATGAACAGTTAAGACTGAATTCAATTCTATAATGAATTCAATTCTTGATAAAATTCAATTCAATTTAATCACATTAAAACATTCTAAACACTCGATTATTTTTCTTTTTTCATTATTCGTTGTGGTTCCCTCCATGACTTTTGGATTATTTTGGTTGTTTGAGTTTGCTGTGGGTCTATTGTGTTTGGTTTGTAGATCGGTTTGGGTTTGCTAAGTGGTTCCCAATATTGGGGTTCAAGTGTTAGAGTTTAAGTTAATCAAATTAAAGGAATACATAGAAAGGTAATTTATATAGGAAGTAAATTATCATGTTAGTCCCTTAAGAAAAATAATTTCATAGAGTCTATTTAGTCCCTCAACAACAGAAACTACAATCGTGATCCTGAAAGATCTTATTTATAAGATTAATTAGTCCTTAAGCAGATTTGAGACTTCAAATACTAGCAGTGATATACATTTAGGCTGGTAGCATAGATGTTAAATGCCAAGAAGAAGCAGCGTAGTTTTTGATGTGACCTAGCTTCATCTTCTTCCTTTTTGGCCTAAATAGCTATATCTTCTTCCTCTCATCTCCATTAATTATTCTCTTGATCTCTGATTGTATGAACCCTAAATCTAATCCTTTTCTCATTGTAGTCATTTTTACGATTGCATTCCCTACAAATTCCTCGACACTTATGATCATCTTCTAATCTCTACCCTAAACCCATCAACTGTAGCCTCTTCTCATTTCTATGGTATTCCCTCCATTTCATACGTCCATTTTTCAAAGATCTTAAAGATGAAATAGCTATTGTTTAAAATGCCACCGGTGAGTGTTAGCAAGTAGCCATGGGGAGGAGACAATGCGAAAGTAGCTCTGATGGGAGTGTTACAAGTGCGGGAAGAGTGGTGCATAATAGGATTTATGCATTAATCCTAGGTGTTATTGTGGTATGGATCTTTGTATTGTGTCACTTATCGGAATTTGCAGAAGTCCCAAGCAGACCATTTTTGGTTGCCACAGACTATAATGCAGTGAGTATGAACTTGATTTATTTGCACCTCCCATTAATACACTAATATACTAATCTTTGTTTGTGTCATCTTGGTTAATAGGAGAACAAGCCTTCAGTGTAGCCTTTTCTTGTAGGAAAATGAAGCTAATAACATCGAGGCCTTAGTCAAATGAAATAGTCGAAAGAAGAGTTGAAGGGAAATGAAGGATGCAGTTGAGATTTTGGAAGTGCGGAGAATAAAGTAAGAAGATGAAAATGCAAGAAAGAGGGTTGATAGGCAACAAATTTAGCTAATGATTAGTATTAGAGTTCAAAGTAGGAATTGTTATTATAGCAGTGGTTGTAATTGTTTTATGGAAAACTATTATGAAATGAAGAACGCGAATCGTGAAAAACAAATCATTAAGATTAGGTGTTTTAGATTACGCAGTGTATGTTCAATTGATGCATAAGAAGCATGAACATTTAGCATTTGGCACTTTAAGCTGTATATGGCATACATTAGCATGAACTATAACCTGGATTACTTGACAAATAATCAATGGCAGTATACTTAAAATAGAACAACAATATGATTAAATATTCATCTTGTGTTGATATTGTACAAGTGTCATTACAACTTGAATTGTCGAAAACACATGTCCCATATACAAGTTGAAACATAGTAACATCGGCGCATAATTGACCAAGAAGCTAAAAATATTCCATTGGCCTACAAGTTTAAATATGGCCCTAAACATTTAAAAAAAATATAGCCTCAAATGAAACCTTAGAGCTACTATAGCAATGTTCATTACAAAATGAAACTACATTCTATCCGGATCAAGTCATTTTCTGCTTGAACAAGTTCATTCCTAGGAGTTGGAATAAAGTTGAACAATCTTGCTGCTATTCCATTGTCATTTTACTCGCCATTGTCTTCCTTTCTTTGTTAGGTCAGTTAGAGTTGATGCACGAGGGCGGAGTTGATCTGAGTGAACTTGGAGGCTTGAGAGGAGGCTATAAGTATCTGTATTCATGAACATGTCTGATGGTTCTTGGATCCTTGGGTAGGCATTGGGGGCTTGGCCTCGAATTTGGCCTTAGGTTGAGTGCCAGAAGTATGGTTGGAGTGTGCTACCTACCTTTCTTTAATGGCCCTGAGTGGTGGTGGCCTCAGCTGCTTGGTGGGGCCACATGTCTGGATTCATAGTTATCTTGAAAAGCATTTTACATCAAGTTAGTATCCATAGAGAATATCCAATACTACAAAAATACTCCAAATAATAAGAAACCTATGTAAGTCTGGACTATGGTACAAGTGGCCTGGGCATGCTTCAACACATGGCCATAATTGGTGGTGGCCTCCTTTGCTAGTGTAGAAGGTCACTCATGTTGGCAGGAATATTGAACAGGTGGAGGTATTGAGGTGTAGTGTTGATGCTTAGACTCTGATTGATTAGTGTTGAGATTAGTGTTTGGGTTGAGGTTAAAGTTGGTGGTCTTTGGGGCTGCATTGGCATCGACATCCTAAAATCCAAAAACTTGACATATTAAACTATCCTCATGATTTACAAAAAATGGCACATAGGTCCTTCATAATTTATAAGAGAGTAGTATCGGTAGGACCATCCCTAATGAAAATCAAACATACTTAATATCATCTTGAGTTGAATTGTTTGTGATTCAAATTTAGTGAGAAATTTGGTTGAAATGTCCTCTGATTCCCACTAGATTTCTTTCTCCTGGAAACTTCCTTTCCTTAGGTTTGTTTTAGAGGACCAATTGTTAGACTAGTGAATTCCTTGCATGTCTTGAAGTAGTGACCGATTTGACCACATTGGGACCATTAGCACACCAACTTCTCTTCATAGTTCCTCAGGTCTGTTACCATTCTAAGACTTGCACCTACTTCATCTCTCTTTGTGTTTTGGATGACCAATTAGCCTTTTAATTATTGGTGGGATTAGCTGAAGGTAGTTTGTCTTGCCCAATAGTCTTCACTATTCACTGGTTAAAGGCAGTGTGAATAAGAGGCATTGATAGTGTCCATTGTTAGCCATTGGTGGGCATAATCCTCTGGTCTTTTATTTTTCAACCTGCAATTGCATGCTGACATGGTAAACCTACCAATAAAGAGTGAAATAAAACATTATTTCATATTAAAGCGCGAGCTAAAATAATTAGAATGTGTAAATATAATTACTAGTTAGTTCGGACATATTGGAAGCCCAATTGTGTAGGGTGGACCTGATCCATCTCATTACCTTCTTGGAGTAGTATCGAACTTCCAAATAGTTGATGCTCATTATCACTATTTCCATGTAGGGATCCATTTATTCTTGTCCACCTTTCATCTTCTCTAACTAATTAACAGTTGTCCATGCATGTTGTGATGAAGTTGGGCACTTTTTAACATTGCCACACCTAAGGCAAAATAGCACCTTCCATCTTGTCACATCTATCCAAATCATAGCTTGGACACAATTCATAATGGTTTTGGCACAGTTAAAATCAAGTAAATTGGTAATTAAAACCCTTTAACCTAATGCTATCAAAACTATTTAGATAGCTGGAACCTTTCACTTGTTGAAGTCAAATCTAGCATGCAAACATCCTTTGTAACTTTTCCAAGCATGCATTGAATTCAGAAAGTTGTGCAATTTCCTCACATTGCCATACAATCCCCCTAAGTCGCTTGTCCTTCCATTTCTTGATAAAATTCTTCCATAGATATGCATTACACACTTCTATGATGTGCATTTGGCATCAACTCCTTCAAGGCAGAAGATACCCTTTCAAAAAAAAAAAGGATTAAGTAGATAAATTTAGACTTAAAACTTTAGCAAACTATTTGGTATCAACTAAGTGAAAGTTGTTTACCTTTGTTGGTCGAAATGAAGTCCCAACCATGTACTTGGTAATCTCCCAGTCCTCATGTAGAAGGGTTAAAAACTACTTCCAATTGTCCTTTAGTCTCACTATCCAGAGCATAAGCAAACATTCATTCTCTAATTGCCCCTTACAATGATATACCTGAAATCCATCTCTGCCTTTCAAAAACATCTATCAAGGCCTATTCCTTGGCTGCAACCATGTGTCAATCCTCTTTTGGCAAGGCATAAAACCTAGATAAACATCCTTTGAAAAAGGGATTCACTTGGAAGCGGTTGGTATCATTTCCATCTTGCAAGTAGTTCCAAGATTGCTCCTAACAAGTCCTACCATATAGTCTTGTTTCTTCCCATATTATTCTTTCTCACTTTTCTTCAACCATTTCCTTAGCCTTCTTGAGAGACTTTAAACCAGTTTATTCTCTAATTGAACACCATATTTTTCCTTCATGTGATCTCGCTCCTTTGCTTCCTTTGTGGGATGAGTCCTAACTAGTTTTTCAATTGTGGGTATCGGCCTACATATCATCCTTCAACTTGCTTGTAAAACCTCGACAACAAGTGTGACCTCATTCAAGTCTTTTCACTTCTCCCCCAGTTTTCAGTAAGATTGTTCCGTGACATACAATCATCCATTTACACCCTTCAGCCCCCATTTGGCCCTACTACCTCACTTTGTCATTTTTCATTAAAGAAACTATTCTTCTTATATATTCTTTAAATCCTTTCACCTAGCTTTCTTAAAAACATTCATTGTTCTCCCACAATTCCCACATTTCAAAATGCACATGATATCATCCAAAACATTGATTTGTGGTGGGCAGTGCCTACAATCTCCTTCATCACTTGCACTCTAGGTCAAGAAATGATGTATCATGAGGTCAATCCTCACATGGTCGATTTTGTCAGAGTCTTATCTAACCTTACATTTATCATTCCTATCTTCACCTACACCTACCCCTTGTTTATGCATCCCTAAAATACCAAATCTTTTCTAGCATCATTGCTTTCTTTATTTCAGGCTTTTCTTCTTCATAGGGTTTAAATCTTCATAGGGGTAAAATTCCTTCCTAGGGTATCCTAGACCCTTAAATAACTTTCTCCTTCACTCAATACCTTCAATATTTTCAACATCATCATCAAACCGAATGATATATCATCATCATAGATTCATCTTCCAAACCAGATGGTGGAGGCTTATATGCATTGATCACTTGCACTCTGCAACCAAATGACATGATTTTCATCGCAAGGCCGGAGATTATTGGTCAACCTCTTCAGATGTCATTATCTATATCCACCACAATTATAATTTCAAGAATATTGTGTGATCAAAGAATATATGCATTTCTTCTATACCCTTGTTCTTTAGTCTAGCATCATACATTTCATTTATTTCATTGTCTCCCACAATAGGTCTTAGTCTATAT